>OY720640.1:132489868-133095231 GCA_963169105.1 Ceriagrion tenellum
AAGTAAAGTGTATTCGCAAAACAGTGAAACAATAACCAAACATAAAGTCTAATACGAAGCACAAGTCTATGTAAGAATAGGATGAAATAGTCCGTAGAAGCCAAAGGAAATGTCAAAAAAACAAGTCCAGCAAAACAAAAAGAATTGTCCAAAACGAAGCACAGGTCAAAGATTTTTTCACATAATAAGAGCAAAAAATACGAAAAAAAATACGAAAGTCGAAAATGAACAAGTGGGGGCACCAAGAAAGCAACACAGAGTCCAGAAAAACCAAGAGCGTTGTCCAAAACGAAGCACAGGTCGAAGATTCTTCCAAAGACTAAGTCCCAAAAGTACGCGAAAGTCGAAAGTGAGCAAGTGGGGGCACCATGAAAGCACAGTGTCCAGAAAAACCAAGAACGTTGTCCAAAACGAAGCACGGGTCGAAGATTCTTCCGAAGAATAAGTCCACAGTACGCATAAGTCGAAAATTAGCTGATGGGGGACCAAGAAAGCAACGCACAGAGGCAAGCTCAGCAATCGAGTGACTATCAGGCTTGAAAGAAAGAGTCAGAGGTATAGATAACGGTAAAAAAACCCGAAAGGGCAATAAACATCGCTCGGACCAACGCTCAGCTGCACATATGTAAACAAAGAAGAGTGCCCGAAACCCCTCCGCCAGCATTTCCGAGGAGGAGGCGAGAGAAAAGCTCAAGGCCATTAGACATCGACATAAAGCTCAAAGAATGTACCCAAGAGGCATCTGACGGACCTAGGACATATCTATTATGTATAAGGTAGCCAAAAGATGACGCTACAGTCATCCACATGCATACACGTCGTCTGCAGCGAAGCGTCAACTCTTGGGCGTGTTAACACGTCGTTCGCACGGAGAGCCCGGAAAAAACCGGACGTGTATACACGCCCATAGCACTGTGGGGACGGCGGCCGGCGGGCGTGTATACACGCCCATAGCAGCGAAAGGGTTAATGTCCATGCGGAAACGGGAGATATAGACGAAATTACCAAAGAAACTTTCTTTCTAAAGCTAGAACAAACATTTTGACAATATTCCAACGAATGATATCAAAATAGTGATAGGAGACTACAACGCAAAATTCGAAAGAGGAGAAAATTAAAAGTCATAGTAGGGAAACAGCCTTCTCGCTAAAAGTAACGAAAATGGAATAGACACCATTAAATTCGCTAGATCCAGAGGCATGGTGGTAATATCGACTCAATTTCCTAGGAAAGAAATCTACAAACGAACATGGACCATCCCGGATTACAGACACTACAACCAAATCGACCAAGTACTAATTGATATATGGGGAGCTTCCAGTGTCACAAATGTAAGAAATTTTATCAGGGTAAACTGTGAGTCAGCTCACTACCTCGTATGCATTTATTTTGGATGTCGCATAACAAGCAAAAGGGAAAATAGACAACAGACCCTTCCAAAATGGAATTTAGAGAAACTGGACTGCCCCAACACCAAAAGAAGCTCCCAAAAGCATTGAGTGGCTGTATGCAACATTTTAGGAAACAAAACAGTACAAAAAACTTAGTAGAAGATGAATGGAAAAACCTTAAAAATGCAATCTTGCAAGCCGCAGAATCAACACTGGGGCACAAACTACAGAATAAAAGATTGAGAGGTTCGACCAGGAGTGCACTGAGGTCAGAAAAGAAATTCAAGCAGAAGAAAATATTTTGCAAGGCCCTCTAGGGACAAGAAATCAAAGTTTGAAGAACCCAGAAGGAAAGCCAGTAGAATTATAAGGGAAAAGAAAAAAGCATATTTCAATTCCATCATGCTGAGAGCTGAAAAAAATTTCAAAGGGTACACGGTAAGCTTATAAGGGAAGTAACTTTTTAAAAAAAGATTTCCACTCTAGCACTAGCAGATGAGGAGAACGCAATGGAGATTTTCTGACAGATAAAGAAAAGGTGTTGGCTACATGGAAGCAATATTTTGATGAGCTACTCAATCCAAGCTCAAACATGCAAAGTGCCCCACCAGATCCAAGACTAGAATCAGTGGCAGATGGAGATGATACGATTGAACCACCATTCATAAACTGACACAATGAGAGCCATAAAAAGGTAAAAAACAATAAAGCACCAGGGATAGATAGCCTTCCTGGAGAACTATTCAAATATGGTGGGGAACAACTAGCAGCCATACTTCATAAGCTAATATAACTAATATAGAGCACAGAAAATACCCCCAAGTAATGGCTCACAAGTTGAATCTGCCCAGTCCATTAAGAAGGGGATAAGCTCGAATGTATAAACTACAGAGGGATCTCCCTACTATTCACAGCTTACAAGATTTTTACTATAAGTATCAAGGATAAACTGAAGGAATATACTGAAAATATCATAGGGGATTACGAGGTGGGATTCGGACCTGGCACATTAACCTTAGATGAACTCTAAACGGTAAGGCAAAATTCAGAAAAACTGTGGGAATATAACTTTGATCTATGCCAACTCCTTGTGGACTTAAAAAAAGTGTATGGTAGTATTGATAGGAATAAGCTACTTACCATCATGCTCGACTTGCACTTATCCCAAAAACTAGTAAATTTGGTGAAAGCCACAAGGACGACCCCTCATTGTCAAGTGAAAGTATCTGGAGGTCTAACTTGCAATTTTGAAGTAACACAAGGACTAGAGCAAGGAGACAGTCCAGCACCCATGCATTTCAATCTGACCTTAGAACATGTTATAAGAAATACTGGAATTGATAATAATGAAACCCTCACAAATAAATCAAAATAAATTGTAGAATACGCAGACGACCTGAATATTTTGGAAAGATGTGTAGATACCATCAATAAAGGAAGCCTTTGGGAACCTAGAAATAGCTGCTAAAGATCTAGGCCTTACATTAAACAAACATAAAACTAAGTTCATGTTACAAAGTAGAAAGCAAAGAGTTAGTAATGGGCAAAACATCACCAACGGGAACTACAACTTTGAATGTATAAAGAACTTTACCTATTTGGGTACCAATGTGTATTCGGACCTCTATGAGACCAAGGAAATAAGAAAGCGAATGGATGCAGCAAACCGTACGTTTTACCCCCTACTTCCTGTCTTTTAGTCTAGAAAACAAAGACCAAACTCTATAAAACGCTTATACATACAGTTCTGTCATACGGAAGTGAAACATAGACAATGACAGCCAAATCTGCTCAACTACTGGATAGCCTATAAAATCCTGAGGAGAATCTATGGGCCAGCAAACAGTGACGGGATATGGAGCATTCGTTGGAATCATAAAATATATGAACTGAACAAAGATCCCGAAATTTCCAAGCACATTAGCCTGATGAGGCTTAAATGCCAGAGACGAGAGTGGCTAAAAAAAGTCTTCTTTCAGAGTATGGGAGGAAAGAGACCAGTGAGCAAACCCAGGGCAAGGTGGGAAGATGATATAAGCAGGGATGCAAGAGACTTACTGGAAGAGGAACTGGAGAGAACAGTGAAGAGAACGAGATGGATGGAGAAGGATAATGGATGAGGCCAAGGCTCAACTAAGGCTGTAGCCCCATTGGAGAGATAGAGAGAGGGAGATATTTAGTTTCGCATCCGATGTGATTTAAACACTACCTTATGGGCGATGTGAGCCGACCTGACGTTGGAGGCTAAATGGTGATAGGGGAAATATAGCTTAAAACTTACAGCAAGGCCACCTGTCCCGTAGAGAGTCCTCCTTGATCTTCTATAATCGAGCAGTTTTCCTCATCAACTTCCACTTTCATGTCGTCCACGGGAACTCCGAGCGCTCTGAGTTTGTCCAACTTGGGGATGACGTGGCTGAGGTGCGTCTTCAGGTCAGAAGCAGTACACGATGACGGTATGCAGGATGCCATTCGAATGGGGCCCATGTTTTGTGAACCTGTGTCCTCGACGAACTGCTGTGAATGAAAGCGCTTTCCTTCAATTGAAAAAGTTGCATTGGCACGTAGAATATGAGTGGGGAGGTTGAGAGAAAGCGTGATGAGAGCCCAGTATGGGTGCATGTTTAAGGATTGCTGTATTCTTCGCAGAGATTAGGACGAATATATCGGTCAATGGATTGTGCTTGGTGAGTGGATGAATTTGAAAGGAATAACTGTGGAATATGCAGATTGTGTATGAGGGAAAGGAGTGGTATTAAAAATGAAAGGATATCCATTGTGGAATAAAGTAACGTGGACATTGTTGCGATCCGAGAGATGCTTGTAAGAGATAGATTGCAGTCAAATCTGCGGAAGAGCAAAAGAGGGCCTGTGATGAATGTAGAGAGATAAAAAATAAATGGCCAAACGTTGTCAAAGAGAGAGAGGAAAATTTGTGCAGATATCGCAAAATAATAAGTGATTTTGAAGGCAAAAAAAGTTATTCCGGGAATGAGTAAAAAGATTTAAGCAAGATGAGGAATGGGGTGCAATAAATGAGAAAAGTGGCGAGATGACATAGCATAAGAGCAACAAGAATCAGGAACTGTTAAAGGGATTTTTAAAGAGAATTACACACAAAATTGTAGGCGATAAGGATGAGGAATGCAAATTAGTAGGCGGATATGTCCACATGCAAGAGGATATAAGTGAGAACGAGGAATTAGTAGGAGTGAAAACATAGAAAAACGGGAAGGCTGCAGGAGCAGTTGGGATACGATGAAATGCTCAAGTTTGTGTGAAAATTACCCATAAGTCCTTTTCAGAGAGGGATGGAATTAGGGAGTATTTAGTTTATGGTGTATTCCGGGAAAAGAGTTTTTGTTGTTTTTGAAAAAAAATTGTTGTAAAAGTCGAGGAAGATAACTTTAGACAGAATCTAGAATGTACATTGTGGGTATTATGCCCGAGAGAGGATGCAGTAATCAGCTGTTGGAACTTCAGCAAGCTCTATGGAAATACATGGACTTCCGATATGAAGCTATTATAAAATGCTTCTTGCCGCCTTTTCATTGATTAGGCGTACTGTGGGAGGTCCAATTCTCTGCCATGAATGAAGTTAAGTGAAAATAAGAGAATGTTAGGAAGGTGATGTCTGATAACAATGAGACGAGTGTGGGAGTAAGTGGCGTCTTGAGTGACTGGGTTGCAATTAATCGGCGTGTAATAAAGGGATGCGTAATGTCAATGTTTTAAAGATAAATATCCGAGAGATGTCGAGTCGTATTGAACGCGGATTATTAAGTGTCGATGTTTGTGGAATATGCTCTGGAATTATTAATCTCCAGAGCAATTTTGTATACAGTAATAAGGAGCTTGGACTCGAGGAATAAAAATTGAAAGACCAATTTATTATTTTATGATAAGAAGAGTTGTCAATATGATTATTTAACGAGAGTAATCACCTCACCTTTAATTCGGAGACTGTCCCATTCGTTTCCACGTCCGACCTCCTCGCCTCGAACGTGAGCGTGGTGAGGCAATATTTTCCGACGAAAGTTCTCGGCGATGTGTTTGGACCAGCTGGAACGTCCGCCCGAGCGGAGAGACATTGGTCAAAGTTTCCCATAACGTACGAATTCCCGGCCAATAATCCGTTTGGAAACTGTCCTGAGCTGTCGAACACTGTGAAATAGAATCAAAACCCTTAAGGCTAATACTTGGCACACGCTATTACTAACAGGAAATAATGAAACCTTGCATCCACTGCAACCATGCAACCTTTACGATGAAAATGAATATATTTCTTCGAAAGCCTTTTTCACATTCCTTCATAATTGATTGTGATGTTCAATACTTTATTATAATGCTCAATCTGCTATGAGGTAAATTTTTTCACTCTGGTTCTCTAGAATGTTGTCACTCCAGTTGCCATCACGATTAATAAATCATTACATACGTCTCATGAAAATACATACAAATTTTGGTAGAACTCCCTTGCTTAGAAATGTCCCATCCCTTTGCTGGATTGACGCTAATTCAAATTTGAGAAATGTACTGTTAAAATATTTTGAACCTTAACTACAATTGCACCCTCCTCTCAGTTTTGTCTTTTTTATAATTTTATTCCGTTTTCTGTTGGACATTGGATCCGTATCGTAAAGCATTGCAAAAAATTTCAGGTTAATAAAATACAGTGCCTCTCTTACGTTTATAGGTGCAGTGTGGAAGGATGAAGTGACAGGAGACATGCGGCTAATCAAATTTAACGTTGATTCATCTTACCGCACCGTAACTAGGCGATCGTCTCTTGCTCGAATAAACTATTTACAACAAGTATCTTTCTCAGCTGTTGGTTATTGTCGTTGGAGTAAATACTTACTTAGAGCTGCCCACACGCTGCCATCACGGACGGCCTCGAGGAACAGAGAACTATCGTTACGGCAGAGTCCATTTGTGACGCTGGGCGACACTGGTGCGGAGATAATCGAGAAAGAAGGAAGGGTTCGTGCCTCTGCGTAGTCCACAATAGAACGATGGCTCAGAATGTCGATCTCGGTGCTTCCTCCATTAACGTGGTGCGCCGCCAAGACTAGAAGCAGATCGATGACAACAGAACTCACTGGCCAACCGGGTGTTGCCATCGTGTTCATCTTGGGCCGGTTCGAGGGTTTGATGTTCCTTCAAAGAAAAAATTAGTCCACTATAATCTTAAGAAACGGGCCACAGATATCGGGAGAACTTGATGTAATTAGAAGGGTTGGCTCAGCTTGGATATCTCGGTGAAATGACGTGCAGGGGCAAACGTATGGCTCCATGAAACATTCTTCGACTTCCATCCCTGGCCACTTTTGTTGGGTTAAATCATTAATTTAGGGTAAACATTGGAATTGGAATGTATATGAATGTACCTTGATGATGACAATCTAATTCTAATTCATGGCAAGAGAAAAAATCCAGTATGGATTTTTCTAATATTATAGCTTAGCAATAAACTAGGTGATTAAAAATTAAACCATTTTCAAAGAGGTAACGGACTACGTTGTTATTCGTGGCACCAAACAGCATTTCTACATCTGCATAATTCCCCGCGAGCCGCCAATGGGCGTGTGGCAGGGGGTGTTAGGTCACCATCCGTGTGAAGGTGAAAGTTTTTTGGAGATGAAATGGTGACATGAATTATAGGAGTGTATTAAGCGAGCTAAATTTTTATTGTGATCGCTAATTGTTCGCGGAAAGAACGAGTTCTTGTACCTATCTGTTCGGCAGAGACTCTCTCTTAATTTATCGCGTCTTTCAGACCTAGTGATGTAGTGAGGGGTCATTTAGGTTATTGACGATCACCTGTTCGCAATAAAGAGATCTGGGGATATTCTTAAATCGATAGAACATTGTTTATGCCGCGAAAATCACGAAGAACGATGAACGACCGCTAAAATCTCATAGTGCGTGAGAGGGAGAAACTGAATTTAGGAACCATTTGTGGAGGAGATTAACCTAATCAAACGGATTTCTTCGCCTATTTTGGAAGTACCATTTCGTGGACGGAAGAAGTACAACTGAAATCAAGCGTGGAATGCACTAAGATATAGCGACATTCATGTTGAAAATGCAATTACTATGCTCAAAGAAGATAATACTATGAGCGAGGAAAGAATTTGTGAAAACTTAGGAGGGTTGATCCAAAAGTAAGGTTCCCTTTCCTTTTACAAATAGACAACATTGTTTATTCTCATAAAAATTTACATCGTTGGAAAGAAGAAACTTCGCTCTATTTTTCTACATAATTGCCATCTTTTTCTACGCATTTTTGTAGACGGTGCTCCAATTTCTGTATCCCCATGTCTTAGAACTCCGCCGCCAACCCGTTGAGTTAGCGTTTCTCCTCTTCTTTGACTTCATCGTCACTCTGGAAGCGTTGGCCACACAAGTGTTCCTTTAACTTGGGGAACAAGTGATAATCACTAGGCGCAAGGTCTAGACTGTAAGGTGGGTGGGGCATGACAATCCACCCAAATTTTTCCAAAAGTCCATGGGTTTGGTGGGAGACGTGAGGTAGGGCGTTATCGTGAAGCAGCGTTACACCTTGTGTCAGTCGTCCTCTCCGACCCATCGAGCGCAACACTTTGGATACCCCAATTTTTCAGTCAAAGCTCTTTCCACTGTACCGTAAGAACTCCCAGGAATCCGTTCAACAAGTTCACGGATGGTGATCCTCCGGTTTTGAAGCATTTCGCGTTGGACCATCTCGATAAACGTCTCCGAAACTAACGGTCTTCCACTCCGTTCTTCATCGTGGACCTCCTTCCGACAGTCACTAAACTCCCTGCACCATTTTCGGACGTGTTGAACAGACATACACTTGTCGCCATAAACTTGTGTCAGCTGACGATGAATATCCACGGGTGGAATCTCTTTCGCGTGCAAAAACCGAATTGCTGAACGAATCTTGCACTTGGCGGGATCAACAATGGGCACCGCCATCGCGGACGGCTGCTGAGCCAAGACCGAGCGGCGCAGCGAAGCGCGGCCGCGCGGAATCGAGAGTGGGGGAACTGCCGCGCACAGCGGTGTTTCTGGATTTCGCCTAGCCCCTTCCCGTGCGGCTGTAGCTCTTTGGGAACCTTACTTTTTGATCAACCCTCGTACGTCTGGAGCGTGACTTTATATGGGTCGGAAACGTGGACCACTGGAAATACAGACTAGGATATATTATCAGCTTTCGAGGTAATGTGTTGGTGGGGAATGCTGATAAATTAATTCATGGATAATGTTTGAAATTTAGAAGTTTCCCGAAGAGGAGAAGAGGGAACGGTCCCACGTAACATGATACAGACAAGAAGAACCAAAGGGATTGGACACACCCTGCGGTACAGCAAGTTTGTAAATAACACAATTGAAGGTAAAATGGATGAAAAAGTCCCAATTAGAAGGATAAAGGATGAAAACATATATTCATTAAATTTTACTTAAGTTTTCAAAATGCAAAAAATATACCTCGCAGTCACTTTCAATGAAAATAAAAATTTTACACTCACTATAATTTATCTTCAGCACAGAACTCAGATACATATTCAATGTATTATATATGTGAGGAGTCTGATTTTTTTCATGATGTAGTGTCCAAATGCTAGTTATGTATGATACTATTCCTTACCTTTATAAGGCAACTGACTCTCCGATATCGACCGCTGAATGAGGACTTGTGGACAGAAGGCAACACTTGTGAGCATTCCTCCTGCCAGCGTTGGATTTCCCGAGTGAAATAAAACGGTCGTTGTTTCGTAACTTGCCGCACGAAATTCAATCCTTTTTTGTGCTCGGGGAACATTATTAAATACTTCATGAATATTAGGTCTATTCTGACGTCATCCCAGTATTAGCGTTCGTTGCGGAGAAGTGACAGTTTAACTTCGCCCCGTCGGTTACGACCTGTGGTCTTTTTTCACGATTAATATTAAGATTGTCCTCGCCTTCAAATAAAAAAAACCATACGGAAGAATGGGAAGGTGCTGGAGCATGCGAATCCTTTTGATCGTTGATAAGATGAGGCAAGCATAAATTTACATTACAATGATGATAATGGACGGTAAATTATCATAAAAGAGCGTGATGTTTTCAATAAATGAAACAAAACAAGATTGATGGTTTACAAGAATTTCTACAGATATTTTCGCAGTGAATGCAGGAAAAATATTTACATAATCAAATAACGAATGGTCCGACATGTGAGTTTATGATATAAATTCCTTTTTCTGAATATATATCATTTGGATACCTTGTGATGGAGGAACACAAATTTTACTTAGCAAGCACTGTACTATTTTTAGATTACGAGAATTTGAATTCAACTTATTTGAAAATATTAAGAAAGAAACACTTGTGCCGAGTCAATGCAGAAATTTTATCATTGGATTGAAATGTGCCAATTATTAGGCGATAACTGCTCCAAAAATATTTTGTTTGCGTCCATACACTGTTATAGGATCACAGCCTCAAAATTGACGTTCTATCGCATCTACGATAGATTTGGCTGCCTGTAACTGAGTGAATGACTCGGTTATTCAGGACATTCGATTTTATATTATGTAACTAACGATCTCATTGCAACATATTTGATGTATTTTAATACCGTTATTTTTTAAAGTTAGATTGAGAGGAACGTAATATTTACACGGGGCCTCTTCAGATTTTAATACCTGAATAGAAAGCAATTTTCACTGTTAGTATATCTGTTGTGAAGCGGTTCCACCATTAATTTTATGGTAACCCACCCAGAAGGATTTTTGTCTGCATCCTGCTTAAACTTAAACTTTTTTACATTGCTGTTGAAATCTTTGGCTTGGTTCCTGAAATTATCTGGGATCATACCTATTTGTATCTTCAAATTTAGGAAGTACAATAAAGTATTTGTTAGGGGTTCACGCCCTCTCCCTGAAAATTTCCACATTTTTTTCAATAATTGGTCAACATAGATATTTTTATTGATTAAAATTTGGTAAATGCTGTCGACATTATTCGTTTCACCCTACTCCTCCTCTTGTGGTATGTTTGAGCACACGATCTTTTTCTTTTGCTTCGCTTTACTCAATGAAGTTAGCCTTCTGTCTACACACATTCACCCTACCCTCCGTGGTTAAGTTTCATTCGTCTATAAAATATATTTGCTGCCGACACAAGAATTATGGTACATTCCATAATTCCAGGGGCGCATGTCAAGTTGAATTAAAGGGTGTTTCGACGAGAATTAGCGTGGCGCCTGCATTTGTGTTATTATTTATAATATTTTTGAAGGCAAACCTTCAATCAACGCTCTCGAGAAGCAATAAAACGATCCATTCGCCGAGGAATGTCATCAGTTTTACTATCTCGCAGGCGTGCAATCTCCTTCTAGGGGAGAACCATTTTCCGTGGATTTCTGTTTGCATTTAATAAAGTAAATGCTAGAACCACATATGCTTTTTCTCCGTGATCATAATCACTGAGGAATGTTTAGTCGTTGTTTGGAAAGTTGGAGATATTGATGAGTAATATACACTAGAAGTACAAATGACAGGTTGAAGAGACTTACGTAGCTCCGAATCAAACTAACCAGAGTACTTCTCAAGTTACAGATTTTTTTGTTCAAAATATGGCACTGATAAAGTACACCTACATGTTAAATAACTTTTATTGTGTACCAAAACCAATTAAAATTCCAACTTATCGAGCACATTTTATGAAGCTAAACGTGACACATACGTGGCAGCGGACTTCGTAGGTTCTAGCATAGACGTGAGAGGCCGCCCAGCAACTTTTTTTTCAGGCAGGGAGAGCGGCAGGAGCTAGTTTTATGACAAGACGAAACCGTTCTTGTGGTATGTTTGAGCACATGATCTTTTTCTTTTGCTTTGCTTTACTCAATGAAGTTAGCCTTCTGTCTACACACACGTGATTGTCGGTTAAAGTTTTCGTTTTTACCACTCCATAAACTGAAATTTCATCCACTGCAAAATTTTATTCTGTGACAGCCAATTGACTTTTTTTTTACGATTAGCGGACTTATTTCAATGAGGTTTCTTACATAATTGTCATTACAACATTTTTATTTAAAGAAATTTGTCACCATTAATGTAAATTTATTAAACATGAAAAATATTTGTCCTGATCTAGATCCTGTGTAGACTGAAAATCCACCAAGTTTAGAAATTGGACTATAGATATACTATTACTCTGAGCTATCTGTAGAGTCTTTTTCTTCACTCGGTGTCTCTTGTTCTTCTCCATACATCATTATTAGCAGGACTGTGACTTCCTTCGTCATCCTCCTTGGTTGCTTAAATGATGAAGTGGAGTTATTGATTAAAGAATCTGATGTCCGGAGGATTCTTCGAAATAAGTCCCCATTCGTGCTATCTCTTGAGTTTTTCATTGTGATACTATCTCGAAACTGCGTCCATAGCCTCTTCCGACAATCGGTCCGACGGAGTAATTGCCTCTTTAACAGGCATTTATGAGGACCTTGTGGAATTTTGGAGGCATGTGACATAAAGGTTTTAACTACACAAACAGTTCGGCAGTCCTCAGCTGCAGGCGTTTTATGTAATTATATTTAGTTGCGAAGAATTTTCAAAGGCAGATCATGCCTCAAGCAATATAACCCGATGAAGCCAATCAAAAGAGGGTATAAACTTTGGTGCCGGGCAAATATGAGTGGGTACGTATATGAATTCGGTGTATACCAGGGAAAAAAGGGAAACGACATTGCCACCAATAAACTTGGTTTAGGTAGCAGTGTTATTGACCAGATGATATCCTCATTGAAAGGTCCAAACTCCATCGTGATGATGGACAATTATTTTACTTCCATCGAGAAGTTGACTTCTTAAAAGAGCAGCAAATTTATGCATGTGGAACTGTATGGCCTTATCGCAAAGGACTTACAATGCTTGCAAATGACTAAAAACTGAGAAGGGGTCAATTTGATTTCAAGTCATCAGAAAATGGAATTTTTCACTTCAAGTGGAAGGATAATCGTTACGTGCATATCCTCTCCAACTATCATGGCACTGAAATGAAAACTGTGGAGCAAACTTAAAAGGGTGGCACCAGGATAGCGGTACCAGCTCCTTAAAATGTGGCCGACTACAATTCCCACATGGGAGGCGTGGATAAGGCAGATATACTGCGGTCAATTTATGACCGTGACAGAAAGTCAAAAAAGTGGTGGCACAGGCTTTTCTTTGCTATGCTTGAAATGTCATTGGTAAATGCATATGTAATCAACAATGAACTTCATGGGAAGACATCCCTTTTGGACTTCAAAAGAAAGGTTGCAGAGGGATTGATGGCTAAAAGCAGGTCTAGCCCAGCTAAAAGAGGAAGACCTAAGCAAGAACGAAATTATCCGACTGCGCCAGTGAAAAGAAGAAAAGGTTTTTCTGTTCCGAAAGATGTAAGGCTTCAGAATAGAGGTGGGCGCTGGCCAAAATTTGTAGAAAACAGGGAAAGGTGTGAATTGAGTTCCCTGAAAGACATTCAGTCTCGACCACATTCTCATTGCTCTTTGTATAAGGTATTTCTTTGCG
This sequence comes from Ceriagrion tenellum, assembly GCA_963169105.1. NCBI lineage: Eukaryota > Metazoa > Arthropoda > Insecta > Odonata > Coenagrionidae > Ceriagrion > Ceriagrion tenellum. The sequence continues at coordinate 132,502,806 of OY720640.1, forward strand.
TGAATGAGAAAAAAAATGTTTTTGTGAGTATCACCAGGAATAGGTAAGTGTTAATTATTCTGTATTAGGACTTTGAGCTCTATTGTCACTATAAAGAACAGGGTTTCATAATTTTTGGTATAATTTCGATAACACATGCATGTATTTTTCTTTAGTTTTTATAGTTTTACAACATTTGTTCAACACTATCGGTGGTAATTATTTTTTGTGTCCACACAGCGTGTAAGAATTCTGAAAGGAACACATTTTTGCAACCTGCTGAAAATGCTAACTAAAATGTGTCATGTAAGATTGTACATTATTTAAATTGTAATTTTTCTGTTTTTTTCTTAGAACTTATGATGAACACTATGAGGTCATTTGACGGAATATAAAATTATTTGTTTGGTGAGCATGCTCGCTGAAAATGGCCCATGAGAGATTGTGCTTGAAATTTGTTATAAATATGCGACAAATAATTTAAAATTGTTCTTTCCTCAGTCTATTTTTCAACTATTAAGAGATTATTCATTAGACATGTCAGTCTTTTTGTTTCATATGTGCAAGTCCACCTGTGGCCATCGGGAAAAATTGTCATGTAGAATATAAAGGGCCGAGTACATTTATTGTTGTTTTGTTGCAATTTCACTGAGAAAAAAATAAAGATTATTTTTAACAGATATATGTTTTTATGTTTGATATATTATAAATCACGCAAATTATCGACAAAAATAGATCAAATTAAAGAAAATATAAAAAGTTTTTTTTAGGGCCTGGAATGCTGTCGGTACTTGTACCACGGATTGTTATTAACGTTTGCTGCTAAGGGGGTAACATTTTTTTTTATTTTAAGTGGCTTGCATAGTTTCTGAGCACCATAAGAATAGTAAAAAAATAGTCATGAAATAATAAAAATATTAAAATAAATTGGTGCATAAAGGGTTAATATATATTTTCGTTTTCTTTGTTTTCATGTATCCCCAGACGGAAACGTATGGTTTCATTGATCAACGTTTTTGTTTATTTTTATTTTATTTACAAGAAAGTTACTCGGCATTTTTAGGTATAAATTTCAGTATGTAATTTTCTGGAAAGTTACCAGACATTTCATTTTATAATTTAATTTTTTATTTTGTGGAAAAATACCGCTTATTATTTTGATTCCAAATATTAATTGAATGCAGGAAAGTTACCTGTCATTATTTTGTATTGGTACGAATTTTAGGTTCACATATTCTGGGAAGCTACCAGGCATTTCTTTTAATTCTATTATTATCTTATTACATTTTCTGGTAAGTTAACATATAGTATTTTGGTATTAAGTTTTCATGTTTTCATTTTTCTGATAAGTATCCTTATTTTTTTATTTTACCGTTGGTTACAGAGATTTTCTTTTCAAATATTTCTATAATGTCACTATTAATAGATTGTTTGTTGGGGTTTTTCAAATTTGGTTGTATAAAATACTGTTGCCCACGGAAAGCAATATGCAAGAAGAGTCTCACTAACCCTGGATGAAGCAAAGAGGGATTGAGAACTTTTGAGAAAGTGCTCGATTAATGATGTGATACTTTTGTAGTCAATGATGACCGAGGATGACTGAAGATGGAAGGCATTTGAGATGGAGGTAATAGTGTGGAATATTATTTATAACCAGAATGAAGGAACGGGTGATCATGGTAGTGTGCAGAGTGCTTGGCTACCAACTGCAAGGTCCTGGGTTCAAATCTGGGTGAAGCCTCTCTGGACAGATACCCCTCGAAGAAAAATCCTCTGGGTGTAATTTTCTGATGTTGAGTACTTAATAGCAAATCGCAGCTGGCACCACAAATATTAATGAACCATATAATATAATTTTCGATTATTTAGCCACCTGTTTAATGTTTATCAAACATATCCCTAGCATGGCTACTAGCACATCGACCCTCCAGGGCTACATGCTGTCAATGCCTTCATAAACATGTTGTTCATTTTTGGAAAACCTAATGTGAATCCTTTCCGTGGACTTGTGCTTGTTTTATTCCCAAATTCTCGTTTTGCATCAATTAGAAACTCAAATATCATTATTTACCTCGAGTGATAACAAAAGCATACTAGTTATCGGTGGAGTTTCCACCACCCGGCTATAAATTGAAAAACCAATAACTTAGAAACAAGTTCAAGGAAACTTGATATTAGCGAGGCCTTCAATTATTCTTTCACACCACTTTCTAACATAAGTAATTAGAATTGGAACCTATGGGAGGTAATTAAATATTAGATCCCCCTGCAATGATAAAGTACGTCTATATTCTCGACGGTATACGTGATTATAAATTAATTTCTACTAATTTGAAAACAACAGTTAAGTCCACTGTAAACTCTAAACGGATTTGCAGCCGCAGTGAAAGACGAGAGCACCGAAGTATCATGGCGATATTCTTTGGAAATACTACGTAAAGGAATTGATGACTTAATTCCGCACAAATTCAAACGGAAGAGTAAAGAACCTCGTTGGTATACCCACGATACGAGGCGGGAGCTCAAAAGTGAAAGGCGATTATAAAACCTACATGTAAATTCTATTAAACTATTAACAGAGCGATGGAACTTGCGGCGAGAGAAATTTACGCTAATCAACGCTCAAAAATAAAGAAAATATTGTGTTCTTCTGTAAAAACCTTGAAGAAAAATGTCCTAGGGTAAATAATAGGTGAAAATAGCGACCATAATAGAAACTGAGCTCCACTGAATACACTCCCATTAAAAACGTCACCATTTCATCTTCTAAAACTTTTTCCCTTACATCTTTACGCGGCTGGTGTCTTATCACCCCCTGACACACGCCAATGCGGCTACTCATAGGGTAGCATATAGATGTAGATATAGATGAACATATTAGCTTAAGGTTTCGGGCGGAATCTATCCAAGAAAATTGAACAAGAAAATGTGGTCATCTTTTTTCGAAGAACGATAGCGATGTTGAGGAAATCTGGAGTCACCGTTGAATACATTTTATATTCCCTTCTTTTATTTTGTTGTTTTTCTTGTGAAAGTAATGAATTGAACACAATAAGAGTTTTCGTATAAGGTTTTATTTATACAATACCCATAGACTAAAGAAAGAAGATTTTCTGGCTACAAAATTGATTTGATGTGCCTTAACTGAGGTGCACACCTAACCCTCTGATACGCACTTGTCTATTCATTAGGCATTCATTAATTGGCGATTCTTCATCTTCAGTATTGATGAATTATCCTCTCTTCAGCTCCAATTCAATTTCAGGTTTGTTTTTCACTTCACCAATGTCATTATCCTTATTGTCGATGTTCGCAGCTGAATCTGTGAAAGACATTCATTTGTTGAATATTAGACTCCATTCTTAACCTCTTCATGTTAATTGCTAGAGCCAAGCACAAGTATATGTGATGCATTAATTAGTTGAAAAGTAAATTTGAAAAGAAATTAAATGTTTTGAAGTAATTAAATTTCATTTAGTAATAAAATGACTTGGTTGTCCTGTTAATAATTCAGCGGTGTCTATTTTCCATATTTTTATTTACCCAAGTAGGACTTTCAAATTTGACTTTTTTCGCAATTGTTTGAAAACAAGTATTGGAAACCTTCGATGAACTGCGGTAGGTTTAAGAAAATCATGTTTGACCCTCAGCAAAGTTGTACTCTGAACTATACTTGCCTTGAATTCACGCGTCAACCGGGAAAAATGAAATATGAAGATTTGAGAAAAACTTATTATAATTATGCATAAAAGTTTCATCATCAAGATCAACACACTCAAAGTTTATTTTAAAGGAGCCGCCGATGCAGAATACAACTTGATTTGTATAGTTTTGGTGTGTCTTAGAAGCGATACACACTTGTTTTTTAACCAGATGCACATTGATTCACCTCTGCCATGATTGAGCAAAGAAATATAGAGATTATATCCTATAAATGACCTTAATCATACTAAATATAGATGCGGTAATATGGAAATTCTTACCATTTTTTCGGAGAATAAGGTTCCCTAAGTTAACTCCTGGCAACTCAATGAGCAAAGCCAGTATTAAGGAACACGCGAAGGTGAAAACAATGTCCGCTATGCTGAGCTGTAGCTGCAAAGATAAATTGCATATTAGTACAGTGTGCGTTTATGTTTAAATGTCTTATTTTATATGTTTTCAAGAATGGTCTGCATTGATTTACCTGATGTGCAATGGCTATTATCTACGGATAAATGGAAACTTTGATTCTATGGGAATATGATCTTATATTCTGTATCATATGGTTAAAGTTCGCTCAAAATGTTGCTGTTGTATATATTCGAAAAGTTATTCACCGGAGGTTTGTTTTTCTCCGAAGAATCTCGATACAATTGACCTAGTCCTTTCGGTATATCCCGGAGCATGCCTATTAAGACTCCAACCGTACTGCCTCCAACTGTACTGCCCCGCTCTTCGGCCGACTAAATATCGCCTGTCATTTGTAGACAGCTTAACTGCAATGTGGAACCCGTAAACCTGTTCTGCTAAATCCAGTAGGTCTGTTAATGTATGTTAAGCAAGATTTATCTATATTTTCTTTTAACCTCTGCTTTTTGCGTTGGAATTCTGCATACGTAAGGTTTGCATTGCACGTATTTCATACCTTAGTTGGCATTTTTTTATAATTGTAAATATAATGAGCGGAAAACCTTGAAATACCAGCTTACCGTGTCAAACTCTGATGCAAAATTGTGTCAGGCCTAGAAAATGATCTGTGTGCATTTTTATTTAATTCATGTTTATTTTCTTTTTACCTTCTTTACTTTGATTGTGCGTAAGTGCATCACTTTATGTATTCACCTTAATGATCCTCAGAGGTGTTGTATCCAGGCTAAATAAATCATAATTATCATTCGATATTTTTACGCGGATCTCTCTGCAAATAGAGAAGTGCAGTGTGAAAAACAAAGACTAAATCACAAATCAAGAAAGTCAGTCTCTAGCCTTCTCTATGTACCCTTCGATTAAGTCTCTTATAATGTGTATAAACTCAGTGAGACATATTTCATAAGCATCGGGGTGAGCCCACAACTGATCAAAAAGTTTATCAAAAAACTAATGATGGTTGATTAAATGATAATGGTCGATAGCTTCTTCGACCGACGTCATAGTTGAGCGGCTCAGATTAAAGGTGCGTTTGATTATCGGACAAGTAGTCACTGCGAATAATCGTGCTTGGCGTTCGCAAATTATGTGATGGCTTCGTCCATTTTTCTCCTGCATCAAGACCTGGTGCAAAATATGCTCATAGAGAATGATGGATTAGTTTTTTAGAAAACAGTCTATGACACTTTTGAAAACACGAACTCTTGGATTGATTCCATAATCCGCAGCGAATAGTCAGGGAGGTTAAAATTTTGGTCCATTCGAAACACCAAAGCTAGAATTTCACCATAGTACGTAACATAGCTTTCTTTCCCGTTGTAGCTTTGTGCCCGCATTTACTTCACCGTTGAAATACAGCATTCCTGATTTTATTTAGTGGGGCAACGTAGTGTTCTAGGTAAGTCACTGAGTAGTCATGCCATTGAAGAAATGAGTTCTGACACTTGCTGTCACTTTCTCTTCAATATGTTTATAATTTCCTAGAAAATACTCTGTCTATGAACAGCAGATCACGAAAATCCGTATGCAGACATTTTAACAGAAATTTACAAAACATATAAATGTGAAACAATATTTTGCGAGTTCAAATAATAGGTAAATAATTCCACAAATTAGCTCTAAAGAGCATTCTATGGCCAGAGTGCTCTGTTAATTTTGATGTTTCTTATCATTTGAAATTATTTATTTTATCGCAAGAACGGCCAAGGAAGAACAAAGCGTACCATTTTAAAAATTGATGGGTCCAACGGTTGTCTCACTCCAGCCACCATTAGAAGCTGTAGAATCACATGTAAGTTGTAGGCACCATATGTCAGTCTACTTAGTGGTCCAAATACTTCCCACGAGAGAAACCTTAATATATACCCTGGAATAAAATCGTAAAACTCCTGATGAAAAGATACAACTTGGTTAATTCCACACTAATTTATTAAAGCCGACCCGGGTTTCAGCAACGAAGTGCCATTTTCAAGGTTCTACTGCCTTGAGTGGCTGGTTATATATACAATACATCTACATCTGAATACTATCCCGCGAGCCGCCTCATAGGCGCGTGGCAGGGGGTGGTAGGTCACCAGCCGTGTAAAGATGTAAAAGTTTTGGAGGTGAAATGGTGCCATGTCCTAGGAGGGTGTATTTGGAGGAGCTCAGTTTTTACTGTGGTCGCTTATTGTGCGCGGAAAGAACGAGTTTTTGTACCTATCTGTTCGGCTGACTATCTCCCTTATTTTATCACATCTGTCAGACCTAGAAGTGTTGTGATGCGTGATGACAATATTCTCTGTGTCGCTCTGAAACACACCAGTTCTGAATATCACAAGCAGCCTAAGCTTAGTGTGCAGCCTCCGAGTCTCTAGGGGCTCCCACCGTAATCACTCTAACAGTTGTGTAACACTATATGTTCGTTCGTAGCAGTTTTTTTAGCGAAGCGCGCTGCTTTTCTTTGTATTTTGTTAATTTATTTGGTTAAATCTTTATGACCATGGTCCCAAATCTTCGCGGCGTATTCGAGGTGTGGCCTAACCAGAGCGATGTAGCATCTCTCTTTTACTTTTTCATTCGAGGACCTTCCTATTATGCGCTTAGAAAATCCTAGTTTCTTTAATGCTGTGGCGCATATGTTTTGTATGTGTGTTCCCCACGATATATCTGAAGTTAAGGTAATTCCAAGATATTTTACTGTATTTGAACATTTTATGTTTTCTCCACCCACGGTGTAGGTATGGCTATTTTGTGATGACTTCCGCAGGAAGTACACTACGGTACATTTACTAATATTTAGTTCCAAACCCCACCCCTGGCACCACGAATGAACGTTGTTAAGGTCAGATGGCAGAACTTTAAAGTCCGCGTCTTCGTTCATTTCATGGTAGATTACCGCATCGTCTCCAAATACTTCATCTTAATTTACTGATAATTCGAGAGCTTAGGCCACTAATATGAATAATGAATAAAAGAGGGCCAATCACGCTTCCTTGAGGGACACCGGATGTGACTTCAACCATATCAGAGCTAAAACCGTCAATAACTCCTTTTTGTTTTCGATCACTGAGAAAGTCCCTTATCCAGTTCACTACTTATTAAATTGACTCCGCATGAATACAATTTATAAATGATTTTTTTAGGAACCTTTTCGAATGCCTTCTTAAAATCAAGGAATATCGCGTCGACTTGTTTATTCGATTCACCTGATTTAAAGACATCATGAAGGAAGAGCACAAGCTGTGTTTCGCAGGACCTGCCTTTACGGAAGCCGTGCTGACTGCCATGTAAGAAGTTACGATTATCCAAGAATATCATAATATTATTAACGATAATGTGTTCGAGAATCTTGGCTAAAATGATGTTAGCGATATTGTACAGTAATTTCCTGGGTCACTTTTATTTCCTTTTTTGAACATCGGGGTGACGTTGGCTATTTTCCAGTCTTGGTGCACCTTGCCCTCGGATAATGATTTGTTAAATATAATTTCTAAGAATGGTGCAATCTGTGGCGCTAACTCCTTGAGCGCGCGTGCAGGTATTCCTTCTGGACCTGGGGACTTGTTACTTTTAATCGAATGCAGTTGTTTAATCATTCAATCACGCTAAATTCTTATGTCCGCCTTCGGCTCGTTAACGTCCGGAATGTCTAAATTGTGTATTTTGTATCCTTAGTGAATACACCTTCGAAGTAGTGGTTTAGTAAGTTGGCTTAATCGATTCTGTTTTGCCGTTTGTATCCATTAAGGACTCTAATGTCGAAGATTCACCCTGGAGCTTTCTCGCATAAGACCATAATGACTTGCGGATTTCATATAGTAATTCAACTTGGATTTTTTCTTGAAGTTTTGTAAATTAGTGCGCATGATTTTCTTCGTTTCTGAGCGTTGGGCAACATAAATTTCTCTCGCCGCAAATTCCATTGTTTTGTTACAAGACTTAATAGAATTTTCATATAGGTTGTGTAATTTCCTTTGTCTCCTGAGCTCTCGCCGTACTTCGTGGTTTTACCAACGAGGTTCTTTAATATCTCGTTTGAATTTGTGTGGAATATATTTATTGATTCCTTTAGGTATTGTTTCCAAAAAATATCTCCATGATACTTCGGTGCTCTCGTCCTTCATTGTGGCTATGAATTTCGTGAATGAGGCTTCTAATATCTCTCCAAATTTGATGTAGTCGCATTTTTCAAATAAGCAGACTTTCGGTTTAGATTTTACAGTGGACTCTACCGTTGTTTTCCAAGTCGTAAAAATTACTTCATGCTCACTTATGCCTTCGAGGATATTGACGTGTTTAATAATAGTAGGGTGACTGACAGCTAAAAGATCTACTGTTTTATTACCTCTCGAAGGTTCGTTTACGATTTGAGTGAGAGAGTGATGGAAAAGTATATTAAGTAAGGCCTCGCTTATACCAGGCTTCCTCGAACTTGGTTCAACGTTATTGGTTTTCCAATTTATAGCCGGGAGGTTGAAATCTCCGCCGAAAATTATGACGCTTTTGTTGTCTCTCGAGGTAAATGATGATAACTGAGTTTCTAATTTGTACAAAACGTCTATTTTGGAATCTGGTGGTCTGTAAAATGAACATATATGTATATTTTTATTGTTTTGTTGCTTACTAGTACACCGTACGCTCTCTATTTCATTGTCGTCTAATTTGTGTTAGGAACTACTCAAATGCGATTTAACTGCGAAAAATACTCCGCCGCCAGTCCTATCTGGTCGATCACGTCTAAAGATTTTATATGCTGTCGGAAAAACTTCGATATTGAAAATATCCTCTGAAAGCCAGCTTTCTGTTCTTGTTACTATTTCTGCGCTTTCAAATATATGCTAAACTTTGGCACATTTGTTCTTTACGCTGCGGAAATTAACTATTACTAAATTTATGTCACATTTAGCTTGGTCTCTGTCGGTTCGCTGTTTTCTGTGATTCTGTGTATTATCTTTTAGATGTTCTCTGAAGCCACTGAGAAGCGAGTTTTTCTTTGAAGTGTCGCAGTTATCTAGAGAGCGCGTGTTGTAATTATTTTCGCTATAGAAGTACCAGTTTTCATTTGTGCTTCTCTTAAGTTTTTTCGGCAATACAGGTTAACGTTATTTGGATTAACACTGGAGGCTGTTGTCGAGTGTATACTTTTGCATGCCACGGAATAACCAACTCTCTAGCCTAAAAATTACCTACAATGCTAGAAAATCCTATGAGCCACCCGTTCTGATGCCCGAGCGGAGTAATGCACCCCAGAACGGTTGAGGGGAGCCCGGCACGATCCGAGCACCGGCCGAAGATCCTCGAACTCTGCTCCTATGCTTACACAGAATGCCCACAGCCTCCTGTTCAGGCAGTCAATCCTGCTCCAAACATGATGACCGCGGTCGGTCCGCGGAACAATACTACAAATGGACAGCCGCAAATCGGCACCCGATGCCCTCCGGACGCGTTCCACCTCCCAGTTTAAATCCCTGAGGGAATTAAAAATCTCATCGGCTCCACGCTCGGACTCATCATTGGGGCCGACATGTGCCACCTCCCGCAGCCTGGAGCAGCCCGTATCTCTCACCGCTGTTCGTATCGCAGCCGTGGCGTTGGGTACCAATCCTCCTGGTATATACCAGGAGGTGACCCGTTGTTCTGCTCCGTCTTTTCTTGTCCTCTTCCGCAATGAGGGCACAATCCGCCGGACGTTCGAACTCCCTATCAATAAAATTCCCGCCTTTCCTGCCCGTCTAGCCTCGGGAGCAGCGTCCCTCGAGTCAGGAGGTACGCTCACGACCTCGCCAACAGGCGTTTCGGGGCTGTTGTGTACGGGGATAAGGGCAGCCTCCGCTCCCGCCTTTCCTCATTTCGGCCGCGTCGCTGCCCCCTGACCTTTGGGCACCACTATCCACCCGGACTCCGGATGGGCATCGTCCTCAGACTCAGGGGTCGCACCTCAACCCCCCCGACCGCCCCACCTGCATTCACACCCGAGCGTGCCCGGGACACCATCTTGGTGCTGTGAAGGGTCCCGGAGGAAGCGCTACGGCCCCCGACGCCCGAGACGCCCGCACAATCCGTAACACGAGAGTGGACCTCTGCAACCATCCTCTCCAGCTCGGCGACGCGGGCCTCCAGGAGGTCGCTCTTCGTGTTGCTGTTGAGGTTACTTGCAGTCCCGCGGTTAGCCATACTTTTCTACTGGCTTTACAATACTACGATACTTTTTGTCTGGAAGTGAAGGTGGAGGGGAGGGAGGGAAAAGAGGGGAGAGGAGAAGGGGGGGCGTGGAAGTATACTGGTAGAGGTGACGTAAAGACGGCGGAAAGGATGAGTACAATTGGGTGCAAACTGAGTATTTTGGGTCAAACTCTCCATTCTGACCAACATCTCGATGCCTGACTTGTCTGCCGGTAGGGAGAGCCGGACCCGTTGGGGAGCCTGATATCAAGTTCGGTGATAAAGTACCACATCTTTTTTTATTGCTACCTTTTTATCCGAAGCCCAGCTCGAGTTCGTCCATCTTAGCGTGATTTTTTATTTCTCTCCATTTTCACAGACACACTTGGATCGTATTCATCATGAAGTTATCCGCAAAAATCCAGTGAGGACTAGTTTTATATCCGCATGTCGTATGCCTCCATGCATCGTTGATCGTTGTCACCAGTAACGTGGTATGTAATATAGTATTATTTAAAAATCTATTACTTATAAATAAAATGTGCAAGTTTTAATACACTCACATTCTTTGTTAGCTGCAAATAAGTAGACGATGAAAAATAATGCCAAACCACGGCAGACCTGTGGAAATGGTGTATATGCTGCAGTAAGAAAACTTTTATATTTGTAGCCGTCGTAAAATATGAATAATTCCAGGATAGGCGCCAAAAAGGCAAGGATTAATAGTCCGATGTGGATGGAAATGGCCTTTTTCTGAAAGAGAAATAAATCCATTTATTATTAAATTCTATTCCCTCGGACACCCTACACCTTGAGTTCGAATGACCCCATGAGCTGGATTGGCGAGAGGGTAAGGCCACCCATGCCAGATTGGTCGGAGGGTAGGAGCCGAACGAAAGGTAGTCCCAAAATGATGTCTCGGAAAAAGGACTGTCGGGAAGCGGGGGTGGGAGTCCCTCACAGCTATCAACTACGCAGAAAAATGAAAGTCATTCAAAGAGTAGTGAATCCTGGACACTACGGAACACCGCACAATAGGGCGGGTGTCGTGCCCAGCAGTGGGGGAGGCAAGCGCCACGGGATCATCATTACACTTGCACAATAGAGTTATCACAGGATGCTAAGTACACGTGATACAAGATGGAAAATTAGATGAGGTTGAAATTTACGATTAATTTTAACTTGGATCGTTTGGACAATGAGGAGGGCTCGAAAGCTAGAAAATATTACAGAGGAGAAGGAAAGGGAACGAGGATGCCCAGGGGATGTGTGAGGTGAGATATAAGGATGGCGTGGGATATTATTAATAGTTACTGGGTGATCTATCACAGTTATGACAAGAGTAAATGTGGCTATTATTGATAGATAAATGTAGATATATATTAGTGGGGAAGAGAATCAATGTGGAGTAGCTATAGTATTGCACGCCAAAATTAGGGATGTAAAGGGAAGTAAATATTGAAAAGTTGAGCGACAGGATACTAGTGGTAGAAATGGAAGCATGCCCTACGAATTACGAATTGGTCTAGGCGTCCATGCCCACAAGTAATCATAAGCTGGAAGTATGGGGTGTATGAAGAACTAGAGGAGATAATCAGAGGAATGCTGAGAGAGAAAAACTGATTGTAATGGGCGACTTGAACGCAGTAGTGGAGGGAGGGGGAAGCGAGTATGACGTGGGATGGTAGGGAATGGGAATGAGAAATGATTGCGGTGAGAATGCCGCTGAATTTTGTAGGAGAAACAAATTAGTGTTAACAAACTTTTGTTTAAACACCATGTTCGACGAAAGTACACATGGAAAATGCCTTGAGACATTGTGAGGTAACAAATGTATTGCATCATGGTTAGGGAAACATGAAAGAGTGTTTAAAACTCGCAGAGCTTTTCGAGGACTGATGCAAACTCGGATTAATTAGTAGTAATGAAATTTTATGTTATGATCAACAGGTTTGGTACAAATGCGTGGATAAAGGTGTAATAAAGGTGAATTGGTGAACTTGGAAGTTTTGAAAGGGGAAAAATGAGGAAATACCTGGAGGGAGTGGATTGGAACATAGGCGAAGCTAAGGAAATTGGAAGAATCGTGGAAAAATACTATTTTCCTCACTTATACTTGAATTTGTTGATGTATCAAAATGTAATTTTACTTGTCTCTATCACTACTTCGAAAGTGATCGTTGCTTTCGGGGTAATTTGAACTTGGCAAGTAACTATGGAAAAAATCATTCACCGCCTGGACTGGGGATTCCCAGTCCAGGCGGATAATTTTGTTCCACTGAGAATTGCACACAATTGTGTGATCATTAACGAGTGACTCCGTTGAAGAAACTGCACGAATAGTTCCGTGGTTCTCTGAAAATGATCTCCAATAGATTCGTTCCAAAGGATCCAGCAGAATTTGTGTGACTCCAGGAAGATTAGCATCATCCAGAGTTATGAAACGTGTTTGGTTAAATGTATTCAGCGCAGTTTACCCTATAACTAAATCGTTGGAGACATTGCTGCTTGTTATCTCGGAGTTTGACCAGAATGCGAACGTGACGTCAACTATGTGCTTCAGTTTTTAGGGTTTATGGTGTTAGCAGGTATTTCAACTTTTCATTTGCCGTTGACGATTTAAAAAATTATTTTCAACTCCAAAGGCGCATTTAATATAAATATTTTAATGTTTTTAACGTATGATAAAGGCTTCACGTGCTTAATTTTCATGTTCTAATAAATGTTTCCTTCCGTGGCGACGAGACAGGAATCCTCTATATCACGAATACAAGTGTGTACTGGGATACAATAATGAAATCATGGTGCGAGAGAAATTTTGGAAAAAGTCACATGTATGTCCGAGTAAGCCGAGTTATATTAATAGTCACAGGCCGTCTAGGTCTTTGAGATTCCCTTTGTAAGGCTAATATGAGTAATAGATCATTTAACTTCTTACCTGCGATACCTTCAGGCTGCCATTTTTGACATCATGCATGTAGTATCCAGCACATATTCCAATAAAATATGGAATTCCCCGCATGTACATTGGAATGTACTGCTGTGAAGATCTGATGTCATATCCTTCTCCGGGAACGAAAGGTCTGTAAAATAAAATGGTTCCGTAAGTTACTTCAACTGTCTCAATCAGGATGAAAAGTTATCTTCACATAGTAAATGATGGTATTTTTCATGCAAATGAAGAGGATGTGAAGCGGTTTGAGTGCCACGCAACGATAAAATGGCATCTATTTCTATTTACAACCCTGCGATGTGCCACATGGGCGTGTGGCAGGAGGTGTGAGGCCATCAGCCGTGTACAGATGTAAGGTATAAAGTTTTTGGAGGTGTAATAATGACGTGCATTATGGGAGTGTATTTAATTGTGGTCTCTTATTGTGCGCAGAAAGAACGAATTTTCTCTCGAATCTCTTCGGAAATGAATTCATTTTTTAGTCGATTCCGTCAGCCCTAGAGATGTAGAGAGGCGTCATGATAGTATTCCCTTTGTCGCTCTGAAACACACCAGTTCTGAATTTCTCAAGCAAGCTAAGCCTAGCGTGTAGCCTCAGAGTCTCCGAGACTAGAAGACCTGAATACTTGGGGTTTTCATTTAGTAATTTATTTGACATTTTTCTGTAAGATTCGTAGAGTAGTGCGCATTATTTGTTTCAATTTTTAACGTTGAGCAACGTAAATTTCTCTCGCCGCAAGTTCCATCGTTTTGCTACCCGACTTAATAGAATTTTTATACAGGTTATTATGTAATTGACTATGTCTACTTTGTGGTTATACCAATGAGGTACGTTACTCTCACGATTCAAATTCTGTGGAAAATATGCTTCGATTCCCTTACGTATTATTTCCAAAAATATCTCCGTGATTCTTCGTTGCTCTCGTCTTTCGTTGTGGCAACGAATTTAGAGAATGCAGTTTCTAACGTCTCTTCAAATTTTACGTAATCGCATTTTTCAAATAAGAAGACTTTACGTTTGGGTTTTACAGGGGAAAATCATGTTGTTTTTAAAGTCGTAAAAATTACTTTATGAACACTTATGCCTTCGAGGATATCGATCTGTCTTATCATTGTAGGATAACTAAGAGCTAACAGGTGTAATATGTTATTACCTCTCGTAGGTTCATTTACTACTTGAAAAAGAGAGTGGTTTGAAAGTCTAATAAGTAAGGTCTCGCTTATATCACACTTTCTTGAACCTGGTTCTACGCCATTGATTTTCCAATTTATAGGCGGGTGGTTGAAATCTCCACCGATAATTATCACGCTTTTGTTATCCGCTGAAGTAAATAATGTTAATTGAGTTTCTAATTTGTACAAAACGTCTATTTTGGAATCTGGTGATGAACATATATTCATATTTCTTTTGTTTTGTTCCTTAATGCTACACCAAACGCTCTCTATTCCAATTTCGTCTAATATGTGTGCGGTACTATTCAAATACGATTTAACGGCTATGAATACTCCTCCGCCAGTCCTATCTGGTCGATCACGTCTATAGATTTTATAATAAAATTTCTGTTAATGAAAGTAATTAAATAATTGCAGCAACGACAGTTGTGCATAGTCGTGAGAATTCATGTTATGATATACTTGCTTGGTGGGTCATTCTCAATATATTTACGATGTCATTGTTTACAACCTCTCTTCGAAGCGCAGACGACGAAATACCGCGGTGATTTCCGAGGGCGGCATTTCACTTCAATTTACAATATTACTTATAAAGAAAAACTTCACTGAACCACCCACAGTCAATAGTTTAGAGTAATTAGTAGCATATCCCAGGTATTGACCAAATGAGTCAAATTACATACAAATTGGCGTAATCTTAATTTTTCTAAAATAATGATACGCGAGTGAACGAAAACTAAGGCGAGTTTTTTAAATTGTCAGGCCAAAATTGACGCAGCGCTTCCGGGCTAATCCAGTAAGATTTTGTAAGAAGTGAAAGGATTAATGTCGTATGAACCAATGCTGATTATTATACTGTAAAAGGGGAAAGTATCTCAGTTTTAGTTGCCCTTATGTAAGAGAGCCCAAAATGACCATTAAATTTGGTATGATTTGAGAATGGTATCAATGACATGTGGGATGTACCTACCTCCGAAGAAAGCACATGCATTAAAGAGGTAAGTAAGTAAATAATTTATTATCGCTCTGGGTACAGTCCCTTGAGAGCAAAAATACAAACATTTGCATACATACAAAAATGTTTATCTGTGAAATAAAAAGAAAAGAAAAATTAAACAGTAAATGCATCTATAGGTTTCAACAGAAGTGCTATTAGAAATTTAGAGAAAAATGATGTGACAACAAATGAATCACTAAAGGACCCCGCACGTTCCTTATGGAAAATGGCCCACGGCTAAATTTGCTGAAATTTTGCACAAAGGTAGTTCTCAGCATGCTGATCAAAAGTCTCAATGGACACTAGGCTCGAAAAATTAGTATTTTTTTTAGATGCAGCAGAATATTACCCGTGGTTCGAATGTGGTATGTGAAATTGCACGTGGTACATTTTTCTACTAAAAATAGCAGAAAAGAATCGCAAAGAGGTGGCGTGGGGCACTGAGAGGGGTCAGCTGTTGAGGAAGGGGATATCTATATCTACGTAATACCCTGCGAGCCGCCACATGAGCGTGTGGCAGGGGGTCTTAGGACACCAGCCGTGTAAATATGTAAGGTTTTGGGAGGTGAAAAGGTTACGTGTATTATAGGAGTGTATTCTCCAGTATCTTCAGAAGAATACTGAAGATGCTAATCGATCACGCATAGTTACGAGAAGTCGTTGGATAGCGGAAAGTAGGAATGGCCATCTCCGATCGATATTCACGTTTTTCAAAGGAGCATTTAATGTACAACATGCTAAGAAGCTTGGTGATTTTTACCGGATCGCTGGTGCTACTTTGAATAGATACCATCCCGCTATAACCATGCAAGGAGGAACAGATGCATTAGCTCAGAAAATCTGACAGAAGTCATTGCTTTCCAACGTAGTTCAAGCTCGAGTCTAGGAAGACAATCTTCGAATGAGAAATGGACAATGGAGGCGTTTGAATCATCGCGATATTCAAGGTTTTCCTATTCTTGACCCTCAGTACCCTAGCGATTTGACTGTAGGTGTTTATCAAGTTAATCTTTCTCCATCATATATTCAACTAAATGAAAATAATGATAAACCTGGTTTCATAATAATAAGAATATTTTCAAAGTTTTGGAATTCCACAAAGCATCAAATATTCATTGATTATGAAAATATGGACGAAGAGTTAATGAATAAGATAACCATTGTCCGATCTCTGGGTACTATTGCACATGTCAGTTAGGATCGAGGACTGTAGGAACATGTTCCCAAATAGCATGTGTGTTATGGTTTCTTGTTACGCGCGGTACCAACAAAATATTAATTATCTGGATAATTCGCTCTTGAATACAACAATATAATGCAATAATAATGATAATATAAGGGTTAATCAACCAGTAAAATGCATATCTACATTGAGATACACATTAAGAAAAGTAGCGGTTTATTCATCTCTCTTCTCTTGAAACTTTAGATTTGCATTAAAGTTGTGTTTATTATAGTCATATGAATGGACATTTATAGATGTTATTTTAACCTTCCTATGTAATAATTACGATCTCTGTATGTAATAAAATAGTTGAAAATATGATTTACATATTAATTAATAAATAATAGTAGGGTTAAATATTGCACTTTTTTCTTTCAAAAACATTTTGTCCTTTTTTTTGTCTCAAAAAAAATAATCTACACAGACTTAAAGAGTAAACTGCACTGTTCACTTTATACGCTCACTCATCCCTGTTTTTGCCATTCCCTCATGAGTCATTTCCCATGTATCCCCTCCTCCATTGGCTCCTTCTTCAACCTCTTTCTTTCTTAAGACCCTCGTTTCTCTCCTCATTACGTAATACCCCACACGTCTTTCCTTAGCATTATTTCTCCCTTTCCCTACCCCTTTCAATTCGCTGCACATAGCGCCACTATCCATCCTTTCACTTGAGCACCCTTCCACTCTTCCATGACACTCCTCTTTGACCATGATCCTTCACCTACACTTCTGTGGGTCGAGACCCTTTCCCAATAACCCAATATCCCCTTCCTCAACAGCCCTCCCCTCTCAGTGCCCACCCCACCTCTTTGCGATTCTTTTCTGCAATTTTTAGTAGAAAAATTTGAACCACGTGCAATCTATTCGCCAATGATCTTCTTACTCGATCTACGGCACTGGAAACGGCATGTCTAGAAGGATAATAAAAAATAACTTTGAGGTAACTGACGGCCCTCCCCTCCCGCCAATTGACCGAAGCATATTCCGTCGGCTGGGCCACTGCCTCTGACTTGGGATGGGCCAGCGCTCAATACGAAAGAAAAATGAATAGTATTTGTGGGTAATGAACATTTTTTTAAGATGATGTAACAAAAATTATAAGGAGATAGGATTCATTAGCATTTAGTAAAAGTGAATTCCATGATAAAATAAAATGACATTTAGTAGAAAAAGTATCATGCCTTTAGGAAAAATGACTAATATTTCAAAGCCTGAAAGTTATACTTCATTAGGTTATTGAGTAAATGCCCATTAAACCAATATCCCAATCCCAAATAGGTACAAAATCTCGTTCTTTCCGCGCACAATAAGCGATTACAGTAAAAACTGAGTTCCACTAATTACACTCCTATAATACACGTCACCTTCTCACCTCCCAAAACCTTACATATTTACACAGCTGGTGTCCTAAGACCCCCTGCCACACTCTCATGTGGCGGCTCGCGGGGTATTATGTAGATATCCCCTTCCTCAACAGCCCTCCCCTCTAAGGGCCCCACCCCACCTCTTTGCGATTCTTTTCTGCTATTTTTAGTAGAAAAACGTACCACGTGCAATTTCACATACCACATTCGAACCACGGGTAATATTCTGCTGCATCTAAAAAAAATACTAATTTTTCGAGCCGAGTGTCCATTGAGACTTTTGATCAGCATGCTGAGAACTACCTTTGTGCAAAATTTCAGCTAATTTAGCCGTGGGCCATTTTCCATATGGAACGTGCAGGGTCCTTTGGTGGTGCGATGAGGAGGATAATAAAGCATAAAGGGGTTGCTTCTAGTTATGACCCTCCGTGAACTAGGTACAGACTTAAACAATTGAGACAGATAGTCAGGCTCCTTGAATGAGTAGAGGTGCTGCAAAAACACACACTACTAATACAATTGTCTATTTTTAACGGTTAGCTCATTAATTGGTCTCTGTTAGGGGAAATATGATCTTGGCGGAGTAATCCAAAGATGGACCGTACACATGAGTTTTGTACACGTTGTAACATAATATTTAGCTTATCAGACAGATCATTGAATACCAGACAACAATAATCCATATGAGGAAAAAGTAATGTAAAAACTAATATCATCTTTATATGTTCAGGGATTACTTTTGTATTTAATTTAAGCTGATACAATATACTGTTCATTTTATTGAAAATTAGAAAAACATGTTCAGGCCAAGTCAGGTAACTGTGAAATATCACCCCAAGATTTCGTACTGTTAGGGAATAGGGTATGTAAACATCTTCTATTACAATACGTGGCACACTCTCTTGATCAATTATACTCACAAGATTGGAATTCCCAATTATGATAGCTTTCGTTTTGGAGTTGTTTAAGGTGATAAAATTAACTTTGACCCAGTCGGAGATGGCAGTCACATCATTATTGATCATTGCTATAGCATCGTTCAGCAGTGGTTGGCGTTGGCAGTGGTAATAAATTTGCAGATCATCTGCATAGAACATATATTTACGGTGTTTGATGTTTTTGGAGAGATCTGTTAAATAGATGGAAAACAATAGAGGGCCAAGCACAGAACCCTGCGGCACTCCACAGGCATTTGGGAGCCACGATGACGTGTTACCTAGTGAATCCTTAACAGCCTGCCGACGTCCACTTATATATGAAAGTAACCAGTTAAGGGTAGATGCTGAGAAGTTTTAACGTTTCATGACCAAACCATGAGAAAGGATTGATGAAATGATTTTAATTGAAGTCACTAATAGCATATATGTTACTAACTTGTCATTAGGAATGTATTGAGGCTTCATTTCATATACATGAACGATGATAATCGGGATGCATATTGATAAGGTCATGAAGAATCCCAAGACGATTTTTCCTACTTTCGGTTTATTTAATACGAGATAAACGATCGGAATGGCGAGGAAATACAGCTGCAAATCAGCTGCCAAATACCAAGATGCCCCGATGCACTGAAAAAGAAACACAAGCAATATAAATCATTCATACAAAATTATATATTTCGAGAGAAGTATTTCACTACCCATAACATTATAGTAGGATAGACTCTGTGGTGTAATAAATTTAAAGGGAAATTTTAATAATCAACAACTGGATGTTAGCTCTTATTAACAACCCTGAAAATAACTGACGAGAGGCGAAAAAATAAACAGTTGTATCATAAGAAATTTTCGGAAGCATAAACAAGTGACTGAGAACTTAACGAACCCCAAAGTAAGTATTTAATTGAAGAGTACAGACATTTTTGGCAAAGGGAAACGATGCTTCTTGTTTTACAATGATTTCCTCTTCTGCAATTAGTAATATTTTCCGACATGGCATTCAAGATCATCGCAGTAAAATGTATGGGTAATAAAGGATACATTTGTTAGCACTGTGGTATTGAGAATCATATTTACTCCTCATGTCTACTCTAATGACTATAATTTGCCTTTAGTTCTGTGTTGGTACTATCATTTGGGTGTGCTAAAATTAAATTTATACATATTCAGTACAATATCATGGATGATATTATTAATCCAGGTCGTCTCAGTATATTATGAGCAGCATATTATTACATATCCATATAAGCTAACGTTGGAATACATTTGGTACTGCATATGGATACCTAATAATAATTTCAAATACCATTGTATTTCTGAACGCTTTATTTCGCTTTATTCGTCTCCATTATGCTCATCGCCCAATGGCGTAACCACAGTGGTCCGCTTGAAATCCTTCAAGTCTAAGAAAACAGTGATAAGCATTTGTCTCTTAAGGTTCAGCCTTTAATTTCAAGGGCAGTTCTAATCACAATGGATAGGGTTATCGACTTCCCCGTCACATTACTGTGGTACAGATTATTCGTCGGTGTTATCTTCACTCACTATTTCGTTAATGCTTCATCAATTCTCATATGTCTAGGTTGTATGTTTAAGGTCTATTGCCTCGTAATGCCTAAATTCTTAATGAACATTTCCAAGATTTTTTCAATTGGACAGTATCCTATTGGATTAATAAGGAATGAAGATTTTAAGTTCTATGAAATAAACTAAGATTACCATGTGTTGGGAGTTGACATAGCTGTTTATATAAAGTAGGTTAGTCCACCAGTTGTCCAGACAGTAGTTTCTTTGTTCCTCTATTATTTGCTTCCAAAGTGGCCCAGAGCCGAAACCCCAGGCAATCGTTACACCAAAGGCCAAGGAGAACATGTAAGCTGGAGTGAGTCTGAAAGAGTAGCAAAATACGCGAAATTAGAGTCTATTTAGCCGTTAACAGCATTTTTTGTGAGTAAAAACTTTTTGTTCAAAATCTACAATTCTTGCACTGTAGGCTTTTCTGTAGTAGTATAAACAGGTTACACTTTTCTTGAAAGTTGTAGCAAACAGTGGGGAAAAGGTGGCTGTCATTTACATTATTGCTCAAAAACTTTTTATTTCAAAATTTATACTCCTTAAACTGCAAGACTTACATAAGAATAATGTAATGCCAAACAAAAAATGCATTACTTACCTTGATTATCGTAAACAATGATTATTTCAATTATATATGAAGATTTTACCCTATACTTCGACTCTCCTAAGGTGTTTTTTCAACTCAAATTTTCATATATATCATTTTTCTTAGGGTTTCTCTTCTGGGTTAAATTTTTTATCTCTGTTGTTATGTGGGTGTGGAGTGGAAGGAGACATGAGAGGCGACATTTAGTAGAAGAAGTAGAGAAAATTGCGGTGAGTGATAAAAACGAGGCCTGCAAGAAATGTAATTGAGCCAAAGCTGAGGTAGTGCTAAAAAAAAGGCACCATATACATTTGCGTCCGGAAATAATCTGGTTTTCTATATGCATTCAGGCGATGAATTTGTAGAGAAAAAAATGTATGCAGAACTTTCGCGAACGAAAGCAGGGAAAGACTGCGGGCGGATGAGGAGGCTAAGAAAATGCTGAATCATTTTGAATGCAATTAAAAGTTATGTTGGAATGGATAAAAAGGGCGAAGCACGGTGAAGGCAAGGTGATGAAGGACATTAGTGGCGAGATTGCACGGCATAACAGCAACACGTATATGTATAAAGGAGATTACTGCATGCAGAGATGAGATATCCGATGATATTCTCAAGTACGGGTGAAAATAACACGTAAGTAGTGTGTGTGATAGGTGTCATTTCCATTTTAAAGCTTTTCTCATTCCAAAAGACTGGAGGAGTGTGATAATAGCTCAATTACTCATTGAGAATGGTGGAGAGACCGAATGGAAAAAGTTATTGTGCAATTAATTGACTGAGTATTACGGAAAAAGTGTTCATTAAAATAATAACAGAGAGGGTGAGGAAGGTTACAGACGTCAGAATCTGGGGTTTACTGAATGGGTTAATGCCTGTAAGGGGATTAAGTGATCAGATCCTTGCACTTTAGGAAATGTATGAGAAATGTATGGACGTCCGAAAGAAAGTAATTTGTGCATATGTTAATTTAGAGAATTTTGGAAGTGGGTAAAATGGGGTTAAAATTGGTGAAGGCATGGGAGTGAATGCGGTAAAGAACAAGAGTGGAGTGATCGTAAGTGATGAGGACAATATCAGAGACTGCTGGATGGAGTATTTGAAGAATTATTCAATAATGATACAGGCGCTGAGGATGAGCCTTGCGAAGTAGTATGCGAGAAAGTGATGATGGAAAAGGATATAAGTGAGGATGAGGTCATAACGGCTCTGAGACTATTGCAAAATGGAAAGGCTGCGGGGGTAGATAGGATATCCAGTGAAATATTGAAGTGTGGGTGTAATTTACTCATTTGTCGGCTGTGTGAACTATATAATTTATGCTTACAGGATTCTGCTGTTCCATTGGATTCCACTGTACAAAAGGAAGGGACGAAGGACCGTATATAATAATTATTGAGCCATTATTTTATTGAGCATTTCGGGAAAAGTGTTCAGCAAAAATATATTCGAAAGAGTGAGGATTATTACTTCTGACAGAATATGGGGTGTGCAGTGTGGGTTTATGCCTGGGAGAGGATGTAGTAACCAGCTTTTCGCGCTTCAGCAAGTGATAAAAAAATGTATAGGCGTCCGAAAGAAAGTGAATTGTGCGTTTGTCGATTTAGAGAAGGCCTATGACAGGGTAAATTGAAAGAAGTTGTGGAAGGTTTTGAAGGACTATGGAGTGAATGGGCAGTTATTGAAAATTATGATGGCGATGTATTATAATAGTTAGGCAAGTGTGAGAGTTAACGGTTTACTTAGTGATTGGTTTGTAATAAAACAGGGCGTAAAGCAAGGATGCGTAATGTCACCATGGCTGTTTAATGTATTTATGGATAAATGTGTTAGAGATGCATGTTGTGAAAACGACAGGGTTTTGATTGGAAATGTTAATGTTCTACTTAATGCGGATGATGCTGTTTTGATCTCAGAGAGCCAACAGGGATTACAGAAGCTCCTAGATAAGTTTTGTGAATCAGCATAGAGAATGGAATTGAGGGTGTATGCGTGGAAGATTAAAGTAGTAGTTTTTCATAAGGAGAATGGGGAGAATAACTGCATGATGATGCCCTCATCATCATGAGATGATGGTGAAGTCTCAATGGTGAAGTAATAGAAAAAGTGGACGATGTTTTGTGTTTAGGTAAGATGTTTACGAAAGATGGAGAAATAGATGAGGAGATAATGAGACGTGCGAATGCTGGAAAGAAAGTGGTAGGTAGCATGTGGAGCATATTAAGGAATGAGTGACTGTCTAAGGAAGCGAAAATCGCCATGTACAAAACTGTACTTCTCCCCACTTGTATGTATGGTAGTGAAACGTGGGTTTGTCAGGGTAGACATAAGAGTAGACTAAACGCCAAGGTTATCAGTTATCTGAGGAGTGATTGCGGCAAAAGTAGGATGGATAGGGTCAGGAATGAGTGGGTAAGAAATTAATGTAGATTAGATGCACCAGTAATGGACATATTTGAAAGGAGTGTGCTTTGTTAGTTTGGCCATGTTGAGAGAATAGATGAGAGTTGAATACCGAAACAGATATATTGCAGTGAAATGAATGGTGCGAGAGGTAGAGGTAGGCCGAGAAAGTTTTGGTTGAGTGTGGCTGAGGAAATTCTTAGGAGGAGGAATATTAGGTATTAGGAGTCTTAAAAACAGGTGGGCGTGTATGAAGCAGTGTATGGGGGTAAATGAGCTGAAAGAGGTTTACAAGGATAGGTCAGTATGGAGGAAATTATTGAAGCAGAGTTAGGTGTACAAATGTGTATTTATGAGTGAAACTTTGTGACTATGATTATCCTGGAAGGGAACGGCGCGATTAGTATGTATGAATGAATATGGCGTAGTTGATAAAATTAAGGCGAAGACCTCCAACCACAAACTTAAAGCACTAGCCGCAGACCGATTTCGAAAAAAACTATTTTTCGATTCACCCTAAAATATATATATATATATATATATATATATATATATATATATATATATATATATATCAGCTAGCAACAAGGCGTTGAGGTTGGGGATGGATAGATAGGTATATCAGTGGACACTCACAGAAAGGCGATCCATGGCGACGCCGGTGTCCACTGCTCTCGGAAGCTTTCGGGTGAGAACCCTTCCTCAGCGGGAGAAAGTGATTTTCTCCCGCTGAGGAAGGGTTCTCACCCGAAAGCTTCCGAGAGCAGTGGACACCGGCGTCGCCATGGATCGCCTTTCTGTGAGTGTCCACTGATATACCTATCTATCCATCCCCAACCTCAACGCCTTGTTGCTAGCTTATATTTCTAAATTTATTTCCTTTTTCTGTTATATATATATATATATATGTATATATATATATATATATATATATATATATATATATATATATATATATACACAATGGAAAACTTCGCCAAATGGCCACAAACACAATTAAAGAGGAAACTTACAGGGGGTAAAAAGACGAAAGTAAAGAGAGAGTCTTACTTAGAGACGTTTCGGGTGTTATCCCTTCTTCAGTCACACAGAGAATGCACTGCTCCAATGAGGGTAGGAGAGGGGAGGTTATGAGAGGGGGGACTGGGGAGGTTAATAGTGCTGGGCCTGGCTAATGGGGCTGGGGGAAGGTTGATACAAAGTTATGATGATAGGGGACTGGGAAGAGCCAAGAGCTGGGAAGGCGCGGGGAGGGGGGGTTAGAAGCAACAAAGTAACAGAATGATCAGGGAGGTGAATGATCCAAGGTCTGGCTGACTGAACAGAGGGAAAGTTGCAACAAAATAATGAAAGGGGACTGGGAGGTGACTAACATGGAAGGGACGGGAGTAGCAACAATGTAATGGAGGGGCGGTGACAGGTAAGGGGAGGTAAAGACAGGCTAACTCAGTTGAGGGGAAGTGAGTGGTGGAAGTTGGGAATGGGGGGGGGGCAGGGGCAAGAAACAGAGAGGAGTAGAGAGCTAATGGAGAATATTGAGTCCAGGGGGGGAAAAAGCTTTGCAGAACCAGATTATTGCCATCTCAGTAGTTCTAAGTTCTGTATTGGAAGCATCAGCGGGGAGGGCGTGGAGGATGGTGAGGTGGAAACAGGAGTCGAAGTGAAGATTGTGAGTAGAGGCATGTTTGGCAACAGGAAAGTTGGGAGGAGAGGATCTATGGCCGTTCATACGGATGGATAAGGGATTGCTAGTTTCCCCGACGTAAAAAGAGGGGCATGATTTGCATTGCAGGAGATAAACTACATTGGAAGAGGTGCAGCTGCCATGGCAAGAGATAGGAAATGGGGTCGGGTTGTTAGGGCTTTGGAAAGTAGAGAGGCTGCGTATTAGGGAGCAGGTTTTGCAGCGAGGTCTATGGCAGGGAAAGGTACCAGGGACTTGAGGAGGAGAAATGGTGGGAGGGGATTGGCGGGGGCGTAGAATATTGCGCAGGTTGGCTTGTCTTTTGAAGGTGAGGGTGGGACATTTGGGAATTAAATCTGCGGTGAGTGGGCTGTCTCGCAATATAGGGAACAGTGATTTGAGGGTGAGGTTAACTCGATGAAGCCCCGGAAAGAATTTGGTGCAAAGGTTTAAAGGCGATTCGGAGGTGGGTCTGGGACGAGGAGTATAAGGTGTGGTGGAGGGTAGGATGCGACTATCAAGGAGAGGGGAGGGGTAGCCGCGTTTAAGGAGAGCATTTTTTTTTACCTCCCCTTACCTGTCACCGCCCCTCCATTACATTGTTGCTACTCCCGTCCCTTCCATGTTAGTCACCTCCCAGTCCCCTTTCATTATTTTGTTGCAACTTTCCCTCTGTTAAGTCAGCCAGACCTTGGATCATTCACCTCCCTGATCATTCTGTTACTTTGTTGCTTCTAACCCCCCCTCCCCGCGCCTTCCCAGCTCTTGGCTCTTCCCAGTCCCCTATCATCATAACTTTGTATCAACCTTCCCCCAGCCCCATCAGCCAGGCCCAGCACTATTAACCTCCCCTCTCATAACCTCCCCTCTCCTACCCTCATTGGAGCAGTGCATTCTCTGTGTGACTGAAGAAGGGATAACACCCGAAACGTCTCTAAGTAAGACTCTCTCTTTACTTTCGTCTTTTTACCCCCTGTAAGTTTCCTCTTTAATTATATATATATATATATATATATATATATTCCTCTTCCAACTTCCTCATCAAGCTAGCAGAATTCATTCTGAAACGCAACGCCTTCACTTATAATGGGCGTTTCTTTTTTCATGCCAAGGGAACGGCTAGGAAAGATTTTCAAAGCGGTTAATACAAAAATGTCATATAGTAACAACAGTAAACTTTAGCATTTATTAGGGAACACTAAGGACAAATTTGGAAACTTCAATAAGTCAGAAATTTATAGAATAACTTGTTCTTTGTGCAATTTAGCTTACATCGGCCAGAAACGGAGGGATAAAAAGACAAGGCTCAAAGAACATATGGCTCATTTTAAATTTTATAGACCAGAGATATCTAGTATCGCGCAACATTTACTTAATGAGGGTCACCAAACGTCAGAAAACAAACTTCATCTCGTCAAACAGACACCCAATCATTTACTGGACGTATACAAAAGCCTTTATATACATAAATCCAAAAATAAAATCGTCAATAACGATAAAGGACCTCGGACGTCTAACGGTTGTTCGGTTGTAACTGCTTTATGCAAAAAGCAGTTACAACCGAAAAAGTGTCCCTCTCAACCTAAACCTAAAGCATTTTATCCGCTAGTGCTCAATTTATCCTCACACAGTTTTTCTAGTGATGAAATGAATCTTTTAAATAATGGTTATAGATACGGAACCCAACTACCAATTAGACCCAGAGGTATCACTAACCTCTTGGCTGACTGTGACGTGGCCTTACGTACAGAGTCACTTGGTAAAAAACAATAAATAGCCGACATAATCACAAACAACCTTTGCGAACTCCAGTATCCACTTGCTCACTCGGATAAAAAACTGATTACAAACATAAAAACCTCTGCGGAAAATCTTAATTTAATTTTTACGAAATCCGACAAAGGAAACACTTTAGTGATTCTAAATAAGACTGACTATGTGACAAAGTGTGAAACGTTTATTTCCGAAAACGGTTTTACTGTACTGAATAAAGATCCAACGAACAGTTTTCAACAATCCCTCAAGTCTGCATTAAATTAACGCAATGCCCTTCTTCCCCTGAGAGAAAAATGGTGCCTAGTGAAAATGAACCCCCTACCTCCCAGAATGTACGGCCTTCCAAAAACACATAAAACAGACATTCCTATTCGACCAGTGGTTTCCCACTTTACCGCACCGGCGCATCTATTGTCCACGAAATTTAATATTCTCCTAAGGAAATTGTCCTCATTTAAATCCACTTATGGCATTCAAAACTCTAAGGACCTAGCCAACAAAATAGTAGATTTCAAACCCCCCTCAAACGCGAAACTTGTACCTTTTGACGTATGTAATTTGTTTACGTCCGTCCCGGCCAAGGAATCCATCGGTGTAGCCACCTCTGGTTAAGAAGAGCCAAGTGTGGAGAAGACCTTATCAACGACTTCCACCAACTTCTCACCTTGTGCATCGAACAGAATTATTTCCTGTTTAACGGGAAATATTACAAACAAGAACATATACTTGCAGACATGTTTATGGATTCTTTTGAAAATAACCTCTTCAATTCAAACCATCCACTGTTAAAGAATGTTGTATATTATTATAGATATGTAGATGATGTTATTTGTTTATGGACGGGAAGCCGCAGACAATTAGAACAGTTTTTAGCCTTTTTAAACTCCCCACACGAAGCCATGAAATTCACGATGGAATTGGGTAACAGTAAAATTAATTATTTAGACCTAACAATTTCTATTGATACAAATCAACATTCCTTTACAATATATCGAAAGGACACATACTCGGACGTAATCAGAGTAATTCTTTTCACCACCACAGCCACAAATTTGCAGGCATATATTTTATGATAAACCGGCTAATATCCATCCCCCTATCGGACTCCTCCTATCAAGAGGAACTAAAAACAATAAAAACGATCACCGAAAGTAATGGTTATGACTGTTCTCTTGTGCAAAAACTATCAGATAAGCAAATAAAACGAAAAACAATTTCTCTTTTGTCAATCCTCGACAGAATAAGCCCAGACAAACCTTATAAATGGTGCAAACTCCCATTTTTTGGGGCATTAACTCACAAAATAACGAGACACATCCAGGACGACAGGTTAAGAATAGGATACTATAACCCAGTAACGTTAGGAAAACTCCTTTTCAACTCCAAGGACAAGATGGATATTCTGGAAAAGTGTGGTGTGTACTCATTAGTGTGAAGGATGCAATGGTGTTTATGTGGATCAAACTGGTCGCAAATTTGCTACCAGAGCGAAAGAACATATGAACTATATATTTAATAATGACCGAAAATCAGGTTTTGCTAAGCATATAATTGAAACTGGTCACCAATGTAATTATAAACCTAAGGTTTTACATGTTAATGACAAAGGGGTATAAGGGGTAGGATGCGAACACACAGCCTCTCCTACTCAAAAGCCAACCTCACCTGTACGAGTGGTGTTGATCAACTGCACCCGGTGTACCCTGCTTCGCAAACGAGGAAATGGCGACCGAGGGACTTCCGGGATAAGAAGTCACCCTCTGCCAACGGCCTCTTCGGAGGGCGGAAGAGCGGGTAGGGGAATAGGACAACCCATGTCCTTGGGGCGAGAAATCACCCCTAAAGGCGGAGGAACCTCCTAGAGGCCAACGGCACGGGATGTGGAATGTGTAGGGGACTACCACATTAAAGATCCATGAGGATACCCATTGTAACGGCAGTTACACACTTTGTTGAAAATGGAGCAACGTGCTTTAGTAAAATATTCCGGAGTAATAGTCCCCCATTCGGATCTCCGGGAGGGGACTGCTCGAGCGCTGACCTCTATCAAGAAGAAAACAGCTAAATTATATAGGAGAATAGCCACCTGGAATGTACGCACTCTGTTGAAAAATGGCAAACTTGAAAATCTTAAGTTTGAAATGAACAGAATGAAGATTCAACTTTTGGGGATAGCAGAAATGAGGTGGCCCCAGGATGGCGATTTTTGGAGTGGTGAATACAGAATGATTCATACGGGCACAATCGAAGGCAACCCCGGACAAGGGGGTGTGGGAATAATGTTAAATAAAGAATTAGGGCAAAGAGTAAAGGGATATATACAAGGAGATGGAAGGTATATCTTAGTCAAACTTGAAACCAAGCCAGTGGGCACGGTTATAATTCAAGTGTATATGCCCACAACCAGTCATGATGACGAATTGGTGGAGAACATATACGATAGGTTAAATACATTGATCTGTGATATAAAGGCTAGTGAGAACCTCATAATTATGGGAGACTGGAATGCTGTGGTGGGAGAGGGATATGAAGGAACCGTCGTAGGATCATAGGTACGGTTTGGGAGTAAGGAATCAAAGAGGTGATCGACTCGTGGAGTTTTGTACCAGGAACAAACTCACCATTGCTAATACTATGTTTCAACAGCATCCTCGGCGAAGATATACTTGGAAAGCACCTGGCGACCAAAAGCGTTTCCAAATTGATTTTATGCTAGCCAGGGAAAGATATAAAAATCAAGTTAAGAACTGCAGAAGCTATTCTAGTCCTGATATTGACAGCGATCACAACATAGTCATTTGTGATTCCGTCTTGAAATTGAAAAGACTCAAAAATAAGAAAATGATCAAATGGAACCTGCCAAAGCTCAAAGATGAAATATGTAGAAATAAGTTCAAAGAAGAGTCCGATCGATGCATGGATGAATTACAACAAGAAAATTACACTAATGTAAACTGGGATGGTATAAAAAATACATTGATTAAGGCAGCAGAAAAAGTATTGGGAAAGAGAGGACCAGAAGCCAGAAAGGAATGGGTTACAGAGGAAATATTGAGCCTAGTGGAAAAAAGAAGAGACCTCAAGAATGATGAAACCGATGACGGAAAACGCCTCTATAGAGGTGTGAGGAATGAGATCAATAGAAAATGCAAGCGAGCAAAGGAAACATTTCTTGAGGAGAGATGTAAAGGAGTCGAACAGATGATGGAGAATGGGAATGTGGAATCCGCATATTCATCCATTAAAGCATTTTTTGGTCAGAAGAAAATAAAGGGATGTGCGATAGAAGCAGAAAATGGAAAGCTCTTGTACGAATCAGACAAAGTAGCAAAACGTTGGAAAGAATACCTCGAGAAATTATATGGAGATGAAATTCTAACCAAAGATTCTGTTCTTGAACATGACGACGAAGTTGAAGATGACAACAGAGGTGACTCAATTATGAGATCCGAATTTAACTTATCAGTTACAAAACTAAGAGAGCAAAAAGCCCCAGGCATCGACAACCTGCCGGCAGAACTGATCAAAGCAGCGGGTAAACAGACCTTAGACACCCTCTACCATCTTGTCCAGACGATGTAAGAAACAGGAAATCTTCCAGATGATTTCAAAAAATGCATCATTGTCCCCCTGCCGAAAAAGAATTCGGCGAAAAAATCTGAACAACACCGCACCCTAAGCCTAGTCACGCATGCTTCCAAAATACTTACATCCATCATACTGAAGAGAGTTGAACCTAAAATTGACGCACTTTTATCCAATGATCAATTTGGATTTAGAAAAGGAAGAGGGACACGCGAAGCTATTCTCTCGCTCAGAACCATAATGGAAAAACGACTGAGAAAGAACAAAGACACATTTGTGGCCTTCATAGACTTAGAAAAGGCGTTTGACAAGGTTCGTTGGGCACCAATGTTCCAAATGCTGAAAGAAGCAGGAATTAAATACAAGGACAGGAGAGTAATCTGGAACCTATATGAAGAGGAAAAGGCAGTGGTGCGCTGTGGAGACCATGTGCAGGAAGCAACTATAAGGCAAGGGGTAAGACAAGGATGCTCCCTATCACCGATTCTCTTCAATTACTACATACAGAGAGCTCTAGATGAGATGAGAGAAAAGGTAGGGGAGCTAGGTGGTGTCAAGATCCATGGAGAAAAACTGGATATGATGAGGTTCGCTGATGATATTGCACTACTGGCTGAGAGCGAAAAGGATCTGAGCGAGGAACTTGAGGCAATGGAGGACATCCTAACAGCAGGATATAATATGAACATTAATGTAGATAAGACCAAAGTACTTAAGGTTAGCAAGTATGGGGGACAAGCTAAAGTGTATTTAAGGGACAGGCGATTAGAGAACGTAGAGGAGTTTACCTACCTGGGAAGCAAAATAACAGCCTATGGAAGGAGCAAAAGAGACTTATTAAGTAGAATTCACCAGGCAAAGAAGGCGTTTTATCAAAATGGGAAACTCCTAACATCCAGAAATATCTGCCTAGACCTAAGAAAACGCCTTCTTCAAACTTATGTGTGGAGCATATTTTTATATGGCAGTGAGACCTGGACGTTGGGCAAGGCAGAAGAGAGGAGGGTGGAAGCATTCCAGATGTGGTGTTTCAGAAGGATGTTAAAGATTCCCTGGGTGGACAAAATCAGCAACGAGGAGGTTCTCAAACGTGTGGGGGAGTCTCCTTTCTGCTGAAACTACTGAAAAAGAGAAGAAATATCTGGATCGGGCACCAACTAAGGCACGAAACATTGCTGGCCACCATCTTAGAAGGCACTGTAGAGGGAGCCAACTGCCGGGGCAGGCCTAGGTTGGAGTTTATGGGCCAAATAATGAAGGAGTTAGGCTGCTCCACTTATGTGCAGTTGAAAAGAATGGCACAGGACCGAAGAGTATGGAGAACTGCCGCCAACCAACCTTTGGGTTGATGACTTAAGAAGAAGAAGACAAAGGTTTCAAACTGGACTTTTGAGAGAATTTTGAAATTAGTATGAGACAAGGTGTCCCTGATGTTGTGATTGTAAATGACTGTTCTGTTTTTAAATATTCTCCGTTCACCTCTGTGGTACACCCACAGCCCCTTCCCTCACCTTGACGGTTGCTTCCTCGCAATACCCTCACCCTCCCTCCCTGTCCACCCCCCGTTCCTCCCCCGCCCCCGTTTTACTCAACCTCCCCTCCCCCCTTTGAGAATTGGATATATATATGTGGCGAACCTCCTAAGAACTTTGAGAATTGTACCCTTGAAAACAACGCGTCAGCGTTGAAATCGGTTGGGAAAATAAATCTTTGTGGAATATTATTAAGTGTTTTAAATTCTCTCTCAAATTTCAGTTGGAAGTGACTTTTTCACTTCAGTTCGCTGAAGAGGGTCACTTTGTGGCCGAAACACGCGTGTACGACGCATACCCTCGTCCGTTCCTGTCTGCCCTCTAGGTGAGTCAGATTCTCCCAGAAACTGGGCCCTTTTGAATGAGTGAGTGAGTGTTTTCTGAGTGCCCGTGTGTGTGATTGCTCTGTGTTTGTCCCTGGTGTGGAAAGTTTTTTCCCGTAAACAATCATAGAACGTGTGCTTGTTGTTATCCTGGCATCTTCAACGGGGTCCCTGGAGCCTCGTGAAGGATTCCATTCAGGATAGTGTGTGTGTGGTCCCTTGCGAGGAAGTAACGTTTCCGTTAACCACCATAGAGGGTATTCTGGTTGAGAGGTTGCGGTTGGTCCCTAACTTGGTTTCCCGTTAAACCAATGCAACAAAATTTCTGACGAGAGCTGCTCTATTGTTACGGCTATTGGAGATATTCCCCCTTTTTGCATAACTTTCGAGGCCGTAGAGCTCATTATTTCTTGATTTAACTACATTTGCGTTACAACAGCTGCCATCCCAAACACAAGCACTCAATTCCTTATTCGCTGTCGATCCGTGGCCACCGAATTTGCGATTCCAAAGAATAACTTCATTAATACCTGAGTTATCTTCACGATTCTTAATCAAATAAAAATTATCCTGAGCCACTTCTAGAAAAACATATTTTGCCCTTCTCAGCTAATTTCACCCCACGTAGAATAGACTCCCCCCCTGGACGCCGTAAATATTCACATCGCATATTTTCTTGCGTCCAGAAACTCAAGACCATTCCCTTTGACTTATTCCCCATTTTAGAAACAAACAGATTGACAGCTAATCTCCTACCCAAATGCCCCATAGTATTCTTCAGACGTCCACCTAACCTATCCAATCTTCTCCGCTCATATTCTTCGCTCCCATGTAAGCTCAATATTAGGACTAGAAAGTCAACTCAGTAAATTAACCACTCAAAAAAAAGACTGTCATATTATAATCGATGGGGATTTCAATCTTCCGTCCATAGACTGGGACACGAATAGTTTTATCACTGGGGGAAAGACAAAGACCTTTGTGAGTCACCTCTGTATACATTCACATCTCACTCACTGCATCAATTAGTCACTGCTTCAACTAGAGGGAAAAATACACTTGATCTTTTAGCGACAAATATTCCACACATGGTTGTAAACATAGGTACGGATAAGAGAATAAGCGACCACAAGATAGTTAAAGCTATTTTTTCCGTGAGCATGATCAAGAAACATAATCCATAAAGAAAAATCCACTTGTTTAATAAGGCTGACTACGAAGGTATGAAACGAGAGTTTCAAAAGTCATTTACTAATTTAAAAAAAAATAAGTATCAACAGTAATACTGAGATTTTGTGGAATACTTTCCTCAACGTTACACGATCAGTAGTTAGCAAATACATACCAAGTAAATGGAAAAGAGCCAATGCAGAGCCTAGGTGGTATAACACGGAGGTTAGAAAAACATTAAAGCACCAGAGAACATGTCATGCTAGGTTAAAAAGGGCAAAAATAAACAAATCCTCCGAAGAACTATACACAGTCACCGAAAATTACAAAATATCTTAACTCTTAGCAAAAAAAGGGTGCCGAAGGGCGTTAGCTGATTTCAAAAGTAAATTACTGGGAGAACACTTGAACGATAATCCCAAGGCATTTTGGTCGTATGTTAGGGACACTCAAGGAAATAAATCAACAGTACACACACTTAAGAACTTCAAAGGGGAAAAGCTAACCAACAGTCTACAAAAAGCCAATTCGTTAAACTCATTCTTCCAAAGCATTTTCACTACTTGCAAACCACATCTTTTCGCAGCCTGTTCGTTTCCAAACATATATACCTGAAATTATTGAGAATTGTTGCGGCATAGAACATCAACTAAAAAATATCAACCCCAACAAATCCCCCAGTTTAGATCAAATTCCTGCTCGCGTATATAAAACATTGGTATCAGACATAGCGCCTTACTTCGAATTAATATTTACCAAATCATTAGTAGATCACGTAGTGCCAAAGGACTGGAGAGTAGCAAATGTCACACCTATATTCAAAAGCGGCGACAGGGAACGCCCTAGTAACTATAGGCCTATTTCTCTCACATTAATTTCGTGTAAGATATTTGAACACATAATCGTAAGCTCCATTATGAGTCATTTAGATAGGGAGGAATTATTAATAAATAACCAACACGGATTTCGTAAGGGTAGATCTTGCGAAACCCAACTGGCCCTCTTCGTTCATGACATCTTGCTCTCGGGTGAAAATAATGTTCAAGTTGACGCGATATTCCTCGATTTTAAGAAAGTCTTCGATAAGGTACCTCACGTTAAGTTACTCTCAAAACTAGAAGCATATGGAATAGATAAAAACATTATTAGTTGGATTAATCACTTCTAACATGGGCGGGAACAAAGGGTTGTCATAGATGGTATCATGTCAAACACAGTTAGCGTTACATCGGGTGTTCCTCAGGGAAGTGTCATTGTTCCACTTTTATTTCTCTTGTACATAAATGATATTAGCAACGTCGTTAAAAGTAAGCTTAGACTCTTCGCAGACGACGCAGTTGTGTATAGGGATGTTACCAATTCCGAAGATAGCGACTCGTTAACAATCGACCTAGTTGCTATTCATGCTTGGTGCGAAAAGTGGCAGATGGAACAAAATATAAAAAAGTGCGTAACAGTCAACTTTTGGAAAAAAAATAGACCAGGTAGGGCTTACAGAATTAATAATACGGAAATAACCAACGCCGAGTCTGTTAAGTACTTACGGGTCACAATTAATCACGACATATCTTGGGGAAAACATATTCGGGAAATATGCGGTCAAGCGTTCAGGAAGCTAGGCTTTATCAAGAGAGTACTCGGAAAATGTAATGAGAAAGTGAAAGAACGTTGTTATATTTCATCGTTAGGCCTCATCTGGAATATGCTGTTAGTGTATGGGATCCATACGAAGCGGGGTTGATATCGGAATTAGATCACGTGCAGCGAAAAGGAGCTAGGTTTGTGAAACGATGCTACGATAAGTTTGCTAGTGTGTCTAGATTGTTAGAAGAATTAGGATGGGAATCGCTATCACAAGGTAGATTAAATTATAGGTTTAACCTCTTAGCTAAATTTCAAGAAAAAAATTTCTCTGACGACGTAAAAAACATACTATTAACCCCCTCGTACTTCGGCAGATTAGATCGCGCCAATAAAATTAGAGAGCTAGATTGTAGAACCGATAGGTATAAAATGTCATTTTTTCCGCGTACCATTCGAGACCATAACAGCTGTGATCGTCGTCATGAATAGTTCGAGTAGTGACGATATGCAGACATTAGATCTTTCTCTTTATATTCTCTACGTTCTTATTTATGCATGATGTAAATATTGATGTTCTTATTTATGCATGATATTTTGAATCTGTAGTAGTAGTCTTTGTATCCCTTGCGTGTTGGAACGATTGACGATAGAATGTTTCTTGGTTAGTAGATTGTTAATTGGCGCGTTGCATGTGTGTTACGCTGGTTTCAATGTAATTTCGGTGTTTTACCGTATCATTCATGCATGTCTGGTGTGGAAGCACCCCGTGCCACACACCCTTTGGGTGGCTTACAGGGTATGACGCAGATGTAGATTTAGATGTATTCTTCTCTGGAGGGTAGATTGAATGACGTTCCCCGTCCGACCACACAGAGCTGCAACAAGCCACGTTGCAAAACGTACAACATGTTCCGCTCCATATCCTCTTTCAAGAATACAGAGAATCCGTTTGCCATCAAAACCTCAGGCTCTTGCGACTCCCACAAAGTAGTGTATGTATTACAATGCAAACTATGTTCATTCTTCTATGTTGGTGAATGCATTACGCCACTCAATATCATAATAAATATCCATCGATGAGCGTGTAAAGACGCGTCCTCAACATTCCCCGTCCCTATTCATGTGCGGAAACATGGCTCGTCTTATGACAAATGCTACTTCGTGGCAATACTGCTCTCCCCACCCCCCGACGCCCCCTTAATTGAAATACGCCAGAAGTAACAAGCGTTAATCAGGTTACTCAAAATCACACGCCGCGCCCGGGTTAAATAAAACACAGTAACCTCATGTTTCCAGTTATTATCCGTCAAACCTCCCCCCCACAGACACGAGTGAAAAAGATATCCTTTGTTGAAAACCGTTCCATAAACCCAACCTGATGATATTAACCAGGGAATGCTGTAGAAGAAACAGTCTTTGTAATAGAAGAGCATGTATGAATCACTACAAAAGTTTAAGGAAAGCGAAAGTGGTTTGTAGTGATATGGCATGATAAAGGACATTGCTGAAGGGGTACCAGCTTTCTAATGCTAACCGCAATAAGTAAATTTTTTGACTTCACCCACCCCGGAAGGGAATGGCGACATGGGGATACATGTAAATATTTTTTTGGTGCTTGAGCTGAAGTTGACTTGCTCTTCCATTGATATGAAATGCCTACGTCAACTTCCTGACAGTCTGACATCATCTCAAAGTCAGAACACTCAATAGACATTATATTAATGCAATGCCTGCCGCATCTTATGTGTATCATTAACCAGACATTATATCAGAACTGAATGAATTTTGATCAGCTTAATAACTAGTTAAAGGGAACGCAAAGTACCTATCAAAGCCTATCGAAACATCTCACTAATTCGTGTACAGAAGCCTCTTTAGTATTCCTAACGAATAAATAAATTAGCTCAAGTGAATAGTGCACATTCATGCCTGTGTCAGGAAAATGAAACGCTGTTGAAGGATTTTTTACCAAATGAAGATCACTCATTAGACTCACCTGATATATCTACGGAGATATTCCTTGAGCATTGAAAATATATTATTCATCCTGGCAGGATACTTTCTTGAATAATACATTTGAAAATATCCAGTAAAAAAGAAGAATGCCTCCAATAATACGGCGGTGTTTCTCTTAATTCCTTCGAATATTCGGTGTTCTTCAATTCCTCCCTGTTGAAAATAAATATTCATTTTAGCAAAGTAAGTTGTCACAAGGGATCATCTTATGTTCGATCTTTCGTTCCACGTATCGTTTCTCACGGGAAGTGGAGTGTAACTACGTATTATGATGAATTTAGGCGCTCAAGGCTACGGAAAAGTAATCGTTAACTACCCATGAGAAGCATGCACGTTGGTAACGAGGGGCACGCTTGCATTGTCTGTTGTGATGTTGCGATTACTACCGAGGAAATGGGCATACAAGAGAAATGCTAGGAATTGGCCCGCGAGAGGACTCGTTTTCATAATTTGCCGACGAGGCAGTTGTTTGCAGATAGATTTTGAAGTCGGATGACAGGGAATTAGTTTCTAAGTCAAGTTCGTCTGTATGAGAAATGGGAGGGTGTTTGTGAGAAAACTCGAAGGCGCCGATCGAGACCACGTTAACACCAAAGAGGATATACAGAGGGTCGTATAGGGCTTTTGCACATGTTTACAAAACCCAGGAACATGCACCGTACATTTAATCACCAAAGTTAGTGTCGCACGTGACCTATCAAAACTTATTTTATGTTACGTCAGTGCTCAATCTTTGTTTGTGTACATTAATGAATTTAACACAATTTTCTTAATAAATGTTATCATTCAATTGGAATATCTGAGACCTCATCATAAGCACTGTAGTTAAACTTCATAATTACCAAATATTTATGAAAATATACTCTTTCACAGCATCATCATGTACTATAATCCCTTTAATGTAAATTCTTGTTAGGTATGGGATTCCATTCCTCTAGTTTTGAAGAAATTTTTGTTTTCACTTTATCTCAATAAAATTTGGCATTCATATGTGCATTCAGAATGAAACGAAGAAATGGACATATTCACTTATTGTAAACACTGATGCAGCGCTTCTTTTTAGAAAGAAAAAGCAAGAGGCGAGAAAAAAAGGGAACTTCATGCCCCCCCTTGGTGTTTTTTCCCTCTCCGTGTGGGCCGCAGAGAACTTTCCCGAACCTCACCCCTTCGACCCTGACTCTACTCCTCGCACGAGCACGCCATCCCCCTTCCTCGCCTCCGTGACCCTCAAGACCGAGAGACCCTAAGGGTTCCCACCCCCACGCTCACTTATTTGTCAACGGCCGTCACCCATGGACCGCGCTGTGTGAGGCGCTTGACCCTTCCCTCTCCCCTCGGCGTTCGACGACTCCACTCTTTTTCTTACTCCCGTCCCGAAATGCAGTCACTGGATAGTCACGGGAAGGAGGCGCATTGGCGATGCATTGAGATGCGTAATTGAGGTTATGATTAATCACATTGATAAACTTGAGAAATGTAGATAAAAATAAAATTCTCCAATAGCCGTAAAAATGGCACCACTCGTCAAACATGTACCACAAAATTCACTTACTGTGTTGGTTTGCGGGAAAGGGGATTCCACAGCAGGGACCAACCACAGCCTCTCCACCAGAATACCCTCCTGTGATGGTTTACGGGAATGTTACTTCCTCGCCAGTGACCAACACAGACACACACACACTCAACCCAGTTTGGGATCCTTTTTATCTATCTAGAGAGGCCGTAGAGCTCAATTTCCTTTGATTTAATTGAGAAATGTAACAATAACATCTTGTTTGTAAGATACATCGATGACACGGAACACAGACCTATAACATTTGATAGCCCGAAGGGCGACCAATGCATATGAAAGAATGACACCAGTGAAGGGAAACTCACATTTCTCATTGTTCTGTATGTTCATCGCTATTATACTGATTGTCTGTCGTTAAATAGAAATAAACTTCACCCATCTGCAACGAGTCAGGTGCTGTTAATCATCTAATAATTTTTCCTCACCCGTTTTTGATGGAACTCTCTGTACGTGGGTAACAAGGCACAGATGAACTCTCTATGGCACATGATTATGATGCACATAAAAACAGTTTTGATCCCTGGTATAGGTCCCAAGCTTTGATTTGATCTATTGAAGAGTGTCCTTACATTTCTTCTGAGTGAAAAGCAAAGACAGATCTCTTTCACAGCCCCTGAAAATAAAAAAAGCGAAATGAGAAATTTTTCAGACGGCGAAGAACTGGCAGCATTGAGCAATGAGCATAACTCTCTTACTGATACGTAATCCAGGTCTTGACTCAGAACTGCAATGAATTGTTGTTCCAAGGGCGCATAAAGTCACCAGAATTGCCATAAAACTCCTGTAAAAGAAAATACAAATATTAAGTTATGTATTCAACACGCGTTTCAATGCTGCTTCATGTTTTCTTGGGATGAATTTCTGTAGTTTTCTTTTTGAAATATTAAACTCACATATCAACCGTGAGAACTGAGCAAATACGTTGACATGAACGGCTCTACTCATCATTTCAAGGAAAAATTGCCTCATGGAATAACTTCATTTACTCTCAGTTTTTCAACACATCTACGTTTGTAGTTCGTTGCAAGCTAATGAAGAGGTTATGGCATCATTCCATTACCTCAAGGAGGGTGCTCGACGGAAGTTATTTGATCTTAAATGATGAAATATCATTCTACGTTGTACTCTTCACGTTGTAGTTGACAGCTAGTGTTGATATTTGGGAGATGAAAAATCAGTCCAGGATTAAACATAAATACGGTGGTTATCTTACTGACTGATACCAATGAGCAATTATACATCAATTTTTATACCAATAGTAGCAAGAAGGGCGCTTGAGCAGATTTCCCCCTCCCCTCCGCATTAGCGAGCCCATGCTTCCGTGTGTTCAAACCCAACCCACCCCAGAGCTTTAGGGTGGTATAGCATAGTTTCCTTCCCCTCTCGGGAAGCCCAGAGCTTTAGGGCGCTATACCAGAGTTTCGTCCGTGACGCAATAGGGAACCCAGCCCTGGGCTTCCGTGTGTTCAAGCCTAACCCACCCCCGATTTTTAGGGTGGAATAGCATATTATCCCACTCCTCTCTGGAAATCCAGGGCTTCAGGGTGTTATAGCAGTTTCCCCGTGACGTACGTCTACGTAATACCCTGCGAGCCACCACGAGGGTGTATGGCAGGGGGTGAAGATCACCAAACATGCACCATTGACATGCAACTAGGATATTTAATGGAGACATACTAGATAATAGGGTCACGTTTATATCGAGGACGAGGCAGAAGACTGTGATCTTCGAGAAAGCATTCTATGGGATCATGTATCAAGTGCACGAGTGAAAACTGGCGAGATTGGCAGCACGCCACCTTCGTTAAATGTGCAAGCTCTGTCCGAAGAAATAGGTACAGTGCTAATGACTCATGACGGGAGTAATTTCCTTCACGAGGAAATTTTGACAAGATGATCGAATAATCTGGGAAAAAATTCAGGCTTGCAATAGTGGCAAATCAAATATTATTTAGAAAATTTTATAATGCTTTTTTATGTAATAAATTAAATGAAATTACTGCCACTTGATGAATTATTTTTAATGTCTTCATGAAGTGCTTTTGATAAATTGTTGCACTGATTTTTTTATTAATAAATGTACAATACACGTGTGCGTGTTTGTCCGTTCATACCTGAACTTGGATATATTATTTCAGCCGTTTATGAAACCTATCCTCCTGCTCCCATCCAGATTAACAACACCACAGCCGCAAACTTCGAACGTTGACGCTTGTGTTCATTGCCTCTGAAGAAGAAGAACATTTTTTTATCATATTCTCTTTCTCTCCGTCACCAAAACTTACAACCTTTGGCCAGACAAGGATAGAGTTTATAAAATTTTTCAGGTATCGATCAAAGTTGTAAAAGGGTAAGACCGTGAGTTCTCCTATAAGATGTCGCCGGATGGAATCAATATTGAGGCATCTTTGCTATAATTTATTATGGTTCACCAGCAATGTAATACCGTGGTCTTCCTGATTCTTGGCAGCAACAAGGATCAAGCTAATACTTCGTCGGTCGCCAATTTTTTTAATGTTTACCCTGCGAGATATCTAAGAAATTATATTCCTCAATATTGACTCAATAGCACTACTCCGCTTCCATCAATTTACCCATTACACATGGCAAAATGACAGTGTGATGTAAATGAGTAGGAACCTACGTAACTTCAAGACTCACGCTGTTCAAACTCTTCCGCGGAGGATGAAGGGGAACTCTGCTATACCATAAAATCAACATTCATTCTTAACATCTGCTAAACCACCCCAAAGATCGGAGGTGGGTTGGGTTTGAACACAGGGAAGCCCGGGCTGGGTTCCCTATTATGTCAGGGGCGAAACTGTACTATAGCACCCTAAATCCCTGGGCTTCCCGAGAGGGGAGGAAAACTATGCTATACCACCCTAAAGCTCTGGGGTGGGTTGGGTTTGAACTAGACCTGTGCACCGCCGCGCCGCCGCCGCCGCCGATGGAGTTTGTGCGGCGCGCCGTCATATGCGGCCATGTACGAATCATTGCCTCTAGAGCATGACCTCTGTATTAGATTACACTAATTTTTGCTGACTCCTCATCATTGTATTTCATAACTTTGCCAAACTTTACTCACCACAGATACACAGATATCCGTGCAGCAGTATTAAAAGTCTTTCCTTAATAGCGACAGTTATCCGTGCGTTTAGGGAGGAAACCAGCTTCAAATACTTCGAGATATCTTTTTAAGCTTATCCGCTAGTTTGCACACTAGGGCAGTATCCGGTGTATTTAAATAAAAAATTCGTATTTCATTCTTATTTCAAGCATTTTCAAGCATCCTCTCTTATTGGAATTGTAACATTTGTAGGCTATATCAAAATGTTAATTATACACAGTAAAATACCTTTGTTCTACTCCATGTTTTAAAGTATAGCGCCACTTTAATTCATCCAAAGTTGAGGCTTGAGGGTACCGAGTGGAGACCGCGGAAACTCTTTATCTGCTACGTCCTCATTAAGGACCATGCGCCAGCGTGGGCCCTCATTTTGAATGTCTCCGAGCTCAGAGTTTTGGACCTAATGTCGCCCTCAGATCCTCTAGCGCGATCCCACCCATCAGGTGGGTTAAGGTATGGAACGAGCTATAGCAATAGAAACTCCTGCACGCGGCTATGTTTCAGCATTGTATATGACTTTTAAAAGTAATTTCATATAAGTATTCTACCGGTAAAAGATAGGTTTAGGTGACAGCCAGAGAATCTCCTTCTGGTTTTCTACACTTTTAGTGTTCTATCTCCCTCTAGTACTACCATTTTTGCCTCAGCATACGATATACCGTTCTCCATCCGTCCAAGAAACCAATTATCCTTTTTTACCTTTCCCTGCTTGCCCAAAATTCTTCTCTCTATCACGCTGTTGTGCAGCTCACTTCCACAAGACATCTATTCTGCCTATCCCAGATTATATTTCATTCAGAAGTTTCTTCATTTTCGGGATAGGAATAAGCACTCTGGCCCTACTCCTTCCTCGTAAATCCATCAAATTAATTTAGCTTGCCTAACATTTTTACTTAAATTAATTAGCAACTCCAAAGGTATGTTCTCCACTCTCATAGATTTTCTTGCCTTCTTATTTATTATTATTTATTTATTTATTTATTTTCACTGTCCCGAATACAGCACATTAGGCCATTTTACGTCGGGTGAACAACAGTAAGCACGAACGATACACAGACATCCATGTCCTGGGCAGATAATATTCTACCCAAGCGGGACTCGAACCCGCGACCCTGGAGTTAGCAAGTGAGGACTTTACCCCGCCGCCACCGGGGCCGACAAATCTCTTTCAATGCTTTCTCTTTTTCACCGTAG
This sequence comes from Ceriagrion tenellum, assembly GCA_963169105.1. Lineage (NCBI taxonomy): Eukaryota > Metazoa > Arthropoda > Insecta > Odonata > Coenagrionidae > Ceriagrion > Ceriagrion tenellum. The sequence continues at coordinate 132,545,838 of OY720640.1, forward strand.
AGTATCATTGGACCGAGGTTATCCTCATGTAGTGTTCCTTGATCCTTCAAATCTAAATTAGTTTATCTACTATCCCTGTCTACGATCGCTCTTCCACGTATTCTCTCTACCTACCTTGAATATCTACTTGCTCGATTAATATCCTACCTGCTCTGCTCTTAACATTTGGTACCGTTTTCCCTCTCTCCCTGCCCAATAGCAAGTTTCTTTTATCGAAAAAAGGCACCCTTTTCCCCATCTTATTGCAGCTAATTCATCTCCTTGCAGTGCCTTTTCCACCAGTTTTCCTTCGCCCGATTGGTCATTCACTGAAGTTGATGATTATACTCATTGTGCTTTGTCTTACCTAGTTCAGTGTTGCCATTTTTTCACCTCCTTCTCTCCTCTGTTTTCCCAACCATATCTTGCGTAACCCACTGCTCCTTAACCCCCTCGTTTACACTTATCCTTTCGTTTTTCCGCCTCTCTTAATATGCTTATATGTATATTCTCCCATGTTTTCTCCATTCCCTTTGCTTCACTTATGTTCCATCCCACTTTCTCTTGGCATTCCCTTCTTTTTTCCCCTACCAAAGCTTCAAAGTTCCATCTGTTTATCCATCTACTTTTTTAACTCTGCGATCACATATCATCATAAATAAGTTAAGATTCAAACCTGCATTAAAGCAAAATTCAACTGCCTTCTCGTCGTGATCATTTCCCGTTCTTTATCCATACCCTCCCACTTCATACCCATCTCTCTCTTCCCCCACTACTGCTTTCCAGACACCCATAATTATTAGGTTTCTCTTGTCCGGGAACTCTCTGATTATCTCCTCTAGCTGTTTATAAAGCCCATCCACCTCTTAATACCCATGGTTGCTTGTGGGCATGTACACCTGGGCTGTAACGAAAGTTGTTGAGCGTTCTTTTATTTTAACCACTCGTATGCTGTCGCTCTGTTCAATGTTTACTACCCTCCTCCCCAATTTTGCGTTCAATACTATAGCTACCCCACGTTAAATCTAATCCCCTCCACTATTAATTACCATGTAACTATCACTGCAATAGTCTCCGCTGTCCTTCCATCACTCCTCGCACAGCTCCAAGACATCCACGTCCTCTAGGACAATCCGGCAAACTGATTTGACGCAGGGACTGTTTTAGCCAAGAAGGGCACTGGGGCGTTTCGGTTGTCACTCCTCTAGTAGCGATTCTGTTATGATTTTTGACTAGAGGCAGTATTTATAAATTTGTCAAATAAAATTGTAACTATTGTATGTAATTTGGTGTTGCTTACATAGATAAAGACCTTAGCATTATTTTTCTCATCAACGACCAGATATGTTTTGGCCTGTATGTTCGGTGTTTTCGATGACAGATGAAATGGTTCCTTATAGTACTGGAAAAAAATATCCCCGCAAAGAAAAAATCATATATTCTTTTACAGTATTGGTGGCAAACCCACAGTGCAGTACGTAGTTCATTACTCACCCCTTCCCACCACCATTGAGATGACTATCACTGGTCAAACATCATAAAAGCATCGACACCAGCCGAGTGGTAACCAAAATGTCCCTGAGGCGAAACGCCCCTGATCTCAAACGGCATTGCCTAATCATCCCTGCGCCAAAACAGCTTCACCCATTCATACCTGTACCCAAATGGCCTGCGCAAAAATGGCTCGCGCTAAAACGACCGCGCCCAAACCGGCGCACTCCCGCACACCGGAATGTCCCAATCCCCTGCGTTCCCCTCTCAATTTCCTAATCGATATTTTCCTGATAACTATTAAAAAAGAGTAGCTCTTCTGTCCGAATTTGATGCACTGATGAAAATGGTCCTCAGTCAATCTGTGCGATAGGAAATAGCAAGGTCACCATTTCTGTTGGACCATGGGCCACGCGTTCAGTGTTCACCCTTCGTTGGCGTGGATTTCACTCGGCTCAAGCCTCTAATGCGGCATGATTGGCTTGTATTCAGTTTCCCGCTTGATGCCGTCTTAATCAATATTGTATATTAAGAGATTATAATGACGATATGAAAGGTCGTATAGCCGAAAAAGGTATCGAATGTACTTCATCCTACTGTTTTTGAAACTATGCGTAATTAGGAAGTGTAATATCGATAGATTTCCCTTCCTCGCTGAAAAACCTTACAAAATTTTCATAATTATCTCCATCTATTGCAGTTTCTCTTTCCTTCTCCACATCCGCATCTCATAGACTTCTCTCTCTTCTTTCTTTTCCTTGCAAGGTTCACTGTCTTCCAGCCTTACAGCGCCATGTATTGGAAAACGGGAAGTAGTTAACCAAATGGTTTATGCACATGCTGAAGAGATGATACTTCTAAATCCAAAATAAACACATTTGGAGAATATTTGAACGATATTTATTTTGTATTTGATCATTGGTTCTGGTAAGTGAAGTTCAAGGAAGTAAATCTACGGTGCGGTCTGAGAGTATCTAGGAGGATCTTAAGGACCTCGCCTCGCATGAGGATAGGAGAAGGAATCGGAATAGGAGAAGGGATAAATTTCATACAAATATTGTATGTCCCACGGAGTTGATGAGGCATAATTTTCCATCAAATACTATTTAAATGATGCAAATAGTATCCATAACGCATTCTATTATCCGTTAATTAATAAACCGAAAGACATAGGCATTTTCCTCTGCGGATGAACAGAGTGCTTATGTACATGTGATGAACCTTACTGGAAAAGTTTAGACGGGTGAATAATGAGAGAGTTTATTTAAGAGAGTTTAAACTACGTAAAACGAGGGAGAGTGATCCCAGTCCTGAAGCAAAGAGGCACAATGCGAACGAATGGTGTTGAGGGGTAGAGGTCTCTTTCGAAACATAGAGGGGGAAGGAAGAGGCCCTGGCAAGTAGTTACATGTTGATCCGATATGCGGAACCCAAGGAGGAGGACAAGGGGGGACAACAGATTCCAGGCCAGGCTTTCAAGCAACGATGGGAAAATTATAATTCCCTTTCCCTTACTCTGATACCCCCCTCCCTCTTCCACTCTATTACACCGTGACATTCAGATGCCTGGAGCAGATACGTAGTAATCAAACATGATCGCGGGAGCCCAATTTCATCATATTTTAAAAATTATTTATAAAAGTTTATGTATTTATTAACATAAGTTATGTGACATGGACACAATTGTTCACAGTAATATGTACTAGCTTAGGTAAGCTGCCACCTTTGGTTTGCGCTCTTGTATCTTACTCTCAAATAAAGGTTCGCTTTCTTTTCCCTTTTCATTACTTCTTCACTTTTGTATAACATGATTGCAAGTTGCTAATTGAAACAGTTGCCCAATTTAAATATTCCGTCATCATAATTCAGCAAACATTTTGAGCTTTACCACAAACATTCTTTTCCTAATAGCCCTTATGCCACATCTTCATTTAAACACCAGAGCGCATATTCAGTCGTTCGGGATCCAGTTTTCAAAACTTCGTACCCCGCGTAACAAAAATTACAGGCTGTAAAATGGTGTTTACATAACAGCTTACACAACAAAACAATCACCAATAAATCAAAATCAGGTCTCAAGAAAACTCATCAACTCTTAAACTCATCTTGGCATGGATATATCACCAAGGTTAAAAACTAATCGAAACAATTTCTCTGACATTGCTGATCTTGCACGTAACTCAAAATCAACGAATGCAGGAGCATGTCTCATTAAATACAGCTTCATGTCATCCTCACGTCCGATATTCTAGTTATCTTCTATTCTAAACGTTGTCAACCACCTAAAAAGCGGGATAAGAATCAAAACTCACCAGACCAGTCCTCGTCTTTACTCCGCAATCACAATCTCGCAAGAACTGTCCTAAATACTTGCTAACACGCACAAAAAATGTTTAAAAGGAATCGGGAACAAAACTCGAAGAGAAACGCGACTTTCTCATTCAAATCCTAAGACATTGTATTTTCACTTTTTAAAACAAAACGAAAGTTAAATCAAACCGCTAATCGCCTTTATTTAAATGAATAGTTTGTAAAAAGTCAAATTTCCTCGTTATAACGTCTAAAAATGCTCGACTTCTAAATCTCTATGCATAAATCAGGTGTTGCTAGATCTCGTTCACCTGCAAATTTGTACGTGAAATTCCAAAAATCGTACACTCTGCGACTCAAAACTAACACATCTATATAAAAATTACTATAAGCATCGACTCTTTCACTACATCTCAAGTCTGCGCACAGCCAACGCCCAAATACTACAACGTGGATTTCGCTCGCATTTGCGATAAAAGGAAATTTCGCTCGCATTTGAGATAAAAGACACGGTATAGTGATAGCTTTCATTAAAGCTATTAAATACGTCATTTGTCTAAAAGCTTAAAATTGTGAGACATTTCTGTCGCATACGTATGTAGGAATTCGATTATATAAGTTATACAAATGCATGTATTTATTAATGAAAAAAATTAATACTTTTTCCTATAATTTGCTTAAGTACTACAATACTAGTGAACATATGAAGGCTAATATTACGCCGCCGGTCACGCCGCCGCCGCCGGTAAAAACCATCGGATCGGCGCGCCGCCGGCCGCCGACCCATTTTCAGCCGGCGTCTGCCGCCGATAGTTTTTCCATCGGCGCACAAGTCTAGTTTGAACACACGGAAGCGTGGGCTCGCTAATGCGGAGGGGAGGGGGAACTCTGCTCAACCGCCCTTCTTACTACTACCAATAATGCAGTGATGAAGTTAGTAGACCCGAAATAACTAGGATATTGGATGAAGAAAATAATAAGAGTCAGAAATAAGTCAATTGCTCTGAAATCGGATTCGGAAAACTCGCTCGGATAAACTTCAGAACTACACGAATTGAATGCATGAATTTAAGAAACGAGACCTTAAACGTAAACCTCGCCTAGGGATCTACGGGTTTGAATCAAACAACGCTGAAATCGGGAAGAGGGTGGTAATTTAGGGTTGGCATCTTCGTTTGAGACTTCATTACCTCTCTTCCACGCTGCATCTGAAAATATTCAAGTTACATATTCGTTGGCTCCATCATTTACCTTTGCGTTCTTTAAGTAGAGTGCTCTCAAACATGCGTTTTCGTCTTCATCTACATTCACGAACTACCGTGCAAGCCTGTGTGCCACTGTGTGGTCTTGGTAAGCCATAAGCAGTAAATCAACTTCTTTTGCGCTCAGGGCTTCTTCCAATACTGTTTAAGCTGGTTCTTATCCAGGAATGAGTATTTGGTTTTGAACCCAATTAAATTTAACGTGGGTGTCGAATTTCATTTTGGTAAAAAATGTTTTATGTTAAATTTTTGGGCGATTTTGGTGAGAATCTGAAAACTGCTAGCACGGGTCTCAAACAATTTGAGCAATCGACATAGATCTGTCAACGCTGACGGAGTCAATGGCTGACGTTATTGGCGGAAACGCGTTCTTAGGGTATAGATTGTTGAGATATGGTTGGTAACATTTGTTAAACCCAGCTAGTTTCATTTTTATTATAAGGTTGAAAGTGTTTAAGAATTACGTTTTGCTTTCTGTTCTGTTGACTTAAAGTAATAAAGTAAGTTCCGTTTTGTGTTATTGCAATGAGTGGTGTCATCATTTACTCGATTAAACCTGTGTAGTTAATGACTAAGACCAGAGATATCTCATAATTTCTAGCAGGTTATGGGCCCAGAGCGCGAGAGAACTGAAAACGGATAGTTACTGAAAAACTGTGATAGAAGTGATAAACTAAATTGCTCGTGAGAGAACCGCATTATGGCATCGGCGATTAAAATCGACAGTGATGACATCGCTAGTGTTCATCAGAAACTATAATACCGTAGTACTTTTCCAATATGGCACTTTGAAGTTAAAATCTTAATATGAGAGAAGTAGATGATGGATGGATGTCGTAGATGGATGGATCGTGGCTCCTCGCATCGTGTGATGTCAATATGGAGAAGAGGTTCAAGTGGAACACAATGGATGCTGCAGCTCAGCATGCAATCGTAAGAACAGTGGAAAAAATGGTGAATGTGCATCTCATGACGTGTGAGAGTGCAAAGGACTTGTACGATATACTTCTGCGCATCTACAAAAATGATACAGACCAGGAAAAGTGCTTGACACTAAAGGAACTCTATAAATATAAGTATGATAAAAGTAAGTACGTTCATACAAAAATTGGTCAAGTTCAGAATTTGGTGTTTAAGGTTAAAGTTTTAAATGAGGAAATTTCTTAACCTATGCTTATTCAAAAGATATTGACTGTCTTGCCCAAAAAGTTTAAACTTTTAGTAGTGCGTGGGAGTCATCATCGCAAGAGGTAAGACAAGAGTTACTAAATGCTTGTTCTCATAATTGTATTTTAACTTAACGTTGTTCACCGCGTGCCTCGTATACCTCCCCCTCCCCTCCCTCCGTTTACCTCTCCCTTCGGTTGTACCCACCCACTCTCCCCCCTTCCACTACCTCCACCCCACCCCCACCTCCCATCTTTCCCCACCTTCCTTTCGCTGCGCGCTGACAAGGGTTCGAGAGTGCATAAGAATGTTGTAAATTGTAGACCATTCGTACTCATACTACTTATGGAATTGCATTACCTCCTATATTGCCCCCTCCGAAAATCGGCTTTTGCACCATTTTCTAGGATTCGATTCCAATATACTGAATCAAATATGGGTACAAAAATGGAAGATTGAGAATATTTTATAATATTCAGAATTTATTTCGGGGAAAACACGCTGCAATGTGGCAAAAACATGCCTGGAAGGGGGACGTGGCGAGCTACCTGGTACCTATTTGGAGGAGTTTTCCGGGATAGAATTTGAGTTGATAACTTTTTTCAATTAATAGGCTCTTCGAGCAAATTTTCGATTGACCATCTCGCGTTTCGCTTTCGCTGTGATTTAAACACTGCCTTATGGGCGATGTGAACCGATCTGACGGGGGAGCCAAAATGGTGATGGGGAAACTATAGATTAAAACTCACAGCATGGCCACCTGTCCCGTGGTCAGTCCTCCACGATCTTCTATGATCGAGCAGTTTTCCTCATCAACTTCCACTTTCATGTCGTCCACGGGGACTCCGAGCGCTCTGAGTTTGTCCAACTTGGGGATGACGTGGCTGAGGTGCGTCTTCAGGTCAGAAGCAGTGCACGATGACGGTATGCAGGATGCTATTCGAATAGGATCCATGATTTGAAAAACTGTGTCCCCGAAGAAGTCCTGTGAACGAAAGCGCTTTCCTTGAATTGAGAAAGTTGCTTTGGCATATGCCTCCAATATCCATAATGCTCTTTTTTTATGGGACGCCAGTGTTATACAGTCGATTGTATTTTCTCATGTTTACCCATCTAATAACTGCCGTTTGACATATTGCATTGAATGATTGCATTTCCGTATGTTTTGTAATTGCAAATGCATTTTTTGCACAAGTCAATATTTTTCTCTGAACTGGAGAAAAATCCATGCAGGAAGAAGTTATTCATTACGTACAATTCTTTATTCCTCTTATCTGGAGAATACTATGGTCTTTTTTTTCGTTAATTTTATAATTATGTCTCCTAATGTCGGCAGATCTTGAATATCAGGTTGTTTATTTCGTATACATGGCTTTGACATAAGAAAAACCTTATGCATACATTGCGAAGGTGTGACTATAGGAGCGTAATTGATTTCTTTGATTCTGATTTGGGAGTGGATAAAGAAATATCCGTTATAGATCGGAGCATAAAAGGAGGCTAATGTGGAACAGACCATTATATGTTCTGTGAAGTGGATCTGTGTATTAAAGGGCTCCTGGAAAGAGAAGTAAAAAGTGACCAAAAGAGACTATAAGCGCAGAGGTTGTGAGAAAACGTGATCAGACCCCAGTATGGGTGCACATTTGAGTATATGCAATCTTCGATGCAGAGAATACGACAAATATATCAGTCAAGGGTTTGTGCTTGGTGAGTGGATGAGTTTAAAAGGAATAACTGTGGAATATGTAGATTGCGCATGAGGAAATGGGTTGTATACAATGAAAGGAGATGTATTGTGGAATAAAGGAACATTGTGGCGAGCGAAAAGAGAGGAATGCTTGTAAAAGATACATTTCAGTCAAACCTTTGAAAGAGCGAAAGACGGCCTATGACACAATTAAAAGGCGAGTAATGAAGGGATGCGTAATTTAAATGTTTTATAGATAAATATGTGAGAGATGCGCGCAGGGAAAACGTCGGTGAAATGATGGAGATATAAATGCGCGAGTCTCATTGTACGCGGATGTGTCGCTGTTTCTGAATAACCCACTGGAATTACTTATCTCCAGGGCAATTTCTATGGTGCAATAAGGAGAATGGACCAAAGGAATAATACTTGAAAGACCAAGTTATTATTTTATGATAACGAGAGTTGTCAATATGATTATTTAACTAGGGTAATCACCTCACCTTCGATTCGTAGAATGTCCCATTCGTTCCCACGTCCGACTTCCTCACCTTTAAGGTGAACGTGGTGAGGCAGTATTTTCCGAAGAAAGTCCTCGGCGATGTGTTGGGACCAGCTGGAACGTCCGCCCGAGTGGATAGGCATTGGTCGAAGTGTCCAATGTTGTACGAATTCCCGGCCAATAATCCGTTTGGAAACTGTCCTGAGCTGTCGAACACTGTAAAATTGAATAAAAAATCTCAAGACTCATGCCTGGCAAATGCTATTACCTGTTTTGTCCTTAACAAGAAATATAGAAACCTTATCCTTGCATTGCATTATACGATAAAAATGAATCTACTGCTGCGAAAGCCTTTTTCACATTCCTTACCTCACTGTGCTAGCACTAGCACTAAACTAGCAATAATGCTAACACTCATTCTGTTATGAGGTAAGTTTTTTCCCTGTGGTTCTTTAGATTGTAGCTCCAGTTGCAATCACGATAAATGACGTATTATTCAATTCTCATTAAAATACATACTAAAATTTTTAAGACAACCGTTTTCTGAAATGTCAAATTCCTTTGCTAGGGTTACGCTGGTTCTAAGTTTGAGAAATGAATTGTTAAAATGATTAGACGACAAATCCTAAAGAGAAGCCAGCAATAACAATATTTGTTGGCTCCTCTTAGCTTTGTCATTTATATTGTTTTATTCCGTTCTCTGTTATTGAATATTGGATCCATATCGAATCGAATTGAATAAAAGTCGAGTTAAATAAAATACGTTGCCCTTCATACGTTTACAGGTAAAATTCCTTGCTCAGCATCTTATCTCATTAAGTGCCCATAACAGCTTCGAGCTGGTTAAATTTTTGTCTAATAATCGTCATTTATCGCTCTGTCTCGCAGAAATTACTTTCTTATATATTCCGCTCTTACTAAATTTAATCATACATACATTTATCAATCATATCACTTGATGGGAAGGCAGTGATTGTTTTATTCTTGGGCATGAGGAAATGACTTATAACTGGGGTGAAACCTTCGAACCGAATTCGAGGCTGGCTCAGTGGAAAGACGCCGGTAGCGGTGCGTTGCGTTATGGAACGCTTGAAGAGTTTAAGGATTCACGGCGGAGTATTATATGTGATATGGGGCGATGAGCAAGTTTGAGGCTGTGGTTCAAGGGAGATTGTCCCTCAAGCCAAGAACAAGGAAGAGAAGATGCAGCTAGGACGTATGCAGTGTGAAAGGATGAAGAAGCAGGAGACGTGCGGCAATGGGTGGTTATAACAGTTAACCTTCATTCATCTTACCCCACCGTAACTAGGCGCACGTCACTTGCTAGAATAAACTGCTTACTACAAGTATCTTTCTCAGCTGCTGGTTATTGTCGTTGGAGTTGAATACTTACTTAGAGCTGCCCACACGCTGCCATTACGGACGGCCTCGAGGAACAGAGAACTATCGTTACGGCAGAGTCCATTTGTGACGCTGGGCGACACTGGTGCGGAGATAATCGGGAAGGAAGGAAGGATTCGTGCCTCTGCGTAGTCCACAGTGGAAAGATGGCTCAGAATATCGATCTCAGTGCTTCCTCCATTGACATGGTGCGCCGCCAAGACTAGGAGCAGATTGATGACAGCAGAACTCACCCTCCAATCGGGTGTTGCCATCGTGTTCATCTTGGGCCAGTTCAAGGGTTTGATGTTCCTTCGAAGAAAAAAACGTTGTTTTTCATGGCACTAAATAGCATTTAGGTTATTGACGATCACCTGTTCTTAATAAAAAGATCTCGGGCTATTATTAACACGATAACATAATGTTTATAGCTCGAACATCAAAGGAAGAACGTTGAACGACGGCTAAAAGCTCAGTGTACAGAAATGAGAGCAACTGAATGCTGAAATCATTTGAGGAGGAGATTGACTAAAGTAAATGGATTCCTTTCCCTATTTTGGAGGCACCATTTCTTGGACGGAAGAAGTACAACGGACATCAAGCGTAGAATACACTAAGATATAGCAAAATTCATTGTGAGAATGCAATTACTATGCTCATAGAAGATAGTATACTATGAACGAGGAAACAATGTGAAAATATACGTGTGGAGCGTTGCATTTTACGGGTTAGAAGCATAGCCCAATGGAAAAACAAACTGGGAAATATAATTAGCTTTCGAAGCCAGGTATTTGAAGAGAATGTTGATGAATGAATTGACTGATAATATAAGAAATAAAGAAGTTTATAGAAGATTAGAAGAGGAAAAGATCCTACGTAATATTATACAGAAAAGAAGAACCAAATGGGTTGGACACACCCTGAGGCTCAACGGGCTTGTTAAGATCATTATTGAAGGAAAAACAGATTTAAAAGTCCCAATAAGAAAAACAGCGGATAAAAAGATATATTCATGAAATTTGACTGAAGTTTTAAAAATGTAATAAATTTACCTCGCAGTTATTGTCAATGAAAATATAAATTTTACCTTCACTTTAATATATCTCCAGCAAAGAACTCAGACACACATTCGATATATTATTTATCTACATCTACGTCATACCCTGCAAGCCACCCAAAGGGTGTGCGGCAGGGGGTGCTTCCACACCAGGCATCCATGAATGAAACGGTAAAACACCGAAATTACATTGAAACCTGGGTACCACACATGCAACGCGCCAATTAGCAATCTACTGACCAAGAAACATTCCATCGTCAATCGTTCCAACACGCAAGGGATACAAATACTACTACTACAGTTTCAAAATATCATGCATAAATTAGAACAACAATATTTACCTCATGCATAAATAAGAACGCAGAGAATATAAAGAGAAAGATCTACAGACTAGCTAATATCACTATTCGAACTATTCATGACGACGATCACAGCTGTTATGGTCCCGAATGGTACGTGGAATAAATGACATTTTATACCTATCGGTTCTACAATCTATCTCTCTAATTTTATTGGCGCGATCTAATCTGCCGTAGTATGAGGGAGTTAATAGTATGTTTTTACGTCGTCAGAGAAATGATTTTCCTGAAATTTAGTTAGGAGGTTAAGCCTATAATTTAAACTACGCTGTGATATGTGTGAGGTAAGCTAGTTACCTATGATGCTATCCCTTACCTTTATACCCCAACTGACTCTCCGATGTCGACCATTGAATGAGGACTTATGGACAGACGGCAACGCTTGGGAGCATTCCTCCTGCCAGCGTTGGAATTCCCGAGTGAAATAAACTGTTTCGAAACTTGCCTCACAAAATTCAGTCTTTTATTGTGGTCGGGGAAAATTATTAAATACTTTACGAATATTGGGTCAATTGTTACGTCATCCCAGTATAAGCGTCCGTTGCGAAGAAGCGAGATTTCAACCGACAAATTTGTCTCGTCAGTTATATACCTATGGTCTTTTTTTCACAGTTAATGGTTCAATTGTTCTCACCTTCATTGTGCATGTCGGGTGACTCCGAAAGGTTTAATTCGTGGCTTGTCTCGGTTGACTCAAAATCACTCACCTTCAAATCCAAAATACATTCTGAAGGTGATGGAACATACGGATGATTTTTAGCGTTGAAAAGATTAGGCAAACATAAATTTACATAGACAATGATTATAATGGAGGGTTAATTAGCATGCATGAGCGTGACGTTATCCAAACAATGAAACAAATGAAGATTGATAGTTAAAAAGAATTGCCACAGCAAGTGTAAGGATAATTGTTTAAATAATCAAATGGCGAGTGATCCGACATGTGGGGTTCTAAGATTATCACATTTCTCAGCCACTCTTCTTGGACTTCCTGCCGCGCCGCTGCACCCTCCGCTTCCACACTATGAGCAGTCCTGGAGACATTCTCTCGTTCTCTGATGGACCAGGAGCACTACAGAACTTGCCTCTCTCACTTGAATTTTGCGAGTATCCTTGGACTGATGCTTTCCCTTTCATTACGATGGGATTCCTCGGAGAGGGCGATCACTTGGGCTGGGGTATCTGATGGGGTAATAGTCTGATAGATAGATAGTAATCTGCCACACGCCCATGCGGCGGCTCACAGGGTATTATGTAGATGTAGATGTAGAATATTCTGGCGACAGCAAATATATAGTCAAGACACTCACTGGTGGTTTACACTCGACTTGAACCGAGTGAGTTGAGTGAGTGCCGTAGTATTGAACCAGACAGCACGTATTTCGCCTTCTAATCAGGGCTCTTCGGAGAGAAATGTCAGTTTGAGTGGGATTGGAAGGTAGGAAGTGTTAGGGACGCTTGGGAAACAGGGTAATGACTGGTGAGTTGACCGAGGGGGTGGGAAAGGGGTAGCCAATGGGCGAAGTTTATCCTAAGACAGGGAGAGGTACACGAGAAGGTAGCAAGTAGGACAGGAGGGGGGAGGGAGGAAAGTGTAGGGAGGGGATAACTGGAACTATATTGAATTAGAAACCAACCATCTTCATCTTAAACTGACGAAATGCCGGCACCATTTCGAATTTGAGCTGTGGATGGAATTTATTTATTTATTTATTTATTTATCTTCATTATCCCGAATACAGCCCAATGGGCCAATTTATGTCGAGTAAATAACAGTAACAACGGACGAGACACAAACACCCATGTCCTGGGCAGAAAATATTCTACCCAGGCGGGACTCGAACCCGCGACCCTCTGGTTAGCAGGCGAGGACTTTACCCCGCCGCCACCGGAGCCGACGTTGTCATGTGTCATTTGTCAGAAAAGCGCATTTAGTCATCGTCATTAGTTGTCTGCTTTCGCAGGTCCTTGGTGCCTCCATCTCTTTCTGTCATCTTCTCTCCGCATCAGTTCTCTGAAAATCCCTCCATCCTTCAGATCATCATTTAGTACGCAAACAAAAATACTAAGAGTCATTCTCCCTCGCTAGACAGTTCTCCGCCTTACTCCTTAAGAATAACATTTTTAGTGCACATCCCCTTTGCCAAAAACTCTCTAGCCGCACCTTTTCTCCTGAAGAATTATCCCTTCATCTACATCAACTTCCTACCCTGCAAGCCACCACAAGGGTATTTGGCAGGTGGTGATTTATCACCAACATGGACTACATTCAAGAAATTTACTTTCACCAAAGAGCACCACACTATCGTTATGCTACTAATGTTACAGAAACTACTAAAATGTTGTATAATGTAACTATATATACGTGACACATAATGTAACTATATAAATGTAAAAGGAAACATGCAAAATATGGTTGTAACACCACTTGGCAGATTTAGAAACATTCATACGACTCGTCTACTTATCCTGCAAGCCACCGAAAAGGTTTTAGGCAGGGGATCACTTATCACCAACATGAAATGAAGCGAAGAAATTTACTTAAATCACTAACATGCTCCACATAATGTGTATGCTACAATTGCCACAGAAACTACTAAAATAATGAATAATGCAACCAGGAAAACGTGACATAAAAGTCATTAAGGAAACATACAAAAATTGTCGATAGCACTAATCGGCCGATTTAGAAACATGTATTAGATTTCATATAAATTTACCAGCTACACCACCTGTCAACTAATCTACTTTAAAGTCTTAACGCAGCCATTATAGTCTCTTATCGATCAAGGAATAAACAATATTATAAAACTTTCTCTTATATAATTTATTTCCCTTTCTTTATTCTCATGATCTGATCTACCGTAGTATGTTGGAGTTAGTAATATATTGAAACCTTCGTCGGAAAATGTTTCGGTTTTGAATTTATATAAAAGATTGAGTCTAATTTTCAATCGACGGTCTGAAAGCGATTTCCATCCAAGTTGTTGTAAGAGGTCAGTAACACTAACGAGGCAATCATGACGGCCCTTCACATACCTGGCTGATCTTCTCTGCACTCGATCTAGCTCTGTTTTTAAACCTACCTCATGAGGAACCCAAATTTTGGAAGCGTTTTCTAAGTGGAATCTAACAAAGAAGTAGCTGCTTTCGCTGACTCTTTCGTCGCACTTTCCAAGTACTCTTTTAACAAATCCCAATTTACGATTAGCTTGACCCGTTGCTCCACGAATATGTTTGCTCCACTAGAGACCATTTGTTAGTTTAACTCCGAGGTATTTTACAGATTCTACAGTCTCTAATTGGGTATTTTTTACGCGATGACTATACTGATGGGAGTTTTTCCTTTTCCTGAAGTTCATTACAACACATTTTTTCATATTTAATTATAGTTGTCACGCATGGCGCCTCGCTTGAATTGCCTTAAGGTCCTTCTACAATGCATTCTTGCCTTTTTTGCAACGGATTCCCTGTATACTGCAACATCGTCTACAAATAGTCGGAGTTAACTGTCTACCACATCACCCATATCGTTAATTTGCAGAAGGAATAGAAGTGGACCTATGGCACTCCCCTGTGTGACACCTGAAGTGACTTTAATCTCATTGGAGATTGCACCGTCTAATAATACACGGTCGCTTAGGAATTCTCTAATACAGGAAAGTACATCGTCGTCTACCCGTAAGATTTTAGTTAAATTAATAATTCTCTGTAGGGCACTTTATCAAATGCTTTTTTATCAAGAAAAATCGCGTCTAACGGAACGTTATCTTCACCAAAGACTAAAATATCGTGGGCAAAAAATGCTGATTGTGCTTCGTAGGGTCTTCCTATCCTGAATCCGTGTTGTGTTTTCATCAGCAAGTTCTGCATATTGAGGTGTTTCATGACTGAGCTTGACAATTATATGTTCAATAAGTTTGCATGAGATAGAAATATTGCTATAAGTGATTATAAACGAACGGTTGCTGTGAAATTTGATGCTATATAGGAATGGTTCGACACTTGGCTGTAAGAAATAACATATTTAAAAGTGCGTTGTTATGGATTTTTGGAGAAAGAGTAGCTTAACCAACGAGACGTACTCAGTCAAGCAAGCCGAACTAACAAATGTAGAGTCAGTTAAGTACTTAAGAGTGACCCTTACTCAGGACTTGTCGTGGGAGAAGCACGTACTTGAAATTTGCGGACACGAAAATCGTAAATTAGGATTTATTAAAAGAATACTAGAAAAATGTGACGAGAAAGAAAAGGAGCGATGTTATTTTTCTCGCGTGAGATCTCACTTGGATTATGCCACTAGTATATGGGACCCTTAAGAAGTAGAAATAGCTTCAGATATAGATCGAATACATCAGAGGGAAGCTAGATTTGTTAAAAATTGTTACGTTAAATATAGCAGAGCTACTAAATTTTTGAGGGAATCAGGGTGGGAACCACTATCCCATCGAAGGGAAAAATATAGATTAAATCTTTTACGAAAGTTTGATGAAGAATATTTTTTACCGGACGTTCAACATTTTTCTAGAGCCAAACTATTATGGTGGAAACGATCACAGGCATAAGCAAATAGACTGCAGAATAGAATTTATAAATATTATCTGCAAGTAGGGGGCTGTATTTGAAGCAAGTACTTTTTCACGCGGGAAGGAATTCCTTCAGGACCTGGTGACTTATTTGGACTGAGCGCTTTTTTGGCAAATTTTCAATTCCGTGAGCACAAATATCAATAGGCGACATCGTTTGCTAGTACGATCATTAACCGTCATGGATGTATTCTGTGAAGACTTGATGAAGACGCTACGGACGTAGGAGTTTAATAAATTAGCTTTTTCCGAGCTGTTTGTCAGTACTTCGCCATTATCGCTTCTCAGTGGATTAATTGTGGATCTTCTGCCTTGAACTTCATTATGTATGGCCAAAATGCTTTTGGGTTATCTCATATATTGAGTTGGACTGGGTTATGTAAAAATATGCATGCATTATTTATTTCCTAGCAAATTATGTAAATGTACTCTTCCCGGATAATACATCGGCTTAATATTTCCGTTTTCTCAGACGTTTCGATAAGTGTCTCACTTATGATCATCAGAACTATGAAAATTCCACTAAACCATTATCCACCTTGTAAATGTAGTAGTCCACAGTCACTTTCGCTCCTAGGTGAGTCAATAAGTCAGCTCATTTTTGACGCCAAATGGTATATTAGGCAGCCAATTTTTACTGAAATTCTCATGGCCTCGATGGTGAAAAGAGAGACGCTTATCGAAAGGTAGGAGGAGATGGAAGTGTTTACCTCGTATGTTACCCGAGGAGAGTATTCATCTCAATACACGTCCCTGAGATTTTAAGGATGTTGATGGGCCCCTTACCTTGTCCAGCTGAAGAAGCGTCTCCCATTGACGGCCGAGGCAACCACTTGAGCGCCTTCCTGCGAGCGAGAACGGCGACAGAATGGAAAGCCGCGAGCGAAATAACCGCTGCGATACCTGGTTGCGGGGCCACTCGCATATTTGTGCGGAGCGCCATAAAAAATTGGCTCTCCGAAGACTGCGCAACTCTCCATTAAAATCCTCAGGGCTGTTTTAATCCGAGATTTGATCCGGATCGTCTGGTTTACCGAAGCGAAATCCATCGAAATATCGATTCGAATCGGTTCATAGCGATTTGAAATCTCAGACTGGCAGAGAAACTGGGCCGAGTTAGCCCACTTCTCAAATCGATCTTCCCAGCCCGTTGCGTTTGTCATACCGAGCTAAACTAGCCAAATCGATCTCAGGTAGATTGGTAAACGTAGTGATTGTGGCTCCTTTAACGCTAGTAGAACCAGGGGGGATATTTTGACCTCGTTTAATTTTTTAATAATCCATTTATTCTGACTGAATCATCCCAGATCTTACATAATTCGTGACTTTTGTTTCTTTTAGCAGAAGTATATAATGTAAAAATAAGAACCTTATCGCGTAAATGGTATTTAGCGTACATTACTGTCTAAGAAGTAGTGGCAGAGAGGTCATTTTGATCTCAGGCTATCCTTCCCCTGTTTTATTAGAACTTTCTCATTAAGATTGGAGTTTCGTTGTCCTCACTGAAATGTGGTAGACATTTCGGCTACCAGACGTTTATACCCAAGGATGAATCGCCGCACAAAGACCCGACAGACCCATACTTCGCTTGAGGATTTTAACAAGGGACAGAAGTCCCGGGTCCAAATCCTTATGCACCACAGTCTATAAAGTTGAAATAGCAAATTTTAGTACATCAATATATACCTTGGTTCGTGCAAAACAATGTAAAACAGTAAAAAAGACATTTTAGAGACAATTTCGAAACATATTATTTCAATTAAAGTAATAAAAAATCCTAGAGGAAACAAAATATGTCCAAAGGGTTAAATTGGCCCCAGTTGGTACTTAATAGGAATACTTAGAGGAATGATGGAAAGTCTGATACTTCTGGGGTTAAGCCGTATATTTAGTAGCCACCTTTGAATATTATATAAAATTATTGATATAAAATGCAAAGATTCTCCGTCGATGTCTTCGTTAATTCCCTTCTCACTTAAGGGGATTCACGTATTGGATTCGTTTTATCCTCTTCCAGTCTTCTTTTCCTCTGCATATTTAAGTTAGAAATACAAACCGTATAAAGGCAAGACGAAGGCTGAATTAAAAAAATTATGATAAAGATTCGAATTTTTTCATGCAAATTTAGTTCTACTAACTGAAGTTTTTTAGCAATTCCTGTAAAATACTTGTATAAATTTCTATTTCTATTTCATATCTTATGGAAGCGATGGAATTGAATACAAAATCGACCATTTAAACGACCAGTAAAATGCGCTCTATTGCAGCTAAATACAATATTTTTAACATTCATACTCCCCTCCATTTGATTAAAAAATCATAATTATATCGCGATCGGTACTTTTTGTCTTAACTTAGTATAGCTAAGCAAAATGAATTTGAAATAACTTAAAGACCGTAATCTGGGTGTCAAGCAAAGGTTACAAAAAATAGTTCAGTAATCTTTAAAGCCTGATTTGGCTCTGAAGATTTTAGTGAACTTAACGTTTTGCAAACTAAGGAGCATATAAAAGTTAAACATTTTTCTCCCTGACACTTTTCTTATCACGCACATGTTAGAAAAACAGTCCAGAGGCCAAAAAATATCAATGGTAAAAGCGTTGAGCGAACAGGAACTTGGGATTACTGTTTAAAAGCTGGCGGGGAATCAAATTTTTCTGTTGGCGCAGCACTGTTTGATCTGAAACCTAAGTAGAGCGCATAGATCCTACGAGGGTAGTAGGACCCAGAAGTACCCGACCTGACGTATAGAGGGCGGTTGTTTTTATGAAGAATGACTGTGGTAGAAAGTACAAACCTTATAAAGCTTAAGTTTGAAGTTTGACAGCAATATGTCGTTAAGTATTTGTTTGGACGTTATCAGTAATGAAGGCACTCATTGAATTTGTAATCATGGACAAATTTGGAAATCGTCACGCGATACAATACTTTCATTTGAAAGGCCTCATTCCAATCGATATCAAATCGGGGCTTGTATCCACTTTGTAAAAGTCTGCTCTTTCATTTACAACAGTAAAATATTGGGTGGCAGAGTTTTAACGAGGCCGTACCAGCTGCCAAGACGAACACCGCAGTGGTCGACTAAATGAGGCAACTACGCCTGAAATGGTGAAAAAAAATCCACAAAATGGTATTACGACTGAGAGTGTGTGAGCTAGCAGGCATAGTAGGCATGTCAAAAATATGCTGCATATTGCATATTGACTGAAAATTTGGATATGAGAAAGCTGTGCGCAAGATGGGTGCCGCGATTACTCTCACAGGAACAAAAACAGCGTCGTTAGGATGTTTCTATCGAGTGTTTGGCAAAGATTCACAGCCAAGCTAATATAGTCACAGCCATAAGCCACAATACATCCAAGTTTTTCGCCGATTCATAACCATGGATCCATTACTTTACACCTGAGATGAAAGAATTGTCAAAACAATGGACTGAAAGGGGAGAATCGGCTCCAAAGAAGGCGAAGACAGTTCCATATGCAGGCAAGGTTATGGCGTCAGTTTTTTGGGATGTGCATAGGATAATTTTCATTGATTATTTCCAGAAAGAAAAGACATTCAACGGCGAGTATAATGCGACCTTATTGCAGCATTTGAGTGATGAAATCAAGAAAAAACGGCCGCATTTGGTGAAAGAGAATGCTTTGTTCCATCAAGACAGTGCACCAGTTCACACATCCGTTATCGCGATGGCCAAAATCAGTGAGTTAAAGTTTGAATTTCTTCCTCATGCCCCCTGTTCACCAGATTTAGCCCCCTCGGATTATTTTCTGTTTCTAAACTTGAAAACATGGCTCGGTGGTAAAAGATTTGCCAGCAATTAAGAGGTGGAGTCTGTGGTTGATGGCTATTTTGAGGAGCTCGACGATTTTCACTATAAACAGGGTATCGAAGCGATTGAACATCGCTGGGAAAAGTGTATCGACCTTAAAAAAGACTATGTAGAGAAATAAAGATTTTTTCCCAAATTTTTAATGTTTTCTTTGTTAGGTCGGGTACGTATGGGACTACCCTCGCATCATTTTGATTGGATCTTTTGCCAAAAACCAAGCAAGGATATTCATTGAGAGGTGGCAAAGCATTTGCTGGGAAAAACCGCTCATTCAATTAGGAGACAAAAATTAACGATCACGATATACTAATGATTTTTTTATCAAAGTAGCATCTGGCCATGAAATTTTTCCTCTGTTCAAAAATCACTTGCATCTATCGCAAATTTAAAATTGGTTATAGCAAAAGTAATGACATTTTTGGTAATAGATATTCATCTAATTTTTCCATTAATTAAATTTTACCCTGCAAGATGACAAGCATATATTTAATTGTCAGTCTTTTACAATCTGCGTCATCAATGAGATAGATTTCCATACCCTACATTCGTTGTCGTCTCCTAGGCATACCTAAATACGTCGTACTGACGAGGATTTAAGGGGTTAGCAAAAGGAATATTGTGGAACACTTTCAAGATGAACGAGTTGTCGTTGGTTCTTGCGCCATTTGAAGTTAACATTCCACTGATAAAAATGTTGTCAATTCCTCATCCCCCAATTATATTACACTTAAGCATTTCCATTATATCTTAAATTCTTAATTCCTCGAAATTTCCCAATACAATGGCTCCTCAAAAAGTCATGTTGGATTATGGAATTGGCAATACACACGAGACATTTTTTCAAGAGGCCTAATGGATAATATTTGACACATTATTTAGATTAAAAACGTTTTATCATTGTTCAAACGAAATAGTTAACTTAACGGCAAAAATCTTAAATAAACTACTTGTGTATCTTAATTCTATGAATGTCCTTCTTTTGTCAGTTTTCTTTTATTTTGAAACGCGAGAGTGTTTTCCTGGATAAGAATAATATCGTATACTTCCCTCTTAACCATGGTAATCAATGTATGTCAATCAATCTTATCCACATTATATGACCCCTGTGGATGGATAGCACCAGTTGTATTTTGGGCTAAGTCATTTATGCAAATGATTTGGACTTTAGGATTAACCTGGGATGATCAATTACCATCAGAGATTATTAATAGATGGAACCAATTTTTAAATGATTTGCCTCATATTGCAAACATAAGGTTACAGCGTCAGCTTTTCATCGCTCATCCAGTATCCATCCAGCTTCATGGTTTTTCTGATGCATCCCAACAGGGATACAGTGCTGTAATCTACGTCCGCAGCATAGATGCAAGTAATGCAATAAAATCCTCAATTCTTATTGCCAAAACAAGGGTTTCCCCACTAAAGCGCATTTCCTTGCCACGCTTAGAGTTATGTGGAGCTCATCTTTTAGCAAAATTATTAAATTATTCTTCTCTTCAGCTTTCTCCTCACATTGATATTGAAAGTACATCAGCATGGTGTGATTCCACAATTGTGTTAAGCTGGATTCAAACGCCGTCTTACCGCTTGAAGACGTATGCCGCTAACCGTGTGAGTCAAATACAAGAATGGACTCCATCTCATTTATGGAACCTCTGTTGCCTCTGACAAAAATCCTGCTGATTTAGCATCTCGAGGACTCTCACCTTCGCAACTGCTTGACAATCCCCTATGGTGGGAGGGACCGAAGTGGCTAGCATTGCCATCCCAAGAAAGGACTGTATCTAGTTTCGCACGCATTAATGATCAGTCACTACCTGAAATCATACAGACCCCACTGAATGTTTTGTTGAACCAAGAATCGACTGATTGGGATTTAATTACTAAATTCTCATCGTGGACTAAGCTGCTACGTGTATTCGCCTACATACTGCGCTTTACTCGTGCTTGTAAGTCTAAGATAAAGGTAAAAGGATTCCTCACACCATCTGAGATGAAGAGAGCCACGATTACTATTTGCAAAATTATTCAGACCAACTACTTTAAAGAAGATTTGGCCCTACTTCATAAACAACGTCCCTGCAGTCTAAGAATCCGTCGCCTCACCCCATTCATTGATAAGGATGGGTTACTTAGAGCAGGAGGAAGATTAACTCACTCAAACTTGGCCTATGAAGTCAAAAATCCTATAATTCTGCCCAAAAATCACCATGTTGTCAACTTGCTTGTTGATTACTATCATGCAAAATATCTCCATGCAGGACCTCAACTTTTGCAATCCATTCTTTGCCAGCAGTTCTGGATACTATCCGCTCGATCAGTGATTCGAACTAGAATTTTTAAGTGCATGCGATGTTATCGATGCAAACCAACAAACAATCCGCCTTTGACGGGAGATTTTCCGGAACCCCGTGTTACGCCTGCACGTCCGTTCCTTAGAAGTGGAATGGATTATGGAGGACCATTCAAAGTAAAAATACACACCCTAAAAAGAGCACGATTAATCAAAGTATATTTGTGCACATTTGTCTGTTTCTCAAAGAAAGCTGTTCATATCGAAGTCGTTAATGGACTCTCAGCAGAGGCCTTCATCGCTGCTCTGACACGATTTGTATCCAGAAGAGGACTTTGTAAAGATTTATTTTCAGATTGTGGAACGAATTTTAAAGGGGCTTCGAATAGATTGGCCTCAGTGATGAAGAAAACCTTCTTATCTAAGGACTTTCGTCAGAAGGTATCCTATTTTTCCCAAGAAAACTCGATTAATTTTCACTTTCTTCCCCCGGCGTCTCCACACCAGGGAGGTTTATGGGAAAGTGCAATTAAGAGTGCAAAATATCACTTAATAAGGGTAATTGGAAGAGAAATTCTTACGTTGGAGGAATTCATCACACTCTCGACAAAGGTGGAGGCAATGCTCAACTCGCGCCCCTTGACACCGCTGTCAACGGACCCCTCCGAGACCACAGCTCTTACGCCAGGCCATTTTTTAATCGGTTGTTCCTTACAAGCTGTTCCAGAAGACGATTCAGCAGATATTCCACAAAATCGGCTGTCTCGGTGGCAGACGATACAGAACCTATCACAACGCATATGGAAGCGCTGGCATCAAGAATATCTACACACCCTGCAGCAACGATTGAAGTGGACTTCACGAGGAAGGGGATTAAAGAATGGAGACCTGGTGCTGGTGCATAATCCTCATGCACCACCTCTGCAATGGTGTCTTGCTCGTGTCGACAAAACCTACCCAGGGAAGGACGGCATCGTTCGCGTCGTGCAGCTACGAACGCAAGAAGGTACCTTTTCCCGCCTTGCCACAAAATTATTCCCGCTACCTCAATGCTATTAAACACGATTTTTTTTAAATTGATCCTAGCGGATCAAGGGGGCCGGTATGTTTCGTAATTTTTCGTATTTTTTAGTTATGATAACTGCCACTGGAGGGCGTAGTTATTGTGACTGTGCGCGAGACGCTTTCGTTTTTTGTGTGTGTGTGTGTGCGCGTAAGCCCAGTAGACCAGTCGTCGACAGCAGTCCCTAGTGAGTCCCCAAAGTGAAGAGTGCCAACCAACTGCCCCCCTCCTCCCCATTCCTGTGTGAGTGCCAAGGACGGACCATGGACATGGACTGGCAGCTAAGTTTTATTCTCTTGCCCCAATGTATTATTTGTATGGTTAATGAAAAGGGTGAAATATTGTCATTTGTTTGAAATATATACATTTGTGTAAAGTCATTCTCGG
This sequence comes from Ceriagrion tenellum, assembly GCA_963169105.1. NCBI lineage: Eukaryota > Metazoa > Arthropoda > Insecta > Odonata > Coenagrionidae > Ceriagrion > Ceriagrion tenellum. The sequence goes on from OY720640.1 coordinate 132,569,196, forward strand.
TCCTTCGGGTTTATTTGTTTGTTCTTAGTTGAATTTTCACTACGCGACAAGATCCGTCGAGCTTTTGCTGTATTTAGACAATGAACAATATCGGGAAGGATGTGGGGATATCGCATCTTTATGAGAAAAGTGTTTGCTCTTTTCAATAAGTAAAGTGCATTGGTTAGCCATTAGTAATCTGAAATAGCTTTTTTTCTTTATTCATAAGAATGTTATGGATCTTTTTTGTGCAGAAAACTTTATTTATGAAAAATCTGGTTTTGGAGTAGAGTATGATGTGAAATAACGGAAAAAGAATATAATGCTCTTCGAATACATAATCTTCATTGACTGTTACTGGTGAGAACTTCGTAAATTAAGTTCGCCGGTTTGAACAATTTAGTCTATCGTGATATATTAAAGAATGTTAAGGTACAGCAACACTCTGATGTATCATATTTTTCCGCTTTTAACTTTGCAAAAAGATTATAGTTTTAATAAAATATAGCTAGCAAGCAGTTGAAGCCGGCAATATAGTTTTTGTCTACTTAAAACTTAGATTGACAAGGTATTAGGACTGTAATCATCAAATGAAGGCAATGAGGGCAATTTACAACACTCGTGAGGAAGTATAAATCGACTTCGTATGCATTGAAAATTTTAAAATTCTTCTTAATGGCTATTAAACAAATTCAAAACAAGTGCGGGCATCCAAACATAGGCTCATTGCGCATGCGTTCAAGAGAAACAAGTGAGAAATATGCTGTACATCTGATAACGGCGTAACGTTCGACGGCCTGCAGTACATCGCTCATATAAAATCGCTCGAAAGACTTCACTCGAATAAAGTGAGCTCGATCGAAGGTGAAAGGATCCCTAACGTTCGGACGTAAGCCAAGTTATAAAATCGGCCCCCATGGCGGTCTCCTCCACCTCCAATTAGGAGTAGTGATTGTTGTCGTTCACAGACTGATCCGTTCCGAGATCCGCTCAGTACATCAAACAAAGACGCAGCGTTACTAACATAACAGTCAACAGTTTAGATTATGGAGTGAAATCACTGAAATAAGAAAGTTTAGCTGCTATGTTTTTTCGTAAAATATATTAATATAATTGAAGATTAGAACCAACTCTGTTACTTTGTCGACCAACGGAAAGTACCGGGTGAAGATACAAGATGAATTCAATGGAAACCGGAACATGAACGAGGTAATTATACAGTTGTTTGTTGGTCTGACATATTTGTGATAAATTATTTGTAATTTCATTGGCTATGAAGTACCGTTGTATATAATTTGCTACAGGTTAATCAAACTAGTTAAAATTTCATTGCAAGAATATCTCGACGGTGAATTGTTTTCCCATGTCCGACGAGACGTGTATCATGGGATATTAAATATACGGGTGGAGTACGTGATCGCTTACATGTCAAAATTAATTACCTTATCGCGATATCATAATTACCGGCAGTTTACATAAACAACTGTGCTTTACATATCCAATGCATTAAAAAAATCCAAACCGCTGATTACTCTCCAGTCACTCTTTCTAGAAGTATTATTTAGTTTTTCCCGGCGAATAATGGTGAGGAAGTCTTCTAGGGTCTTCCACCGGGATAAGCTATTCACTACCGACGTTTCGGAATCCGACTTGTACTCCATTCTCAAGGCGAATCATGATATTAACCGTAGACTTCAACGGTCGCTATTGTTGGGCGTGGTCAAGAGACTCGAATGGTAAAGAAGTGGCCGACCATTACAATTTGTACTCCCCAAACGTTTAATAACGGATTCCATGCACCGCCGATGCCCTGTTTACATTACTAGCTTTTAACCAGGTTTGCTTATCCCTAGTAAAAGTTCGCCGTGTAAATGCAGGTTGGCACTAACCCTAGTCAACTTTTTAACCACGCTGGAGTTGCTAGGGTTGGCATTGGTTACCATCATTTTTAACGCAGGTTAATTATAGTAAAGTGATCCAGTCCCCTTGCAGCTTTTGCCTGAAGCGTACAATGCATTAAGGCCGGTATTCAGAGTCCTCAATAATTACAGATTTGTTTCAATCTATGATTATATCTCTAATTAATTACTGTTTCCTATTCATAGTCGTCAAAGAATCAGTGATTCGTCAATCGATGATTCTTGAATCAGAGATTCATCAATCTCTGATTATTATGTATTCATAGTCGTCAAATAATCATTGTTTATAGTTCTAGTATTCATAGTCAAGCAAACTGTAATTATTTGGCCAAATAATTATTGATTCGTGAATTAAGCTCTCGACCGTAATTAATTAGAGTTTTTCTTTGTTGGACGTCGGTAGTTCTGTGATTGTTTACGACATATTCGTGTCTTTACGTTCCAACTGTACAATTTTATACGGTGCTAAAGGCATAGAATACTCTATATGAACGTCTTGAATTGATTAGGATTATTGATTACCTTTAATTGATTAGGATTTCCGTGCAATGGAAATTCGTTCGGATATATTGGTGTATGTGATTGCCGATGACGATGTACCAGCGTATCACTAAAGTCTGCGAAAAACACACATTAGGGATCCAAAAAATCCAAATTACTCACATGGGGAGACTACGTACCCTGACTCACCGATCTGAATGCCGTATTTACTCTGTCGTGCACGAGGTCAAAGGCTAGTTCGCCTTGGACTTCGTCAAACGTATCCTAGTTGTACTGTAATTAATCAGTCTATAATCAGAAACATCCGCCCTTAGTATAAAAAAGCTGGGAAAATTTATTCTCGCTAGCTTGTTCCGGAGCCTCACATCACCCGTCTCAATCACCCTCAAAGCCACTTTGCCTATAAGGTTTATTATCGCACGCTTTTGTCATTGGCTTATTTGGTGTAGTGGTTAGTGCCGTGGAATCGTACGTGAAGGTCAGGTGGTTCGAATCCCCCGGCGATCATTTATTTTTCCATCTCTATATTCAGAACCAGAGAGAAATTTTTCCTCCGAGTTACATGTTATATCATAGGACTACACCTCGCCTTTTTTCTCGTGATACTTTCCTCAAAATTCGTACTCCAGGGAGAATCTTTAATGTCAATGGCCTCACTGGGGTCTGATGGTGAACCGCTTATGATATACGTCAATCTCTGTTTTAAATTCGTTATCTAACTTGCTGTAACAATAGACATGAGTGTTTACAGACGAAGAGTTTAATAGAGGGTACCGATTCTCAAAACCCGTAGTGATCGAGTATATTCTTCTTTGAACTAATGTTCATATATCGACACTTTCCGCGAGGACTGACAGTTCCTCTTGTGCTACTGTGGCTCATTGCTTTGAGATTTTACGCTTAGGCATCAATATTGAATTGTTGAAATCATATTACAAATTTAAAAAAAATATCACAGCGGTTTTTAATCACGCATTATTTTACAAAATCTCCATGCTGAATTTAACATCGGCGGAAATTGCCATGAATGTTTTACTCGTAAGCCATCATCAATAGCTACTAATTAAATATTTCAAATTTTCTGTATCGGTATAGATCAGTTATAAATACTGCTACTGCTACTCTTCGTCTTCTTTGGTGTTTTACGTACATATGTAGGGATTGCTAGTTCTGTTTCGCAGTCAACGGTGTCCAAAACTGTGAAACATATAACTAATCTTTTGGCCGTCCAAATAGTTGACACCATCAGACCGCCTGTTTCTTATGATGATCAGGCGACGAATAGGTGCCTCGGGTGTCTCTTTGTGAGAATAGAAAAAGAGGAGACCACACTTATGGTCGGACAATTCCTGACGTTAAACAGCACACGCTACATCATCAACACTTGCCGGAATACGAGATTACTTTTTATTGATTTTTCCTCGCAACGCCTTCATTAAAGTCGAATAATCATAAGAAATAATTCTAATGTAGGCACGGCTAATTCATTTTTATCAAAAAAACATTGCCAATCCATTTTTCATTTTCTTTTTCAATATGCAATTAATAAAACTATATATACTCAACTTGAATTAAATTTTAACGATACCCACAAAATGTTTTGCCTCTTTAATTTCTCATACCACTCAAAAATAAACATACATCCAATCTGTAATTCACCAATTACAGATTATCCCAAATAATTAGAGATTCATGAATCAGTGATTCATGAATTGGAGATTGTTTTCTGTCTATGAATACATAAATCAAATAATCAATGATTGACGAATAATCGTTGATTCAGCAATCATTGATTATTTATCCCGTCTATGAATACCGGCCTAAGAGAGTTCCTATTGTCATATTCCGTATCCATGCATCCGTGCCATGTTGCTTGATTCATTTTAATGCCCTATGGAATGATGAACCGTATATTCAGTTCCAAATTTACCTTAAAAGCGCAATCGAGGACGGGTCAAGGGCAGAACTTTTCAGAAAAAGTCGTTAATTTACTGCATATATTGAGGCAAGTAGTCGAAATGGAAGTTATTTGCAAATATTGAATGACAAGATAACATCTTGAATTGTTTTTATCTATCATGCTAGAGTACAAACGACATTGTTGAGGTATAAATGATTAATTATAGCATAGAGACTCGTCGTTCCGTTAACGACATTCTCTCAATTTTCATCTTTCGATGCATGTAATGTTTAGACATGAAATGATAAGTGTATAATTAAATACCGATGAATGAGAAGTTAACCGTACGTAACATTTACACGTTCAATCATTTTCCTCGCCCATACAAGTTCCGTGAATGCTGCTGAAATTTGCCCAGGGAACAAATGAAACGCGACTTGCGATGTTTGATGGGCTGTGGACTAGGTGGGCTTAGAGATGGGCGCCGTCTTGATTTTGGTCGGCGGCGGCGTAGTGGGGAAATAAAGCGAACGCCGAGCGTTTGATCGGCGGTGGCGGCGCGGCGTCGTCGTCTACGTAATACCCTGCGAGCCACCACGAGGGTGTGTGGCAGGGGGTAAAGATCACCCAGCATGCACTATTGACATGCAACTAGGATATTTAATGGAGACATACTAGATAATAGGGTCACATGCAGCTAGATGGTTAGTATCCACATAATATGAAAGGGATTATTTGTTGCTATTGCATGCATCATAGACTACTCTACAGAGTACTCAATGTAAGGGTATAATATATTTACGAAGGTTCTCAATATATATCTAACGTCATCTGTGAACAAATCGGTTTAGAATTCACTTAAAAAATTTAACCTAAAATTCAACCTGCGTTCTGTTAGTAATTCCCATCCTAGTTCTTCTATTAAACTCGTAACACTTATACAATTATCATAACGGCCTTTAACAAACCTAGCGGATCTCCTTTGCACACGCTCTGATTCTTTTATCATACCATTCTGGTACGGATCTCATATACTAGCGGCATATTCTAAATGAGGCCTGACAAGTGTAAAATAGCTTCTTTCTCGTACTCTCTGATCGCATTTGCCTAGAACCCTTTTTACGAATCCTAATCTACGGTTTGCTGCACTAGTAATTTCCCTGATGAAATGTCTTCAGTGATATTGACGCCTAAGTATTTAATAAATTCTACGTTAGATAATTTACTTTCTTTGATGCAATAACTATTCCGGGGAAAGCCATTCTTTTTCCAAAAGTTCATTATCACGCATTTCTTCAAATTTAATTCTAGCTGCCAAATATCACACCTATCATCAATCGTATCTAAATCCTTAGCTAAAGACTGACTGTCCTCTTCATTTCTAATTTCCTTTTACGGTATTGGATCATCAGCAAAAAGACGGAGCCTGCTATTTTTTACTACTGTATTCAAGTCATTTACGTAGAGAAGAAATTAAATTGGACCTATCACGCTTCCCTGGGGAACACCCGATGTAACTTTTACTTCGCCTGTGCTGACACCCTCTAATACCACCCTTTGAACGCATTCATGTAAGAAGTCTCCTATCCAGCCTACTATATTACTGTCTATCCCGTATGATGCTAACTTCGCGAGTAACTTACAGTAGGGAACCTTGTCAAATGCTTTTCTAAAGTCAAGAAATGCTGCGTCTACCTGTACGTTACCTTCTCCGGAAAATAAAATATCATGAACAAAAAGACCCAATTGAGTTTCGCAAGACCGTCCCTTTCTGAGCCTATACTGGTTTGTTATCAATAAATCCTGGCTTTCGAAGTGTCCCATTGTTGATGTAACTATTATATGCTCTATAATTTTACATGATAGTGACGTTAATGATGTTGGTCTATAATTTCATGGCTGTTCCCTATCTCCGCTTTTATAAATTGGGGTCACGTTTGCTATCTTCCAGTCTTTGGGAACCGCGTGTTCTTCGTGGGATTTGTTAAATATTACTTTAAGATACGGAGCCATTTCGAGACCTAATTCTTTATACACACGAGCAAGAATTTCATGAAGACCTGAGGACTTGTTCGGGCTAATGTTACTTAGTAAGGATACGATTCCGCTACAAGATATATCGATCGGTGGCATTGGTTGCTTTGCTCCGCTCCGCTCCGAACTGAATCCATGGAACTTAAGTTAACTCCAAATTCCCTGCAAAGGGTTCACTACATTATATCGGTTATCCCCAGACTACGGACAGAAGACATCCCTAAAGCCTTGGGGTACCCTGTATACATCCGCAGATTACCATATTTTCTCCTAAAGGACTTGGCACGTCGGCAAACCTGATGGGCGCAACTGTTATGGGACGAGGGAATATGTCAATCTACCAGAACTATCTCGATATCAAAAAGATCTATCGATGATGAAGAGTGAATAGAAATGAAGAGGACAGTCAGTCTTTAGCTAAGGATTTAGATACGATTGATGATAGGTGTGATATTTGGCAGCTAGAATTAAATTTGAAGAAATGCGCGATAATGAACTTTTGGAAAAAGAATGGCTTTCCCCGGAATAGTTATTGCATCAAAGAAAGTAAATTATCTAACGTAGAATTTATTAAATACTTAGGCGTCAATATCTCTGACGCCACGCCTTTTCAGGCAGGCGTTTCGGCTCTCGCCGCAGGATTACAACTTCCGTCCCCGGTTTGCAAGGAAGAGGTGGAAGGAAGGAATGAGAAGGGAAGGATAGCGGAACCTGCTGCCCCTTCGAGGCCGACACCAATGACGCGGATTGAGGTCAAAAGGACCTCAATTGGGCCTCCGCCTCCCCGAAGTGAGAACTCCCCGAAGAGAGAAGCTTTTCAGGCAGCTTGGGTCATCCCTAACTTTAGCAACTTGACTGAGATGTGGCCCTTCCAAACGGAAAAACCCAACCTTGAAGCAGAAGCGTTGGCCGCCCTAATGGCCACCAATCACGCCTGCGCAATTGCGCCAGACGAGTGCGAAATTAAAGTGCATGTTGATAACCAGGCTGTATTGTATTCTTTTATGAAGGGGAAAGGAGTTTTGCGGCACATCCTGTGGAGTAGAGGTTCAACCTTAGTATAATCATGAACTGTACGAGAATGGGTCAATGGGTGCAGGTCGAAGGTCTACCGGAGGATCCTCCGCTCCAGGGTGGCGTACGACTTTAATGCCGTCCGAAACGGGAGAATGGCTAGCGTGACGTACTCCATAACTGACCGTATGAACGACTTGTATAGGAGCAGGCCGCACCTCGCCGAGACTCCCCGGCCCCCTATGCGGACCGTCCTGATCAGATTACTACGCCTGCTGCACCGTGCGACCACGGTACGAGCATCTTTACTTAAATCCTTTTACATAATTACACCCATCAACGGTGGCATTTTCAATGATATATTCGAGGTTATAGAGACTAGTCATTAATTGTTTTTGCGTGTGCCAAAAGTGTTAAGGAAGTGAATACGTTTTGACTAGCCGATATATTTTGTTTTATTGCCAATGGAGATGTATTTGTAGAATTGGTTGACTAACTGGCTTGAGAGGGGATAAATGAACACCACCTTATACTGAGAATGTTTTGAGAGCATGATGGGCATATTTTGGAAACATATGCAAGACATATTTAGAAAACAAGCTGAACATATGTTAAAAGCATATGTTGAGCATAGTTTCAGAACATGCTGAATATATCTATTCCGCATATGATGAGCATATTTTCAGCATGTGCCCTCCTGGACAGTTGCATATGCTCAGCTCATGCTCAAAATACGCTTTACCCATATATGTTGAACATGTGCTTAGCATATGCTGTAAACAAATTGTGCTAGTATGGACATACTGCAAGTGGGGATGGTTGGATTAAATCTAGTTTACACTCTTTTTTAACTGCATTGAATCTCATTTTTCCTCCGTGAAATCTTATTTTCAACAATTTTTGAACTCGCTTTCAACTATTTGATCTCATTTTCACTCGTTTTCACCTCAATTTAATCCCTTTTTCAACTCAATTAAATCTCTTTTTCAACTCAATTAAATCTCTTTTTCCCGCTATTAAATCTGATTTGCAACTATTTTTGAACTCATTTTTACTAATTTGAATCTCTCTTGCAACTATTTTTAAACTCATTTTCAACGATGTTAGAAACTCATTTTCGACTGATTTAAACTGATTTTCCCATGTTTCAAATTGCAAAGGAGTTGCAAAGGAATTCCAAATGAGTGGTGAAAATGAGATGAAAATTAGATTTAAAACTGTTGCAAAAGAGATATTTTTACCTGAGCAGTTTCTCACAATATCTTCATTCATCCATGACCAAAACATTTTTTCTTATTCTCGACTTTTGCACTTTTACATCCCTTAGTGATTATTAATGTATCATGTCTTACATTCCACTTCACAAACTCTAAGGTACAACCCTTTTATTATTTTTTTTAAATTAGCCCATCTATAATGTATAACTCATTAGCATACACACAGTACTGCTTTACAAGGTCTGACACGCCACTCTTATCATTTGGCCAACCATTATTTATATAGTCTGCCAACATATGACATTCCTCATCATTCTCAGTCTCTCTTTCAAAGTGATCCACCCTATCTAGATATAGATAATGGAAGCGTGTTTACTATTAAACACACTTGAGATTCAATATCCTTTTCCTTTCCTAATTTAGCTTGTCATAATTTATTTGTGCTCGAAATAAGGCATCTGCTATCAAATGCTCTCTACTGGGTTTATATATATCCTATATATCATAACTTTGTAATTTTTAAATCATTTTTAAATCTGTAATGTTTAAATCATTTGCATACATATAGTCTAAAAAATTAATAAGCATTTTGGTCCCATTGCCAAGCAACATTCCTTTATGGTGTCATGGCACAGCATTTTTTATAGATAAATTAGGAAGGAATCAGGATACACATGCAGTTATTCCTAAGAATGCCTCTAACTCATGTTTATTTTTAGGAGCATTCATATCAGTAATGGCTCTAACTTTTCTGTATCGGCACCTTTCTCTGAGAAATAGTGACCATACACATGTACATACATGCACATATCTACTTAAAACTAAAATTTAATGTTTTAATATTTAATTTGATATTTCTCTCTTCGGCTCTTTCTAATACCTTTCTCAAGTACATATCATTATTTAGCAACATGTTCAATTTGTTTCTCTATCATTTGTCTCCTAGCTTACCCTCTAGAGCTATGTACGGTGAATGCTTTCATTATCCTCTTTTTCATTTGAGAAAAACCTTTAGTGAATTCTTTCCGTGGACTAGGTGATTACATTCTAGTCATAGTAAAGCACCCTTAATTATTCGAACTTCAGTATTCCTAAGCTGACATTGACGCTCAGCTTCGCCGTTTCCCTACGCATGGAGTTCTCCTTCGACAGCATTTCAACCGGTATTTCAGCTGGCGCCTCGAATGAGAAATTAATTATTTCATTCATAATAATGGAATCTGTGCAACGCTTTAAAAACAGTCACGGTTAAAGAAGGTGTTATTCTCTTTGATTGTAGAGAGCATTTATTGCAAATACTCTTTCACTTGGACATTTTAAATGTTTTTAATCATTTGAGTAGTTCATAGATTTATTGTTTAGAACCATTACTCATTATTACAGTTATACTACTCATTGATGACAATCTCTGCATTGATCGAGCTTATACATTTTTATTCATACAATAGACTTTGATATAATTACTTCTCCAGATATATCAATTTGGGATCTTTGCCATTTTTATGAAATAGATATTGAATCATGAAAAACATATGTACATTTTATGTTTCGGGTTAAGGCAGAATCTGTCCATGAGCATTGAGCAAGGAAGTGTGGTCATCTTTTATAGAAGAACGATAGCGACGCTGAGGAATCTTGGAGTCACGATTTCTTATGCATTATATATTCCCATCTTCTAATTTGTTGCTTTTCAGGTGAAAGTAATAAAATGAACAACACATGAGTTTTAATTTAAGGTTTTTATTAATGTGCATGCCTATTGACTAAAGAAAGAATATTGTCCGACGAAAAATTGGTTTGATGTGTCTTAAATGAGCTTCACATGTAACTCTCTGAGGCGCACTTGCCTCCTCATTACGCATTCAATAATGGCCGATCCTTTATCTTCAGTATTTTGTAAATTATCCTACCTTCAGCTCCAATCCAATATCAGGCTTGTTTTGTAATTCAGTAATGTCATTATCCTTATTTTTGATATTTGCAGCTGAATCTGTGAAAGAAATTAATTTGTTGAACATTAGACTCCATTCATTACCTCTTCATGTTATGGAACAGCTAGTGTTAAGTAGAAGTTTATGTGATGCATTCATTAGTTGAAAATTGAATTTTAAGATAAATTAACCTGTTTGAACTAATTTCATTTCATCTAAAAATGTATGGCTTGGTTTTCAGGTAAATAATAGAGTGGAGAGTATATTTCCCCTTTTTATTTACCCAAATGGATTTACAAATATTACTTTTTTCGTACATGCTTAAAAAATAACTTTTGAAATATTTGATGAATTATCGGTAGGTTTGAGAAAAACATATTTTATCCTCATTAAAGATGTACTTGTGAATCGTACATGCCTAAAATTCCTACCTCAACGCAGGAGGTATTGGTTCGTATACTGTATGTAATCAATATTTTACAATAGTTTTTGTTAATGAATTCAAGTGAAGTTACTGTGCACGAATGCAGTTTTCATTATGCATATTATATTTTTATGATGTTCTCCAGAAAAAATGAAATAATATGATTTGAGAAAAACGTATTATGATTGTGCTGAAAAGTTCTATCTTCAGGATCAACATAATCAAAGTTTATTTTAAAGGAGCCGCCGGTGCAGAATGCAACTTGATTAGTGTAGTTTTTGTGTGCCATAGTGGTGATACACACTTCTTTTTAAACCCGAAGTACATTGAATCACCTCTGCCATGATTGAGCAAAGAAATATCGAGATTATATCTGATAAATGACCCTCATTATGCTAAATGTAGATATATTAAAATGGAAATTCTTACCTTTTTTTCGGAGGATAAGGTTCCCTAAGTTAATTCCTGGCAACTCAACGAGTAAAGCCAGCATTAAGGAACACGAGAAGGTGAAAACAATGTCCGCTATGCTGAACTGTAACTACAAAGAAAAATTGCATATTAGTATACTTGTACTGGTATTACTATTAGGGGTGTTTTACCCAGAGCAAATAAAATATAATTAATATATTCTATTTGAGCGGGTTTCTCCACAGAACAGTGAAGTACAGTGTGAAAAACAAAGACTAAATCACAAGTTATGAAAGCCATTCAATATGCACCCCACGAATGAATTAATGATACACAGCACATATGTTGATTAATCGTCATGATTCGAGAGATTTTTCACTCGGAAGGTACGTTAGCAAAATTGTTTCCTTGATCACAATTATTAGATATTATTTGGTCTATTCTCCTAAGTATATGATTGTATTCAATGAATCTCTAGTAAACGCATTTCAAAGTTACTAAGTCTCCATTAATGAATTTGAAATTACAATTACTGAGACATATTTCATAAGCCTGTCACCTCGGGGCGAGGCCACAGCAATTGAAAAAAATTATACAAGTTTTTAAAACTAATCAATGTTGATTAAATGGGAATGGTTGGTAGTTTCTTCGACCGACGTCATTGTTGAGCGGCTCAGTATGGAGAATCATTTGGTTATCGTACAAGTGGTCACTGCGAGTAATCGTGCACGGCGTTCGTAAAATATATGATGTCTACGTGCAATTTTCTCTCACATCAAGACCTGGTACCAAATATGCTAATAAAGAATGATGGATAAGTTTTTTAGAAATAAGTTCCTGACACTTTTGAAAACACGAACTCTTCCATTGATTCTAGGAATCCGCAGGGAATTGTCTGGTAGGTCAAAATGGTGGCCCAGTCGAAACACCAAAGCTAGAATTTCACCGTAATACGTATTATAGCTTTCTTTCCCGTTTAAGCTTTGTGCCCATATTTACCAACTCGTCGAAATATTGCATTCCTAATTTCATTGAGTGGGGCAACAGGATTTCCTAGTTAAGTCACTGAGAAGTAATGCCATTGAAGAAATGTGTGTCTGACACCTCTCACTTTCCCTTCCATATGCTCATAACTCCCTAGAAGCAACATTGTCTATGAACATCAGATCACGAACGATCACATTTAGACATTTAAGTGGAAATTTCCAAAATATAAACGTGATCCAATATTTTGAATGTTCAAAAAAAAGGTGAATATCGATAAATGCGTTAATTTACTCTTAAAAACGTTCTGTGGCCAGAGTGTTCTATTATTTTTTGGTGTTTCATTTCGTTTGAAATTATTAATTTTATAGCAAGAATGGCCAAGGAAGAACAAGACGTACCATTGTAAAAATTGATGTGTCCTCTGGATTTCTCATTTGAGCCACCATAACAAGCTGTAGAATCATATGTAAGATGTAGGCACCATATGTCAGTCTGCTTAGAGGTCCAAAAACCTTCCACGAGAGAAACCTTAAAATATACCCTGAAAGAAAAATGTAAAACTTCTCATGAGCCTTTTCTGGATCAGCGGTCATAAATTGTACATACACTCATTTATTGTGAGAAATATTTACATTACAAGCACAGTTGTCATGGTACTTTGCTGAAAATTGTCAACTTTTTGTAACTTTCTTGGTTGGGCACAGGTCAGTACTGTTTGCTATGGCGAAGGATTTGACTCAATCGAATGTCGCGTGTCGAATATCAGGACAAACATAATTATCCATTCAGATACTCTTGGGAATATTTAAATTAAAAACAGCAAAAAAACGCATAATCAGTTGATCACTTCAGCAATTATTGTTAATTTTAATTTTTGGAGCATTTCTTAAAACAAACGAAATTAATGGTAGTCGATAATAAGGCACGCCGCCGTCCCCGAGATAAAAACTACGGCGCGTCGCCGCCGTCCTTCTTAACGGCGGCGACGCGGAGCGAGTTGGATTTTACTACCAAGTCCTAAAGTCGAAAAAGTGCTGCCACATTATTCCAGCAGATGCGTTTTGGATTGATTTCCGCTGCCACGCTAGTTCTTCTTGTCAACTTTTCCTCTCCCTTCCCACTGTCAGCCTCGTATGTCCGCTCAGATGCCCGGCTAAGCGTGGTTTCCATAGGATTTATTTTGCTCCAGAGTTTGGCCCAACAAAAAAAGAACGTAGGTGAGGCATAGAGTAGAGTCATAGACTACGCAGGAAGAAATAGGCTTGAACTCAAAATGAACGTAACGGAGTGGAAGGTTATATTTCCATTTGAATTGAAATTTGCTCGGTTTCTTGGGACTAGAGCGGTTTTTTGTCTACTGACGTGCGTTCGATCCTCAGGATAACATGTTTCGGCCAGATTGATTGAAACTGAGCGAAAGTTAGAAAGTATAAACTAACAAAATTCGTGTTCAGGCTAAAAATGTAAAATTAGGACGGTAGCATTCGTTTATTTTTTTGCCCAAACGGAATATAATCCTCCATAAGTTTTTATACCTTAATAAGTCGAGAGGGCTACTAGTATGTCAGTAGTTGCGCACGGTCTTAATAACCGTATTAACGAAAATTTGAGGAATAATTATTTTTAAAATATTTTATGTGAAATTTAACAATACATCTGCATAAATTATCATTAATAATACAGTTTTAACTTTTATTAAATAGTTTTTATACATATAACTGGTATGTATATATTTGCTTGACGGTGAAGTTCAAGTTGAAATATATTGTAATTTACGCTATATTAATTAGTTGAAAATGATAAGTAGAATGCGCAAGATTTTCCGGTTTCCCATGGTAATATTTTTAATTAATTCATGAATAGAGTTTCATGAACTATTTCACTAGAGATGGGACAAAATTAACTGAGCAGTTCAATTGGAATAGTTCCGAGAAATGAACTGATCAGCAAATGAACGGTTCACACATACTACCTGTTCCACAGAGTAATTTTAAGTTAGAGCCAAATGCTGCATTGTATGATCGAAACAGCGGAGGGTCGTAAATTGTGTTCATCAAGTTCCTTCGTGTACGACCAGACAGCTAGACTAGGGCACATTTAGGGGAGGGAGGTGTTGGAGCCACAATACACCCAGCCATTAGGTAACTTTCCCCGCGGAGGGCGGGGCTTACACTCGTTCATGAGCTCCAAGAAAGTACCTGAACAGTATGCTCAATAGAGATCAGCTGCGGAACACTGTTCAGAAAGAACAGTAGGCTCGATAGAGGTAAGCTAAGGCGCGCTGTTCAGAAAGAACAGTATGCTCAATCGAGTTCAATTACGGCACGTAGTTCAGAAAGAACGGCATGCTCAAGAATTCAGGTACAGTACACTGCTCAGAAAGAGGCGCTGACATCATGTTCAATTGAGTTCACCTGCGGAGCTTCTCGTAAGGATTCGTCGAACAGCAGCTAAGGTAGCGTAAGGTAGCGTACGGAAAAAAACTTGAATAAGTATCTTAGCTCGATTCTATTCCGATGGGAAATTATTCATACATTCTTTGCGAATTCGTGGGATGGGTTACAATTCTAAGGAAAATAAAAATGCAAAGCTGTTTTATTCACATGCATTTCTACGGACACGTCAATTAAGTGAAAATTTCAGTTCGACATGGGAAATTCATTCTTAAGTTTAGAGTCGAATATGGAGTCAGACAGCGGAAACTAAATTATTTCACTCTACAGGCATTTTCTGCATTCTTATACTTTACCATTAATCGAAAGTATCATCCACCCTGAACAGCAAATAACGAGAAGCCATTTATGGTCGTGTACTTCGCTAACTGAAGCTGTCAATGTATTAATTTTCTGCATTTTCATACAAAAGTTTGCTAAATGGTGGTGACAATAAAACTGGAAACCAAGAGACTGAGTATTCTTACTCGGAGTGATATCTGCCAGGAGTTTGTACCGCGAGCGTTTGCGGTGAGCCGGTTTGTAGCCTTTATTAGTCTTGCATTCATTTTTGCTGGCAGTGGCCAGCAATGTGCAACAAACCATATCAGGGGACATATGAATTCGTTTATGGTTTTTATTCGAGCAATTAGTGGGGTGGTCTGACTAGATAGGGAGTTAACATTTAACTGTACTATTCTGCGGGTATTCTCCCAGTTTCTTGTAATCGTTGCGGGTATGTCTCTTTCCCACCAAAGCCCTAGAATCTTTATTCTTTTCGTGTTGTTTACATTTGGCACATTTACCGTGTCTTTTCCTTTCAGTGTTAATGTATGGGATTTTTTCTGATTTATTGTTATCCCCGCAGCAGCATATGATTTTAAAATGTCTTGTATCATGGTTAATTCATTTTCCTGCTTTACGAAAATTGTTAGGTCATCTGCATAGGCCACTGTCGTGTAGACTTGTCCTGCTCTGTGTATACCTATTTCTTTTTTTTCAAGCATTCTGATGATAGGTTCTAGCGCTATCGTGAACAGTAGCATAGATAAGGGACACCCTTGTCTGACGGAATTGTTAATTGTAATCTCGCGTGACATTTTTTTAATCTATTCTAATATACGATTTAATTTCGTGATACATTAGTTTTATTAGATTTAATAACTCGGCGGGGGCATTCATTTTCTTAAGGATATGGATAATCCATTCTAGGCGTACGTAATCAAACGCTTTTTCTAGATCCAGTGCATACATCGCGCAGAAATGTTCTTTGGCTCCCGCGGTACTCATATAAAGGTCTCTTATTAATAGAGAGGCGTCAATTGCACTCCTGTGTTTGGTTGCCGCGTATTGGTGTGGGTGTATGTGCCGGTCTAAAATATTTTCCGCCTTTTTCCGAATTACGTGGGCTAGTATTTTATAGTCGGCATTAAGTAAAGAGATCGGGCGATAGTCATCTATTTCCTTGGGGTTTCCTTTCTTTGGGATTAGCGTGATTACTGCTGTTCGCATATTCTCTGTTAGTTTTCCGTCTTTAATCATTTCATTAAACAAGCGGACGAGTGCGTGGTTGAGTTCGTCCCAGTACGCAAGGTAAAGTTCATACGGTAGACCGTCGTTCCCCGGGGATTTACCTTTTGAGAGCAACTCTCTTATCTCGTCAATCTCCGATGTAGTTACCGCGGCCGAAAAGCTTTCGCTTTCGTCGGGGGGTATTTGGGGGAGGGGAGGGCAAGCTGGGGCTTGCTCCTCCTTCCACTCCGCATAGCGGTTGTAGCGCTCGGCAAAATGATTTTCTGCCTTTGATATAACATTTTCCGGTTCTAATGTACACTGCTCGTGTACGACTTTTTTCCGTATGATATTTTTCAAGGTGGCGAGGGAGAGCGTGCCCCATTCCTCCGTGCATACTTCCCTCTGACAGTTCCTCGGCGCGTATTTTTTTAATTCAAAATGTAGAATGGTTTTCTTTAGTTGCCTTATTCGTTCTTTATTATTATATATTAACGATCGTTTCCTTGTCTGCATTCTCGATTAATTCTTTTAGTGCTGCTTGATGGAACGCGATTGTATTATTTTCTTGGGTGTACTTTCGTCTTTTGATTTTTCTGATTCGCTCTTTTATTTTCGGTTTAAAACAGCACTCCCACCAGTTTACTACATCGTATTCTATATTAGGGCGATTTAACAGGTGTAGAATTTCAGCTCTAATTTTTTCCCGGGAGTGTTCGTCCTCAAGGACTTTCGTGTCCATTCTCCACGTGTATGGTTTGCTGGTGGTTTTGGTGTGGGGTGTCCTTGTGCTTGGTGTTTCTACTTCTATTTCTAAAATTACGGCATTATGGTCAGAGGTGGAAAAGGGAATAGTATTTCCTGAGATTATGTTTTTTGCCAATTTTTGGGAGGTGAAGATGTAATCAATCCTATTTCTTTTGCTGCTAACACAACGAGAGTATTGAATGGTTTGGGGGTCGGTTTTTAGCGCTGCGTCGGTGGCATTAATACTTTTGAGCATGTTTTTAAAGGCCTTTGAAACTTCATAATTAATTTTTTCTTTGTTGGATTCACTGTAGTCTGGTCTATATACAGCATTAAAGTCCCCGCCCATTATTGCTTTCCCTGTGAAGGGCAGTATGTAAGGTACTAAAATATTTTCAAAAAAGTCATCCCTTTCTGATCGTCTTTCCCATCCGGACGGGGCGTAGAAATTTATTATGCTCATATCTTGGAATTCCAAACTGATTATTCTGTCTGACTTGTGTCATCTTATGTTTTTAGTTTCAAAGGCACGTCTTATCAAAATGGCCGTGCCAATAGAGGAATTACCAAAGTTATAGTAAACATTATATTCGTTATCGTCCCATTTTGTACCTTTATAGATCTCCTGAAGGAGAATGATATCAAGTTGTTTCTCCTTAAAGGTTTTCTGAACTATTTTAATTTTCAGGGGATTTCTAATCCCAGCTGTATTTAATGTAGCAAAAAGCATTTTAAAAGTGAATTTAAGCCAGCCCTGGTTCGACTCACCCACTATTTTCTGAATAATTTTATCTTCCTTTTTTCTCTTGTTCGCCCTTGTTCTTCGTCTTCTTCTTGGCAGGGCTGCCAGCTCTCCTGGTACTCATCCTTCGAGTCAGTATCTCCCTCCTCCATTTGCTGTTATTGGTGACCTCCGTCCATGGGTCCCTCTCCTCCTCGGCCTTGGTGTCAGTCGCCCAGAATGTGCCTGTTGGTGGGATGGGTCTGGTGTCAACAGTGGGGTCCTACCCCACCCACCCAACTCCCGAACCACTTCCCTCCCCCTTTGTATTCCTTTCTTCTTCCCTTTCATCGTCCCTTCCCTCTCCCTCCCCTTCCCATCCCTCTCCCTCCCCCCCTAATATCGTCGTCTCCTCCGACTCCCCCAGACTTATTCCCTTTATTCCCCCGTCCCTCATTTGTTCCCATTTTCCCTCGTTCTTTCCCTCTTCTTCCACGGCCAGCTCCTCTCCCACCATGCCGCTCTCTCCTCCTCCGGATTCCATCGTCTCTTTCTTCTCGTCCGCCACGTTCACGGCCGCTTCATCCGAAGACGGAATCACGCGGGTGCGCTCCTCCTCTCCTCCTGCTGACAGGGCGTCACCTCTCTCCTCCCCTCGTCGCTCGTCCTTGGCTCGCTCTTCCTCTGCCCCCCTTTCTCGTTCTGTCTGCTTAATAACCTCAGCTTCTGTGGGGGTGTGTGTCACTGCTTCCTCTCCTTTTTCGTCACCAGTAGACAGCTTTCTCTTGTTTCCGGAGTGCTTTCTTCCAGTTCGTTTAGGTTTTGGTGGTCTGGACTCCGGGGCGTTCGACTTGTCTTCCTCCTTATCGCCTTCCACTTGTTCGGTTTGACTTTTTTGGGCGCTATTTTCGTCCACTTCCATTTGTAGGTTTTCCAAAGTGGTGGTTTGGTCGTCTTCGTCCGCATTCCCCTCGCTTCCCCGGTGCAGCCCCCGTGTGTACTCAGAGTATGATGGGCCATTTCTCAAATTGGGGCATTTAATACGAAGATGCTCCTCGGACCCACACTTAGAGCACGTTTTCTTTTGGCCCGGGTAGTAAATTATGGCCCTATACCCCGCAATGGGTAGGTACATGGGAGGGTATGTTCCGTTCAATGAACATACGAACAGATCGAGTACCCGTGTTGGCTCTAATTAAGTTCTTGGCCCCCCATACATTATCAGCCACTCCTAAAACTCGTCCATACTGTCTTAGATGAGTCTCGATTTCTGAATTGGGTACTTCTTTCGGGACCATGAGTCCCTTCACAATCGTAGGCCTTTTTGTTGCACTCTCCAGAGTGACCTGCCCTTTCGGATTTTCCCTGGACGGGAAGGGCCTCGTTCCACCAGCAAGTCCAATGGTCTGATCTACGATCTCTTCTGAGTTCACTTTGACGTAGAAAAGTTTCCTACTGTATCCGAACTGAATTGCATCAATGACTTCTTCCGTCAGTCCGAGGTCTTCACGAATAAAGTCATGGACCTCCAGGACCGACGGTTGATCTTTCAAACCGGTTACACTTGCCACAATTGTGGCTCTTCTGGGATATTGTGAGTGCATATTGCACTACAATCCCAAAATTCACTAAGCGTAGAAACACACTACACTGTCACAATGGAACAAAATCACCGGGAACGCACTCAACTCGCTCCAGGCGATCGCCCGAGTCGATTGCCGGTAAAAAACTTTCGTGGATCGCCCTTAGCGGAGAGCTCTGAAAACGCGTCCTTCGCCTCGGAGTGCTTTAGCCAGTTAAGCTACCGAGGCGTCCTATTCTTCTGTGGATTTTGGTAACCTTTCCGTTACCAGATGTTCTCAACTGCCGGACATACAATGTAACAATCAGTCGCTACCTCATTCTAAGTCCGTGGTCGCTACTGAACGCTTTTTGCCACTGCCCACGAGGAAAGATAGTATAATGAACACTAATAATATAGAGAGGCGTACACTCTATCTGACAGATTTTAAGTGGCTAGTTCCGGATAGCTTAAAATCTGTCAAATAGAGTGAACGCCTCTCCGTGTTCATAGTACGATCTTTCCTCGTGGGCAGTGGCGGAAAGCGCTCAATAGCGACTGATTGTTACATTGCATGTCCGTCAGTCGAGAACATCTGGTCCCGTAAAGGCAACAAAATTCCACGGAGGAAGAGGACGCCTCGGTAGCTTAACTGACTAAAGCACTTACAAGGTCACTTTAAAGCACTGGCCGGAAATTCGGGTCCGGGGAGGGATACGGGTTCTAATCCCGGTCAAGGCGGATGACTTTTTTCTCAGTGGAATTTCGCACGTTACTGATATACCTATGACCAAAATCATTGGCTTAACCGACAACGTTCTTGCAAATATTATTAGCGTGTGTACCTTTTATTGCAACGAGGGTGTTGGTCTCCGAATGAAGAGAACATTCTGAAATTTGATTCATTTTTCACACATACGTTTTAAGTAGAACGATAAGTCGACTTTCTTCCGAAACTGTCAGCAATTTAAGCCGCACAGAAAGTGAAATTATTAAATGGATTCAAGGCCATAAATCCTGAACCGAGCAACTGATTGTTAGTTTGCAGATTTCCGCGGCGTTGATCAAATGATTTCAACATTTCAGGGGTCATCCGCGTCAGTTGTCATTCAGCACAACAGTTTCGCCAGCTAGCCTGCTGGCGTCCTCAGGTGAAGGATGGCGAGTAGGTTTTGGTCCGTTCTTTTATAGGCCAAGTTAGGCGCCAAAAAGCGATCAATGCTCCGGCCAATCATGGAGCATCGTCGCGTTTGCGCGGGAATCTTACTACTCTCTTCCAAGTGCTGTGCAATGGGTATCCATCGTCTCGGTTAAAATGCTTTGGTGTTTTTATCTCTCGCGCCGCGGTCGTATAACGCCGCGGAAACCTGCGAACTAACATCACTCACCTCTACGGGGAGGAGATTCACAGGAAGATAAGGAGAGTCGAGAAGCTTAGAACGAAGAAAGGGAGAATCCTGTCATCTATGGCCTTTCTCCAACGATGCCGGGACATAAATACTATACCTACCTGCGTGGAAGTCAAACACCACCTTAAGACACGCAAAGCCAAGAAGATCCTCCGCCGCTGCAGTGAGGCCATTCTGAGAGAGCGGATTCACGATAAACGCTGGAACTTAGACCTCTGCTCCGAAGAACTCTACCGCATTCATCTGGAGCTGGGTGCAACCCTGAATACTGACGACTGGGACACAACGGAGCGGATTACTTACGAATCTTCCCGCGCCATACTATCGACTACGCGGGAAAATCAAATCCAGAAAATCCAAAAGCTTAACAGTAGACAGAATCCACCGACGATCCATGGCCCTGACAAGGACCTTTCCGTCGTGAACCTGACGGATCTACACCTAAATGACGCTGCCACCTCCATTTTGTCCAAGGGATTGAACTTCGCTCTAGCCTCAAGAGCAATACCTCAAGAAACGATCATCTCAGAAGTGGAATCTTCAATCCGGAAACTACCAAAAGTAGCCGCCGACGAAATTCGTGAAGATGTCGCACGTATCCTCCAAGCTGCAAGACCACCCAAACCAAACACCACTGCCTAGGAAAGGAAAGCCTTAAATGAGCTCCGAGACAACGAGGGGATTCTCATTTTACCAGCGGACATAGGCAACGCAACTGTCTTGATCACCAAAGAGGAATGCGAAAAGAAAATCATGCATTTACTCAGCAGTCCGACGTATAGGAAGTTGAAAACTGATCCTACGGCCATAATAGAGAAAATCACCAGGGCATCATCGTCAAGCAATAGTCAATTCCCAGAGAAGAGCAACGACGTCTACTCCCGACAGCAGCCAAACCACCAAGACTGTACGGCCTGCCTAAAACTCACAAAAAGGGCATACCTTTCAGACCTATTGTGAGCCAGATCGACACCCCGACTTATAGACTCGCCAAATACCTGGCGCTGTCTCTGCAGCAGTACGTTGGGCAGATACCGTCCTCTGTTAAGAATTCTACACACTTCATTGACATTATAAAAAATGTCTCCATCAACGACAACGATCTTCTGGTCAGCTTCGACGTAACTACGCTTTTCACCAACGTTCCTATCCAAGAAACGCTGGAGATTATCCAAGGACTTACATCGCGTGGCATCCCTGAAGACTTCCCTGTATTGGTGGAGCATTGTCTTTGAAATTCCTTTTTTCAATGGAATGGATGCCTCTACGAGCAGACGGAAGGCGCAACTATGGGCTCACCACTATCCCCGGTAGTAGCTAACCTCTCTATGGAGCACTTTGAGAAGAAAGCACTGGAGACCTGCAACAAAGGACCATCCCTGTGGCTAAGATACGTAGACGACACCTTCGTCATTTGGCCACACGGCGAGAAAGAACTTGACAAATTCCTACAACATCTAAACTCCCAGCATCACACCATCCAGTTCACGATGGAAGTGGAAAAGGAGAATCAGCTGCCTTTCCTCGAAGTATTGGTGAAGAACAAATCAAACGGGAGACTTGGACATTCCGTATACAGGAAGCCTACGCACACCGATCGCTACCTGAATGCTGCATCGCACCACCACCCTAGCCAGAAGACTGCACTGGTAGTCACACTCGTAAATCGAGCTTACAAGATTTGCGACTCGGATTCACTGCCCTGCGAGAAAAAACACCTGACGACAGCATTACAGAGGAATGGATACAGGAGTGAAATGGTCCTGAAAAGGGCCGAGAGAGAAGAAAGGCGAGGCCTATCGACGAGAGCATGTGAAGGAAAGGAAGAACACAGACCTGACCCAAGGGCCTATGTAACCATTCCTTTCACCGCGGGAACCTCGGAAAAAATCGCCAGGGTCTTACGGAAGCATGACGTGGTCACGAGGTTTAACTGTGTCACCAAGATAGCCGACATTCTTCCCGGGCCCAAGGACAGAGGCGTTTACCAAGTGCCGTGCTCTTGTGGGAAGTCATACATAGGCGAAACCTGCAGAGCTATGGGCACTCGGCTGAAGGAACACCAGAGAGCGACAAAAAATAGACATTTCAAAGCATCTGCCATCTCAGAGCACGCATGGAGTGAGCCGGGACATACCGTAATATTCGAAGACGCAAAAATAATAGCTAAGGAAAACAGGTACTTCTCGAGAATAATAAGAAAGGCTATAGAAATCGTAAAAACACCAAATAATTTTAACAGAGAAGTTGGATACCAATTGCACAGCACTTGGAAGAGAGTAGTAAGATTCCCGCGCAAACGCGACGCTGCTCCATGATTGGCCGGAGCATTGATTGCTTTTTGGCGCCAAACTTGGCCTATAAAAGAACGGACCAAAACCTACTCGCCATCCTTCACCTGAGGACGCCAGCAGGCTAGCTGGCGAAACTGTTGTGCTGAATGACAACTGACTCGGATGCAACCCCTGAAATGTTGAGCTACTGATTATTTAAGAATTTTCAGTAGCACCTCTCCAAAGAATCCCCACGACCTGGCCGTGTGTAGCGTCACAACTAACTGCGCCGTCAGTGCGAGCGATTCCTACTTTATTTTGGGGTCGTTATTTCATAATCCAATATTCCAACTGTCCATTATATCCCTTTGTGTTATTATGATTTGTGTTGGGCAGTTCATATCGGCGCATGATCCAAATAGGAATTCGGATCATGTTCAAGGGGGCCCGCATCTTCCAGTCTGGAACCTTGTAAGTCAATTGCAACCCATATGTAGGCGACCAATGAGAATGAGTGTTGTGGAGTACACCTTTCTTTTAACAGTGAAATGTTATCTCCCACTTTTGATATAGGAATAAAATCACCTCATAAATAAATACAATTTTCAATATACAATTTTTTTACGTAACAAAAGGTCTAAAATGTAGCTTTAGTACATGCACGGAGTATTATATTCTAATGACGGATTAAATAAATATGGCGGAACGGTGAATGTAAACGTGACTCTGGTATTGTTTTGAAATTTATATTGCAATTTCCCTGTGGGACTGTAAAAGAAAATACCTCCCGAGTGATATTGAAGGAGAGAAAGAAATGTCAGTGGTTTTTTAATTGAAAACTGTTCATTGTAGATTGCTCAGTGTGTATCATTCTCTTAATTGTCCTTGATCCATCCCCATAGCAAATCATTATGTTCATCACCATTTTCCATAGTTTTAAGGTTTCGCTTTCATTGTATGTTTTTCTTTTGTTTCATTCATTTCAAAAAAGGTAGAGTGAAATCTTGTATGGTTACCAGTTATAATTTTGTGAATGTGGGTGATATAATGAAACCCGAGTGCTAGAGTGATAAAGAATACTTTTACCCAGCAACGGGCCGAGAAGAGGGGGGGGGATTTCCTTGACTCCCTACCCACCACACCCACCCGCGACGCCTACCTCCGGCGGTAAAGCCCGAGCATACAGATTTTGAACGCAGTCAGGAACCATCCCCCCACGGTTTTCTCGTCAGAGGGCCTTCTTCTTTTTTTTAATTACGTCTCGAGAGCAGGTGACGCTGGTTTGGTGCGTGCGTCGACGGCGGGAGGGATCACGCACCTGTAAGTACCAGGTTGCCCGGCCTTTTATCCGGGTGGCTGTGGACCGGTACAATACTAATCTATTATTTATAAATAAAACATGCAAGTTTTTATTTACTCACATTCTTTGTTAGCTGCAAATAAATAGACGATGAGAAATAATGCCAAACCACGGCAGACCTGTGGAATTGGTGTATATGCTGCAGTGAGAAAACTTTTATATTTGTAGCCGTCGTAATATATAAACGATTCCAGGATAGGCGCCAAAAAAGCAAGGATGAATAGTCCGATGTGGATGGAAATGGCCTTTTTCTGAAAAAAATAATAAATCCATGCATTGGTATTAAATTCCATTCCCTCGGACACCCTACACCTTGAGTTTCAATGACCCCATGAGCTGGATTGGCGAGAGGGTAAGGCCACCCATGCCAGATTGGTCGGAGGGTAGGAGCCGAACGAAAGGTAGTCCCAAAATGATGTCTCGGAAAAAGGACTGTCGGGAAGCGGGGGTGGGAGTCCCTCACAGCTATCAACTACGCAGAAAAATGAAAGTCATTCAAAGAGTAGTGAATCCTGGACACTACGGAACACCGCACAATAGGGCGGGTGTCGTGCCCAGCAGTGGGGGAGGCAAGCGCCACGGGATCATCATTACACTTGCACAATAGAGTTATCACAGGATGCTAAGTACACGTGATACAAGATGAAAAATTAGATGAGGTGGAAATTTCCGATTAATTTGAACTTGGATCGTTTGGGCAATGATGAGGGCTCGAAAGCTAGAATAGCGGATACCTAGGGGATGTTTGAGGTGAGATGTAAGGACGGCGTGGCATATTATTAATAGTTACCGGGTGATCTACAATTGTGAGGATGAGAGTCAATGTGGGGTAGCTATTGTATTGCGCGCCAAAATTATGAATGGGGACAGTAAATATTGAACAGGTGAGCGACAGGATACTAGCGGTAGAAATAGAAGCACGCCTTACGGATTTTATTTTGGTCCAGGTGCATATGCCCACAAGCAATCATAGGGTGGAAGGATGGGGTCTATGGACTACTAGAGCAGATAATCAGAGTAGTGCCTGGAAAAAAATCCCTGATAGTAATGGACGACTGGAATGCAGTAGTGCGGGGAGGGAGAGGTGGGTATGAAGTGGGATGGTATGGATTAGGAACGAGAAATGATCGCGGTGAAGAGGCATCTGAATTTTTTAGGAGTTATAAACTACAATTAATACCCATTTGGTTTAAACACTACGTTATGTGGATGTACACATGAAAAATTCCCTTAGACTCTGAGAGATATCATGTGGATTTTACATGGTTTGGCAAAGATTCAGAAACAGTGTCAAAAACGGAGATCTCCGGGAGCTGATGAAGACTCGGATCATTTAGTAAAAATGAAATGTGATGTTAGATTCATAAGGTTTAGTGTAGATAGTACGACGATGAAGAGATGGAACTTGAAAGTTTTAAAAGAGGGAAAAAGGAGGAAATACGTGGAGGTGTTTGAAGGGAACAAAGGTGAAGCAAAGGAAATTGGAAGAATCAAGGAAAAATAGGATAGTATAAAAACAGGCGTAGTATGAGCGGCGAAAAAAACAGCAGAATCAGTGGAATCGAGGAGGGTGAGGAAACAGTGGGTTACGGAAGAAATGATTAGAGAAATAGAGGAGTGAATGAAGTAGAAAAACGTCATAAGCGACCTAGGCACGACGAAGTGCATTGGCGTTAAATAATCAATACCGGAGAATAACCAATCGGGCAAAGGAAAACTAACGGAAAAAACAATGCGAGGAAATGGAAAAACTGCAAAAGAAGGGGAAAAGGGAGCGATATACGCTTAAGTAAAATTGCTATCGGGCGGTAAGAGAGAGAGATCAGATGATACGATAGATTAAAGACATAAAAGGTGGGATATTTATCGGACAAGCGAGATATTCAAGATATGTGAAAAGAGTCCATGGAGGAACTGTATGACAGTGATAGTAGACCAACAAATTCAAATATTGAGGATGAGGGAACACTTGATGAAGATAACCTTGGGCCAATGACACTCGACAGAGAAATAGAGAAAGCATTTAAGGATATAACTGCAGGAAAAGCTGTGGGAGTAGATAACATGCCTTCGGAGTTACTAAAGAACTTGTGCCGAATTTCGACACAAATTTGGAAATAATTTCGCCGCGAATTCAACAAATTCTTGATCTATCAGTGATGTTTTGACTATTTGATTTGACCATTGACCCTCAAGCCAGTTAAATGAATTTTTATTTTTAAATGAATCTCAATCATAAGCCTTTTCCACTCAACTAGTTTCACGATTTTCAAGAGCTGTACATACCTTAGTCTTCTTGCAACATTCTTTTCCTTGCTGTGGAATATATAATTCTATTATAATCATTTGGTAAGAAATACCCGGCACATTTCCCACGCAGCTTCCTCACTTTCAGTCGCAGTCAGCGGGTCCACCCAGTCTTCAATCTATTGCCGTTAAGCGGACTACAGTGGGATGAAGATCAAAATAATGATCTCCAATAATTGTGTGAAATTCACACAATTATTGGAGATCATGATTCGCCTGGACTGGAAATTCCCAGTCCAGGCGAATGATTTTTCCACTAAGAATTTTCTCACAAACGTGTGATCACTAGCGGGCGACTCCGTTGAAGTAACTGCACGGCTAGTTTCGTGATTTGTTGAAAATGATCTCCAATTGATTTGTTCCAGAGGATCCAGCAGGAGTTTGTGTGATTCCGAAAATATTCGTGTAATCCTGAGTTTAGATAAGTGTTTGGTTAAATGTGCTCAGTGCAGTGCGCGTTCTTCATACATTATTCTGGTGATCGAGCACTTCAGGTCTCGTGTTGATGTCGAGCAGTGACATTGATGCTTGCTATCTCAGAGTTTCACCGAAATGCGAACCTGACGTCAGCGACACGATTCATTTATTAGGGTTTTTGTTGTTAGCGGGTATTTTGATTGTTTATATACCGTTGACGGATGGAAAAATTATCTTCAACTCCAAAGACGTATGTAATAATAATGTGTTCCTATTATTCACATATGATTTGGCTTTATGTGCTGAATTTTGATATTCTAATAAATTTTTACCTTCTGTGGCGACAAGACAGGTATCCTCTAGTTCTCGAATACAAGTGTGTACTTGAATACAATAATGAAAGCATGGTGCGAGAGAAATTTTGGAAAAAGTCACATGTATGTCCGAGTGAGCCGAGTTAGATTAATAGTCACAGGCCGTCTAGGTCTTTGAGATTCCCTGTCTAAGGCTAATTTCAGTAATAGATCATTTAGCTTCTTACCTTCGATACCTTCAGGCTGCCATTTCGGAAATCATGCATGTAGTACCCAGCACATATTCCAATAAAATATAGAATTCCCCGCATGTACATTGGAATGTACTGCTGTTGATATGTGATGCCAAACCCTATTCCAGTAATGAAAATGCTGTAAAATAAAATGGTTCCATAAGTTACTTCAACTGTCTCCATCAGGATGAAGATTTATTTGTCTGCATATAGTTAATAATGGTATGTTTCATGCAAAGCCCATTCAGCACCACGCCAGTATACATAACCTAGTAGTGTAGTTAATAAGTTGATTTTCAAAGTGATGAGTATATGCTATGTAGATCTTGTACAAAATAGAGTGTCAACCATTTCTCTAACTATTTTCGTTTAGGAGATATAGCAAAAAGAAAAAAGGTCTACGCGCAAAATGGTCGAAACTTTGATCATCTCTAGATCTGCCGAAAACTTTTTCCCAAAAACGCTTCTACACTTTTTCATTTAACGCCAGATGGAACCCACACAAAAATTTGGGCTCGAATCGGAGACACAAAGGATCAACTCACTGCTGATCTGACGTGGAATGACCCTATTTAAAAGTTAGTTTTAAATTAGTGTTAAGAAGTTAAAAATTAAAAAACTTATTAAATAATGTAAAGCAACAATATGTTATCAGTTTTGTAAATTTACTGAATTTTATTGCAATTTTTTAAATTTAAAATGTTTAAATATTAACAACAAAAATGCAGACATTTTTTAACTTGAATTTTTTTTCTAGTTTGACACGTTAGTCTTAGGTCTTACCTCAGAAACTAGTTTGGTCGTGGGCAGTTCATAAACAACGGAGATTTAACTTCAAAGATTGGACTACGCCCTCGTTCGCCACGAGGGTCGGCGTTAAAAAGATGTGCCGCTGTACTTTGAGAATTTATATCTTGGTCCGTGTAAATGATAGCGCAATACTTACATAGCTTATAAATCTTCGTGAGTTCAAATGGTTGAAAAATTTCTGTTAACGAAAGTAATTGAGTTATTTGTAGCAAAGACAGTTGTGCATAACCGTGAATATTAATGTTCTGTCATACATGTCGCTTGTCGCTTTCTGTCATGTCGCTTGATGGATCATTGTCAATTTATTTACAACGAGTAAATGGGTGCTTGCAATTTGCAAGCAGGGGGGGAAGTGTTATATGATGATACTCTTTAAATAAGGAAAAAAAAACAATGAAAGCTCTCAAGTCTGCGTGCTACATGCAAGCAAAGAAAAGTATAATTCTCGAAAATGAAACACGCGCCCCATGAGGTATGGACACCAGACTGTTCTAGTATATACTTATATTGTATGTCTTCCGGTTATTGACGACTTTTCAAAATACTATAACCGAAGTATACCGAAACGAACGTGGAACCACTGGAAGATCATCATAACCTCATTAGACGGCATATTAGACGCTCATCTACGTTAGATATTTCATTTCAGTACAGCATACTTAATAAGAGCTCAAATGATGAATTTTACTATATAAATTCGATCGAAATCAAGATTTTTTAAAGAAGTACTAATTTTCATGTTCAATTTTCCTCTTCCAGTCTTCTACATGGACTGCATGTGTTTTAATGAAAACTACAATATCGTGAAGCTTGGTTGGTTGAAATTGATCATCAAAGCTACGGTAGAGGCCAGGAAAAAGTTGCAGAAATTATACTCAGTACTTAGCACTGCGAAAAATGGTATAAAGAAGACTAAATAAAATGCACTTAGGATACCTAACTGATATATGTAAAGCTATCGATTGCAATATCTCGAAGCCTAATCGACTTTTTTAACTTTTCCGATTTTACTCCAAATCAACACAAATCTAACCCTCCCCTGAAACTGGCCCGCCTCGCTGAGTTCCAAACCTCGAATCGACACTCGGCCCGACGACAATGGAGAAATATATCCATAGCAACGAAAGTGAAAAAATTTCTAAAACCCCCGATAAAAGTTAAAGCATTTCAGTTGTACGGTAGGTAGGGAAATATCGATTGCAAGAATAAGATTTTTCAAACATTCAGCCTCATATTTGTTGTAGCTCAATTATTTCATATTTTAATGAACGAAAGAAAAATGGTCCACACTAAAATTTTTCATTTTTCCCATATAATCCCATGTAAACGTATCGATTGCAATAAATCGAAGCCTAATCGACTTTTTTAACTTCTTCGATTTTTTCCCAGCCCTTTAAAGTTGATATGACTTGAGAATGGCATCCATGGCGTGTAGAATATACCTAACTTCGAAAATTGAACTTGCATTAAAGAAGGTAATCAAACAATGAGAAAGGATAAACCAAAGGCTTTCTATTGCGATTATTGGTGGCATACTTTTTACTCACTTGTTATCAGGAACGTATTGTGGACTCAATTTATATAAATAGACGATGATAATGGGGATGCACATTGTTAAAGTCGTGAAGAATCCCAAGATGATTTTTCCTATGCTCGGTTTATTTATTAAGAGGTAAACGATCGGGATTGCGAGGAAGTACAGCTGCATATCAGCTGCCAAATACCAAGACATCCCCAAGCACTGAAAAGGAAATACACACGCTGTATAAATAATTCATACAAAATAATATTTTTCGAGTGAAGTATTTTAATTACCATAACTTTATATTAGGATAGCCTCTGTGGTGTTATTAATTAACAAGGAAATTTTAATCAACAAATACTGGTTGTTAGTTCTTTTCTACAATCCTAAAGATAACGAACGAGAGAGACGAAAAAATTAGGAGATATAATTTTCGCGAAATTACAATATTCTCATAAGCTGAAAAAAGGGACTGAGAACTTAACGAACCCTCAAGCAAGTATTTAATTGAAGGCATTTTAGGCATTTTTGGCGAAGGGAAAAGAAGCTTCTTCTTTTACAATGATTTCCTCTGATGAAATTAGTAATATTTTTCAACATTGCATTCAAGATGATAATAATAATAATAGTTTATTACTCCAACACAAAATGTCGAAGTAAAATTTCAGATAAATAAAGGATACATGTTTGTTAGTATTGTGGTATTGAGAATCATGTTTACTCCTCATGTCTACTCTAATGGCTATAATTTTCCATTAGTTCTGTGTAGGTACTATCATTTGGGTGTGCTAAAATTAAGTCTATAGTTAATACAATGTCATCCTTGATTTTATTTATCAAGGTCGTCTTAGTATATTTTGAGCAGTATATTGTTACATATCCACATATGCTTACGTTGAAATACATTTGGTACTGGATATGGACACCTACTAATACTCTCAAATGCCATCGTATTTCTGAACTCTTAACTACGCGTTATTCGTCTCTATTATGCTCATCGCCCAGTGGCGAAACCACAGTGGTCCGCTTGAAAATCTCAAAGTCTAACAAAGCAGTGATAAACATTTGTCTCTCGAGGTTCTAATCACTAAGTATAGTGGTTATCGTCTTTCCCGTCGCATTACTTTGGTACTGATTATTCCTCCGTGTAATCTTCGCTCACTTTTTTCATTCATGCTTCATTTATTCTCATATGTCCCGTTTGTATGTTTAAGGCCAATCGCCTCGTAATGCCTAAATTCTTAATGAAAATTTCCAAGTCTTATTCGATTGGACAGTATCTTAGTGGATTATTTTGGAATGAAGAATGTAAATTCTTTGAAATAAACTAAGATTACCATATGTTGGGGGTTGACATAGCTGTTTATATAAAGTAAGTTAGTCCACCAGTTGTCCAGACAGTAGTTCATTTGTTCCGCAACTACTTTCTTCGAAACTGGTCCAGAACCGAAACCCCAGGAAATAGTTGCGGTAATAGCCAAGGAGAACATGTAAGCTGGTGTGAGCCTGAAAGATTATAGAAAGACGTGCAATAAGAGTTTATTTAGCCGTTAACAGCATTTGTCGTGAGTCAAAACTTTTTGTTCCAAATCTATAATCCATGCACCATAGACTCTCTCTGCAGCAGTATAAATAGGTCACAATCTTCCTGAATGCTGCAGCAAATAATGGGATTTAATTTCAAATAATTTAACTATGGCGTTACTTTAAATTCATACTATAAATGTGTACAAGTATTTTAAGTTATTACCAGGTGGTGCAATGAAGATTAGAAGTGCCGTGTTCGAGTGATATATGAATAATATTACAAAACTGACAAAATCAATATTTACCTTGATTATCGAAAACAGTTATAGATCGTTAACTATTATCAAATTATCAATGGAGGTTATATTAATTTCCCCTTTCTTATTAGAGAAACTGGACAATCTTTATTGCTTTTTTGCAACAATACAACGAACCTTTCTTTTTGTAATTAGATACCTAAAAAATGCATGTTTAAAAGATCGCGCCAAAAACAAAAGAATGACGATTTTTCATTAGCGTAATTTCATATTTGTGTATGTTACCTTGCTTACATTCATTACATTTCATCACTCCCCCTTAAGTTAAAATACATAAAATTATTTCTGTTTAAAACTAATTACAAAAAAATAAACAAATGGCAGCATTTAACAACTCAGAGCAAACACAAACATCCGGAACAAATAAAACAAGATACAATTTCAAAAGATTAAAATGATAGGCTTCAACATTCAGTCAGGCCTAAAATAGATCGAAGATGTTTAAAACGAACAGAAGTCAAAGCTACTGAACTACTATACTACTGAAATTTCACCTTTCTGGTATAAGTCCTTTACATACTGATATTTGACATCAATGTGTTTTAGTATTTTGGCTTCCTACTTGTCCAGGGCATGGATACAGGACTGGTTGTCTTCAAACATCTGTACAGGATTCACTGCCTAACACCCATATCTGTGAGAATACTCTTGATCCACGTCAGCTCCATTGCAGCAGTTGCCAAGGAGATGTACTCTGCTTCTGTCGAAGAGGCAGCGACAACAGTTTGTTTTCTAGTTGCCCAAAAATAATTAGAGCCAATTACTTCAGGAAGGAAGCCTGAGGTTGACTTTCTGTCCTCAGTGTCTCAAGCCCAGTCAGCATCAGCATACGCTTGTAGTAGAAGAGCTTTAGACTCTTTCTTGTAGTGTAATCCCAGATTGGCAGTTCCCTTGAGGTGTCGGAGAATTCTTTTCGTCTGTTGGAAACCTTTGACCACTAGTCATGCTTTGTAGCTTTCCACTTCGCCTTTTCCATTGGTCTGGACTCTGAAAACCCACTTGCTGTCAAGTGCTTTCTTTCCTTCAGGCAGATCTGTTAACTTCCAGGTTTCATTCTCCTATAATGTCTTTAATTATTCTTGAATGGCCCTCTCCCTCTCCTATTTGTCCCTCCGATTTTCAATTATCTCTATAGTGGAAGAAACATCTTCTACATAACTCGATCGAGCTACAAAGTCTTCCAAATACCTTGGTTTGTTTCTAACACGTAACGATCTTCTGAGACCTTCCTTTACATCTTCTTCTGCGTTACTGAGGCCTTCCTCGCAATTTTCTTCCTCTTCAGTTTCTTCAGAGCTTTTTTCTTCCGATTTCTCTCCATCTTGTTCTGGATTCCAATACCTCTCTTGTTTTTCATCAGTCTTGAAGTCTCCACTAGTTTCTTAAAGATTTAATTTCATCAATTATTACGTCACTTCCAGAGGTTGTCTTGCCTTCATTTGGGGACCACAAAATATAGACATTAGGACAGTAGCCCACCATGAAATAATTTTGCGTCCTATATTCCATTTTACTTGTAAGAAATTCCTTAGAGATTTTCAAATAGGAAATGCAACAAAATACACGAATTTTTTCAAGGTTAGGTTACTTCCCTGTCCACATTTCAGCTGGTAATTTATCCTTCAAGGCAGAGGTGGGACATCTATTCAAAACATACCCAGCTGCCAACACAGCTTCAGGCCATAGATTCTTGGGTAGTCCAGAACTCAAAAGCATACATCATACCTTTTCCAGTAATGTTCTGTTGAACTTCTAAGCTACACTATTCTGTTCTCGTGTGTAGCGAATGGTGAATTCCACTTGGATTCCCTTCTCTTTGAACTATTCCTTCATTATGGTGGACACATATTCTCCTCCATTGCCACAGAGAAATCTGCTAATATTTAAATTGAAGTGAGAAGAGAGAAGTGGCCATGGCTTCATAGATTTTAAAGTATTTGAATGCTTCACTCTTCCCTTGCAATACATAAATCACAGTGAGATGTGTATAGTCATCAACAAAGGTGAGTACATACTTTCCTTCATTGTAAGCCATTGGCTTGATTGGCCCAAAAACATCAATATGTACCAATTGGAGAGGTCTGGTTGCTCTCATTCTTTCTTAGTTGTGTGGCTGCTTTACTTGTTTCCCTTCAATACATGTTTTGCATCTTTCTTTGGGTTGTTCATCAGTAATTCCATCCACTAGTTTCTTAAGATTTTGAAGATCCGACTGAGAAATATGGCTAAGTCGTTTGTTCGATTAGTCCTCTGCTTAAGCAGTTAAATAAGAAGAGGAATTTCTCTTCATTTGCATACAATATATCTTTTCAACCCTGGTTCCTTCTATGACAATTTTCCCGTTCATTTGAACTGGCATCTTTTCATCGCCGAAAGCTATTGTAAAGCCTTGCCCCTCCAAGGTGCTGATGGACAACAGGTTGACTCGCAGATTAGGTAATTAGAGAACATTATTCATATTTATTGGTGTTCCTTTGTTTCTTTCCAGCTTCATTGTGCCTCTTCCTAATCATTTCATATTAATTCCTTTCTTGGCGATCTGTATGCTAATTGGTGTCTCAAAGGACTTAAAATTATGCAGAAATTCCTTTTGATATGCTTGGTGGTCTGAAGCTTCAGAGTCAGCATACCAGATGATTTTTCCATTTCTTTCTTTCTCAAGGCATTCACTAATTTCGAAACAAATGCTACTTGAGGCTGCTGCATACTTTGCTTTCGTTTCTGGGTTCGTAGAGCTATTTTATTACTTTCTTCAAGGAGTCTACTTTTTCAAAAGGGAGAGTTATATTTTCTGAGAAAATGGTTTCAATTGCAGTACTTACTCCATCGCCTTCTGGTGGCGTTGACATCAATAGGTAGTCACACTTTTGCTCTTCATGTAATTTGGTTCCGGCCGATTCTAATTTTCTCAACAGCTGTTATATATTTATGAAATGGTCATAATTTCCTCCTAGAGACGGTTTGAACTTTGAGGCTGGTGACAAGACTTGCTTTATAATGGTTATCCTAGAAGTTATACTTTCCCTTAGAAATATTTCTTCCTACACTTACCAAATATCGTACGCCGTCTCATTTCCCATGGCATAGCCTAAGTGACTCTCTGCACCTTTGAAATGATCTTGTCCTTGCATTTCTTATCTTTCTTTAGTAATCTTTTATTCCTGTTTTCTCGAGAAGTTTTCTGTGACGGTGATTCCTTTTCCAGCTCTTGTTCCACCACAAGTTGGTTTAAATCCACATCCAGGAGATCTGATTCATCAAGAAGACATTCCATCCTGTATCTCCAATCTTCATAATTTGTTCCATCAAACAAGGGAATCTTATACCGTTCTTCTTCATTTTCCATTTCTGATGATTTCTGAAAAATGTCACAGGCGTGACTGGCAGTTACACATAGAAAACACAAAAAAGAAAAACTCACAGATATTTATATATATTCGGCAGACACAACCGCCTTCGTCAGAAATAAGTAGATACTGACGGGTAAAGGATATAAGGGAGGGAGAGGTGGGGGAGGAGGAAGGGAAGAGAAGGAGAGGGGGATTAGTGAAAGACATTGATGTCGGGGGGAAGGAACGCGTGATAGAGCCAAATTAGTGAGAGCTCTACAGAATTAAGATCTTTAGTGGAAGCAGATGGTGGGAGTACAGAACTGAAACATTGTAGCAATTGTCGAAAGATTTCTTGTGATGAGAGGCGTGGATCGCCACGGGAAGGGAAGCAGATTGAGATGGGTTTTTACAATTGGCTCGGTGATTATTGATCCGTATATTAAGGGGGGTGGAGCTTTTTCCGACAAGGAGCTTGGGCATAGCCTACATTGTAGGTGGTAAACGACATTGCTGGTGACGCAAGAGGAGGGAAGAGGGTTGGGGAAGGAGGCGATGGAGGAGTTGGGAGGAGGGGAGGAACTGAAGATTGGACATAATTTGCACCGGGGACGATTACAAGGGGAGGAGGTGGGTTTCGATGCGGCAGGGATTTTGGAAAGAGGCTTCGTGGATTTTAATATATCGGTCAAGTTAGGAGGACGCTTGTATGTGATTGAGGGTGGCTGGGAGAAAATTTTTGAAGTGGAGGAGTGGTTTTTCAGAATGGGAAAGAGATCTTTAAGGATAACATTGATAGGCTAAACACCCGGGAAATACGTAGTGCAAATAGAAAGGATGCGGGAGTCTTTAGTGGGAGGAGGTTTCGTGGAGGGGCAATTTTTCCTGATTTTTTAACGTGAAGGGATTCTGGGTAGCCACGCTTGAGGAGAGAGTGGTGAAGGTTGGTAAGAAATGTATTGAGGGAATCAGGATTATTGCAAATACGATGGCCTCGGATGGATAGTGAGAAGGGAAGAGAGCGTTTGGTATGGGAGGGGTGGCAGCTACTATAGTGAAGATATTGTTGTTTATTCGTGGGTTTGATGTGAGCGGAGGTCTGAAAATTCAGGTCTGATAATTTAATGTCAACATCAAGGAAGGTGACATTGTAATTAGAGCTAGTTGATGTGAAAGAGACGGAGTGAGAATTGTTGAGATCAGAAAGGAAAGAATTTAGAGAATCGGTGCCATGAGGCCAAAGAAGAAAAATGTCGTCAATGTAGCGGAGCCACAACAGGGGTTTTAAAGGATATCCAGAGAGAAAGGATTGCTCCAGCCGCCCAAGATAGAGGTTAGCATAAGAGGGGCTGAACCTACTACCCATGGCACAGACCTTAGTTTGAAGTAAGAATTTTTTTATTGAAGGCGAAGGAATTATGAGTGAGGATGATCTCCGTCAATTTTAAGAGGAATTCCGTACTCGGAACCTGAGGATGCTGGCGTTCGGAGAGGAAAAATCGCAGGGAAGACAAACCTTCAGGGTGAGGAATATTAGTATAAAGTGAGGTGACATCTATTGTGGCCATTAAGATTTGGTTATCAGCAGGGAGGGGGGTAGACTTAAGGATTTGTAGGATATGGTAGGTGTCTTTCACATAAGACGGTAATGCGCACACTAGCGGTTGCAGGTAATAGTCGACGAATGCCGAAATTCTTTCCGTAGAGGAATTTCGGGAGGAAACAATAGGTCGACCAGGATTGTTTGGTTTGTGGATTTTGGGGAGAATATAAAAATTAGGAGTTTTCGGATAAGCGGGGAAGAGCAAGGATATGTCCGCAGAAGATAGACCCTCCGAAAGCCCATTTTCTTGAAGGAAGGAGATAATTTCAACTTGAAAACCGGGATTGGGGTCATTGGGGACTACGGAATAGGAGGACGTATCTGAGAGCTGCCGATTGGCTTCTGAAACGTAGTGGGACGTGTCCAGGACAACGACAGTGGCACCTTTGTCAACTTGAGGTTTACAGTTGTCAGTTTACTGAATAGGTTAATGTCTGTTAGGGGATTTAGAGAGAAGCTCCTCGCACTTCAGTAAATGAATGAGAAATGTATGGGTGTCCGAAAGAAAGTAATTTGTGAATTTAGAGATGGCATATGGCAGAGTTGATGGAATTAAGGTGTGAGAGGTTTTAATGGAGTATTAATAGTAAGGCGGGTGTGATCATTAATGGAGTTTTTAGTGACTGGTTTGAAATAAATGAGGGCGTAAAGTAAGTTGGATATCACCACCGTGATAATTCAATGTTTAGCGGATCTTTATTTGAGTGATGCGTAGAGTGAAAATGTTGGCGGAACGAATGAAGATATAAATGTGTAAGCCCTACTTTACGCGGGCCATTGAGTGTAGCTGTCTGTGATTCCACTCGAATTACATATCTCCTGGACAATTTATATGAAGCCATAAGGAGAATGGATCCGAGGAAAAGTGCATAAAAGAAGTACCGACGCATCAGTTTTTCTTGGTGAGAGTAATGAGAATGATCGCAAGATGACGGTAAATGACAAAGTAAATGATTTAGTTGACGATTTTCTGTCTCGTGGCGGTATGTCTTCAGAAGTTGAGGAATAGATTAAGAGACTTTAAGGCATGTGAATGTCGGTTGGAGAGTCGTGGGTGCATTGAGGAGCCAGGAATACCCTGGAATACCGAGGATTTAGTGATTGATTAGGGAAGCAAAAATCACTGTGCTCTAAAGTGTATTACTCTCGGCGCCATTGCACGGCAAGATTTGCATAAGATTGGGCTAAATAAGTTGGGTATGGGAATGGGGGGCAGGGAATTTGTTAAGGGGAAAGTAGAATACATAGTGTTAATGGGTGATGAAATAATGTGGGCTAGATGCTTCAGAAACGGACGTATACATACATAACGAGTGAACTTGATTGGTTTGGCCTTGTCGAAAAAAATGGGAGGGAGTCGAGAAACGGAACATGCAAATGATAGTTGCGAGAATGGTGTCACATGAAGTGATACACCGTACAAGTAACGGGTGAATGTGGTAGAAGAGACTCTTAAGAGAAATATGAGAAATCTTTGGAATAGAAGAGCAGGTATGAATCATTGCAAAAATGTAAGGAAATCGAAAGTGGTTGTAGAATATGGCATGATAAAGGGCATTACTAAAATGGAACCAGCTTTCTAAGGCTAACGGCAATAATTAAAGTAATCGACTTCACCCACCCCGGAACGGAATGGTGACATGGAGATGTATGTTAGAATTTTTCGGTGCTTGAACTGAAGTTGATTCGCTTTCCAATTGATGTGAAATGCCCACGTCAACTTCTGACAGTCTGACATCATCTCGATGTCAGAAATCTTAGTAGACATCACATTAATGCAAGGGCTGCCGCATCTGATGTGTAACGTAAACCATACATCAAATCAGTCTTTAATACATTTTAATCAGCTTAAGTTAATGGGAGTGAAAAGCATTAATCGAAGCCTATTGAAATATCTCACTAAATCGTGTTCACAAGCCTCTTTACCATTCTTAACGAATAAATAAATTAGTTCAAGTGAAAAGGGCACATTCATGCCTGTCTCAGGAAAATGAAACGCTGTTGAAGGATTTCTACCCAAATAAAGATCACTCATTGGACTCACCTGATGTATCTACGGAGATATTCCTTGAGCATTGAAAATACATTATTCATCCTGGCAGGGTACTTTCTTGCATTATACATTTGAAGGTATCCAGTAAAAAAGAAGAATGCCTCCATGACTACAATAATGTTTCTTGAAATTCCACCGCTTATTTGGCCTGCTTCAATTTCAGCCTGTTGAAAATTAAATCCTCATATTACCTGACCTGACAGTCTGACATCATCTCAAAGTCAGAAATCTTAGTAGACAAAGTTCAATAGTTTTAAGGGGTCATCTTATGTGCGATCCTGCGTACCACATATTCTTTCTCACGGGAAGTGGAGTGTAACTATTTGCTATGTTTGAATTAGGCGCTCCAGGCTGCGGAAAAGTAATTGCTGACTAACTATGAGATGCATGCACGTTTGTAAGGTGGGGCAAGCTCTCATTGTCCATTGTTATGTTACGGTTACTACTGAGGAAATAGGTATACAAGAGATAGGCTAAGAAGTGGCCCGCGAGAGGACTCGTTTTCGTAATTTTCCGACGACGCAGTTGTTTGCAAATAAATTTTGAAATCGTATGACAGGGAATGTTTCTAAGGAACTCGTAGCAGTCTAAGCCTCTTGTGACAAAGGGCAGTTTGCATTAAACCGATAGAAAAACGTGATAGAACTACCTTGGTAGAAGAAGAAAAACTTGAAACATCTCACAATATAAACAAGGAGCAAGTAGTCGGCATCAAGTCTGTTAAATTCTTACTGTCGGTGTAAAAATACTATAGACTCTAGTTTGGACACTGGTTAAAAATGACCCAATGGCAAAAAAGTGGTTGGGTAGGGGATTTTCAGTTTTCCAATGTCGAGTTACCCCATTAGTTTCGCAAGTTTCCCTCTCCCAAATGTCATTTCCTACGCGTGAACCACAAAAAATACGCTATTGATATTGTGAATGAATCGATAATATTTTGGAGATGGACTTGGAGTCTTCGAAAGGAAGCCAAGTAAGAATGAAAATTAGGAACTTAAAAAAAATAGTCCCCTTTTAGTTACCATGTTTTCTTGATAGTCTTTTATATTATGCATTGATTTACCAACAACTCATTTAAAAAACGCTAATTTTTCTCATTGCTGTATGCAAGAGGTTGGCTATATTCATTTATGGCACAAATATGGCCAAAGAAAGTGAAGAGTCAATAGTG
This sequence comes from Ceriagrion tenellum, assembly GCA_963169105.1. Lineage (NCBI taxonomy): Eukaryota > Metazoa > Arthropoda > Insecta > Odonata > Coenagrionidae > Ceriagrion > Ceriagrion tenellum. The sequence continues at coordinate 132,609,131 of OY720640.1, forward strand.
GCGGGAAGGAGGTGTATTAGCGTGGCATTGACATGCCTATTTTAAATTAAGGTTTTAACACATTGGTAAACCTGAGAAATATAACAATAAAGTATTGCTTGTATGAGATATCGGTGACACGGACCGCAGAGCTATAATATTTGTTTGCCCGAAGAACGACTAATATATGAAAGAAAGATGTCAGTGATGGGAAACTCATATTTATCATAGTTCTGTATATTCATACTATTATATTACTTCTCTGTCGTTAAATACAAATTATATTCACCCAACTACAATGAGTTAAGTGCTGTTAATCTTCTGATAGTTATCTTCACCTTTTTCTGCAGGGCCACTCGCCATGTTGTGGAAAAAAACATGTCATGAACGAACCCTCTGTGAGTCATAATTATGAGACACATAAAAATAGTTTTCATTCCTGGTATAGGGCCCAAATCTCGATTTGAGCTATTGTAGAGAGTCCTTATATTTCTTCTTAGGGAGAAGCAAAGGCATATTTCTTTTACAGCCCCTGAAAATAAAATCAAGCGATATGAGTATTATTTGAAACCACGGTAAACTACAATGTTAAGCTATGAGCATAGATCTCTTACTGTTGCATAATCCAAGTCTTGACTCTGTACTGCAATGAATTGTTGTTCCCAGGGCACATAAACTCACGAGAATTGCCACAAAACTCCTATTAAAGAAATAATTAATTGCAAGTTATATATTCATCACACGTTTCAATGCTTTCTAGAAACGTTTTCTAGAGATGAGTTTCTGATTTTTTTTCATTTTGACGTATTAAAATCCTATATCAATCGTGTGAACTGTACGAAATACATTGAAATGAACGGCTCTTCACATTATCTTGAGAAAACATTGGCTTATGGAATTACTTCATTCACTCTCAGTTTTTCAACACCTCTACTTCTGTAGTTCCTTATCAGTTATTAAGAGTGAGAAATATGTCTATTGATCTAAATCGGACTAGGAAAACTTGCTCGAATAAACTTCAGAACTGTACGGAAAGAATGCATATATTTAAGAAACGAGACCTGAAACCTAAACCTCGCCTAGGGATTTACGGTTTTGAATCAAGCGCCACTGAAATCGAAATAACCGAAGGACAGAAAAAAACAGAAAATACTTCTTGTAAACTATAACGTCAACTTTCTCTTTAAATATGAGAAGAGGGTGGAAATTTCAAATTGGCATCTTCGTTCTCTTCGTTCTCGGCTTCATCTACTCTCTCCCACGCTGCATCTGAAATTATTCGAGTTAAGTATTCGTTGGCTCCATCCTTTACCTTAGCATTCTTAGAGTAGGGTGCTTTAAAACATACTTTTTCGTCTTGGTAAGCCAAAAGCATCAAATCAACTTCTTCTTCGCTCTGGGCTTCTTCCAATACTGTTTTAGCTTGCTCTTATCCCGGAATGAGTATTTTGACTTGAACCCTCTTAAAATTAACATGGGTGTCAGAATTTATTTTGGTAAAAATGCTGTAAGTATGTTGAATTTTTGGGAAATTTAGGTGAGAATCTGAAAACTGCTAGCCGTGTAAATGTGTAAGTTTTTTGGAGATGAAATGGTGACATGTATTATAGGTATGTATTTAGTGGATCTCAATTTTCATTGTGGTCGCTTATTGTTCGCGGAAAGAGCGAGTTTTTGTACCTATCTGTTCGGCAGTGTATCTCTCTTATTTTATCGTATCTATCAGACCTAGATATGTAGTGAGGAGTCATGATAATATTCTCTATGTCGCTCTGAAAACTATCAGTTCTGAATTTACCAAGCAACCGAAGCCTAGCGTGTAGCCTCCGAGTCTCTAGGGGCTCCCACCTTAATCCCTCTAATAGTTGTGTAACACTATATGTACGCTCGTAACAGCTTTTAACGTAGCGCGCTGCTTTCCTTTGTATTTTATTAATTTTTTTGGTTAAATCTATTTGACCATTGTCCCAAATGCTCGCGTCGCATTCGAGGTGTGGCCTAACCAGAGCAAAGTAGCATCTCTCTCTTTGACTTTTTCATCCGAGGACCTTCCTATTATACATTTAACAAAACCTAGTTTCTTAACTGCTGCGCCACATTTGTTTTGTATGTGTAATCCCCACGATATAGCAGATGTTAAGGTAATTCCAAGATATTTGACTGTTTCTGAAGATTATATGTTTACTCCACCCACAGTATAGGCATGCCATTTTTGTGATGACTTTCAATGGAAATGAACAGTGTTGATTTTGCTGATTTTTAATTCTAAACCCCACTCCTGGCACCACGAATGAACGTTGTTAAGGTCTGATGACAGAGCTTCAAATTCCGCGTCTTCGCATTTTTCATGGTAGATAACTGTATCGTTTTCAATTAATCTTAATTTACTGCTAACTCTAGAAATCAGGTCATTATTATATAAATAATGAATAAAAGAGAGCCGATCACACTTCCTTGAGGAACACCGGATGGGACATCGACCACATCAGAGCTAAAACCATCAATAAATACTTTTTTGTTTTCGATCACTGAGAAAGTCCCTTATCCAATTCACTACTTTTCCGCAAGATAATTCTGCATGATTGCAATTTATATATGTACTTTTTGTTATGAACCTTTTCGAATGACTTCTTCAAATCAAGGAATATCGCATCGACTTGCTTAATCGATTCACCTGATTTTAGGATATCATGAAGGAAGAGCGCAAGCTGTGTTTCGCAGGACCTCCCCTTACGGAAGCCGTGCTGACTGGCATGTAAGAAGTTATGATTATCCCGGAATGTCATAATATTATAACGACAATGTGTTCGAGGATCTCGCATAAAAGTGATGTTAGCGATAAAGGCCGGTAATTTCCGGGGTCACTTTTATTTCCTTTTTTGAATATCGGAGTAATGTTGGCTATTTTCCAATCTTGGGGCACCTTGTCTTTTGATAATGATTTGTTAAATATAATTTCTAAGAATGGTGCACTCTGTGGCGCTAACTCTTTTAACACGCGTGCAGGTATTCCTTCTGGACCTGGGAACTTTTCCTTACTTTTAATGGAACGCAATTGTTTAACTATACCATCACGTTGAATTGTTATGTCAGCAATCGGCTTGTTAAAGTCAGGAAAGTCTAAATTGTGAATTGTGTCATCTTTAGTGAATACACTTTCGAAGTATTGGTTTCATAGATTGGCTTTGAGAACAATCTGAGCAATCGACATAGATCTTTTAACGATGACGGAGTCTATGTCTAACGACATGGGTGGAAACTCGTCCGCTTAAATACTGCGTTAGGAGTGTACCCTAAAATTTGAAATTTTATCCTTCTGAGTTACCAATGCTCAGTCACAGGTGGATTTGGAAGACAGATATAGAATTTGACAAAGCTTCGATATATCCGTTCTTAATGTATAAGAGGAATATTTCGTGCATAATATATCGTAAAAGTCTTGGGAAAGATCTTTGGTTGTCAGATTTCAAGCTGGTTGAGTCATTTTTTAAAGCAAATACTTAGGATATAGCTCACAAACATTCTGGGTCTACTATTCTTTCTTTGACTGGACTATACCTATAGTGTATACCTATATTTTGGAATACGTATACTTGAGATAACTGTAGAATATACCATATTTATAGCGCATTCAGTGCGTACTTATTGGTGAATACCTTCAGTTTATTGCACGTTGGTGAAAGTGCTTGCACATGAAAGTACAAGTTGGGGATAACTCACCCTCTGCCCAACACCCTTGAAGTGAATTGCAATGTAATCGGTAGATGTAGACTGACAACAGATTCACCAGTACTAGTACTGGCGTTATCCGGTAGAAGCTGTCGTAATGCGATATTTGCCAGCCATTCTATTTTCTTCTTAAGTCATTCTTATCTCCGATTTATCACATTTTCCGGCGCGTTTCGGAAGACTTATGTCATTTTTGTGCAGATTGTACAGCCTCTGTTGAATATTTACGGAACTTTTGCACTAATAAAGTTAACTTGAATCATGAACTGGTGAAACTTAACTAGCCGACGTTCATGGAAATTAAATTGGCGAGCGGAATTCGTGTTGTCATCCATATTATGTTTTGGTAATCCTTTTGTCCATTAATGTTTATATTTAAGGTAAGAATTTCACGAGCTGTTTTACAATCCCCTATATCTCACCTGCATAATATAATACAATTACTTTGGTGAGAGATACACAAAAAAATAATGCATAACGGGAATGTTTTTTCGAGGTGTTAGGCGGTTTCTCTTCAAACAATACTGGAAGATGGTTATATTTCGTACCGTGAGAAATTAACAGTTTGAGATTATGCATGTCAAATTTTCCACATGTATTACGTTTTTAATTATGATATCGAATAAGGCGATCAGCTTCAGATGGGTATCCTGCCCTATCCGCCCACATAGTTTATCTCCCGGTTAGGTTTATGCCTGTTTCTACTGGTTTATGGAAAGTTTAATGAGATAAATCGACTTTTTAAGAGTACATAATTTCTCTTTAACAGTTTCCATACGCCTATATCTAATTGGGAAGAACTAATTATTTTTCAAAAACATCCATTATTCACTGGTTACCCCGTGTTGTAGAGTGTATTTAGTAAGCGCGTGTGAATTAAAAATATAAATCACTATTATGAGGTGGAAGTAAGAGTTTCATTTTAAAAAGAAAAACTTTCCTAAGATATTCTCTATCCTCTTTTATTTGAATCGAAATATCCTTTGCTCTCTGGCTTTTAATAAACTATTCTAGCTATTGCTGCATTAAAAAAAAGTATTATATCGGTGAAATTTTGGATTTGTTGATTGTCAGAGTAACCACTCCCGACTTGGCAACCTGTCAGGGTCCTATCTACCTCTAGGATTTCCTTATTCGTCTAACCATACGATCTGCCATTCTTCATCCCGTTGATAAAATCTATTTTCCTTCTTCCCCTTCCTCGCTTTCCCAACTTCCTTCAATCTATCACAGTCTTGAGAAACCCATCGTCCCTAATTACGTTTTTACGGCAGCTTTTCCCTGTTGCAGCTGGAGGCACTGTCGGAAAGTAAGAGGTCAACAGGGGTAAAATGTCGCGTTAATAGTGCTGACAAGGGTTCGAGAATGCATATGAACGTAGGAATTTTATAATATTTGTTGAGTGTTAGCATTCGATTATCTGTTGAGCTACAGCCATACAATTTGTGGAATTGCGTTATCCTCCGAGTAGCGCCTTCCCGAAAATCGTCTTTGATACCATTTTCTAGGGTTCGATTTCAATATAATCAAGTATGGGTATAAAAATGGGTGAGTGAAAATATTTTACGATATTCAACATTTATTTCGGGGAAATCACGCCTCAAGATGTCGGAAATATGCCAGAAAGCGAGATGGAGGTGACCTAGCACTAGCCTATTTGGAGGAGTTGCTCGGGAGAAAATTTAATTGGAGAACGTCTTTAATTAATATGCTCATCGAGAAAATATTCGATTGACCTTCTTTTGTTTCTTGAGGCTCAAACGGGGTAGTGCACACGTACCACACGATGCTGATTCCAGATAGCATCGCTCAGCCTCTCCTACCCAATCTCTATCCTCACCTCCACGTGGTGGACCCCGGTGAACGGAGTAACCCTGACAAAGATTGGGTTACAACCCCAGTAAGAAGCAGGGTCAGGGCTGACGAGGGAGGGAGAAACGGTCCTCCGAAGGGGGGGTTGGGCGTATGGCTGGCAACCAAACCCCGGAAAAAAATATCGTCTCGAAACGTCAATTGAATCCTCAGAAACAGAAACAGACCAAGATATAACAGATACAGACCAAGAAAACGGATGCATATGGTTTTCGGAACATGGAATACTAGAAGTTTTTACAAAAGTGGTGCCCCAAAGGATCTACTGGCAGAAATTGGACGTTATAACGTTGGCATTCTTGCTGTTCAAGATATATGATGGAAGAGTAACGGTACATTTGACTCAAGAAACCATACTATTTTTTATAGTGGGAAATATGGCAATAAACTAGAGTGCGGGGTTGATTTTATTGTAGATAAAAGATTAAAAGAAAGTGTTCTTAATTTTAAACCAATTAATGAAAGAATCTGCTTTCCGAGACTCAAAACAAAAATCTTTAACCTATTGATCATAAATGTCCATGCGGAAACGGAAGATATGGACGAAATTACCAAAGAAACTTTCTTTCTAAAGCTAGAACAAATATTTGACAACATTCCAAAGAATGATATCAAGATAGTGATAAGAGACTACAACGCAAAATTCGGAAGAGGAGATACAAGATATAGTAGGGAAACATAGCCTCCACGCTAATAGTAACGACAATGGAATAGGCACCATTGAATTCGCTAGATCCATAGGCATGGTGGTAATATCGACTCAATTTCCTAGGAAAGACATCTACAAACGAACATGGACCATTCCGGATTACAGACACCACAACCAAATAGATCTTGTACTAATTTAGAAAAGGGGAGCTACCAGTGTCACAAATGTAAGAAATTTTTATCAGGGCAAACTGTGAGTCAGCTCACTACCTCGTATGCATTTATTTTTGATATCGCATAACAAGCAAAAGGGAAAATAGACAACAGACCCTTCCAAAATGGAATTTAGAGAAACTGGACTGCCCCAACACCAGAAGAAGCTACCAAAAAGCATTGCGTGGATGTATGCAACATTTTAGGAAACAAAACAGTACAAAAAACTTAGTAGTAGATGAATGGAAAAACCTTAAAAATGCAATCTTGCAAGCCGCAGAATCAACACTGGGGCTCAAACTACAGAATAAAAGATTGAGAGGCTCGAGCAGGAGTGCACCGAGGCCATCCAGAAAAGAAATTCAGACAGAAGAAAATATTTGGAAAGATCTACCTGGGACAAGAGATCAAAGTTTGAAGAACCCAGAAGGAAAGCCATTAGAATTGTAAAGAAAAAGAAAAATGCATATTTCAACTCCATCATTCTGAGAGCTGAAGAAAATTTCAAAGGTAATAACACACGGGAAGCTTATAAGGGAATTAACTTTTTTAAAAAAGGTTTCTAGTCTAGCACCAGCATATACAGAGTACGCAATGGAGATTTTCTGACAGACAAAGAAAAGGTGATGGCTAGATGGAAGCAATATTTTGATGAGCTACTCAATCCAAGCTCAAGCATGATAAGTACCCCACCAGATCCAAGACTAGAATCAGTGGCAGATGGAGAAGATACGATTGAACCAACATCTATAAACTGACCCAATGGGAGCCATAAAAAAGAGGCACTCCGGGAGTGCCGACAGAAGTGAAAACTTGAAATAACGTCAGCATTTTTGAATGTAGGGAATAATTTCTAATGAAGTGTTTTATTAATCAGTAGAAAGTAGTTTCATGTATATAATAAATTAAATATTCATTTATTGCGCTATTGTACACAATTATTTTACATAAAAATTGTACACTTCAGAATAATCAACTTTCATCCATTATTTCAACAACTCTTTCATCATCACCGCCATCATCATCGGCAATATCTAAAACTGATACAATAGGCTTATGGTAACTAAAGTAAGAAACGAATAATTTTGATTCGAATTTGCTTAAATGTCTTGTAAATACTGCATCAATAGTAGTTTTATATTTAGTTGTGCCAAGATTGCAATCATTAGACATCGTAAAACCAAACTCACTATTTAAAAATTCAATCAATGGTAGATTTTTATCGTCTGCAAAGTTTATGTTGAAATCTCCACTCAAAATCATTGGCAAATAATCAAATCTTTTCCCAATTTTTTGTTCAAGCAATGCAGATGCATCATGAGAATAAATGAATAAATTTTCATACAAGAAGTCTCGTATCGCCCTCAATGACTTATCCGGAGAAATATAAATGGCAACCATAATAATGAACTGATTATTCTCAGAGTGGCAACGACATATATACATATCGCCAATATCAGAAGCAGTAGTATTAAACATGCTGGTGAATTTCGCATTCACATCCATATAATTTGAGCAATAATGAACTGTGTTCATATTTTGATAAATAGCTACTCCTCCTGCTGGACGATTATTTCTTCTGAAACTTGCAACAAAGTTAAAATTTGGAATGTCAATTATTACATCATTACCCATATGAGTTTCTGATAAAATTAGCACATTCATCTTCTTAACAAGAGAGTCTATTGCTAGATCATTTACATGTGTATGTAAACTTTGACAATTGAATGAAAAATTAACCTGACTATGTACAATTAAAGATATTAAAAACAATTTTTCTGCGCGTATAATTTGAAAATTTCACTTTATTTTATAAAATTATAATAAAATCATTTTTAAATTTACCGCGTAAATTTTAAAAAATTAACAAATGTATTTTTTTAATATTTCAAATTTACCGCAATATACAAATTTTTCTATATATCGTAATACAAAATTAACAATTTAAAAAAATTCCAATAAAAACATACATTTTGAATTTACCGCGCATAATTTGTTCTGTGTTTCTGGATTTGAAAGCACAGAAGGCGCGCATGCGCTACATAACAGTTCACGAGACAGCTGTCTATATGTATATGTATACACTAGCGATAAAAAAATTTTTCTCCACGTGTTTCCTTTTTTATATTCCTACAATATATAATTGTAAACACTTCACATTTATAAATTAATTTTATGGCACAACATTCGAATAAGCTACTCAAATTGAACGTATTAAAAGAAATTGAGTTATATTGTACTAACCTTCATTATTCTTGTATCGAGTACACTCTCCTGCACGAGTATGGACTATTATATTATCCGGCACAATATTTGTAGCAACCAAAATTGAATGAACTAAACCGTATATTAGATATATATAATGTAATATGAATAAAATTATAATATAGTTTATTTGACGGTGACGGTGACGCGAGTCCAATGGTTTTTACCCATCCACAAGTACTGTGTATATATCGAGTATACTGTGTATATACAGAATATACAATTATACATATATTTAGCAGCAGTGACGGTGACGGTGACGCGAGTCCAATGGCTTTTACCCATCCACAAAAGTGTATATACAGAATATACAATTACACATATATTTAGTAGCGATGATGGTGACGGTGATGCGAGTCCAATGGTTTGTACCCATCCACAAGTACTGTGTATATAGCGAGTATACTGTGTATATACAGAATATACATAATTATACATATATGTAGTAGCGGTGACGGTGACGGTGACGCGAGTCCAATGTCTTTTACCCATCTACAAAAGTGCTCAACGCGACATAAGAAGTTTTCACTTAAAAAAGTTAAAAAAACAATAAAGCACTAGGAATAGATAGCCTTCCTGGAGAACTATTCAAATATGGTGGGGAACAACTAGCAGCCATACTCCATAAGCTAATATTACTAATATAGAGCAAGGAAAATACCCCCAATTAATGGCTCACAAGTTGAATTTGCCCGGTCCATTAAGAAGGGGATAAGCTATAATGTACCCACTACAGAGGGATCTCCCTACTATTCACAGCTTACAAGATTTTTACAATAAGTATCAAGGATAAACTGGAAGTATACACTGAAAATATCATAGGATTGAAAAATTGACGAGGCCAAGGCTCAACTAAGACTGTAGCCCCATTGGAGAGATAGAGAGAGGGAGATATTTAGTTTCGCATCCGATGTGATTTAAACACTGCCTTATGGGCGATGTGAGCCGACCTGACGTTGGAGGCTAAATGGTGATAGGGGAAATATAGCTTAAAACTCACAGCAAGGCCACCTGTCCCGTAGAGAGTCCTCCTTGATCTTCTATAATCGAGCAGTTTTCCTCATCAACTTCCACCTTCATGTCGTCCACGGGGACTCCGAGCGCTCTGAGTTTGTCCAACTTGGGGATGACGTGGCTGAGGTGCGTCTTCAGGTCAGAAGCAGTACACGATGACGGTATGCAGGATGCCATTCGAATGGGGCCCATGTTTTGTGAACCTGTGTCCTCGACGAACTGCTGTGAATGAAAGCGCTTTCCTTCAATTGAAAAAGTTGCATTGGCACGTAGAATATGAGTGGGGAGGTTGAGAGAAAGCGTGATGAGAGCCCAGTATGGGTGCATGTTTAAGGATTGCTGTATTCTTCGCAGAGATTAGGACGAATATATCGGTCAAGGGATTGTGCTTGGTGAGTGGATGAATTTGAAAGGAATAACTGTGGAATTTGCAGATTGTGTACGAGGGAAAGGAGTGGTATTGAAAATGAAAGGATATCGATTGTGGAATAAAGTAACGTGGACATTGTTGCGATCCGAGAGATGCTTGTAAGAGATAGATTGCAGTCAAATCTGCGGAAGAGCAAAAGAGGGCCTGTGATGAATGTAGAGAGATAAAGAATGAATGGCCAAACGCTGTCAAAGAGAGAGAGGAAAATGCGTGCGGATATCGCAAAATACTAAGTGATTTTGAAGGCAAAAAAAGTTATTCCGGGAATGAGTAAAAAGATATAAGCAAGATAAGGGATGGGGTGCAATAAATGAGAAAAGTGGCGAGATGACATAGGATAAGAGCAACAAGAATTAGGAACTGTTAAAGGCATTTTCAGAGAAAATTACACACAACATTGCAGGCGATAAGGATGAGGAATGCGAATTAGTAGGCGGATATGTCCACATGAAAGAAGATATAAGTGAGAACGAGGAATTAGTAGGAGTGAAAACATAGAAAAACGGGAAGGCTGCAGGAGCAGTTGGGATACGATGAAATGCTCAAGTTTGTGTGAAAATTACCCATAAGTCCTTTCCAGAGAGGGGTGGAATTAGGGAGTATTTAGTTTATGGTGTATTCAGGGAAAAGAGTTTTTGTCGTCTTTGAAAAAAACATTTGTTGTAAAAGTCGAGGAAGATAACTTTAGACAGAATCTAGGATGTACATTGTGGGTATTATGCCCGAGAGAGGATGCAGTAATCAGCTGTTGGAACTTCAGCAAGCTCTATGGAAATACATGGACTTCCGATATGAAGCTATTATAAAATGCTTCTTGCCGCCTTTTCATTGATTAGGCGTACTGTGGGAGGTCCAATTCTCTGCCATGAATGAAGTTAAGTGAAAATAAGAGAATGTTAGGAAGGTGATGTCTGATAACAATGAGACGAGTGTGGGAGTAAGTGGCGTCTTGAGTGACTGGGTTGCAATTAAACGGCGTGTAATGAAGGGATGCGTAATGTCAATGTTTTATAGATAAATGAGTATGGATACCAGACTGTTCTAGTCCAAACTTCTATTGTGTCTTCCGGTTATTAACGACTTTACAAAATACTATAATCAGCATACCGAAACGAACGTGGAACCACTGGAAGATCATCATAACATCATTTGACAGCGTATAAGACACTCTTCTACGTTAGATATTTCATTTCAGTACAGAATACTTAATAAGAGCTCAAATGATGAATTTTATTATATAAATTCGATCGGAATCAAGATTTTTTAAAGAAGTACTAATTTTCATGTTCAATTTTCCTCTTCCAGTCTTCTACATGGACTGCATGTGTTTTAATGAAAACTACAATATCGTGAAGCTTGGTTGGTTGAAATTGATCATCAAAGCTACGGTAGAGGCCAGGAAAAAGTTGCAGAAATTATACTCAGTACTTAGCACTGCGAAAAATGGTATAAAGAAGACTAAATAAAATGCACTTAGGATACCTAACTGATATATGTAAAGCTATCGATTGCAATATCTCGAAGCCTAATCGACTTTTTTAACTTTTCCGATTTTACTCCAAATCAACACATAAATCTAACCCTCCCCTGAAACTGGCCCGCCTCGCTGAGTTCCAAACCTCGAATCGACACTCGGCCCGGCGTCAATGGAATAAATCCATAGCAACGAAAGTGAAAAATTTCTTAAATCCCAAATAAAAGTTTAAAAATATCAGTTTTACGGTAGATAGGAAAGAATTGATTGCAAGAATAAAATTCTTCAAACATTCATCCTCATATTTGTGAAAGAATCAGTGTTTTAGCTCAATTATTTCATATTTTAATGAACGAAAGAAAAAAGGTCCACACTTAAATTTTTCATTTTTCCCATATAATCCCATGTAAAGGTATCGATTGCAATAAATCGAAGCCTAATCGACTTTTTAAACTTTTTCGATTTTTTCCCAACTCGACACATGATTAGAAATAAACGGCTTGTGCCTTTGCTTAGACTGTTTGTTGCCTACATAAAATTCAGCGTCAGAAATTCGATCAGATCGACTGTTAAGACGCTAGAGCTGGAAACTGCCGAAAAGTCCCAAATATTACCTAAATTTCGATTTTTAGGGCTCGTATCGAAGCAATAAATAACAATAACGACACAGAGTCAACGACTTAATTAAGAACATTCATTCTTTGGGTAAACTTGTGAAAAACAATCGATTCAGACTGTAAACCCAGGAGCCAGAATGCAAAAACCACGAAAAACGGGGAAATCCGCCATTTTAATTTTTTTGGGGGGGAGGGGGAGAGGGATATTTCTAAAGCGAGTTACAATGATGAAAAGAAAATTTCTGAAAGATATAAGTGAAAAAAACAAAGGAAAAAGGAGATATAAAATAGTCCATACATTACAACCGAATCTCCAAACTTCATCTTACCAGACCAGGATCTTACCTCTGGTCTACCGCTAGCTTTGTAGTAAGGGCAGTGTACTGGGTTTTAATGCCTTTTAACTGATTTTTTCGAAATTCTGAGTTATAGCTGTGAGTTAACAGTTAGGGTTAGGAAGATGCAAAAGGTATTGGTCTGTAGGCAATTTCAATAGTAATAAAATTAATTCGTCAAATTAGAACAGTTACCTATCGTTCAAAAGAGAAAGGCGAAAAAACTCAGGCCTGCGCCGTCGGTTATGGTCGAAAAGCGCGCATTATTAATTTTTTCTGAGGTTTTTAGATAAAAAGTCCAAATTTTCGCTACTTATCCGCAATTTGTATTTGAAGGCGCATACCAATACCAAAGGCGCCAAAGTTCAAAGCAAAATATGCATTAGTAAAGACAGGTTGAACATTTCACAGGGATTAAATAAGTTATCATTTTCAATAAGTCCGAATTTGGGGGACTGTTGTGAAATAAACATAAGGAATAGGAAAAAGGTAATGGTACAATTATTTACACCGTTTTTATAGCCACAACAAAAATTTCAAACATCGGTTAAATATTCAAGCGTTTAGAAGCAACACACTAAAAAGCAGAAGCTTACGCGGCAAAAGAGAAAAAATCCGCCATTTTTAATTCTTTTTGGTAGTTTTTATCTTTAAAGTCGGTGTTTTGACTGTATGTCCATAATGTAAATGTAAAGTAGCACATGCAAGGTAAAATATGCATTAATAGCGACACAACGGGAATTTCATAGGGATGGTTAGGGTATTCATTTTCATAAATTCAGACTTTGGGGGATTGTTGTGAGATAATCGTAGACAATAAGGAAAAATAAAAGGTATTCATATTTAAACCATTTAATTGTCTACAATTAAAATTTATAACATGGGTAAAATGTATAACCATTCAGAGGCAACTCACCGTAATCCAGAAGCCGGCGTCACAACTGAGCGAAAAATCCGCCATTTTTAATTTTCTTCGGCCATTTGTAGATATAAAGTCGGTGATTTCACAAAATACCTTCAATGTCATGTGATGCTGTTAATGCATGCTGCAACTTTCAAGGCCATATATGCAATAGTAGAGACGCGACGGGTATTTTAACGCGATTAAATGGGGTATCATTTTCATAAAGTGGGATTTTGGGGGAATGTTGAGAGATATCCTTGCAAGATATGAAAAAAACTAATGGTATCCACACTTACGCCATTTTAATAGCTACTACAGTAAATCATAACATTGGTACAATGTCTTACCGTTCAGAGGCAACACACTGAATACCTGAAACCTACGATGCAACTGAACGAAAAATCCGCATTTTAAATTTTTTTCGGCATTTTTTTGATATAAAGTCGGCATTTTCGCTAAATATTTATAAGGATCAAGTAATGTATCATACGCCTGTCAAATGTCAAGGTCATATCTCCACTACTGGAGACGTGACGGCACGAAACATTTTTGAAATTTACAAAATTCCGACAAATTCCGACTTTGGCGCCATCTAACTCCAAAACTAACGAATTTAGAAGCAAACAATTTGCGTTATTGTTTATAACATTTAGTTGCCTACAAAAAACCGCAGCTCCAAATTCAGATCAGATCTACTGTTTAGACGCTAGAGCGCAAAAACCGTGAAAACCGGGAAATTTTAAACTAATTTTCGTGTTTAGAGACCTATGGTGAGAAAACTAAGAGGCTTAGAAATTCAAAATTGGCCTCATTTTATAGAAAATTTAATTTCCTGCTTTGATGTGTTTCGTCAGATTCGAGATCTAAACAATAGTTCAAAAGATATAAAGCGAGAACCGAAAGTCTAAATTTCGAAAACGTAGAAAAAACGCCATTTTGATTTGTTTTCGGCGGGTTCCGGTTAGAAATTTTCGGTTTTCGGAATTTCTCCTCCGATTAATTCTTCCATAGAATGTCCGTGCCAAATTTCATGTTCCCAGCTCGTCTAGAAGTGGTCGGGAATTTGTATACGTGCAGGGCGTTCCGAGCCCAGCCGGAGACTTTGAGCCACCTTCTCTCCGGCTGTAGCTATTACGCCAAGTCAGCGTACATTGCTAGGCACAATGCGGCCCTGCGGGTGTTATATTTCCATTTTCGACACCATTTTGGCATCGACGATACTCCTGTGCTGCCGTATGCCCCTGGAAATATTGAGTCCGTCGTGGAGAAAGATAAATGCACCATCTGGTGGAAATTCTCCTTTTCTACCACCAGGCAGTTGGAGGTGACCAAGCCTGATGTCGTTCTCCTAGACCACCTCTCACGCTCCATGTTCGTGATAGAGTTTTTGGCCACGGCTGAAACGAACATGGATGCAAAGGAGGCAGAGAAACGAACGAAATATCAAGACCTGCTTTTTGAGCTTCGGCAAATGTACCCAGGACACTCTGTTCAACTGGTAGTCCTTATCATAGGTGTTCTCGACGGAGTTACTGGCTCGCTGCTGGAGAGTATCAAGTGCATTCCGTCCTGCGTTGCATAGGCAGAGTCACTTGCAGCTCGCATGAAGAAGGCCGTTATAATTGGGTCCCTCCATCTACTTTGCAGGCACGACCCAACGGCAGCGTAGCAACCAATCCGATGGGCGTCGGACGTGGCTGCGATAACTGCCAAACCCATACCGAGTCCTCAACCATTATGACGGCAATGAAACCCGATGCTTGCCGCGGACTCTAATGTTTTCCAGCCCTTAAAAAGGCTGAGAATTGGAAAATTCGAAAATAATAATATTGAACGCGGATGCTAATGTGTCGCTGTTTGTGGAATATAATCTGGAATTATTTATCTCCAGAGCAATTTTGTAAGCAATAATTAGGAGCTTGGACTCAAGGAATAAAACTTGAAAGACCAAGTTATTATTTTATGATAAGAAGAGTTGTCAATATGATTATTTAACGAGGGTAATCACCTCACCTTCAGTTCGAATAATGTCCCATTCGTTCCCAAGTCCGACATCGTCGCCTTAAACGTGAACGTGGTGAGGCAATATTTTCCAACGAAAGTCCTCGGCGATGTGTTGGGACCAGCTGGAACGTCCGCCCGAGCGGATAGGCATTGGTCGACATTTCCCATAGCGAACGGATTCCCGGCCAATAATCCGTTTGGAAACTGTCCTGAGCTGTTGAACACTGAAATTGAATAAAAAACCTTAAGACTCATGCCTGGCACATGCTATTACCTGTTTTGTCCTTAAAAATAAATAAGAAACCTTTATCCGTGTGTTGCATTTTACCATTAACATGGATCTACCGCTGCGAAAGCCTTTTTCACATTCCTTAATCACTGTGAAGTTTAACAGTTCATTTCAATGATTGCACTCATTCTGTTATGAGGTAAATTTTTTCACTCTGGTTCTCTAGAATGTTGTCACTCCAGTTGCCATCACGATTAATAAATCATTACATACGTCTCATGAAAATACATACAAATTTTGGTAGTACTCCCTTGCTTAGAAATGTCCCATCCCTTTGCTGGATTGACGCTTATTCAAATTTGAGAAATGTACCGTTAAAATGTTTTGAACCTTAACTACAATTGCACCCTCCTCTCAGTTTTGTCTTTTATATAATTTAATTCCGTTTTCTGTTGGACATTGGATCCATATCGTAAAGCATTGCAAAAAATTTCAGGTTAATAAAATACAGTGCCTCTCTTACGTTTATAGGTGCAGTGTGGAAGGATGAAGTGACAGGGGACATGCGGCTAATCAAATTTAACATTTATTCATCTTACCGCACCGTAACTAGGCGATCGTCTCTTGCTCGAATAAACTATTTACAACAAGTATCTTTCTCAGCTGTTGGTTATTGTCGTTGGAGTTGAATACTTACTTAGAGCTGCCCACACGCTGCCATTACGGACGGCCTCGAGGAACAGAGAACTATCGTTACGGCAGAGTCCATTTGTGACGCTGGGCGACACTGGTGCGGAGATAATCGGGAAGGAAGGAAGGATTCGTGCCTCTGCGTAGTCCACAATAGAACGATGGCTCAGAATGTCGATCTCGGTGCTTCCTCCATTAACGTGGTGCGCCGCCAAGACTAGAAGCAGATCGATGACAACAGAACTCACCCTCCAATCGGGTGTTGCCATCGTGTTCATCTTGGGCTGGTTCGAGGGTTTGATGTTCCTTCGAAGAAAAAAACCTGCAAATTAGTCTTCTTACATCTGAAGAAACAGGGCCACAGACATCGAGAGAGCCTGGTAGGATTATCCTTGATGTCTTCTCGAATGTTTCATTTTACAAACAAAGGTGAGAAATGGAATGGATGTCAGAGATATGATGGACAGGACAGTGTGATGATACAGATATTTACGCAGAAATTTTTCGAAAGACAGTCAAAATGTCTAATAATGTTATATCTTATCCAAGTCATTATTTCACGCTTTATGTTTTAAATCATGGTCGAATCGGGAAGTCTATTTCTTGTGTGTTTGGAAGATCATCTTGGGGGTAAAGGATACCTATTCACAGCAACGTATCAGCCATCATTGATGAAATTGATGAATCGTGAGTCTTTGACGTCTTTAATATCCTTGCTGTTCAATCCCAAAGTTGAATTATATAATTTATCCGAAAAAGTTGCCCTATTCAATTTGACGACATTTGTTGAAAAGCACATTACTATTTACGACATTTGGAATATTTCGGAGTTGATGGGTTCGCTCAGCTTGGATATCTCGGAGAAATGACGTAAAGGGGCAAACGTATGCCCCATGAAACATGCTTCGACTTCCATCCCTGGCCAATTTTGTTGGGTTAAATCATTAATTTAGGGTATAAATTGTAATAGGAATGTAAATGTGTATACCCTGATGATGACATTCTATTTCCAATTCATGGTAAGAGAAAAAAAATCCATTATTGATTTTTCAAATAATATAGCTTAGCAAAAAAGGGTGATTAAATAGTAAACCATTTTCAAAGAGGTAACGGACTAGGTTGTTATTCATGGCACCAAATATCATTTAGGTTATTGACGATCACCTGTTCTCAATAAAATAATCTGGGGCTATTCCTAACTCGATAACATATCGTTTATAGCGCGAACACCAAAGGAAGAACGTTGAACGACGGCTAATAGCTCAGTGTACAGAAATGAGAGAAACTGAATGCTGAAATCATTTGAGGAGGAGATTGACTAAAGTAAATGGATTCCTTTCCCTATTTTGGAGGCACCATTTCTTGGACGGAAGAAGTGCAACGGACATCAAGCGTAGAATACACTAAGATATAGCAAAATTCATGGTGAGAATGCAATTACTATGCTCATAGAAGGTAATATACTATGAACGAGGAAACAATGGGAAAATATACGTGTGGAGCGTTGCTTTTTACGGGACAGAAACATAGACCACTGGAAAAAGTCCAGGAAATATTATTAGCTTTCGAAGCCAGGTGTTTGAAGAGAATGCTGATGAATGAATTGACGGATAATATAAGAAATAAAGAAGTTTACAGAAGATTAAAAGAAGAAGAGATCCTGCAGAAAAGAAAGAAGGTTACAGAAGAGTAGAAGAGGAAAACATCCTACGTAATATTACATAGAAAAGAAGAACCAAATGGGTTGGAAACACCCTGAGCCAAAACGCGTTTGAGAAGAACATAATTGAAGGCAATACAGATGTAAAAGTCCCAATAAGACGAACAACGGATGAAAACATATATTCATGAATTTAAACTGAGGTTTTATAAACGCAATAAATTTACCTCGCAGTTATTTTCAATGAGAATACAAATTTGACCTTCACTTATTTTCATCTCCAGCAATGAACTCAGACACATATTCTATATATTATATACGTGAGACGTTAGATTTTTTTCATGATCTAGTGTCCAATGCTAGTTACGTATGATGCTATCCCTTACCTTTATAAGACAGCTGACTCTCCGATATCGGCCATTGAATGAGGACTTGTGGACAGAAGGCAACACTTGTGAACATTCCTCCTGCCAGCGTTGGAAATCCCGAGTGAAATAAAACGGTCGCTGTTTCGAAACTTGTCGCACGAAAGCAGTCCTTTTATTGTGGTCGGGGAAATCATTGAATAATTTACGAATATTGGGTCACGTCATCCCAGTATTAGCGTCCATTGCGGAGAAGCGAGATTTCAACCGACAACTTTGTCTCGTCGGTTATGTATCTGTGGTCTTTTTTTCACAGTTAATGGTTCAATTGTTCTCACCATTGTGCATGTCGGGTGACTCCGTAAGGTTTAATTCGTGGCTTGTCTCGGTTGACTCAAAATCACTCACCTTTTAATACAAAAAACATTCTGAAAGTGATGGAACATGCGAATGATTTTTATCGTTGAAACGATTAGGCAAGCATAAATTTAAATAGACAATGATTATAATGGAGGGTTAATTAGCATACATGAGCGTGACGCTATCCAAACAATGAAACAAATGAAGATTAATAGTTAAAAAGAATTGCCACAGTAAGTGTAAGGATAATTGTTTAAATAATGAAATGGCGAATTATCCGACACGTGGGGTTCTAAGATTATCACCTTTCTCAGTCTAAGATTGCCACTCTTCTTGGACTTTCTGCCGCACCACTGCACCCTCGGCTTCCACAATATGTGCATTCATGGCAGACGTTCTCTGATAATCCTGGAGCACTACAGAACTTATCTCTCTCACTTGAATTATTCGAGTATCCCAGGACTGTTGCTAACCCTTTCCTTATGAAGGGATTCCTCGGAGAGGGCGATCACGTTGGTTGGGTTATCTGATGGGGGTAACAGTCTGGCGACAGTAAAGCTAGGGAAGTGGAACAAGCATGAATTAGAAATCAACCATCTTCATCTTAAACTGACGAAATGCCGGAACTATTTCAAATGTGAGCTGTGGATGGCATTTGTCAGAAAAGTGCATTTAGTGAGCTAACAAAAATACCACGAGTCATTCTCCCTCGCTAGAGAGTTCTCCGCCTTACTCCTTAAGAATTACATTTTTGGTGCACCACCGATTTCTTCCACAATTGCTGGTCATCAAACGAAGTGTTATTCAGATTGAAAAAAAAAGCATTTTGTAAGTTGTGGTTTTTCCTTTCCTCAAGTCCTTATAATAACTCAAAGACCCATGAACACTCGGCTCATTTTTCCAATAATTAAGTTAAATTTAACAGCTTTCTCGCGAAACTAACTCAGAATTCTGAGAGACTTTTTTCAAAAATATTTGCGACTTGTTAGGCGACTTTTTTTCGGCCAAATTGAGGACTAATTATCCCGCGCTCTAGTGATAATACTTGCCGCGTCACTGTATTCCCATTAGCCGGCGCGCAAGGCTGGGCCCTGCCGCACGATCGAAAAACCGAGTTTATTTTCGGGGTCGCGGATGGCCGCTGACTTTCTTAATGGATTCGCATTTTAGAAGCTTTAGTTAATATCGTAATGTAAGTTACTCACGGTTACACCGTGTACCTCTCAACTATTTTTCTACCTAAAGCCATAAAATCTGTACAAAATAGGGTCCGCCATTTTGTCCTATTAAAACAGCAAATATCCCTCTATGTTATTTAGAATTTCAACACGTCGACACGTCGAAGAATAAAGTTTGTTCTTTAAAATAATATCACTATTTATTTCAATACTCTCCTACAAAATGTTCTGTATACTCTTCATTTTGGAGATTTTCAGCGAAATCTCATTTCCGGATTTTTTTGCAAAATTTGTTCAACTTTAAGCCCTCGTATAATGTTAATGCGGAAGAACACACATCATATGCACGATTAGTAGGAGAGTCACTGTCACTGCCAAATGTCAACTTTCAGACTGAAAAAGTCCACTTTTTGAATTTTGGCCAGCTTTTTTCATTTCAGCCCACTGTGAGCCGGTGTGAATGCACTCACACCTCTCTGTTGAATCAGCACACCATTAAATAAAAGCGGACTGTCTATAACCGACCGCGGGCTACTTATTTCGCATAAACGTTTTGGTCCTTCGGGCCAGATTATTTCGTCGTTTTCTTGCGATATTCTGCCTTAATTATCTACTTCCTTGTGCGTTATTTTGATTTTATGAACTGATCGACTTTACTTCAGGTGCGAACCTTATGGAGGCCACGTGGTCATTAGAGGACATGCTCTGCAGTGGTGATGCTTTTTCATCTTTATCTCCCTGATCATGTGCTTTTCCTAGAACTGCGACGAAGATTCATCTATCTGCTGACTTTCTAGCCGTCTTCTTACGACCTATTCCACCCTTGGCTTGGTGTGGACTGTTTTCTGGGGAGACTATCAGCTGTTGTAATCCATTTTGAACCGTTTTGAAATAATCATTCAGTTGTGTATTATTTCTGTTACTATGGCGGTGGAATTAGGAGCACTCATTCAAGATTAGTTTGGTAAAAGTGAACTTATTTCCCGTTTCTGGTCTAAGATGTTGAAAGTGTGTAAGGACAAGTTGACCACTGGCTTGCTAGAGAAGCGCACAAGTTTACTTGATTCGGATTGGAGAGCTCTCCTTAGTAGTCATTACGAAGTTTTCAAGAAACCCAAATGAAAAAAGATTTCTTTTTGAGTTTTGAGGGGTTTTACATTGACGGGTATTTAACCAGTATTTATGATTTTAATCTCCATAAGGTTCGGGCGTCTCAGAATATGCCGCATCTCGCAGTAATGTAATAAAATTTAATGTGCCAAAATTAGAATTGCCGATCTTTTCTTGTGATTGATTGGAATGGGAGAGCTTCTGGCAGCAGTTCGAAAAGCCAGTGCACGAGGCACAGGAGCTTTTCAACGTTCAAAAGGTACTATAATTGAAACTCACGAGGCCCTGCTGCAGAGGTTATTCAAAATTTGCTTATCGCTGTGGGCAATTATCAAAGGGCTTAGAATGTCCTTGCGAGGCGGTATGGCAGCAATAGAGTGTTGTCAAATTTTCACATAAAAATTTTGTTTGAACTTCCTTCCATACAAAAGGCTGCTGCATCGGAACTAAAGTGAGTTTTAGATCAATTTTGCTAAACTATTAGGGTGTTTTGGAGCCTTGGAAAGCCCGTGAAAGCATGAGATGAGTGGTTTGTCTTACTTTTAGTGAGCCAATTTAATTGCTCCACTCGTTTTCAGTGGGAATTGTCTCATGCAGACATGCGAACGGTTCCCTCTTTTTCGGCGTTATCTGATTTACTAAAAAATAGAATCCATGCCTTTTACGCTTCAAGAGAAACTAGGTCTTTCTTGAAGCGTTTCAAGGGAAACTACGCTTCAAGGGCAACTAGGAGAAATTGCGAGTTAAAAAGGTTTCAAATGAATTCAACGAACCCATCTAATCAGCCGTGTCATCTCATTCTGTGGGTTCCTGCTGAGTAACGTCTCAAATATTCCCATGACGGGCAATAACTCGATCTGGCTGCTCTGTTTGAAGGGTCATTTGCTGAGTTACTGTACGACCTTCGAAAGCCTTAAGCCTGAGGAACGGAGAGAAGAGGCTAACAAACTCGCTCTCTGCTTGAATTGCCTTTCTCGTAATCACGAGGCGAGTCGGTGTCGATCGTCCGGTCGGTGTCTAGTCTGTGGCAGTAAGCATCACACGTTACTGCACGAGTCATTGTCAAGATGACTTAACAAAAATCAATCCTCATCGAATCCCATACACACCGCCTCGATCCCGCCTGGGCCGGCCAACCGCCTCAACCCCTATATAAGAGCTCTGCTAAGAGCTAAGAGCTTTGATTTTTATCTGATAAGGATCTCATCCCAAGGAAGAAGATCCCCAATTATGAAGCTTAGTGTTTGTTAAACAGCTGGTACGGTACTGTTAGCCCCGTAATGATACTAGTTGCCATTTGAATATAATCTAATGTTGATATTAATAGGTATATCAAGAACTAGAAAACGACAAACTTCTTTTCCATTACTCTTTTCCAATTTGAAGGGAGGCGGGGTTTCACTCTGTAATCTGTCATATCAATATGCTGTCAATGATATAATCACTGTAGAAAGTTTCATTTTTTTCTTCTCCGTTTCTTACTTTTTAAGAGTAAACATGTTGGTTAAGTGAACTGTTAATTAAAAGGACTCGGCTAATGCAAAAATGATAGAAAAATAAACTGTGTGAGACCGCATTTCAAAATTATAACTATCATATAGTAATTGACCAAGTATGCAACTCAGTTATTATTCACGCTTGGTACAAGTTGACTCAATAACTCTTTTTAATAAATTGTACAAACTTGATACCCAGATGACACACCCGAAATATTTAATATTATCTAATTTTCTCATTTGCAAGAATGATAGTGATATTCGTAGTTAATCGGCCACGCTGCCAGATGACATCGACCCGGGATAAAATCTTTCATAACTTATTCTCCCCACCGGGGCCCGCCCGCGGTATCCCTGGGTGAAGAGGCCAGCACTTAAGCAAATGCACCAACTCGAGAGATACTATTTCAAAAACTGCTTTCCTGCTGCTAATGTTAACTATATACAATACTAATTGCAACTGGCGCAAATAACTTACAAGTTAATGCGACTCAACTCGTACTACTGCTCAGGTTCTTCACCAACGATCGAGAAGACAGGATTAACCCTTTCCAGCCCAAATTAAAGCCTTAAAAAATGAAAAATTTTCTTTTTCATTTTTAAGTCTTAAATATACCTAACAGCATAAATAAATCGATTTATCCAATAATTTTTGTTGTTTGGTTGAGATTTGATGGTGGGTCCATATGGACCCAATGGGAACCTGGGACATAGGCCATAACATGTACAGCAGTTTTGGTTATTCATGGAATAATACCCAAAATGTATGTAGCAACGCAATTTGTCGAATCTGTTTCTTGACACCACCTTTGCAATATTCTTAATCCTGCTGTGTTGAGTCCAAAAAAAGCGATAGAATGGGACCTTTGTTACTCCACTCTTGATATGAATACTGAAAAATTGCTCTATTTCAGAAGAATTTGTGTTGATGCTATTGCCTGTTTGCGGTGTACTGTATACATTTGTCTCATTAGCGATATTTGCTAATCAGAAAAAAAACATTTTGAAGTATTCCAAAAGAGACATTTCTTCAGGAGGTTCTGAGAAAACAACGCTACGCTCAGTATTAACGTTGGATAAATCAAGATCCCTAAATTTCCATTTTACTACTGCCTTGGATTTTTTATTCTGTAACATATACAACCTTTGTGCCAATGGACAATCATCTAGATTAGCGTCGTTGTCATTTGGAGCACTTACGGTACTTTCAGTGATATTATCCAAATCAGGTTCAAAAACGTGTTCCGTTAGAAAAATAGTGAAAGGATTTTCACTCACTGTAGCAGAATTCTCAATTCTGCCTTGCCCAAATTCCACAACATGATTTTCAAGTTCTTCATCATCTGAAAATTCATGTCTTTCGTCGTCACCAGAGACATTGCCTTTGAGGAAAATATCTCTAATTTCATCTCTTGATAATCTGGGCATCTGTAAATTTGTTCAGTTTTATTAATTTACCAATAATACTTGCACACCAGTCTATTTATACATATTTTATACTGTATAAATGTCGACGTGCTGTGTGGGCAGTTTTAGTCACTTTCTCCCACTGGGTCCATTGAAACCCACTCCTACCCCTCTGTTTCTGTTCGGGCCGGGACAGGCATAATGTAATCTTGTCTTCTTGGTTTTGAGTTTCTCTACCTTTAAACCTCCCTCCCTTTTTATTCCCGTCTCGCCTTTTGTGCTTCATTTTTGGCTGTTTGTGAACGGCGAAAGAGGGCGCCAGTTTTTTTATTGGTACTAGTGTGTGCTTCGAGGGAGAGGAGGACACAGTCGAAATCGAGATACACCGGACTTTTCGTGAGGCTAGTCTCGTCGGCGGTGGGTCAGCTGACGGCAAACGGTGTGTCGAGAAAGTGGTGTGTCTGTTGGTGTGTGGCAGCGGGAGTAAGTCTTCCCCTTTTATATTATTTTCTTTTGCTCTTTTTCCATATGATCCACCCATTTTGATTTCGTGTTCCCCTCTTTATTTTGTTTTCTTTAGTGTACCTCCACGTAAGGTCTGTCCCGTCCTGTTTAATTTACAATCGTTTGTCTGAGTCGAGACGTCAGCCCCATGCGAATACAGTTTCGTTATTCAATTCTCATCCATTCTCTCAACATGGCCAAACCAGCGAAGTACACTCCTTTCTTATACGTCCATTACTGGAGCATCTAACTCACATTCATTTATTACCCACTCATTCCTGACCCTATCTATCCTACTTTGGCCGCAAACACACCTCAGATAACTCATACTCACGGCGTTAAGTGTAAGAGAACACCACATTTGTTGTACATGAGGATTTTCGCTTTCTTAGACAGGCACTATATCCTTGATATGCTCCACTTGCTACCCACCACTTTCTTTCCAGCATTTGCACGTCTCCAAATCTCCTCATCTATCCATCCATTTTTCCCGTCCGTCCATCATCTTATCTAAGTACACAAAATCATCCACTTGTTCAATTACTCCACCATTCGCCCTCATCATACAGTTATTCTCATTCTCTTATCAAAAACTACTACTTTAGTCTTGGACGCATTTACCCTCAATTCCATTCTCTCTGTTGATTCACAAAGCTTATTTAGGAGCTTCAGTATATCCTGTTGGCTCTCAGATCAAAAGAGAATCATTCGCATGTAGTAGAACATATTTATTTCCAATCAAAACACTGTCACTCATAATAAAAAAGGTACTTGGTTTTATTCCACACTATTTCATATAGCTCAACTCGACCATGGTTTCGACACCGCATGACATCCTCACCCGAGGATGATACGCGGTGTTGAAACCATGGTCGAGTTGAGTTATATAAAATTGTGTGAAATAAAACCATGTACCTTTTTTATTATGAGTGACATCATAAATTTCCTCCAGGTGAAGCCGAAAACTACGTCTTATATACATAACACCGTCGTTTTCACTACGTGCATCTCTAACGCATTTATCCATAGATACATTAAACAGCCATTGGTGACATTATGCATCCCTGCTTTACGCCCTGTTTTATTACAAACTAATCACTCAGAACCCCGTTAACTCTCACACTTGCCGTACTATTATCATACATCGCCGCCATAACATTCAATAACTGCCCTTTCACTCCATTTTCCTCCAAAACCTTCCATATCTTCTTTCTATTTACCCTCTCATATGCATTCTCTAAGTCAACAAATGCACTATACACTTTCTAGTGATAGAAAAGTGTACTCATGTACATTTTTCTATCACTAGCAGAAGCGTGAAATGCTGGTCACTACATCCTCTCCCAGGCATAAATTCACACCGCACACCCCATATTCTGTCAGAAGTAATATTCCTCACTCTTTCAATTAAAATTTTGCTGAACTTTTTCCGGAATGCTCAATAAAATAATGGCCCGATAGTTATTATATTTGGTCTTTCCTCCCTTCCCTTTGTACAATGGAACGACAATTGCATTCTTCGAATCCACTGTAACAAGAGAAGCCAGTAATCATAAATTATATAGTTCACGCATCCAACAAATGAGTAAATTACACCCGCAATTCATCATTTTACTGGATATCACATCTACGTATGCAGTCTTACCATTTTTCAATGCTCCTACAGCCATTACGACCTCATTCTCACTTATATCCTTTTCCATCATCACATTCCCGCATACTACTTCGTAAGGCTCATCCTCAGCGCCTGCAGCATCATTGTATAACTCTTCCAAATACTCCCTCCAGCAGTCCCTGATATTGCTCTCGTCCCACACGATCTCCCCACTCTTGCTCTTTACCGCATTCATTCCCCTACCTTCACCAATCTTAGCCCTTTTTACCCACTTCCAAAACAGCTTTTATTTCCCTCAAAATCGCTCTGAATCTTGCTAGCTTCATCCGTACGCATTCTTTCCTTGCTATCATTCACTACGATTTTTCATTCATTCTTTTTCTTTCTGTAAATCTCACATGCCTTAGTACGCTCTTCCTCAGATTTGGCAGCAGTCATATTCTTGTACGCCTATTTCTTTTCCCTGACTGCAATTTTCACTTCTTCTTTCCACCGAGCATCACCTTTCATTCTTCCTACCACTACTTTTCCACGTACACTTTCAGCAAATTCTACTAACACTTTTTAAATACCCACGCATCATTCACATTATCATTTCTGATGTACTCATCCCATTCTCTCTGCTTCAAGGATAGAGCATCCTCAAGCATGCAACCATACTGCATTCTTACCTCACTGTCTGGCAACCTCTCCACTTTTACTCTCAACTGATTACGCGCGACATTCTTCCTTGGCACTCAATTTCTGCCCAGATTCACTTTGGAGAATACCATACAGTGGTCTGTTCCACAGTCAGCACCCCTCGTCACTCTCGTGTCCCACACTAACTCCCTCAATCTCTCATCATACACAACGAAGTCAATCATGCTTTTACAATCGCCCGTTTGCCAAGTAAACATATGTATTCTCTTATGTTTGAACCATGTATTCGACACCAACAACCCTCTTTTCAAGCACATTCTCACCAAGTTTTCACCATTATCATTCACTCGAGGGTCACCAAATGGCCCAACCACTCTCTCAGATGCATCCCGCCTCACACCAACCCACCCATTCATGTCACCTAGTACAATATTCTCTCACCAGGGTCACATTCATTCAAAACCTCTCTCAGTTTTTCCCAAAACTCATCTTTCACACTGTTACTCTCTCCATCCACTGGAGCATAGCACGCCACAATCTCAACTCTCCCAATACCTACTTTCATGTGAACCCAGAGCAATCTAGGGGATACAAATTCGTGCTTCCTTACTAGCAACTTAGCTCTCTCGTTAAGAACGAGTCCTACTCCTTGACTGCCGCGTACATCATCGTTAACTTCTGACCACAGGTCCAGACCACTGCCATCTAAATAACTACGTCCCGCCCCTAGCCCTTAGTTTCACACACACACAAGACATCCATTCTTCTCACTCTCATTTCACTCAACAACCCATACTCCTTTCCATGTACTCCTCTCACATTCCAAGTACCGATAGTCCAGTTCGTATTGCTAAGTCCGAATCTTGATGGGCCAACCTTATTCAGCTTCCGCTGCCTTTCGTGGCTTTGGCCGTCCGAGGCTACTTTGTGACTCTTAGGAGTAAGTTGTGATAGAGTATCCAAGGTTACCAGCCTTTGCAGTACCCACACCACGTGTAGCTTTCCCTGCTAACGGTTATGGTGCTCAGTCAGTTTTGGAACATTTTCGCCAGTATGCCACAAGAGAAACCAAAGCATAGTAATACCCTAGGCCCGCTTTCACTATTCTACTCAAGCTAGGATTCCTTCTGAAGGGACTACCTTGAGAGCCAGCATACTGTTGCTCGCAACCCACCACTAGGAGGTATAAGCGGTGAATTGACACACTGGATCACTCCGCTATGTCTAAACCATTAATATTTCAGGCCTGTGAGACTATGATTACTCTTCTTTTTCTTCTCATTGTCATTTCACCCAATGATCCAGGTCGGTGATTCTCAAAGTGATAGCCACTGCCACTTTAGCGCCAGCTTTTAAATCTAGGGGGGACGAATAGAAACAAGGGTAGCGCTGGATGCAGGGCCTTGACCGAACGTTATCATGCATACATGTCTGGAATTGTATTAACCAGATAATTGTTTAGGAATTGAAATTAAAATTTGTAAGTTTCAATTGTTTTAACTTCATTTATAATATTCCTCATTTGGTCATATAGTGGATGATCTCAAATGTTACCAGTTGTGAGTGTTGGGTGCAGGTTTGTGGAGCAAAAGGAGCGGTGGCTTGAAAGCGTTTGGGATTCAATGTTTTAGAACCAGTGGTTTTATTCGTTGTGTCAATAATGTACTTCTAAAAG
This sequence comes from Ceriagrion tenellum, assembly GCA_963169105.1. NCBI lineage: Eukaryota > Metazoa > Arthropoda > Insecta > Odonata > Coenagrionidae > Ceriagrion > Ceriagrion tenellum. The sequence continues at coordinate 132,637,546 of OY720640.1, forward strand.
TGATGGGGCCTTTTTTATACGCTACTCTGGTTTTCTAAAGGGCCAAGATTTTCATGCAACAATTTAATCTCAATTATATCTCATAAATTCTTTTTCTTTCATCACATTTCGCGATTATTTCTCTTTTCCCTGATTATCGAAGAGAACAAACCCTTCCAACACGCCTAGGCTCCCATCAATTAGAAGGTATTTCCTTCTATATCATGCCAAACTTATGGTTAATTCATGTTTAAGTTATGGTGGCAAACAAATTAAAAGACCTTCCTGAGCAGATTCCAATATCTTCTTCAATAAAAGCCTCTCTTCTATCAAGTTGGCTGTCTGTACCCTTAGTCTCTTCTTATGTGTTGGAATACAATTGTGATGTGAAAGATAACTTATGAAATATCCATTGAAGGTGACTGATTAAAGAAAGTGCCTTATTTACTGTGTCGATTGAAACTAAAATCTTTGGAGTCCTTACCAACTAATTACAAAGAAAGATATTTGATGCCATGACTAACTCTTTTATGGATTAGTAAGTCCACAAATTTCGATTTGGATGCGTTAAGGTGCTTTCAAACATGAAAATCAAACCAGCTGTTAGATTAATTCATGATGACATTTGTGTTGCTGAAATTTGCTACAATGGTGTTGCGATTTTATGAAAGCAATCAGTTTATCGCCCATAAAGTGGTGGCAAAATATAACATGCATTTATTTAAAATGCTTCTCTTGGGTAGAGTATACGAAGTTTCGTCGCTCATTATTGATTTCAATGGTTCAATTTTAATCTCCTCTTTTTTCCTATGTCTAGGTTACTCTTCCACCCCTCATCATTTTCTCTACCCCTTGTGTCATATCCGTTAGATAAAGAAGTTTTGTTTTTAGATTTTCGCAGCGATTAGATACACCAGTATCAACCATTTTCAGGCATACTGCTGCGTGATGAACTTTAACGGCTCAACGTTTCGTTCCTCCTGCTGGGAACGTCGTCAGGAGACTGAAGAAGATATATCCATTTCATCTGGTCGGACCATTGGAAAACTGACCATTGTTGTCATGGATTTAAAAACAAATAAATAAAAACCCACTATTTAAAAATTCAAATATTAAACCAGAAAATGGTTTAATGGTTGGTTGTCACACCAATATTTTGGGATAGGTATCTTTTCCACGCACTGCTTAAGTGATAATCTGCTTATTATCCACGGCTATTTCTATGTCTTTCTAAATTTTGTTTTTTTTTTGTCTTGGGTACATTTAGCAATAGCAAAATCATTAGAAATGGCGTGCCATAGATGTCGCGGAAAATTTTCGGAGTCGAATAACTTAAGGATAGGAAATAAAACAGGCCGAACCACACCTTATATGTCCCCAAATAGTCAATGATTGTAAAAAAATCAGCAAAATGAAACAAGTGTGTCAAATAACCATAGGGTAACAACTTTCAGAGCAATGTAGCAAATATTTGAATTTGGTTCCACTTTTTCGACCTCGAGAGTTTGTGAAGTCATTGTACGGCGAAGTTCAAGTGCATCGAATTGTTGCATACTCCCCATTCTTGTCAACTTTGAAGTATTACAGCTTTGAACCCTTCAACGCTGTCCTACTTGCAAGGCACCAACCCCACACGCTCAGTTTTAATGTACTTTTTAGGCAATAAGTATTTTGCTAAAATAGTGTCTTCTGATTTTAAAATGAGATATCTGTCGTAGACTACCAAATACTTTGAATTTCACTTATACGTATACTTTCTCTGAAGATTAATAATTTCGATTTTGAACATATAGCTTTCCAAGCTCTGGAAATAAGCAACGATTGTTCATCTAATAGCCTCAAATAAAAAGGTGAAAATTTTTTTTTCGGAATGAATGGATAAGCGTGAGCATATTAGGAGCTTAGATGGCTATATGGCGCCTTCTTATCGCATCTGACACAATAAACACTTCCTCTCGCCTTTGTCTCCTTTTTTCAAAGCAGTCAGAGTGATGCGATTCATTTCGGCTCGGAATGATAGTCACGTCAGGTTTCGAAGGACAGTGGAGAGTCATGATGTTTTCTCTTCGCTTCCGTTAATTCCAGACCATTATCTTGGTTGGGCATGTGCACAGTTCCTCCAACCTCTTGACGATGGAAGAACAGTGTAATGCCGAGCGGCTCATTCAATTTCAAACGCTTATCTCGGAAGTTTATGAAGTCAAAAGACCTGAGTGAAAAACTTCATATCATCTGAAACGAAGTTGCTTCGCTGGGATGTCGTCCCGCGAGACTAATCTCTCTTTTTCTTTTTCTCTTTGCCTCGTCTTTCTATCCTTAAAAATAACACCTGCGTCTTGAGTTATCAGTGGAGAGGTGAGGGAGGACCTACCAACAACTGCTACGATCTGCCAAGCTGGACTTCATAAAACTAATCGCGCGTTGAGTGACCTCCAGAAAGGAATGGACAATGGGTTAGGCCATGCGGGACAAAGGGCCTTTGTTTGGAGGGCCCATTTGAAGACGAGACCAAGGATCATGGGAGTTAGTCGAGTAGGGCTAAGACCGTGTTCGAACTTGGCAAATCAAGCAATCTTCCCTTGAAACCTGGTACGTATTGGGCGGATATGACGTCAAATTCAAGTGGCCGATGACGCCATATTGTCTAGATACCTAGTCAAGATACCAAGTAAATGAAAAAGCAGACTTGTTATGCTTGCTAGGTTCTAAGTTAGAACTCGGGGTGTGATAATATGGGCTTGTATTGAAAATAGAAGCGAAGAAACTTTCAAATGGATACTATTTTATTATCTCTATGTGTATTTGTGTGATGTTTATTATTTTTTTGCGGAAAAATCGATGAATTCGCTAAATTTAAAGGCTTTTCAAATGTGAATATACTGAAAGATTTGGTACCTAATAGTTTTGTGAATAATTCCGTACATTGTAGATATTCCGTCCTTGTTTACTTCATTGAACCTACCAATTCTGTTTTCCTTGCTCTGGAAGGAAAAAAAATGATCCCGTTGAAAGAATTATGGTCCGATGGAAAGTACTCTCAGGTAGCCATAATTCCATCGACAGAATTGGTTTTAGCCAACGAACATTATACTTGTTAAAAACGTTGAGCATTGGAGAGATTTTCACTGTATTCATCAAAGAAGGGGGACAATAAATCATTAGAGTAAATGTAATTTGTTTTCAACTTAATTACCAATGTTAGTTACAACGCGCGTATTTATCAGTAATCAGTCAAAGATCATAGGTAGTTTGTTCGGAGTGTAATACATTAATATATTGTTACATGTTTTTTCATATAGGCAAAAAATATATTCTAATGCCTTTTTGTGCATGAAGACGTTGATTGTGGTGAAATACAGTGAACGATATGTCGTCCACTTTAGCAGCCCCTAGTAATCGAAGCATAATAGTTAATCACCATATTATCGTATATGAGAATTATTTTATTCATAAGCAATAAGATTTAAAAAATAATATTCTCTTTTAATTTGTCGTATTTATTTATTTAAGTAATTGCTCACATACAGCATTTGTGCCAGTATACAGTGTCGCAGTAACAATTAACACGTAATGTAGACGTAGACAAACAAACCAAACAAAGAGTACATGATAAAAATATGCAAACGAACCAATAAAGCATTGGTGGAAAGGGAGGAAAGAGGGAGTGGTTTAGTTATTTGCCGAGAAATGGGACATGGCAAGGTTGATGAATGAGTTGGAAGAGAGTAAAAAGGGATCAATGTTATTGGGCAGAGAATTGAGAAGTGAGGAGAGGCGGTAGTGAAGGGAACGCTTGATAAGGGATAGTCTAGGGATAGGCATATGGAGTAATGAGTGCGTACGTGTGGATCGACAAGGAACTCGGAAATTAATGGAGGAAAGCAATTCAGGATAATCAATATTTGAGTTAAGAATGTTGTAAATAAATTTTAAATCGGTTTTGATTCTTTGATTGCAGGGATTGGGAATGGATAGAGAAGATAGGATCGAATCAGTAGGCATGTTGCGTAAGTGGGAAACTCTGTATTTTACTATTTTAGCAAAGAAACTAGTTACGCTGTTAATAGTGGCGAGATTAGTTGGAGCAGCGATCGACCATATGGGTGAGCAATATGCTGTGAGTGGAAGAGCAAATGCTGTAAAGTATGATTGTAGGGCTTGGGGGTTAGTGATTTCCGTGAAGCGGTAAAGGAGACCTAAGAGGGACATGGCTTTGCTTTTAATCAATTGAATATGGTCCAGGTAGGTTAGTTTACTATCTGTTAAAATACCCAGATCCTTCACTGAAGAAACGTAATTAAGAGGCTCAGAATCAATAGCACAATTAAAATTAAGAGGATTTTTTTTAAGAGAGATGGAAATAGTATTGCATTTAGCGGAGTTTAAGTTCAGCTTCCAGGTATTGCACCATTTAGCGGTCATATCTAAAGCATTTTGAAGGTCTTGGCAGTCTGAGGTACTATAAATTTGTTTGAAAATCTTGCAGTCATCAGCATAAAGAAGGGTATGAGCTTGGGGGGGAAGAACAAGGGAGGCCAGGTCGTCAATGAAGAGGTTAAAAAGGTCTGGCCCCAGGACACTACCCTGAGGAACACCAGATGTTACCGGGGACCAGTGGGAAGAGGTGCCTGAAAGTATAACCCGCTGAGTTCTATCACTGAGAAAGGATTTGAGTAGATCAATAAAATTGCAGTGTACGTTGAACCGCTGACTAAGCTTGTGAAAAAGGTTGGTGTGGTCGAGAGAGTCGAAAGCTTTAGAGAAGTCAAGAAAGATGGCATCAAGTTGTGTATTCTTCGCTATTGCGCTGACAGCATGGTGTTGATATACAGAAAGGTTAGTCAGACATGAACGACCTGGAAGGAAGCCATGTTGATTATTGGAGGACAGGAGAGGAGATGTAAAGTAATATAGTCTGTTGAGGATAATCCTCTCAGAGACAGGATAGAATTGGAAGCAGTGAAATTGGTCGATAGTTAAGAACGTCGAATTTAGGGCTTTATGTATAGGAATAATGTTTGCCATTTTCCATTGGATACAAAAGACCCCGAGTGAAAAGCAGCGATTCAATTTGAGGCTCAGCGGGGTCACGAGGGAGGAGGCGCAGTTATGTACAAAGATAGGACTGAGACCATCGGGACCAGGGGAACGGTGGAGAGGGATTTTGGAAAGAAATTGAAATACCTCCTGGGGATCGGTCTCTATGTGGGATAGACAGTGGGTTGTACTTGATGTGAGGGGATGGTCATTGGTAGAAGGGAGATTGAATAGGGGGATTAGACAATCGGGAAAAATATCATAAACAAGCAAGATCTATCCGAGGCCACAGCACTATTAGTTTCGTAAGTCACTGTCTCCGGAATTTGGGGACGATTACGACGGCGATTCACAAAGGACCAGAAAAGGTTGGGAAGCACTTTACAGAAGTAATCCACTTCAATCACCCACAATAATTATGGACACGGATGGCGCTTTTCGTATGTTTTAAGAGATGAAGGCCGCATGATGTCTCTTCCATCGTAAAAGGGCTACGAAAGTGTCAAGTACGGATTTCACTTTGCTTGCCTAGGAATCAAGATATCTTGATATCAAGTTAACTGGGCGTTTTCCAAGTTCGGAAACGGCCTAAGTGAGGCTTTCGACTTCTTCCCTTTTATGAACTTCCCTGGCCACAGCTTTAGAATGCGGCTAACGTCGTTCCTGAGTGCTTCAATTTAAAAATCATAAGCAATCGCAAGTGCGGGAAATCGAGAAGCATTTCTGTTTAGCTCTCAGTAGAACTTTACCTTCTGTTAAATATCTATTAAGATGCAGCCAGCGTCGTGTTTCACTGCAGCTTGTAAACGGTGGAAGTTGACATATAAGATCGGTAGCTTCTTCACTTCTACCAAAACGATATAAAGCGACTAAATTAATGATGTAGGTAAATTTTATGCGGACTAGTAGATAATACAGTTCAGAATCCGGCCAAAAAGGCAGTTGAATATGTATGAAACACGGGGGGAATAGAGAGATTATTTACTAGAGCGTACCTTGCAACGCGTAGTGTGCTGTGATTGCTTCAAAGATCACCATATCAAGAAAAATTATTAAGTTACATTTATTAAATGCATCTCTTTCATCGTATGATAAATTTTCTGCATGGCATTTGCCTGACCGAAGCTTCTTTTCCAGTAGATTACAAAAAGCTGTAAACTAATACATAGGGCTCATACCACGTCAGATCAGCTGTGAGTTGACCCTTGGTGTCCCCAATTTGAACCAAAATTTTTGTGTGGGTTCCTTCTGGCATTTTATGAAAAAGTGTAGAAGCGTTTTTGGCAGATCTAGAGACGATCAAATTTTCGACCATTTTGCGCTTTTTTTTCTTTTAGCTCTATCTCCTAAAATAAAATAGCTAGAGAAACGGTTGACGTCTTATTTTGTTTAAAAAATAATGTATAGTAACAGTGTGCGATCATTTTGGTAAATAAACTAGATTTTTTTGCAATTGTTTAAATCTTGAATGTTTAAATTTTAGCAATAAAAATACAGCCATTTTTTAATTTAAATTTTTGTTCCAGTTGGACACGTTAGTGTTTTGTCTTACCTCAGAAATAAATTTGGTCCTGGGCAGTTCACAAAGAACCGAGATATTAAACTTCCAAGATTGGACTACGCCTTCATTCGCCACGACCGAAGGACCCGCTGTCGGCGTCAAAATGATGTGCCGCTGTATTTTGAGAATTTATATCTTGACCTGTGTAAATATTAGTGCAATATTTTATACACCACTTTAAAGATAATTTTATTCTTATTTCAGGAATATTTTTATTATATGATATAACAAAAAATTGAGACACGTTCATGCAATAATCGACACCGCACAACCCTAAATTTGGCAGTTTTATCAACTTCATGAACATCGTAACTCAGCCTAGTAAAAACTACGTAATCTACAGCATTGACTTTCCACCAAAAGTTGCGAAATTTATTAAGAATACAAAAAATGGCAAGCGCAAATTTTTATAATGCATGTTTTTTTGTTAATGACCGAAAATTTTTATACATTACCTAGTCCTACAATTTGCACAGAATCGAAAAATTAAATTCAAGGAAAAACTTATTAATTTATTTGTAACTTTTATATGATCCGAAAGTACATGATTTGTGCGTAGTATAAATTATTCTTGATAATTCTGAGGAGTCAACTCAAACAAAAGTCACGGAAGGTCTCGTATTGGGCTTGACGAGTTCACCCAAAGAATTATTTGCCGAAAAGTGCATTCATTTTACCACAGAAAAAGTTTCCTACTATTATAAAATTACTGGATGACTTGAAGTGAGATCTGGAGGATTTTCCTGACGTTAGCCCAAGCATAATGCTGAGGTAGCGTAAAGGGTTGGGATTCTAATTTCAAAAATTAAAAAATAAACCGGTGCTATCAGAAAATCCGCGAGTGGCTAATCAACGACAAATTTTCCTCCGCACAATTTAAAAATTATGAGCGTCACGCTGAAAGGTATTTTACTGCGATGAAACTAGGTGTGGCGCTAACCATACAGGAAATACGCATGGCAGGAGAAATTCAACGACGGGAGCACGGGAATTGACTTTGACCGTGGAATAATTCAAGAGGTAAAGAGTTGCTATTGTTTTCAAAATAAACTTCGTAGGATAATGGAGAATTTTCTGATGACATCTTTCGTGTTATTCACATGCATGGGGATACAATCAATACTTAATCAATGTTACAGGTAAATGCATGGGAAGGCGGAATAACGCTCGTCTTTATGATTGATTGACTAGATAGTAGGATCTATTGAATACACCATCAGTTTCTAAAGCTCGATGGAAAATGATTCTGTCGCAGTAAGCCTCGCTCGTCCAAAAATCCGTTTTGGGTTGCGCGCGCAAGAAGTGGCATCGCAGCAATCGTTCACTCCTGCATATTTTCAGAATTATCTAGTATAATTTATACTAGATAATTCTATATTCTATAATATATTCTATAGATATATTCTATAATAGACTATGTACGCATAAATTATGTATTTTCGGATCATGTAATAGTTAAAAATAAATGAGTAAGTTTTTCCTTGGCTTTAATTTTTGATTATGTGCAAATTGTATGACTAGATTATATACAAACATTTTCGTTCATTAACAACAAAATATGAATTATAAAAATTTGCGCTTGCCATTTTTTGTATTCTTATGAAATTTCGCAACTTTTGGTGGAAAGTAGATTACATAGTTTTTACTAGGCTGAGTTACAATGCCGACAGCGGGTCCTTCGGTCGTGGCGAATGAAGGCGTAGTCCAATCTTGGAAGTTTAATATCTCGGTTCTTTGTGAACTGCCCAGGACCAAATTTATTTCTGAGGTAAGACAAAACACTAACGTGTCCCACTGGAACAAAAATTTAAATTAAAAATGGCTGTATTATTAAATTATGTATTATTGTTAAAATTAAACATTCAAGATTTAAACAATTGCAACAAAATTAAGTTTATTTACCAAACTGATCGCACACTGTTACTATACATTCTTTTTTAAACAAAATAAGACGTCAACCGTTTCTCTAGCTATTTTATTTTAGGAGATACAGCGAAAAGAAAAAAATGCGCAAAATGGTCGAAACTTTGATAGCCTCTGAAAATAAAAAAAAATTTTTCCAAAAACGCTTCCACATTTTTTTCATAAAATGCCAGAAGGAACTCTAACAAAAATTTTGGTTTGAATCGGTGACTCCAAGGGTCAACTCACTGCTGATCTGACGTGGAATGATCCGTAGATATTTGCTCTGCGCGATAGCATACGTAATGTTAGTCTTTGAAAAGTATCAGAGTATTGCTGCTGTGGCAACGACAGGTCGGAACACCTGGGCCTTTTGAATAATTAGAATAGCTTTTGTTGTTTCGCATAGAAGTATCTGTGTATGTTTCTTTATGCTATGTGAAAATCAAACTTTTGAGGCCAAATTTCATTTAAAAAAAGCATTCGCTTAAGATATAGCCGTCTATGTAACACCTTTGATATGTTTCGACTGTACGAGTATATGTAGCATATTTTGGTATTTGAAAGGTGCAAGCAAAAGATATCAGCTTCCCTAACATAGCTCCAATATTCAGAAAGAATGAAAGAATATTTGTTGAGACATGCGACATTACATGTCGCTTTGTTGAAGCATTGCTTGAGCGTCAAAACCTTTAAATCTCCACCGGCGACCCGGTTAAAATTCATTTAAATCTCCTCCATACTTGAAGAGTAAAACCACTTTATTTCTGATTGGACTCCCATACAAAACAGTGTATCCAACAACACAAGGTGATCCAAGCACTCGTGGTCACACAATAGTTTCATATTCTTAGACGAAAAGTAGGATTTCCTTCCGTATTCATCTCTTACACATAGTTTGTTATATCCATATTTTTTTCTGGAATTGAATAACATCGCCAAATCACGTTCACAGAAAACATGGAAACACAAGCACTGTTTTATTGGTGGACTTTTTTGGAAATGGAAACTGGAATAGTATGCAAAATAAATAGATAGAGCGCACTGAGAAATTAATGACCAATTTTTATTGAAATAAATATAAAAGGCAGATTTCGGCGGAGGAAAATATGGCAAGTGATATTTCTAAATATCTCAGCCGCGATGTTGTGCTGACATATACTTGAGTAGAAGTAGCCGTAGGTAGTCGTTTCAGCCCTTCTTATGATAACTAAAGCGTGGACTAAAAGTCCTCAATTTTGCAAAAAAAAGTCGCCTAAAATGACGGAAATATTTTTTTTTAAGTCTCTCAAAAGTCTGTGGTATTATTGTGAGATAGTTGTTAAATTCAACTTAATTATTGGAAAAAAGAGCCGAGAGATAGGGGTTCATGGGTTTTCCAGTTGTTATATGGACTTCAAGGAAGGAAAAACCACAATTTACTACATATTTTTTTAAAATTTTGGATAACACATCATTTGATGACCAGCAATTGTGGAAGAAAAAGTTAACCCCTATAATTTTTATAGCTGATAAATATCTAACTTTATTTTGGGATGGGAAAATTAAATTTAATGTATGTTTTGGGTGACAGATTTAATTTTTTTATTTTATCATTTCAAATAAAGGAAAAGTATTCGTATAAAGAAAGTAAAGTTTCATTGCCTCGACGACGCGTCATAAGGTAGTGGCTGACTGTAATGGCTGTTTTGGAAGATGTCAGAAGTCTGTCCCTTGAACTCTCCATTGAGAATCTGAGCTACATCACTCATCAACTCGAAGCCTTCGTCTTTACTCAAAACATTACACAATTTTGTAGAAACACTTACGGCTTGTTCACCCTTTACATTTTTGCCTTTATTCTCTACATTCATAATTGACGACACTGAATCACTTAGGCTCAGGATGGAAGATTCAAGGTGTTTGATTGTTTCAACCAAAAACCCAAAGGATGCTGAAATGCATATCAGTCCAGTGGAAGTGTGCTATCCTCTAGGAGTCTTCGAGTATTTTCTACACCATCTGCATCATCTTCAGGGTCAATATTCTGTATAACCTGAAGTAAAAAATTAATATAAAAGTTTCCGTGCAGTTGCAGTTGTAGTTAAGTGATCAAAACTGGCAGGAATTCCATCACATATAATGGAATTGATTCATCAGTCACAAATATAATTATAGATAGTTATTTACATTCTTAATTTTTTCGAAGTGCTGGGCATTGAACACACAAGCTTCCAGCCATGTTCCAAATCTCGTGAGGACCGGGTCTGGAGGCAATGGCAGATCACAGCAAAGTGTTTTATATACTTCCACGCGCGATGGTGCTTTCAAAAATACCTGAAAAATTATTAAATATGAGTTCTGCAGTAATAATTTTGCAATTTAAATGTATTTTTAGTATTCGGAATTAGAGTAAGTACCTTTTTAATGGTAGACACCTACTTATTTTCAATGGGAAATCTTTTGCGTATTTCTTCACATACCCTGTGAAGAGTGTACACTTTGCAAGTGATGTGAATCATTTTAGGGTAGAAAACCACCCAAGCCTTGACGGCTTTAACCATGTACGCCGCTCCATCGGTTAGGAGAAGTAAATTCTCTCTTGCACTATTATCTCCAGACAAAGAGGCTGAAAAACATTGGCGCGGACATTACGAAAAATACGGTAAAGTTGCGGCAAAGAACTCATCAACATAAGTTATACCGTTCATTAACTTCAGTTCTGATTTGAATATGCTCACTTTTTCAGAAAAAATTACATTGTACTAATTTAGGTATAAATACTTCCTTAAGGGTTCGTCAATACAGCGTGCAACCGTTTCATTATTCACTCTTTCAAGTTGCTTGAATCCCACGAGGTAGGGCTTCTTGGGCTCATCTGGTGTCAATTTTCCAACCAATATGTTGCACACATATCGTCCCTTAACTTCAGTTGTCTCATCAGCAATGACATGTAATAGTAAAAAATTGACATGGGCATATACATAATTACTTTATTCATGCGAGTGAATACTTTTTTGTTGTTAATTTTATTCCAATCGGCTTACCTCCAGGAAATTGTGAAACGATGTCAATAGGTAATGTTATTTCCGACGCAAATTATGCATGTTAAATTACATGTATTCAAAGTATAAGTCACATTTTAAAATGACAACTACTTCTTTTGAAGTGAACCTTAATAAACATTTTGAAAAATATACAGCTAAGAGGATTAGAAAATTTATACCTCTTGATTGAATAAAGTGTGAATAAGTGACAGTTTTCCGTAGGACTGCGAGGAAGGACCGCATTCTTCCTCAGGCCCATATTCAAGGAGCCTCGAAGGAGCCCTCAAACAAGATATTTTTCAGGGAGGGATGATAGAATGTTTCCCCAGAGCCCCCCAAATGCCTCAGGGCTGCCTTTGTTTCACTACTTAATAAAATCTTCCCAAACTTTTCCTATTACTAATTGCGAATGAAAGGGGTAGTTATAGCGTGGATACGAAGGTCGTCCAATGGATTCAGTATCATTCCCTTCAAATACTTAAAACAACTTATGGGAAATCCGCGCTAGGTAAAATATTGGAATTATGAAGCCGTTGAATATAATTTGCCTAAAATTTTAAACTCAAAGATATCAGGAATTTGAGGTTCTGTGCAAGAAATATTATGGATATTTTTCGAAGGATTGATACATTAAAATATTTAATCAGTTACTCTATTCATTAGAAAAAATAAAATTAATTATTAATATAAAAAGATTAAAATATCTTGAAACATAATGAGAAATATCTTTATTATCAGAATTAATTTTAAATGTGGTAATTCAGAATTGCTTAAATAAGTTCTGTATATTATTAATATAAAAAGATTAAAATATCTTGAAACATAATGAGAAATATCTTTATTATCAGAATTAATTTTAAATGTGGTAATTCAGAATTGCTTAAATAAGTTCTGTATATTATTATAAGAAATTATAATTAAAAACACGTAATTTATAGTGAAAAAATATCTATTAATACTGACCTATTCGGGAATGTCAAACGATGCTTAAGGTAAATATTAAGTTATCATTATTATGAACTTCGTCTAATTCAAATGTCGTGCTGATGCTCACGGTTTTTTCACAAGCATTGCAGTAAATACTGTTGCTCAGTACTTGCAGATACTTGCATAGTGAAGGATACGCAGTCAGCTTGGCTCCTAAAGACGTCTGTCCTTTCACCTTATACATTTTCTTCCCGTTATATCTTGAGCAATTCCTCTCTTCATACCTTAGGCTACACAAATGAGCGGACGACTATCTTACGACGCTTTGAAACCTCAGCAAATGGCTGAGAATTTACGTGGCTCGCTCGTATATAAAGGAGAATAGTGTTCATACAATTTGCATCCATTCACCGGTCCTTGTTAAGCCTTTATTTTTCCTCTTCGCTCGAGTTCTAAGGGCGCATTGCTTGCCGCACTACAATGTTGGCTCAGTTAATCTGTGCGCAAAGCGACGCATGTACCTCGTCGGAAACTCTAGATGGTCTTTCATATAATTGTATCATTTTTCCTCTTATCTCCTAAACATAAGCGGAGTGTTATCATAGAGTGTAGAGCTATCGGCTTGTCAGCTGACCACCTGGGTTCAAATAAGATGGTTCATAATTAGATCAATGCATTCTTTCAGATCAAAATATCCCGGGTGAAGTCTTTGGATATCCCCAGGAAAAAAGCTCAATGTGCGAGGTGGTCCAGGGAAAGGAACTGGCCCTCCTACCCTGAATACGTGAAATTCACGCGTGAATGGCTCAGTCGGGGGTGAGCTCTACCAGAGCCACCTAGAATTGAAGGCCCGATCGCTGCCTTGTGACGTCACTGAATGTTGTGCAATGCTATCGCCAGAGCCGTAGTCGCCGAAGTGCAGTTCGCTTATGTGGCTTTCTCACCGCGGTGTGTCAGTTATCTCTACTCTTTTAGAACCTACATCAAGAAGAAAAGAATCGGCGGGTTTCGAGGAAATGTTTATATACCTGCCTACGTAAACATAGGCATGAGTATTTCCAGTTCAATTATATTACTCGACCATATTACGGCGAAATGTAACTGCCGGCTCTTGCTACGACATGTAGAAAGTTATATTTTTAGTCAACGTTATTATAATAATTATAATACATCAGACTCGACATCATAATTGATGGAAATGTAAAATGAACTGTGACACACAATCTAGCATTTACGCGCACATTTGGTATACTTAAAAATGTATGCATCTCGTAATTATAATTATAAATTACTAATAGCCGATACCTCATTTGGAACGAAAACCTTTTAATCATCTCTTTGACAGGAATAATAATAAGCTAATGTTCATGACAATAGATAGGTAATATCGTCATTTCCACAAAAATACAGGAGTAAAAAGCGTTTTAACAGAAGTAATGCTAGTCCAAATGGATTTCTGGTATGCTCCAGTCCCTAAATACTTGGCTGTCTTGTAAGGTTCCAATCTACGAAAAACATTATATTCGTTCACATGGGTAGAAACCTTCGTATCAACTGACTAGAACTTTTCCAAATCATGGTTCAAATCTCACTTACGTCAAATGAAGTCATCACTGCTAGGAATTTTGGTGGAGGGAAAAAAACCATAGGATTTAAGTACTGATATCTTATATTTCATAATATTTCTATTATAAGGTCTGCAATTTCTTTCTTGCTTTTGTCTAACTTATTTACAGCATTACTATAATTTTCTTTGAAACAAAAATTATTCAACAGTGAATTGGCTGAAGCCCAAATAATCATCTTTGACAGTTTTTCCTATGAATGTCCCCCTTCTCTACACCCATTCATTAAGTACACATCTTCATCCACCAGAGTTTTGACCGTCACTTCTACAACCATTTCACGCTGTTTTGTAGCACATAAAATTGGGCTCCCTTGGCAATTCATTTACAACAATATAGCAGAACATGACAATATTTACCACCATACAATTTGGATACAGTAAGCCTATCATAATCAAGACCTATAATGTAGCTGTTTTCAGGAAAACACTGTAACTCATTGTCAGCATCAGTCAGCGTTTGCTTGCAAAATTCACACTTCATTCTATTCTTGAATGTGTGGCAAAAATATCCGGCTAAGTATGTAATAACAGTTAGATATTCGATGCATTGACAAATTTCTTTCTCAGTGACTTCAATTTCAAACTGGGGTGACTGAAAGTCACTCTCATCATACAAAGCATTCCATTTCTCTGCCAAGTACTTCAATGTTACAATTTTGTTTTGAAATGGGGGAGTCATTTCCAACATTTTCATCAACCTAAGCTTTTGCTCACTTTCATACACCTGCCTCACTGTATCAGGAGAGTACATCAGATGATTTAGAGACAGCAAATGAACTTGTTCCATTATGAACTTTCAGGAAGGAAAATTTTCAAGTAGTTCATCACTTAAACTGACATGATCACAGTTAAAGCAAGCTTAAGCTTTGTTTTTGCATCATCTTTTGGTCCAGCACTCTTACTTACTAATGTTGAATCAGAATCCAACAGCTGCTCAACAACATTCATATTATTAACAAATAAGGGAAATTTGTAATGACCCAGGGTGGAAATTTCATTTCCTCCAGTATACACAGTTACATTCAGCTCTGAATTAAATACCAAGGAATACTCAACTGTGGGAGCTGGTGTAAAGAGTAAAGGGCATACTGCCAGGCAAGCATTACTTTCTACAACAGTCCAACATCTGCTACCCACATCAACCAACTTTTCCTTCAATTCCTTCAGACTCTCAAATGTCTTACCTTAGTATATAAATCATTCACCTTACTACTTTCAGCCAAAGCATTAGCCTTTGCTGTTTCTTCAATTCTGGTTCTCCTAGTCTCAGGGCTCTCTCTTGAAAATGATGTCCTGGACAAATATGATGGACAGTTTGGTAACTGCGAAGGAATGGCACTTTCCTCCAGTCTAGGCACCTTTAAGGCAATTCGAACAGTCTTTGCTGTCTTCTCGTCAAAGGCCACAGCTTCTCTCCTTCTATCACTTGGCCTGAATTGAAGCTCACACACCTAAAATCACGAAGTATGACAACATAATTTAAAACATTACATCATTTCACTCCATTTCCATGTTTCAATTATGAAATACATGAAAGGAATGGATTTGACCGTAAACACATCCGTCATTTAATAGGAGATAATTGATAACTTGCTTTTTCATCAGCTTTTTAAATTCAAAACTGATTTGCATCTTATATTCTGTATTGATTACACATTGCACTTGCACCAATGTAGGATTACAGTGTCAGAGGTAAGTTAATGACTTATTAAAGGATTTTTTATGCCTCACAATAGGTTTTATCAAGTAAAATTATCGTGAACCATATTTAATGATGTACCATATGAAATTTATTTAAGAGTTCGAATCACTACTTACAGGTACTATTTCCGTCAAATACAATATCACGATATAAAAATTAATCGACTTCAGCAATCGAAAACTCCTGATCTAACTATATCTGCACAACCACTTATACATTAAATGATCTCTTTAAAATCATTTCTAAATAAAAAAATTATGGACAGCTCCGAATTGAGAGAGAGAGAGAGAGTAAAGCAGCTGCAAAACAATCAATAGGCTCAATGAGTTTCGAATGAAAGTATAACCTAGGTTAATAATTGCATTGATTTTTCATCGCTGATTTTACCTCAAATAGATGAACAATCTTATCGATTTGGATTCAGAATATATATAAAACAGAAAGGTAATCTGCCGTCAAGCAAACAATATGCGATCTAAAAACAACTTGACCAGTTGAACAGATTGGTTGTGGCTAAGAATTAAATTACATTACACTACCGTTAAGATAACGGAAATTAATACCTCTTACATTGGAGTTGTCCATCAACATTCCCAAGCGTTACATAGTTCGGATAGAAACCCAAATTACCACTGCAGGAATGGTTACATACCTTACTATTTTTCGTAGGAGTGAAATTATCTCTTCTGATCGCTCGAATCCACTTGTTAGCCTAGTCAGCCTCTTTCGGTAAGGTAAAAACTTTGGCCTACTCCTGTTGTTACCACGGCAGCCGGGAAGAGCACATGTGAAAGTCCTTTTTAACAATAATATCCAAAAACCACGTTTCTGAAGGCCAACAGATGGACTTAAAAATGTAAGGAAACTTCACTATCCTCAGAAACTGCAATTTTCACCAACTAAACCTCAAAAATCACAAAATAACGATGAGACTTAACACCAGTTTACTCGTATGTCAACGTGGTCTCAGACGGAAGCTAGCACTACTCGAGGTGACGTCAGCGCCCAGAAAATCCCTTGCGATCGGGCCTTCTATTCTAGGTGGCTCTGGCTCTACCCTCACCTATCTAAAACAACCTTTGGGTTGATGCACTGAGCGAGAGTGATTCTTTCATGAACGGTGGAACAATAGAAAGAAATCATTGCAATTTCCGCAGTTATTAGTAAAATTTTGCATTAACAGTTGTCAGGAGCTTACATTTTTGCAGTACATCTCTTCTCCGTGGAATACCGCATGAAAAAACAGATGTGTCCAATACCCAGTTAAACAAAAATAATCACAACAGCCAATCTTAGATATGTGGTTTCAATAAAAAAGCACGAGAAAGACTATTTCGTGAAATATGGTCCCGCCACGCCAAAAAAGTTCCAAAAAGTCTCTAAACAAATCATTAAAAAATGTTTTATTTAATGAAATTGGTGAAGATTTGTATTTAAAACCACAAAAATCACACTTTTACAAAAAGTCAAGACTTTTTTTCCGCGCTCTAATGATAACCTCTTCTTGGGTGCCTTTGAGCAATCTTTCCTTTCTTCTTGCTCTCTTAAACCTCTTCACTGGGTTCGCTACATTGACGATATTTTCCTTCTGTGGCCACATGACATCAATTCTCCCAATACTTTCGTCTCCTCCCTCAACTCCAACATCACCTTTCTGGACGTCGACGTCTCCCTATGCAACTTTAAGTTCGACACTTCCGCCCATGTCAAGCCCACCAACAAGCAGCAATATCTCTATTTCAACAGCTGCCATCCTACCCACATAAAACGCTCCCTCCATTACTCTATCTCTCCCTTTGTCCATGGCTATCGCATCTATTACAACCCCGATTCCCTTGACCTTTTCCTTTCGAATCTATCCTTTCCTTTCGAGGCTATCCTGAACGCCTTCTTCAGAGGAAAATCCGAAAACAACTCTCTTCTTCCAAACCGCTCCCTCATAATAAATGTTTTTGTGACCAAATCTCCCTCTGCACCACCCATTTCCCAGGAGTTCACTCCCTCCGACGCATTGTCAAAAACCTCTAACCTATCCTCCAAATTTTTCCCTCGCTGTCCCTCTCTCACCTTTAGACGCCCCCACAAACCTTTCCGCCCTCTTGAAAATCATCAAACCCCTTTCCAAATCAATTATCACCACTAAATCCCTTTTAACCCATGCAATCACCCGCGTTGCAAAACTTGTGGCATCCTTATCACCCAACCTCTGCTCGACATATCCGTGTTTTCCTCTTCCTTCCGTCCCCTCACCCTTCTGCATCACAAATAATAATGCCTACTTTCTCCTATGCCTACTACGCCCAACTTTTTACATCGGCCCCAGTACCTGTCCTCTGAATATACGGATGGATGGCCACCGCTCCAGTTTCAACGATTCGCCCTCTCTATCCGTGTGCCTTCCAGTCACCACCCACGTTTCTTCACACGATTCCACTTTCAATCAAACTTTTAAAGTCGGTATCCTCGCTTCCCTTCCCCCTTCCTCCTCTCCCCTCCAACTTAAAGACCCCGAGTCCTCATGCATTTACTTTTTTCAAGCCCTCTTTCCGCCGGGTCTCAACAAATCACAGTAACCTCCTCCATCACCTCCTATTTTACTAGCCTCTAACTTTTAAATTCTCTTTTCTTCCCGCCCTCCCCTTACTTTCCTCACTTCCCCTCTTCCCCTCCCCTCTGTCACTCCCCTCTTTCCTTTCCATCCGCCTCTGTCCTTCTTGACGGATGACGGATGACGGATGCTCCATCGTCGAAATATATGGAGCTTACTTCTAAGTGTTTTCTCTTTTGTTCTTCTATGTTTTTTATTTGTCCCCCTGTGGCATTATATATAATTCCACGAAGTCATGCCTGAGACAACTGTGTTAATCAGTGAAAATTATGATGTAAGTGATATTCTAATTTTGAGAGAATATAGTATTTTTCAGTTGAAACGGAATCCAGTTTGAAGGATTATATTCTTATTAAGTACAGCCGTTAACAATAATTCTTGGTTTCCAAAAGAAAATGATATTACTCTAATTTTGAAAGAACAAAAACTTCTATTTCTACAGTAGTTGATTACAATAGATGTATTCCATATTGAAATACGTACTTCCACTCATAACTCTCGTCAAAGCACTGATAAATTTCTAACGCCACTAGGTTCATAAAAGTTGCAACCTTTATGCATAACTTAGAAAAAAACTAAAATTCGCTAAAAAGTGAACACCTAGATTAAAATGGGGTACATATAC
Organism: Ceriagrion tenellum; assembly: GCA_963169105.1. Taxonomy (NCBI): domain Eukaryota; kingdom Metazoa; phylum Arthropoda; class Insecta; order Odonata; family Coenagrionidae; genus Ceriagrion; species Ceriagrion tenellum. The sequence continues at coordinate 132,656,540 of OY720640.1, forward strand.
GCGTATTAATCACAAAAAACTCATATGTCTCTCTCTAAAATTCAAGGAAGAATTACGGTCTATAAAAACTAAAAATGGACCGAGACTGAAGAAAAAACAAGAAGCAAAAAACAAGAAAACGCAGAGCGATACACAATATGCCGATATAAAACCAGAAGGAAAAATAGCTCAATCTTGCGTTAAACTACATATTGAACAGTTTCACAGACTACGAAATAAACCTACATACATAGCGTTAAAAAACCGTTTACCGTACAAGTCTTCTCTTACGCGCGATCGTGTAGTACGTATCAGGTCTAGCGTCAAAAATTATATATATATATTCAAATCAACGTGAGTGTATGTAAGGCCATACCCTTCATCAGACCACACAGGCTATACATAAAGTATGTTGACTCCTGAACAGTTTTCACCTTTGTTTTCACATACTTCCGTACTGTTCCGTACGTACAAAGAACCTCGCGCCATCACTTGCGTCAATGAGTGTCATGCAAATCCAGGATTATCAGAACCCCCTCTGACGACCCAGCTGGTGCCCAATATAATATTGCTCCGGACACTGGGGTGACAATACCGCACATACGAAGATATTAATCTCTATGAATTTTCCACGTTCAAAAAATATTAATAATAAGCAACGTTTTCAGGAACTAAAACCACTGGTACCACAAATATTAATGAACCATATAATATTATTTTCGATTATTTAGCCACATGTTTAATGTTTGTCAAACACGTCCCTAGCATGAACCCTCCTAGCACATACAGCCTCCAGAGCTATGTGCTGTCAATGCCTTCGTAAGCTTGTAGTTTATTTGTGGAAAACCTAATGTGAATCCTTTCCGTGGAATTGTGCTTGTTTTATTCCTAAATAGACGATTCTTATCAATTGGAAACTCAAATATCATCATATACGTCGAGAGATAGCAAAGGCGTGATAATTATCGGTGGAGTTTCCACCATCCGGCTATAAATTGAAAAAAATAGCGTAGAAACAAGTTCAAGGAAGCGTGATATTAGCGAGGCCTTAATTTATTCTTTCATACCACTGGCTTACTAAGTAATTATCAAACCTACGAGAGGTAATTACATATTAGATCTTTTGGCTGTAAGTCCCCCTGCAATTATTAAGCACGTCGATATCCTCGACGGTATACGTGATTATAAATTAATTTCTGCTACGTTTAAAACAACAGTTATGTCCTCTGTCAAACCTAAACGGATTTGTAGCCACAATGAAAGACGAGAGCACCGAAATATCATGGCGATATTCTTTGGAAATACTCCATAAAGGAATGGATGACTAAATTCCACAGAAATTCAAACGGAAGAGTAAAGAACCTCGTTGGTATACCCACGATATGTTAGTATATCCACGGGAGCTCAGGAGTGAAAGGTAATTATAAAACTTATATTTAAATTCTATTAAGTCGAGTAACAGAACGATGGAACTTGCGGCGAGAGAATTTTACGCTGCTCAACGCTCAAAAACGAAGAAAACTGCTGGTGTCTTATCACCCCCTGCCACGCGCCAATGCGGCTACTCGCAGGGTAGTAAAGAGATGTAGATATAGGTGTTCATATTCATTCAGATTCAGGTTTCGGGCATAAATTCAGGTTTCGGGCAGAATCCATCCAAGAAATGGAATAAGAAAATGTGGTCATCTTTCATGGAAGAACGATAGTGATGTTGAGGAAACCTGGAGTCACCATTGAATACATTTTATATTCGCTTCTTTTATTTTGTTGTTTTTCTGGTGAAAGTAATGAATTGAACAACATAAGAGTTTTCGTATAAGGTTTTATTAATACAATACCCATAGACGAAAGAAAGAAGATTTTCTGGCTACAACATTGATTTGATATATCTTAACTGAGATGCACAACACCTACTGAAACGCAATAGCCTAGTCATTAAGCATTCATTAATTGGCGATTCTTCATCTTCAGTGTTTATGAATTATCCTCTCTTCAGCTCCAATTCAATATCAGGTTTGTTTTTCACTTCAGTAGCGTCATAATCCTTATTGTCGATATTCGCAGCTAAATCTGTGAAAGACATTCATTTGTTGAATATTAGACTCCATTCTTAACCGCTTCATGTTAATTGCTAGAGTCAAGTTCAAGTATGTGTGATGCGTTGATTAGTTGAAGATTGGATTTTAAGAGAAAATAAATGTTTTGAACTAATTCAATTTCATTGAGCAAAGAATGGCTGGGTTGTCCTGTTATAATACAGTGGTGTGTATTTTCAATATTTTTATTTGCCCAATGTGGACTTTCAAATTTGACATTTTTCACAATTATTTGAAAACCAGCTTTTTAAACCTTCGAAGAGCTATCTGTAGGTTAAAGAAAATCAAGTTTGAACCTCAGTAAAGCTGTACTCTGAACCATACTTGCCTTAAAATCACGCTTCAACGCGGGAGGAATTCATACTTCTACTTGCTGTGATTTATATCTTACAATAGTTCTTATTCATGTGAAATTAAAGTGAACGAAGCACCTTTCATTATGCATATTATATTTGTATGATGCTCTCCGGGAAAAATGAAATATGATGATTTGAGAAAAACTTATTATAATTGTGCTGAAAAGTTTCATTATCAGGATCAACACAATCAAAGTCTATTTCAAAGGAGCCGCCGGTGTAGAATACAACTAGATTAGTGTTGTTTTGGTGTGTCTTAGAAGCGATACACACTTTTTTTTAACCAGATGCACATTGTACTTCCTCTGCCATGATTGAGCAAAGAAAAATAGAGATTATGTCTGATAAATAACCTTGATTATGCTAAATGTAGATGCGGTAAAATGGAAATTCTTACCGTTTTTTCGGAGAACAAGGTCCCCTAAGTTAATTCCTGGCAATTCAACGAGCAAAGCCAGTATTAAGGAACACGCGAAGGTGAAAACAATGTCCGCTATGCTGAGCTGTAACTACAAAGAAATATAGCATATTAGTACAGGGTGCATTTATGTTTAAATGTGTTATTTTATATATTTTCAAGAATGGTTTACATTGATTTACCTGATGTGCAATGGCTATTATCTACGGATAAATGGAAACTTTGATTCTATGGGAAGATGATCTTATATCCTGTATAATATGGTTAAATTTCGCTTAAAATGTCACCGCTGTACATTCTCGAAGAGTTATTCACCGGAGGTTTGTTTTTCTCCGAAGAATTTCGATACAATTGACCTAGTCTTTTCGGTATATCCCGGACCATGTCTATTAGGAGCGACTCCTCCAACCTGTACTGCCCCGCTCTTCGGCCGACTAAATATCGCCTGTCATTTGTAGTCAGCTCAACTGCAATTTGGAACCCGTAAACCTCTTCTGTTAAATCCAATAGGTCTCTTAATGTATGTAAAGGAAAATTTATATCTATTTGCTTTTAAACTCTTCTTTATGCCTTGGAATTCTGCATATGTACGATTTGCATTGCACGTATTTCATACCTTAGTTGGAATTTTTTATAATTGTAAAGGTAATGACCGGAAAACCTTGAAATACCATCTTACCGTGTCAAACTCTGAGGAAAAATTGTGTTAGGCCTAGAAAATCATCAGTGCATTTCTATTAATTTCAAGCTTCTTTTCTTTTTACCTTCTTTACTTCGATTGTGCGTAAGTGAATCACTTTATGTATTCACCTTAATGCTCCTCAGGGGTGTTGTACCGAGACCAAATAAATCATAATTATCATTCGATATTTTTACGCGGGTTTCTCTGCAAACAGTGAAGTGCAGTGTGAAAAACAAAGACTGAATCACAATTCAAGAAAGTAATTCTCTAGTCTTCTCTATGTACCCTTCGATTAAGTCTCCTATAATATGTATAAACCCGGTGAGACATATTTCATAAGCATCGGGGCGAGGCCACAACTAATGAAAAAGTTTATCCATTTAAAAAAAAAAACTAACGATAGTTGATTAAATGATAATGGTCGATAGTGTCTTCGACCGACGTCATAGTTGAGTGGCTCAGATTAAAGGTGCGTTTGATTATCGTACAAGTAGTCACTGCGAATGATCGTGGTTGGCGTTGGCAAATTATGTGATGGCTACGTACATTTTTATCCTACATCAAGACCTGATACAAAATATGCTCATAGAGAATGATGGATAGGTTTTTTAGAAATCAGTTTATGACACTTTTGAAATCAGGAACTTTTGGTTTGATTCCAGGAATCCGCAGCGAATAGTCTGTGAGGTCAACATTTTGGTCCATTCGAAACATCAAAGCTAGAATTTCACTTTAGTTTTTATCATAGCTTTCTTTCCCGTTGTAGCTTTGTGACCATATTTACCAAGTCGTTGAAATACAGCATTCGTAATATTATTTAGTGGGGCAACGTGGTGTTCTAGGCAAGTCGCAGAGCAGCCATGCCATTGAAGAAATGGGTTCTGGCACTTGCTATCTCTTTTCCTTCTATATGTTTATAATTGCCTAGAAAATACTTCGTCTATGAACAGCAGATCGTGAAAAAACGCATGCAGACATTTTAAGAGATATTTACAAAACATATAAATGTGAAACAATATTTTTTCGAGTTCAAAAAGTAGGTAAATATCGATAATTCCATAAATTAGCTCTTGAGAGCATTCTATAGCCAGAGTGCTCTCTTAATTTTGATATTTTTTATCATTTAAAATCATTAATTTTATAGCAAAAACGGACAAGGAAGAACAAAACGTACCATTCTTATACTTGATGTGTCCTCCGGATGTCTTATTCCAGCCAACATAAAAAGCTGCAGAATCATATGTAAGAGGTAGGCACCATATGTCAGTCTACTTAGTGGTCCAAAACCTTTCCACGAGAGAAACCTTAAAATATACCCTGGAATAAAAACGTATAAATTTTCATAAGCTCTTTCTGGATCAGTGGTCCTACATTACTACTCATCTGTTGTTAGAAATGCTTAGATTACAAGCACAGTTGTTATGGAACTTGGTGGAAAATATGCCCATAAAGAATGATGGATAGCAATAAGGAAGAAGGATGGACAGCAATTTTTGTTAATATCGATTTCTACGGCATTTCTTAACGCTGACGAGATTAATGGTAGCCGATAAATCAAGTGCTGAATTTGAGCATTTATTAACTACCGACGCCCTCAAGAAGGGAAATCTTTTCCACAGCAACTGCGAGACGCGTAACGCCTGTATTCGAAAGGTTACCAATATATGACAAAAATCTTTGGTTTAATTGACACGGTTTACGAAAATATTATTATCGTGCGTACCTGTTATTGCAACGAGGGCAATGGACTCCGAAAAAAGAAAACATTTCATGGACATATGATTAATTTTCCACAAATACGTTTATACATACATACATACATACATACCAATGACGTCGTTCACTTACGGCGTAAGCCGAGTCACTCATAAACACGCATTTGTACGCCTAACTCTGCTTCAATAATTTCCTCCATACTGACCTATCCTTGCAAACCTATGTTTAGCCTCATTTATCCCCATACCTTGTTTCATTCACGCTTTCCTGTTTTTAAGACTCCTAATATTTCTCCTCCAAAAAATTTCCACAACCAAAACTTTCTCGGCCTCCCTTACCTCTCGCACCATTCGTTTCGCTGTTATATATATCCGTTTCGTTATTCGACTCTCATCCATTCTCTCAACATGGCCAAACCAACGAAGCACACTCCTTTCTTATACGTCCATTAATGGAGCATCTAACTCACATTCATTTATTACCCACTCATTCCTGACCCTATCTATCCTACTTTTGCCGCAAACACACTTCAGATAACTCATACCCACGGCGTTAAGTCTTTGAGAAGTACACTTTTGTGCATGGGGATTTTCGCTTTCTTAGACAGGCACTCTATCCTTGATATGCTCCACATGCTACTTACCACTTTCCTTCCAGTGTTCGCACGTATCCCCATCTCCTCATCTATCCGCCCATCTTTCGCTAACATCTTAATTAAGTACACAAAATCATCCACTTGTTCAATTACTTTACCATTCGCCCTCATCATACAGTTATTCTCCCAGTTCTCCTTATCAAAAACGAATAATTTAGTTTTGCATGTATTTACTTTCAATTCCATTCTCTCTGTTGATTCAAAAAACTTATCTAGGATCTTCTGTACTCCCTGTTGGCTCTCTGAGATCAAAGCAGTATCATCTGCATTAAGTAGAAAATTTACATTTCCAATCAAAATGCCACCGTTTTCACTAAATGCATCTCTGACACATTTATCAAAAAATTCATTAAACAGCCATGGTGACATAACGCATCCTTGCTTTACGCCCTGTTTTATTACAAACCAATCACTCAGAACCCGGTTAACTCTCACACTTACTATTTTCATGCATCAGCTGGTGAAGGTATTGTGTAGATATAGATATATATATATATATATATATATATATATATATATATATATATATATATATATATATATATATATATATATATATATATATATATATATAGATCTGAAATTAGTCGTACGTTGTAAGGGTCTCATGGATATGAAATTTCGGATAGCGGGATCTTTTCAATATCTTATGCAATTTTTAGAAAAGACCGATCAGCGAGAGCAGGAGGTGGAGGAGGCAGGAGGTGTGTTTATAGATGTAAAAGATGACATCGTAAGTAGAGCCGAAATATTTCCAGAAAATAATGTAGAAAGCGTGTGGTGTTCCATCAAGTGCTCATCAAAAAGAATTTAATATACTCGTTTTACAGGCCACCTAATTCATGTTTAAACACAGTTTTGCAGTTAGAGAGACTGGTGAAGCATTTCATTAATCAAAATAACGAATGCAAAATTATTATCGGTGTAGATTTCAACGTTCCCTCGACAGACTGGAAGACGTAAAGTTTAAAAAGTGAGGGCAAAAATAAGGGCTGCTATTCTGAATGAGATAGCGTTAACGCTAATAGCCAGAAATGGCTATCGTGACACTTTCGTTCCGAAGAATAGCGTCAACGTGCTTTTTGCGATTCTGAACGTGAGACTGACGCCTGGGAGCAACGCTGTTTTAGGCGACGATCAGATCACCGCGCTCTTCTAAAGCATCACGCTATTCTCGAGTAAAACGGCCAACTGATTCTTTAACAAATGTTATCTAACGAGGATTCTGCAAAATATGCATTGAGAAGTGTTCCTAAAAACATAAAAATAATAGCAGGATTGACTTGTCAAAATAGCAGGTCAATCCGTATATTCATGTAAACATAAAAAATTCTTCTCATAAAAAGTAGGCAAATGTGCCTCGCCTACGTACGCTGACTCGCCGATTTGAAAGCCGTATTTTCCGTCGTGCATGAGGTCAAAGGCAACGGTAATTCGCCTTGTACTTCGTCAAACATGCCGTAGTTGTTTTGTAATTAATCAATTTGTAATCGGCTATATCCGCCCTAAGTATAAAAACGCTGGGAAAACTGAGGTTCACAAATATCACAGATGGTGTGGTGGTTAGCTTTGTGGACTACCAAAGGTGATAGTTCGCGGTTGCTGACGTCATACTTTTTTTCCTTCTTCATATACCACAGACCATTGCACAACCAGATAGAAATTTTTCCTCCGAGTTACATATCCTACCATAGGACATCACCTAGCTTTTTTTTCTCCTGACACCACAAAATTCGTACTCCGGTTTGAATCTTTAATGGTAAATGGTCTCTCTGGGGCCGCTTATGTGATGGACCGCTTATGATATGCGTCAATCTCTGTTTAAAGTCCGTGAATTATAGGATATTTTTGCTTAAACTCAACAGTTTCATTCAAGTATATCGAATGATATAAGCACGAATGCCTTCCTTGGCATTTCCTTTTCCCGTGCCTCTCATTGTAGACTTATTTTTTTCGACCGAGTCTCATTGCTTTATTCTTGCAATGCATTACTTTTCCATCTCTCAGCCGGGGATAACAACTTTAGGTAAAATAAAAGAACCTGCTCTACACGCAGAGGATGAGTATTCACTCTCTCCGTTAAGAATTGTATCTAACATTTCCGTTGTATCATTTAAACATCTGGGCTCGAAATATTGCTCACCTCGTCTATTCATATTCACTTCAATCCACGTATTCCCAGCGTTACCACAAGATTTTCAAGAGGCTAATTGCTTTGTCTAACCATCTTATTAAATCCGCGGACTATTTAGAATAATAAATATCAAACATTGGTGATGAAGTAATGGAAAATTACCATGACATCACTTTCCTTGATACACTTATACACCATAATTCTCAATTCGTGCGCATCCACACGTCGTCTGCTCGGTCGTATCAGCGGCGAAAATAAAATAAAGAACCCAACAGATACATGAGAACGATATGCTTTTAACGATGATGAGGAGAACAATCATTATAGTAGTTAAAATTGTTTGTCCAGCTCGGATAGCTGTTATATGTTCATATAGGTACACCTAACGAACATCGCCAGACTTTTCTAAACTGAAATCCCCTTTTCGAAATCTAAAATGATTAGAGAGGTAGTATCTACCACCTGAATAATGCAAAAAAATAAAGTATAATAATAGTTTCCGAAGGCAGCATTGAATACAATTTAGTTTGAAGCTTTATTGAAAACATTTTTTCATGCTCCAGACTCACGGCATCCATGGCGAAGGTCTCAGCTGTTTGTAAAAATGTAAGCATTGCTCGTCATGGGCTGCCTGAATTTCCAATTACTTTACTGAAAGGTTTTCATGCAGTTAGGGGCGTGGTTAATAATAGCGTTACAAACCCGACGCCTTGAATTTCTGCATCGTATTCAGAATCGCTTCCGACGCTATTCTGGAGCGAGGAATAGCGTTAGCCAGAAATATCGCGTGCAAAATTGTTTTGCGATCGCGTGCGAAAATGAAGAGCGTCCATCAGGAGAAACCCCCTTAAGAAACTTTGGGGTAAATATAAGAGAGCAAAAATAACAGCAAAATCGGCCCTAATAAAGGACTAATGGAATTCAAGAGTAAAATATAAGGTGAATTTTTGGAAGATAATCCCAGGGCATTTTGCTAGTACATGAGGGTGGTTCAAGGGAATAAATCTACAGTAACGCTACTTGTATCGAAAATCGACGTTAAAGAAACGGTCAAGAAGAAAGAGTGTGCGATAGATTAGAAAAAGCAAATATCCTTAACCCAATTTTTCGAAGTTTCTATACTTCATGCCCTCAGAATAACACCTCTACATTACCTTTCTTCTACAAAAATCCAATGCAGTCTATAAATATGTCTTGTCGCGGCATTGACAATCACCTGAAACTTTTTATATTCGTAATCGCAATTTCCTGTGAAAAGAAATGACTGGGTCCCGATGAAATTCCTGCCCGATTTTATGAAGAATTAGCGTCAGAAATAGAACCGTACTTGTAAATAATTTAGAAAATTCTCTAGTAGAAAATTGTATCCCTTACGATAGGAAAATCACGAACGTTACTATTTTCCTTAAGAGCGGCATTAAGGAAGATCCCAGTAACTATAGACCTGTCTCCCTCACGTCCATCTCATGCATAGTATTTGAACACATAATCGTCTGCACAGTTATGAGGTATTTATATAGTCAGAACGTGTTAATTCAAAACCAATATGGATTCCGAAAAGGCAGGTCCTGTGAAAACCAGCTAGCCCTTTTTCTTCGCGACCTTTTTTCCTCAGGAGAAAGACTCGTCCAGGTAGACGCGATATTTTTAGAGTACAAAGAAGCTTTCGAAAAAGTTCTGCATTCAAAATTACTTGTTAAGCACAAAGCCTTTGGAATACATCACGATATAATATGGTGGATTAAAGATTTCTTAAGTAACCGCGTTTCTTTTCTTAAGTCAGGTGCAGTGAAGCGTCTCAAACAGCCTATCCTGTTCAAATGTCAACCTCTTCTTCACGAGTTGCAGCTAATGCCAGCTGCACGGTGCATCCTGTTACTCACGGACGAGGCTCTGGCGACCGAGTGTTTCCTGGAAGAAGGAAACCCCCTCTATCATGTGCCAACGGTCTCTCAAGAGAGCGGATGAGCGGATAGAGATTATGGCACTCTTTTGTCCTAGGAGTAAGAAATTTCTCCTGAAGGCGGAAGAACCTTATGGTCAACGGCATAAGAATGGAGAAGGCAACGGGAAACCACTCCATTAAAGATCAACTGTGATATCCCAAGAATCAATAGCACACCATGTCAGCATCTTTTGTAAAACATTCCGGAGTAATAGTCCCCCAATCGGATCTCTGGGTGGGGACTGCAAAAGATGAGTACATGGAATGTAAGAACACTTCTACGATGTGGAAAACTGGAAAACCTCAAATTAGAAATGGACCGATTGGAAATTGATGCTCTTGGAACATCGAGGCCTCGGAAAGCGAGGGCCTGAACCTGGAGATTTCTAGTCAGGAGAGTACCGGATCATTTATACGGGTACGAATCAGGGTACTCCTGGAATTGGAGGTGTCGGAATAATTTTTAACAATAAACTTGGAAATCTTGTAAAAGGGTATGTGCAATATAATTCTAGAATCATACTAGTCAAACTTGAAACCAAACCAAAGGATACTGTAATGGTATAAGTCTCTATGCCAACATCCGCAGAAGAAGATGAAGCAATAGAAATGATATATGAAGATATAAATAATGTAATGAAGTATGTAAAAGGAGAGGAGAACTTAATAATATTAGGAGACTGGAATGCAAGCGTAGGGGAAGAACAAGTTGATGGAATCGTAGGAAAGTTTGGACTAGGATGTTAGAATGAAAGAGGCTGCAGGCTAATTGAATTTTGTGCGAAACACAAGTTAGTCGTGACAAATACACTATTCAGCCATCATAAAATAAGAAGATACACTTGGAGAGCTCCAGGAGACATCAAAAGACAACAAATTGACTACATTCTAGTTAAGTCACGTTTTAGGAATCAAATCATGGACTACCGAAGCTACCCATCAGCAGATATAGACAGTGATCACAATCTAGTCATGATGAAGTGTCTCCTTAGGTTCAAACAATCAAAGAAAAAACTTAATAAGACATGGAATAGAGATAATCTAAAATCTGACGAAACAATGAAATCTTATGCACGGAGAACCGATGACATTGCATCAAATATTATTCATGGAGGCGTAAATGAAGAATGGATACAGATTAAAAACAATTATACAGAAAGCAGCTGAAAAATCTGTCTGTAAAGTTAAACCTGCAAACTGTAAAGAATGGATAACTCCTGAAATAGTTTTTCTCATAGAGGAAAGACGAATTTACGAGAATGCCCTTGACGGGCAGAGTAGAACCAAATACAGAAAACTCAGGAATCAAATCAACAGAGAATCTGGGAAGGCGAAACAAAATTACCTCAATAACATAAGTAAATAAGTAGAAGAAAATATGAAATAAGGGAAAACCGACATAGCCTATAAAACAGCAAAACAGCTTTTCAACAAACAAAATTTAAAAAATCTTTCGATAGGATAGAGAACAGAGAAGGAAAAATGCTGTTTGGAGACCATGCACGTAAGAGATGGAAAGAGTATATTGAAGAGCTTAACCAAGGAAAACCACTATTATATAATGTAATGAAATCAAGTGAAGAAATAGAAGAGGAAGAACTAGGAGAAGACATTTTACAGGAAGACTTTAAGAAAGCATGGCAAGATTTGCCAGATAGGAAAGCAGTAGGCTGTGATGACATTCCCTCTGAGCTGATTAAAAAAGCTGGTGACAAAATGAAAGCTTCTTCACTACAACATATAAGGAAAATATACAAGACAGGTGAAGTTTCTGAAGACTTCCAAATTGTGTTATAGTTCCAATACCAAAGAAATCATCTTCTACGAAATGTGAGCAATATCACACACTCAGTCTATTATCACACGCCTCAAAATACTTATAAGGATAATCCTTAAAGGACTTGAAAGAAAGTTGGAAAATACTATAAGTGAGGACCAATTTGGATTTAGAAGAGGAGTGAGAACTAGAAGGGTAATACTCTCTTTAACGCTTCTCATTAAAAAAACAAATATCTAAAAATAAACAAACTTTTGTTTCTTTCGTTGACCTTGAGAAAGCATTTGATAATGTTGTATGGCAAAACATTTTCTAGATTTTGGAAAAAGTTGGGCTGAAATACAACGATAGAAGAATAATATTTAAAACATACCAAAATGAAACTGCCTTAATCAAAAATAAGAATAAAGAAGATACAGGTATAATAAGGAAAGGAGTTAGACAAGGCTGCCCTCTATCACCAATAATTTTCAATGCATACATCCATGAAGTGATCGATAAAGTATGGGAAAATTTTGATGTAGGAATGAAAGTAAATGGGAAGAAAATAGATATGTTACGATATGCTGATGATATTGCCATAGTTGCAGAAAAGAGAGATGATTTAGAAATTATACTTAAAGAGATGGAAATAATTCTTAGAGACCAATTTGGAATGAAGATAAATAATCAAAAGACTTAAGTGATGGTATGCGGTGTTCAAGACTGCTGTGAACCTGTAAGGATAAGAATGAATGATGAAGAACTAGGACAAGTTACAGAATTCAGCTACTTGGGCAGTAAGATAACAGAAGATGGAAGGAGTAAACGAGAAATTGTGAACAGAATACAACTATCAAAAATAGCTTTTAATGATAAAAAGACTATTAACCTGTAAAAATGTTAGTTTGGAAGAAAGAGAGAGGGTAATAAAAGCTTATGTTTGGAGTGAGCCCCTTTATGGGTTTGAAAGTTTGACTATCGGGAAACATGAAAGGAGCAGATTAGAGGCCCTAGAAATGTGGTGCTATCGAAAGATGTAGAAAATCAGCTGGCGAGACAGAATCACCAATGAGGAAGTGCTGAGAAGAGTACAAGGAAATCGAAGTCTATGGAGACATATACAGAAAAGGAGACTAATAGGTCTCATTCTACGACGCAATGATTTTATAAAATTAATAGCTGAAGGTTTTATTGAAGGGACAAATCGAAGAGGAAGTCCTAAATTAAGCTATATGAAGCAGATCATTAATGACTCTGGATGCGTCTCATACGGTGAAATGAAGAGGAAAGCTGAGCAAAGAGCAGAATGGCGTGCTGTTGCCAACCAACCCATGGGTTGATAACCGAAGAAGAAGTAATCGCGAACAGAGGGTAGTTCTAGAGGGCGTTAGTTCAGATACAGTTAAAATCACATTCGGTGTACCTCAGGGAAATTTCATTGGTCCATTATTATTCCTTTTGCATATTAATGGCATGGTTCACACCTTGTCGTGGTGGGAGGGCTAGCGAGTGATCCTGAGAGCGATGCCGGCGGGAGTTTACTCCTGGCAGGGCCACCCATGATGGTAAGGTCGAAGGTGAAAGACCAGACTAAGATGAACCAATGAAGGGTAGATGAGACTCTCTAACTGTTGCGGAAGCAACTCATCTAGAAGAAGGAACTTCGAGAGCAAATACACAATCCTCCTGGTTGGGAGTTGAGCATGAGGCTAACAACCTCATCTCGGAAAAGGTAATTGTTACGAATTCTAGTCAACTGCCTCGGACAAGGATGGGAAATTTTATATTGCCTACCTAGGCTCGAACCCAGGCCGGATCTCGAATTAAGGTTAAGGATTTGATTTTGGTGACATGGAATGTTCGTTCGATGGCAAGACCGGGCGCCCTAAGGGTAATATGCTTAGAGCTCGAAAAATATATAATTGGAATTGCTGCCCTTCAAGAAGTGAGATGGAAGGGACATGGAATAATGACAACCAAAAAACATGTTATATTCTATGGCGAAGGAAACCAGGGAAGAGCAGGAACAGGATTTATAGTGGATAGTAAGCTCAAACACATTGTAATTAACTTCGATCATGTGAATGAACGCATGTGCGTACTAAGAGTAAGGGCAAGATTCTTTAATATTTCATTGATTAATGTATATGCGCCAACAGAGGAGGCTCCAGAAGAAGATAAGGAGAGTTTTTGTAGAACGCTGGAAGAGGTTTATGATGGAATCCCAAGACATGATGTTAAATTAGTGCTCGGAGACGTGAACGCTAAAATTGGGAAAGAGGAACACTCTAAGGATGTAAGTGGTAAAGAGAGCTTACATCAAGTGTCAAATGTCAATTGGTTGAGGTTGTTATGTTATGCAACCGCTAAGAATATGGTATTACGAAGGACGTGGATTCATAGGAAAAATATAAAGAAAGCAACCTGGAGATCTCGGGATGGGAAGATAGAGAATCAAATTGATCATGTGTTAGTGGAAAGGAGACGTGCATCTGACGTGATGGCAGTAGAATCTTGCAGAGGAGTTGATGGAAAGAGTGATCATTATTTAATAAGCATCAAAAGGGTTGCAGTGATATCGCAAACAAAACGAGCTATACAAAGAAAATATGAAGTTGATAAGTTGAAGCAAGAAGAGGTGAAAAAGAAATATGAAGAAAGAATAAATGAGCACTTACAAATGGAGGAACGGTTGGCGACAGGAAAGGGTGTGGAAGAAAAGTGAAGGTCGTTAAGGCAAGCGCTGGCAACAGCTGCCACGGAAGTAGTTGGTGTGAGTAAAAAAAGGACACGAGAGGAATGGTTCGATGGAGAATGTGAGCAAGTCATAGCTGAAAGAAATGAAGCAAGGAACAAAATTCTGCAAAAGAATACACGGAGAGCCACTGAAGAATACCGGGACAAAAGAAGAGTGGCAGACAGAGTGTGCAGGAAAAAGAAAAGGGAATATCAGAGAAAAATACTAGAAGAAATGGGAAATGCAAGAGGTGGTAGTGAGGTCAGAGAATTTTACCATAAGGTAAATATGAAAGGAAAGGTTTCCAACCTAGAGTCACATATTGCAAAGATAAAGAGGGAAATTTAATTGGAGATGGGAAAGGTATCCTAAGGAGGTGGAAAGAGCACTTTCAGGAATTGATCAATCAGAATTCAGTTGGGGTAGAGGGGACTGAGGATGAAGAAACAACCAGCAGGAATGAAGAAGAGGAAGAAAATATGGAAGAACCAACGCTTGCAGAGGTCATAAATGCCATTGAGGGATTAAGTAACAATAAGGCCCCAGGAAAGGATGGAGTAACGGCTGAATTACTTAAAAATGGAGGTGAGTTACTGACTTCCAAAATACATGAGCTAATTGTGGAGGTATGGAAATCAGAGGAGATGCCGGAGGAATGGACACTAGGGGTCATATGTCCCACACACAATAAGAAAAATAAAGCTGTGTGTGAAAATTATAGAGGAATCACACTGCTGAGTGTAGGGTATAAAGTGTTGGCCAAGGTCCTGGCGAAAAGATTGAGACAAACAGTGGAAAATCTACTGGGAGAATATCAAGGAGGATTCCGTCAGGGAAGATCAACTACAGATCAGATTTTTACCCTAAGGTAAATTATAGAAAAGTCTTATGAGTTTAATGTGGTTTTTATCAGATGTTCATAGATTTTAAGCAACCGTATGACTCAGTGTTTCGAGGAAAGCTTATAGAAGCCATGAAGGATTTTGGCATCCCAAACAAAATAAGAAGGCTGTTGAGAATGTCACTTTAAAACTCGAAAAGTGTTGTGAAGATTTACGGGGACATTTCGGAGGAATTCGGCATAAAAAGAGGCTTGAGGCAGGGTGATGTCCTTTCCACAATGCTTTTCAATTTGGCATTAGAACAGATCATTAGACAGACTGTGACAAATAATCCAGGAGAAACGATGTCCTCGGATTTACTTCCGAGCGTTTTGATGATTTCCTCGTTGATTATTTCCGCTGTGGGTGCTTTATCTTTCTAGAAGTATTTTATTGCTCTATCAAATTCCCACCTCAGTATGTGTGGGCCCCGATCTTCTCCGTCAACTTTTCTCTCTTCCTTTATTAGGTTCAATTCCAACGGCATCGGCCCTAGGTAGTGTTCTTCGTTGTCCCGATGTCTTCACCTTTGATCAGTATATTCCTGTTCATATCCCTGATGTTGTTCCTTCTCGTTTTCCTCTCTCCAAAGTGTTTTTTTTACCATTTTGTATGCTATTTCGTTGTTTTTAGTCTTCATGTTTCCGTTGACTTCCTCGCACCAGATTTCGATCCAACTCTCCCTAGCCTTCTTGAACTCTCGATTCACTTGGTTAATTAGTTTCATATAAAGGGTTGACTAATCTTCATTTCTGGGGTTATTGTATTTTCTTCTTTTTTGAATTGGATTGAATATCTCCGTCGTTATGCATGGTTTCTTCATGTTGGCCATTTTACTCACCAGTTGCTCTTCTGCTACTAAAGCGATTTCCCTCTTCATCTCATCCCAATTTTCTTTGGTTTTCTTTTTCTCCTTCATTTTCTAGTTTCTTGTCGACGGCTGCGACCCATCTTCCTCTGACACCTTCCTCAGCCAGTATTTTCATGTCCAAGCTTGGTTCCCGTTTTATCTTAATAATTTTCTTATATCGAAGGCGGTTGTCCAAGACTTACTGGTTGTGGTCACTGCTTATTTCCCCACCAAGATAGCTCTGTAATTGTATGAATTATTATGAAAATATTCTCGTTTTAATGATATTAACCAGTGGGCCGTGGAAAATCTCGTTTTGTCAATTTTTGGGCACAATCTGCCACCAAAAGGCATGTAGACGTTCGATCATTAAATCATGTAAAATTGTAAAAATTGGATCGCTTTTTGTAGCTTAAATTATCGATAGTTTTGGATTTAGTTCAGAAAATTGAATGAAAACATTTGTATGAGAGGTATTTTTGCTGAGGGCGTAAGAAATTGACGTCGCTATTCCGAACTACCCTGTCTTGGAGATCGGGCTCTTTAATTAAGGCTCTAGTCGGTGCTATCCACCGTTCAGAATACGCAATTGCGACCCAGCGAAGTGATAAACGACTCTCGGTGGTTATTTTATAATTCGGAGTACCAGTAGGCGCTTGGGTTGCCATATTCTCAGTCAGCCGCTTGAGTAGGAATTTCTGCCAAAAACGCGGTTGGTTTTTCACTCAGAGTAAGGTGCCTAGTATATACAAGCCCGATTTATGGCAATAACAGTTATTTATTCGTGTAAAGGTTCTTCTCGGCTACTACAATGGGTCAAGCTCTCTATACTGACCAACATCTCGATTCCTGACTTGTAGGCCGGTAGGAAGAGCCGGACCCGTTGGGGAGCCTGATATCAAGTTCGCTGATAAAGTACCACATATTTTTTTATTGCTACCTCTTTATCCGAAGCCCAGCTCGTGTTGGACCATCTCAGCGTGGTATTTTACATCTCTCCATTTTAACAGATACCCTTGGATCGTATTCATTATGAAGTTATCCGGAAAAATCCATTGAGGGCTAGCTTTATACCCGCATGCCGTATAACTCCATGCATCATTGATCGTTGTCACCAGTATCGTGGTATGTAATCTAGTATTATATACAAATCTATTACTTATAAATAAAACATGCAAGTTTGAATACACTCACATTCTTTGTTTGCTGCAAATAAATATACGATGAAAAAAAATGCCAAACCACGGCAGACCTGTGGAATTGGTGTATATGCTGCAGTGAGAAAACTTTTATATTTGTAGCCGTCGTAAAATATAAATGATTCCAGGATAGGCGCCAAAAAGGCAAGGATGAATAGTCCGATGTGGATGGAAATGGCCTTTTTCTGAAAGAGAAATAAATCCATGAATTAGTATTAAATTATATTCCCTCGGACTACACCTTGAGTTTCAATGACCCCATGGGCTGGATTGGCGAGAGGGTATGGCCACCCATGCCAGATAGGTCAAAGGGTAGGAGCCGGACGAAAGGTAGTCCCACAATGATGTCGCGGATAAAGGACTGTCGGGAAGCAGGGGTGGGAGTCCCTCACAAGTATCAACTACGCAGAAGAATGAAAATCATTCAAGGAGAAGTGCATCCTGGTTACTACGGGACGCTGTTCAAAATTCCAATCAAAGAGGAACTTGGAACGTTGGGACATTGATGAGGGCTCGAAAGCTAGAAAATATGAAACAGGAAACGGAAAGAGGAG
This sequence comes from Ceriagrion tenellum, assembly GCA_963169105.1. Classification (NCBI taxonomy): domain Eukaryota; kingdom Metazoa; phylum Arthropoda; class Insecta; order Odonata; family Coenagrionidae; genus Ceriagrion; species Ceriagrion tenellum. The sequence goes on from OY720640.1 coordinate 132,674,501, forward strand.
ATATGGATACCTGGGAGATGTATGAAGTGAGATGTTAGGACAGCGTGGACTATTATTGATATATACAGGTAGATATATAGTATTAAGGAAGAGAATCAATGTGGAGTAGCTATGGTATTGCACGCAAAATTGGCAATGAGGGTAGTAACTATTGACCATAGGAGGGATAGGATACTAGTGGTAGAAATGAAATCACACCCGTCAAATTTCGTATTGGTCTAGGCGTCCATGCCCACAAGTAATCATAGGGTGGAAGGATAGGGTGTGTGAACAGATAGAGGAGATAATCAGAGGAGTCCTGTGAAAGAAAAACTGATTGTAATGGGCGACTTGAACGGAGTGGTGGAGGAATGGAGAAGCGAGTATGAAGTGGGAGGAAAGGGATTGGGAATGAGAAATGACTGCGGTGAGAAGGCCGCTGGATTTTGTAGGAGAAATAAATTAGTATTAACAAACACTTGATGAAACACCATGTTCAGCGAAAGTACACATGGAAAATGCCGGGAGACATTGGGAGATATCAAATGTATTGCATCATGGTTAGGGAAAGTGTGTTTAAAACTCGCAGAGCATTTCCATGACTGATGCAAACTCAGATTAATTAGTAGTAATGAAATTTTATGTTATGATCAAAAGGTTTGGTACAAATAGGTGGATAAATGTGTAATAAAGATGAATAGGTGAACTTGGAAGCTGTGAAAGGGGAAAAAAGGAGGAAATATCAGGCGGGAGTGGATTGGAACCTAGGCGAAGCTAAGGAAATGGGATGAATCGTGGAAAAATATCACTTTCCTTACTTTTACTTGAATTTGTTGATTTATCGAAATGTAATTTTTCTTGTCTCTATCAACACTTCGAAAGTAATCGTTACTTTAGGGGTAATTTGAATTTGGCTAGTAACTGTTATTGATAACTCCGGTCGATTACACCGGATTTTTGACTGCAAGAGCAGCAATTTACAATCCTTTATATGGACTATTTGACTACTCCACAAGATTCCGGCGGTATTGTGCTGAAATGAACTCGTTTTCTATTGGAGGTGTTTCGACTATTTGATTTGACCATTGCCCCCCACCCCAGTGTATTCATTTTCAAACGAATCTCCTTCATAAACCTTTTCCACGCGATTCCATTCCAAAATCCTTTTCCACGCAAATAGTTTCATGATTTTCAACAGCTGTAAATAAATTGTTGCAACATTCTTTTGCCTGCTGTGGAATATATAATTCCACTATTATCACTTGGTTAGTTATACCCGGCACATTTCAACGCGGCTTCCTCACTTTCAGTCGCAGCCAGTGAATCCACCCGGTCTTCGATTATCCGAAACCAATCTATAGCCGTAGAGCGGACCACAATGGGATCATTATGAAATTAATGATCTCCAAACATTGTGTGATCACCAACGGGTGAGTCCGTTGAAGTAACTGCGCGGCTAGCTCCGTGGTTATTTGAAAATGATCTCCAATAGATTCGTTCCAGAGGATCCAGCAGGAATTGGTGTGACTCCAGGAAGATTTTCGTAATCCAGAATAGAAACGGGTTTGGTTTATGGTATTCAGCGCAGTTTACCCTATAATTAAATCGTTGGAGACATTGCTGCTTGTGTCTGGACTGTTAGAAGAATTAGGATGGGAATCGCTGTCACAGCGTAGATTAAATTATAGGCTTAACCTCCTAAATAAATTTCAGGAAAATCATTTCTCTGACGACGTAAAAAACATACTATTAACCCCCTCGTTCTACAGCAGATTAGATCGCGACAATGAAATTAGAGAGATAGATTGTAGAACCGTTAGGTATAAAATGTCATTTTTTCCGCGTATCATTCGGGACCATAACAGCTGTGATCGTCGTCATGAATAGTTCGAATTGTGACAATAGGCAGACAGTAAATCTTTCTCTTTATATTCTCTACGTTCTTTTTTTATGCATGTTGTAAGTATTGATGTGCTTATTTATGCATAATATTTTGAATATGTAGTAGTAGTCTTTGTATCCCTTGCATGTTGGAACGGTTGACGATAGAATGTTTCTTGGTTATTACATTTTTAATTGGTGCTTTGCATGTGTGGTACGCGGGTTTCAATGTAATTTCGGTGTTCTACGGTATCATTCATGCATGCCTGATGTGGAAACACCCTCTGCCACACACCCTTTGGGTGGCTTGCAGTGTATGACGTAGATGTAGATTTATCTTAGTTTGGCCAGAATGCGAACGTGACGTCAACGACGTGCTTCAGATTTTAGGGTTGATGGTGTTAGCAGGTATTTCAACTTTTTATTTTCCGTTGACCATTGAAAAAATTATTTTCAACTCCAAAGGCACATTTAATAATAATGTGCTCCTATTATTCACATATTATTTGGCTTTACTTACTTAACTTTCATGTTCTAACAAATGCTTCCTTTTCCGTGGCGACAAGACAGGAATCCTCTAGATCACGAATACAAGTGTGTACTGGGATAGAATAATGAAAGCACGGTGCGAGAGAAATTTTGGAAAAATCCCAAGTATGCCCGAGTAAGCCGAGTTAGGTTAATAGTCACAGGCCGTCTAGGTCTTTGAGATTCCCTGGGTAAGGCTAATTACAGTAATAGATCATGTAGCTTCTTACCTGCGATACCTTTAGGCTGCGATTTTCGAAATCATGCATGTAGTACCCAGCGCATATTCCAATGAAATATGGAATTCCCCGCATGTGCATTGGAATGTACTGCTTGATGAATGTGATGCCAAGCCCTTCTCCAGGGGTGAAAATGCTGTGAAATAAAATGGTTCCATAAGTTACTTCAACTGTCTCAACCAGGATGAAAAGATATCTTCACATAGTAAATAATGGTATTTTTCATGCGAATGAAGAGGAAGCGAAGCCCTTTGAGTACCACGCAACGATAAAATGGCATCTATTTCTATTTACAACCCTGCGATGTGCCACATGGGCGTGTGGCAGGAGGTGTGAGGCCATCAGCCGTGTAAAGATGTAAGGGATAAAGTTTTTGGAGGTGAAATAATGACGTGCATTATGGGAGTGTATTTAATTGTGGTCTCTTTAATTGTGCGCAGAAAGAACGAATTTTTTCACCTATCTCTTCGGAAATTAATTCATTTTTTAGTCGATTTCGTCAGCCCGTGAGATGTAGAGAGGCGTCATGATAGTATTCCCTTTGCCGCTCTGAAACACACCAGTTCTGAATTTCTCAAGCAAGCTAAGCCTAGCGTGTAGCCTCCGAGTCTCCGAGACTAGAAGACCTGAATACATGGGGTTTTCATTTAGTAATTTATTTGACATTTTTCTTTAAGATTCGTAGAGTAGTGCGCATTATTTGTTTCAATTTTTAACGTTGAGGAACGTAAATTTCTCTCGCCGCAAGTTCCATCGTTTTGCTACCCGACTTAATAGAATTTTTATACAGGTTATGTAATTGACTTTGTCTACTTTGTGGTTATACCAATGAGGTACTTTACTCTCACGATTGAAATTCTGTGGAAAATATGCTTCGATTACCTTACGTATTATTTCCAAAAATATCTCCGTGATTCTTCGTTGCTCTCGTCTTTCGTTGTGGCAACGAATTTAGTGAATGCAGTTTCTAACGTCTCTTCAAATTTTACGTAATCGCATTTTTCAAATAGATAGTCTCTATTTTTGGGATGTACTGTGAACTCTACTGTTGTTTTCCGACTCGAAAAAATTTCTTTATGAGCACTCATGCCATCGAGGATATCGACCTGTCTTAACATTGTTGGGTGATTATGAGCTGACAGGTGTAATATTTTATTACCTCTCGAAGATTCGCTTACTACTGGAGTAAGAGAGTGGTGTGAAAGTGTAATAAGTAAGGTCTCGCTTATATCACACTTCCTTGAACCTGGTTCTACGCCATTGATTTTCCAATTTATAGGCGGGAGGTTGAAAACTCCACCGATAATTATCACACTTGTGTTATCTTTCGAGGTATATGACGTTAATTGAGTTTCTAATTTGTACAAAATGTCGATTTTGGAAAATGATGGCCTGTATAATGAGCATATATGCATCTTTCTTTTGTTTTGTTCCTTAATAGTACACCAAACGCTCTCTATTCCAATGTCGTCTAATATGTGTGCGGTACTATTCAAATACGATTTATCTGCTATGAATACTCCCCCGCCAGTCCTATCTGATCCACCATGTCTATTGATTTTATATCCTGCGAAAAAATTCACTATCGTTAACATCCTGTGCAAGCCAGCTCTCTGTTCCATACCCGGTAGTGTAGTAATGAAGTTGATTACCAATTTGATGTATTTTTCCCTATGAAGCACTAAAACCACATGCTTCCCACATAGCTCCTGAATCTCCGTGAGTTCACGTGGTTGCAAAATTTCTGTTAATGAAAGTAATTAAAATATTTGTAGCAATGGTAATTGTACAAAACCGTCAGAATTCATGTTATGATATACTTGCTTGGTGGGTCATTCTCAATATATTTACGATGTCATTGTTTACCACCTCTCTTCGAAGCGCAGACGACAAAATACCGCGGTGATTTCCGAGGGCGGCATTTCACTTCAATTTACAATATTACTTATAAAGAAAAGCTTCACTGAACCACCCACAGTCAATAGTTTAGAGTAATTTGTAGCATATCCCAGGTATTGAACAAATGAGTCAAATTACATACAAATTGGCGTAATCTTAATTTTTCTAAAATAATGATGCGCGAGTGAGTGAAAACTAAGGCGAGTTTTTTTAATTGTCAGGCAAAAATTGACGCAGCGCTTCCGGGCTAACCCAGTAAGATTTTGTAAGAAGTGAAAGGATTAATGTCGTATGAACCAATGCTGATTATTATACTGTAAAAGGGGAAAGTATCTCAGTTTTAGTTGCCCTTATATAAGAGAGCCCAAAATGACCATTAAATTTGGTATGATTTGAGAATGGTGTCAATGAAATATGGGAGGTACCTGCCTCCAAAGAAAGTACATGCATTAAAGAGGCCACCAAACCATGAGAAAGGATTAACCAAATGATTTCAATTGAAGTCAATGATAGCAAATATGTTACTAACTTGTCATCAGGAATGTATTGAGGCGTCATTTCATATAAATAAACGATGATAATCGGGATGCACATTGACAAGGTCGTGAAGATTCCCAAGACGATTTTTCCTATGCTCGGTGTATTTAATACGAGGTAAACGATCGGAATTGCGAGGAAATACAGCTGCAAATCAGCTGCCAAATACCAAGTTATCCCCAAGCACTGAAAAGGATACAAAGAAGCTGTATAAATTATTCATATATAATAATATTTTTTGAGAGAAGTATTTTAATTACCATAACTTTATATTCTCTTTCGATAGTACTTCCATCTGGTGATAAGGGAGCTTGTGTGCCTAAGTAAACCAGGGAGCTATGCCGGCGAGAGCGTAAGCTCCTGGTAGGGCCACCCAAGCCGGACAGGTCAAGGGGGATAGGCCAGACAAAGAGAAGTACTCTGGTCCTCCAGGTTGGGGGTTGAGCATAGGGCTAACGACCCTGTATCCTAAAAAACCTCTTGTTACGAAGCTCAAAGACAATGAAAACCAGACTGTAAATAACGATTATCGAACTATGCAAACGAAAGTTAAACGCAAACGGAAATTTGATATGCAGATAGCAATGTGGAGTGTTAGAACCCTGAATAAACCAGACGTTCTACAAGGCCTTAAAGAAGAGATGGGAAAATATAACAAAGGGTAGCAGCCATTCAAAAAGTAAGATGGAAAGGAGATGGAATCCTAAGTAGTGACAAATATAAAATCATGTATAGTGGAGGAGAGAGTGGTGCAATACGAGGGGCATGCTTCTTAGTGAATAAGAAATATAATGCAACAATACTCAATTTCAAACCTATAAACGAAAGGATATGCACCCTAAGGATGAATGCCCGTTTCTTCGACATCACATTCATATGTGTAAATGCGCCGACAGAGGATGCGAAGGATGAGGAGAAGGATCTTTTTTATAGGCAACTGGAAAGTGAAATGGATAGAACCTCAAGACAAGATGTAAAAATAGTTTTAGGGGACTTCGTTGCAAAAGTTGGTAAAGAGGAAGCATATAGAGAAACCATCGGGATGAAAAATCTCCATGATGTGTCAAATGATAACGGGCAATGATTGATTGATTTTGCCATGGGAAATTTAATGGTGGTAAAGAGTACATGGCTTCAACGAAAAAACATAAGGAAGGCCATGTGGTACTAACCGGATGGGATTACTTTAAATCAAATTTACAATATGATAATTGATAGGAGACATGCATCTAATATACTTCAGATTGACAGCTGCAGAGGAGCGGACTGTGACTCAGACCGTCACATGGTTCGAGTAAAATGCAGACAATGTATTGCAATGTACAGATTCACTGGGAAGGAGAAACCACTTAGGAGATACAATGTCTCAAAATTAAAAGGAAAGGAAATAGCCCACAAATATTGATCCGGCCTGGAAAAGAATTTGTAGACTTAACAACCGAACTGGGAGAGAGAAAGTGTAGAAGGAAAATGGAATATAATACAGAATGCATTACAAGAAACAGGTGATGAAGTCCTCTGGGTAGAAGATAAGATAAAAAGGCAAGGATGGTTTGATGAAGAATGTAGCAAAGCAATTAGGGAGAGAAATGAGGCAAGGAGGAAAATAATTGATAGAAGAACAAGAGATCAAGTGCAGAGCTTTACAGACAGAAGAGAAAGGAAGCTGACAAGTTATGTAGACGGAAAAAGAGAGTTTGTGAGGGGAAATGGATTACGGAGCTGGAGGAGCAACACAACGCCCAGGAAGTGCGGAAATTCTATACTAAAATACATGATACAGGAAAAGGGTTTCAACCACGGACAATATTTTGCAGAGATAAGGAAGGAAATATGATTGGGGGAAAGGAACAAATTCTAGGACGATGGGCTGAATATTTTAGTGAACTTTTGAATGTCACTGCAGAGAACATAGTACCAGAAGTAGCCGAATAGGAGTGTGGTCACCAATGGCAAGAACCTCAGACAGATACAATCTTAGTACCAGTTCCAACTATAGGGGAAGTGAAGGAAGTGATAAAAACCCTAAAAAATAATAGAGCACTAGGAAGTGATACTATCTCAGCAGAGATGATTAAATATGGAGGTGAACAGCTTACACTCCTCATTCACCAGCTGATAGTGGATATATGGGAATCAGAGCAGATGCCCAAGGAATGGAGTCTGGCTATTATTTGCCCAATTCATAAGAAAAAAGAGAAGGCTAACTGTGAAAACTACCGTGGCATAACTCTGTTAAGTGTGGTCTATAAAGTTATAGCCAAAATCTTGGCTAGGAGACAACCCATTGGTGGAACAGATTCTTGGGGACTACCAATGTGGCTTTAGACAGGGTAGATCAACAACAGACCTCATCTTCATCGTTAGACAGATAATGGAAAAGTGCTATGAATATAATGTGGATATGTACCAATTGTTTGTGGGTTTTCGGCAAGGGCACGACAGTGTAAAGAGAAATAAGCTGTTTCAGACTATGGTGAATATGGAATTTCCAACCAAATTAATCAGATTAGTACAAATGACCTTAAAGAATACATGTAAGGTCAAAATAGACGGGAACTTCGCGAGGAAATTTGAAATTAACGAGGGCTTGCGAGAAGGCGACGCGCTATCCACCATTCTTTTCAATGTGGTACTGGAACGGGTGATGAGAAAAACAGAAGTCAGCAACCCAGGTGGTACATTGTTCAACCTTATATCGTAAAACCAAGCCTATGCTGATGATGTCAATATGATATCAAGAAGACTAAAAGATCTTGAGGAAGGACTGGAGAGATTGGAGATGGAGGCAGGAAAAGTTGGGCTGAAAGTGAACTCTGCCAAAACACAGTACTTGTTCTCTTCCAGGAAAAGTACAACTGTTAAAGATAAACCTATAAGATTAAATGGGAATAAATATGAAAGATGTAACAACTTCAAGTATTTGGGAGTGCTGGTGACAAAAGATAATGAAATACATGAAGAAATAAAAGCCAGGATTGCAGCAGGCAATAGGGCTTATCGAGCTTTATTGAAAGTGCTCAAGTCACGCAACCTCTGTCGGAACTTGAAAACAAAGATTTACCGGACAGTGATTAGACCTGAGGTCATATATGGTTCCGAAACGTGGACAATGACCTCGGCAGAAGAAGAGATACTTAAAAGATGGGAAAGGAAAGTACTAAGAAAGATTTTTGGTGCTACAAAGGAAGGTGGACAGTGGAAAATTCGGAGAAACAGAGAACTTGAGGAACTCCACAAACATCCTAACATAGTGACAGAAAGTAAGAGCAACAGATTAACATGGTTAGGACTTGTCGAGAGAATGCTTGAGGATAGGATGGTGAAAAAGATATTTCGTGGTCATCCTGGTGGTAGAAGATTGAGAGGGAGACCCCGGAAAAGATGGTTGGATGATGTAGAGGTTGATCTAAGAAAGATGGGAATTTAAAGATGGAGAACGCAAGCCGGGAATCGTGCTGTCTGGGCTAACATCGTCGGAAAGGTGATGGCCCTACAAGGGCCATAGCGCTGAGGAGTGAGTAAGTATAACTTTATGTTAGGATAGCCTCTGTGGTGTTATTAATTAACTAAAAATTTTAATCAACAAATACTGGTTGAAAACCCTTTTGTGCATCCATGAAAATAACAGACAAGAGGCGAAACAATTAACAGTTGTAACATAAGAGAATCTCGGAAGCAGAAACAAGTGACTGAGAATTTAACGAACCCTGAAGCAAGTATTTTATTGAAGAGTACAGACATATTTCTGGCAAAGGGAAACGAAGTTTATTGTTTTACATTAATATCCTCTGACGCAATGAGTAATATTTCCTACATGGCATTCAAGATCATCGCAGTAAAATTTGAGGTAAATAAAGGATACATATTTGTTAGCATTACGGTATTGAGAATCATGTTTACTCCTCATGTCCACTCTAATGGCTATAATTTGCCATTAATTCTGTGTAGGTACTATCATTTGGGTATGCTAAAATTAAGTTTATAGTTAACTTAATATCATCGTTGATTTTATTTATCAAGGTCGTCTCAATATATTTTGAGCAGTATATTGTTACATATCCATATATTGTTTACGGTAAAAAACATTTGGTAATGGATATAGATACCAAATAATATTTTCAAATACCATCATATTTCTGAACTGTTTCCTGTGCGTTATTCGTATCTATTATGCTCATCGCCCAATGGCCGAACCACAGTGATCCGCTTGAAATTGTCAAAGTCTAACAAAACAGTGATAAACATTTGTCTCTCAAGGTTTAGCCTTTAATTTCAGTTCTATTATCACAAAAGATAGTGGTTATCGTCTTTCCCGTTGCATTACTTTGGTAAAAATTATTCCTCCTTGTTATCTTCGCTCATTGTTTTCATGAATGCTTCATAAATTTTCATGTCTAGTTTGTATTTTAAGGCCAATTTCCTCGTAATGCCTAAATTCTTAATGGAAACTTCCAAGTTTTATTCGATTGGACAGCATCCTAGTGGATAATTTGGGAATGAAGAATGCTAATTCTATGAAATCAACTAAGATTACCATTTGTTGGGGGTTGACATAGTTGTTTATATAAAGTAAGTTAGTCCACCAGTTGTCCAGACAATGGTTTCTTTCCTTTATTACTTTCTTCCAAAGTGGTCCAGAGCCGAAACCCCAGGCAATCGTTACGGCAAAGACCAAGGAGAACATGCTAGATGGTGTGAATCTGAAAGAGTAGCAAAATACATGCAATTAGAGTTTACTTAGCCGTAAACAGCTTTTGTCGTGAGTCAAACCTTTTTGTTCAGAATCTATCATTCTTGCACTGCAGGCTTTCTCTGTAGTAGTATAAATAGGTTACGATTTTCCTGAAAGTTGTAGCAAATAGTGGGGAAAAGTGGCTTTAATTTACATTATTACTCAAAAACTTTTTATTCCAAAATTATTTCACCATGAACTGCGAGAGTGATATAAGAATAATATATAGCAAAACAAAAAAGCATTACATTTACGTCCGGAATGACCAGGGTTTCTACATGCATTCAGGCGATGAATGTGTAGAGAAAAAAATGTATGCAGAATTTCCGCGAACGAAAGCAAGGAAAGAGTGCGGGCGGATGAGGAGGCTAAGAAAATCAGAATCATTTTGAAGGCAATAAAAAGTTATGTTGAAATGGATAAAAAGGGCGAAGCAAGGGGAAGGCAGGGGAATGAAGGACAGATGAGGCAGGATCGCACGGCATGAGAGCAATATCAGGAACTGTTGGATGGAATATTTTGAAAAATTTCATGAGTGCCCGCGATAAGGATAAGTCTCGTGAATTAATAGGCAAGACTATCAGTATGGAAGAGTAAAGAGGTGTGAATTTGTTTGGTAACGGATAGGAAAACACTTATAAATGGGAATACTGCATGCGTAAATGATGTGCCCGATGATATTCTTAAGTACGGGTGAAAAAAAAAACCATAAGTAGTTAGTGAGAAATGTGTCATTTCCATGTTTCAAATCTTTTCTCATTCAAACAGATGGGAGGAGTGCGGTAATAGCTCAATTACACATTGGGCTGGAGAGACCGAATGGACAAAATTATTGTGCAATTAATTTACGGATTATTCCGGAAAAAAGTGCTCATTAAAATAATAACAGAGAGGATGAGGAAGGTTACAGTCGTTAGAGTCTGGGGTTTACTGAATTGGTTAGTGTCTATGAATAGATATAGTGATCAGCGCCTCGCACTTCAGCAAATGAATGAGAAGTGTATGGACGTCCGAAAGAAAGTCATTTGTGTATATGTGAATTTAGAGAATTTTGGAAGTGGGTAAAAAGGGTTAAGATTGGTGAAGGCAGGGGAGTAAATGCGGTAAAGAACAAGGGTGGAGAGATCGTGTGGGATGAAAGCAATATCAGAGACTTCTGGAGGGAGTATTTTGAAGAGTTATACAATAAATCTGCAGGCGCTGAGGATGAGCCTTTCGAAGTAGTATGCGTTAATGTGATGATGGAAAAGGATATAAGTGAGAATGAGGTCAAAACAGCTGTGAGAGTATTGAAAAATGGTAAGGCTGCAGGCGTAGATGGGATATCCAGTGAGATGTTGCAGTGTGGGTGTAATTTACACACTTTTCGGTTGCGTGAACTATATAATTTATGCTTACAGGCTTCTGTTGTTCCAAGGGATTGGAAGAATGCTATCATCGTTCCATTGTACAAAGGGAGTGGGCATCCGAAAGAAAGTGTATTGTGCATTTGTTGATTTAGAGAAGGCATATGGCAGACAGAAAGAGGTTGTGGAAGGTTTTTAAGGACTATGGAGTGAACGGGCAGTTATTGAATGTTAGGATGGCGATGCATGATAATAGTAGGGAAAGCGTGAGAGTTAACCGGGTTCTGAGTGATTGGTTTGTAATAAAACAGGGCGTAAAGCAAGGATGCATAATGTCACCAATGGCTGTTTAATGAATTTTTTGATAAATGTGTCAGAGATGCATTTAGTGAAAACGGTGGCGTTTTGATTGGAAATGTAAATTTTCTACTTAATGCAGATGATGCTGTTTTATTCTGAGAGAGCCAAGAGAGATTAGAGAAGCTCCTAGATAAGTTTTTGGAATCAACAGAGAGAATGGAATTGAGGGTAAATGCGAGCAAGGCTAAATTATTAGTTTTTGATAAGGAGAATGGGGTGAATAACTGTATGATGAGGGCGAATGGTGAAGTAATTATACAAGTGGATGATTTTGTGTACTTAATTAAGATGTTTGCGAAAGATGGACGGATAGATGAGGAGATGGGGAAACGTGTGAATGCTGGAAGGAAAGATGTAGGGAGCATGTGGAGGCAATTAAGGTTTGGAAGGTTTTGAAGTAGTATTAAATGAATGAGCAGTCATTGAATATTATTAAGGCGTTATGTGATTATAATTAGGCAGGTGTGAGAGTTAATGGAGTCTTGAGTGACTGGTTTGAAATGAAAGAGGGCGTACAGTAGGGGTGCATGTCATCACCATGGAAATTCAATGTTTAGGGGGTCTGCGTTTGAGAGAAACAAGTACCTAATGAGAAAACATTGGCGGGACGATTGGAGATATAAATTTGTGAGTCCAACTTTACGCGGATGATTAAGTGTAGTTGTTGTTTGTAGATTGGAGGAAAAATGCATAAAAAAAGTACCTACGCAGAAATTGTGGGATAGATTAAGAGAGTTTGAGGCATGAGAATGCCAGTTGGAGATTTTTGGATTGATTGAGGAGCAGGGAATACCGAGGATTTAGTAGGGAAGCGAAAATCGCCGTGCACCAAAGTGCATTCCTCTCGGCACTATTGTACGGCGGGATTATATTAAGAGTGGGCTAAATGAGGGTGATAAGGGGGGAGGCCAGAGAGTTTGTTTGGGGAAAAGTAGAATTCATAGCGTTCAGAATTTGTGGGTGATGAGGTGTATAAGTGGATGAATATTAATATCAGTGTACTTAATGTGGGCTGGATGCTTCAGTAACGAACTAGTGTGTGTATGTATGTTTAAGGGTGGATCGAAAAATCATTTTTGTCGAAATCGGTCTGCGGCTAGGGCTTAAAGTTTGTGACTGGTGGTCCTTTATAAACCATAAAAAATTCCAGCTCGATCGGATTATGTCTTAAGGCTGCGCTTTTTAGTCAGAAGTTTAAATATTTATGAAAAAATTCAAAATTTGCAAATTTTCCTTATAGTTTCTAGATTTTCTGGGAATGATTTTATGGCAAATAATTATCTACATATTTTACTTGTATATTGCTTCATGTTAGCGATTGAGTGTGTTTGAATCAGGAAAAATGGTTTAATAGTTCTTCAAAATCGTATAAAAACGCCAAATATACAGAAATGTTACGGATGTGAGGCAGGCTATAACCCGCTATAATAACTCGACCCCACCGACTTAAATTTACCAATAACGATAAGGTAATAGGATAGGATGTAAAATGTAAGTCTTATTTCATCGACCAATCGACTATTTAGCACTCACTACTCGGAGGTGACTGCAGTCGAGTGCCGCCCACCCACCCAACTGGGTAGACAGAACTATTTCGGTTTTAAAGTCCGCTTTGGTATCAAACTTTGGTAATATATTCCTGTCCTCCAATCGAGCTCTAATGTAACCACCTAGGGAGTCATTACCACATACGGCAATTGATGCAGCATTTACATCCTTGACCTGCCACTCCTCCACTGTCTGGCCATGGCACTAAGTCTGCAGTTTAACTTAAACTAAGTCTGCAGTTTTTCCTAAGGAATCGTCTCTTCCTGCTGCAATCTATTCTTCATTGGTAAGTAAGTGAGCTACTGGAGGTGATCTTATTTCTTCTTTTCCCCAGTGCGCTAAATCTGAGTAATCTTTGGCATTGAAGTTGATTACTTGAGCGTCCAAATTTTGTAACGGTGTTGTTTGGTTGGCTTTGGCTTTTTCATGCTTTCAGGATGTTTTTCGCCGCATTTTGACGCACTTTTGGCCGACTGTCTGCCAACATACCAGCAAGTATGTTTTCTGGATGCCCCCAGAAAGCATGAATCTGAAGACATTCATTGAGAAAAGTCTGTAAATCGTTTGGTTAATACTCCTTTTTCTGTAATGTTAGCTTTTCTAAAACAGCTTCAGTTTTTTCGAACTGGGCCATGGGTCGGTCTCGTCAGGTAGACAAGCCCACTCCTACGTCGCCGTGAAATCCCTTCGGGGCGGAAGTCTTGCAGTCAATTTTCTCAACAATGTATCTTAGAAACGTCCATTAGAATGCATTCGACACACAATTCATTGGAGAGGACGCTGGATATATTCTTCTGTACGCTGTATTCCCTATATTCTTCCTCTCTCGGTCGGATCCTATGCACGACAATGCCGTCAAATGTATGCCTTCTTCGCGGAGAAAGTTCCAAATAGCGACAGTTGATCCTTCTGCGTCGGCTGTTTTGGGCGTAACGTGGGTAAGTGGCGCGGGTGATGACGCACGGGCAATGGGAGCACTAGGGTGACGGAGGAAGAGTCCTACCGGTGCAGGATATAAGCCACGTACGCTCTGGAGTTGTTAATGTATTCGCATCTTCCCTTTCATGGTGAGTGTTGGACAGTCGATTAGTCGATAAACTAAGAGCTGCAGCTTACTTTATTTCCTCTTACCTAATCGTCGTTGGTAAGGGTTAGATGGAAGAAGAGACTGCTTTAGTCTCAATCTCGCCCTAATGAAGACGCCTTATTACTATTATTATTATTATTATTGGTAAATTCCAGTCGATGCGGTTGAATTATTATGGCGGGTTATTTCCTACCTAACATCCGCAACATTTCTGTATATTTGGCGTGTTTTGACGATTTGTGACGAACTGTTAAACAATCTTTCCTGATTCAAACACACTCAATCACGATATTATTTAGCAACATACAAGCAATATATGCAATCATTTGCCATAAAATCATTCCAGGAATATCTAGAATATATCAGGAAAATTTGATAATTTTTTACTTTTTTCATAAAAATTTAAAATTGTGACTAAAAAGCGGAGCCTGAAGAAATAATCCGATGGAGTTAGAATTTTTTATGGTTTATAAGGACCACAAACTTTAAGCCCTAGCCGGAGACCGATTTCGAAAAAAACTGTTTCCATTCACTCTAATGTATATCCCTCCTCCAAATTCCTCATCAAGCTAGCAGAACTCATTCTGAAACGCAACACCTTCACTTTTAATGAGCGTTTCTTTATTTATGGCAAGGGAACGGCTATGGGCACAAGAATGGCTCCTTCTGACGCCAACCTCTTTATGGGAAAGCTCGGAAGTGTCTCCCTCGCCACCCAAGAATTACAACTGGAGCTCTGGGTTAGATTCATTGATAATATGTTCATCATCTGGATCCACTGTGAGGATATCCTGACGAATTTCCTAAAGTCTCTGAATCAGTTCTCTTCCAATCGCTTCACATCGGTCACTTCTTCTCAAGTCACCTTTCTAGACTTCGGCATTTCCACCACGGCTTTTATTTATTGGCCCTATTGGTTTGTGATATAAACATAAGGCAAGTCAAAACAAAGAATTTTGGTGCTTAAGAATACCCCGATAAAATACAAAAGTAGAATACAAATATGACTAGTTAAATGGAATACATAATTAATACACTTCCAAGAGTAACAAATTGCCATTAGAATATAAGATCAACATAAAGCAATACAGACAAATATATTTTCGGGTAACTAATAGCTCTTAAAATCCAGTTATACTTACAATAAATAATCATAGGGGTGTTGTAATAGATAATATTTCACTCTTGCTTTAAAAATGTTTTGGTTATTGATATTCTTGTGATGAGATGGCAGTTTATTAAAGAGAACCATTATTTTGTGGCATGAGCTATGGTCACTAAGACAGAGATTATTTCTTCTGTAGTTTATACTGGCCTGTTGACGTGTATAGTGCTGATGTTCCTGATTGTTAAGTGTGAATAAGTTGGGATAGGATTTAGCAAATATCACGGATTCCAGGATCAGTATGCATGGGAGAGTCAATATGCTGAATTTTATAAAGTACGGTTTATGCGAAGTTGTATTTGAGATTCTGGCCATTGATCTAATTGCCCTTTTCTGAAGTTTACATAATCTATCGCTGTGACATGATGTCCCCCAGAATATTATTCCATATTTAATTCTAGAGTGTACATATGCATGATAAACAATTAGAAGAATATTGTGGGATACAGTCCCATGTAAGTTTTTTATTAAGTAAATGTGGGAATGTAATTGTTTGGATAAAAAGTCGATGTGGCTTGACCAGTCAAGAGTTTCTGTTACAATTATGCCAAGAAAAGTGCTTTTTGAAAGCCATGTTGTGATGGACAAAGAATATTATATTTGACTAAGTATGAAATTATGCGGGTGTACATTATTTTCTCAAATATATTTAGAGGATGATGTTATGGTAATGGATTTGTAATTATTTGGATCCAGAGTGGAGTTTTTCTTATGCATTGGAATCACTTTAGCCATTTTTAATGCAGAGGGGAAACCACTTTTTTAAAAGATTTATGGATTACATGAGTGAGAGGTGAAGTTATTACTGAGCAGCATTTGGCTAATAAATGACCGGGGATCTCATCAGGACCTGTACTTTAACTGTTCCTAAGTTCCAGCAAATATGACGCTTCTTCTATTTCATCGGTGGGGGCTAGGAAAAATGAGTTGCTGTGCCTGGGAAATCTTGGAGGAATATTTAGGTGATAAGCATAAGGAATATTGTTTGAAGTACAAGTAGGTTCATTAAAATTCTCATTTAAAATATAAGCTTCTCCTTTTTGGTCCGAAATCTATCGATTTTCAATCAATAACATAATATTTTTAAAATATTTCCTTTGATTTTGTTCATTTTTTTACAATATGCCAAAATGTTTTGGTTATACTTTGTGAGTAAGAGATAGACTCCACTTTCTCAGGCGAGATATTGTAGAACAGCATATTGAATAAAAGCTCAAACGATATCGTACTGTCTACTAGTTTTTATTTCACCTCTTGCTACACGTGTTTCAACTGAACAACAGTCATCCTCAGGCAAGACGCTTATTATGCATGGAGATAACGAGTTTTTGTGCCATCATCAGTTTGGCAATGTATATCTTATTTAATTTCTCCTGTAAAACGATAAATGGAATATCGAAACACAGCGAACATAAATTGAAATGTCAAAACATCGCCAAGCGACGACGCAAGTGCGACGACTTGCGCATGTATTGATGCGTACGTCAAACAACAAAGAATTCGGCATCAGCGCCACCTATGGTATACAAACATAACTATAAATGATTCTCAGATGGTCAGTTATTCATGAAATTCTCAGGTTTTAACGGTCAATTATTCATGAAATTATGATTTTTTTCATTATCAAAATATTGGGGGGTGATGAGTGCGGTGAAATTTGGGGGTTATATGTTCTGATATGCAAAAAATCTTTTTTTTTATATTTTAAAAAATTTGTCAAAAAAAATTTCCTAGAACCCGATCGCAGTGCAACCTACCGGGTCCAATTGTGAATCTAAACCATCAAGGGACTTATTCAAGCGGCGATAAACACACGATGTTGATGGAGTGGAGAAGATAGAAACACAAGAAAAGAAACGGTCACTTAAAATGCTAGCAAAGTCTTTTCTTCAAAGTTTTTTCAATACTTTCGGAAGTAATCCGTCTTCAAGGCGATTCACGGCACAAATGTCATGTGCGCTGGTGAGGATAGGGGTAGGAGGGGAGGTAGGATAGGAGAAGGGGTTTTTCCTGCTGCGTGCGTGGGTCGGTTTAGGAACGGTTTTTGAAAAGAGAATTTTTACCAACTCATGTCTGGGCAAGAGAGAGCGAAAGGGGTCGATGTGGAATTTTAAAGTTATGGTGGGTAGTTAAATGGAAAAAAACTGGAAGTGTGGAGTCAATGTATTTTATTAATGTTTGTAATAATATGGCAGATAAAGGACATTATTAAGTGAACCGGTTTTCTAAGGCTAACAGCAATAAGTAAATTATTCGACTTCAACCACCCCGGAAGGGAATGGCGACATGGTAATGCATGTAAATATTGTTTCGATGCTTGAACTAAGTTGATTCGCTCTCCGATTGATGTGAATTGCCCACGTCAACTTCCTGACAGTCTGACATCATCTCAAACTTAGAACTCTCAGTGGACATCATAATAATGCAATGCCTGCCGAATATTGTGTGTAACGTTAACCAGACATAAAATTAGGCCTGAATGAATTTTGATTAGCTTAATATTTAAAAGAACGCAAAGTACCTATCAAAGCCTATTAAAATACCTCACTAATTCGTGTACAGAAGCCTCTTCAGTATTCCTAACGAATAAATAAATTGGTTCAAGTGAAAAGGGCACATTCATGCCTGTGTCAGGAAAGTGAAACGCTGTTGAAGGATTTTTTACCAAATGAAGATCACTCATTGGACTCACCTGATGTATCTACGGAGATATTCCTTGAGCATTGAAAATATATTATTCATCCTGGCAGGATTCTTTCTTGCATTAAACATTTGTAAGTATCCAGTGAAAAAGAAGAATGCCTCCAATACTGCGGTTGTGTTTCTTGCAATTCCTTGGAGTATTTGCAATACTTCAACTTCTCCCTGTTGAAAAATGAATCTTCATTTTAGCCAAGTTAAGTAGTCACAAGGGATCATCTTATGTTCGATCGGTTACAGCAGGGTATTATCATTTCGCCAGTTTTTGTCCGATGGTCACCAAGTTTAGGATGTATCACTTATTTTACATTCTAAGTAATGCTAGATGTGGGCGAAAGCGATGCGACAACAATTGAAATATGATAAATACGGTGCTTATCTTGATGGGGGATGGGTACTTCTTCTGCTTCGGCATCCATAACAGACGACGATAGACGATCGAATCAACAAGCAGCTAGGTGACATCTATCAGTTAATTTGGAGTGATTTATGCTACAAAATATACTTTTAATTGCCAGCTTTTGCTAACAAAATGGTAATAATAAGTACAGCAATGTCAAATTTGTACGAATTATTGGTAGGAGTGAGTTTCACATCAAGAAACTGCAGCAATTGCTCTTGTGGTGAAAAGAACCTGTCGACATTATTAGTCGCCGTTCAAGTTACTGGGAATATGAAACTTATCTGCATTGTTTTGCTGATATTAATGTGAAACCAAGGCTAGGACAAGAAAAATATGTTTTTTTGTGAGAAGATATAAGAATTCTCCCTTCTATTTTGAATTATTTTGCATCGTTTAGAAGAGAAAAACTTCATTTATTTAAAATTGTTGACCGGAAAAGGAATTCAATGATTGAAATTAACATCGTCTGTTATGGATGCCGAAGCAGACGAAGTACCCATCCCTCATCAAGATAAGTACCGTATTTATCATATTTTAATTGTTGTCACAGCGCTTTCGCCCATATCTAGCATTACTTAGAATGTAAAATAAGTGATAAATCCTAAATTTGGTGACCATCGGACAAAAACTGGCGAAATGATAATACCCTACTGTAACCGATCGATCTTTCGTACCGCATATCGTTTCTCACGGGAAGTGGAGTGTAACTATGTATTATGATGGATTTAGGCGCTCAAGGCCACGGAAAAGTAATCGTTGACTATGTATGAGAAGCATGCACGTTGGTAACGAGGGGCACGCTTGCATTGTCCGTTGTTATGTTGCGATTACTACCGAGGAAATGGGCATACAAGAGAAATTCTAGGAATTGGCCCGCGAGAGGACTCGTTTTCATAATTTGCCGACGAGGCAGTTGTTTGCAGATAGATTTTGAAGTCGGATGACAGGGAATTAGTTTCAAAGTCAAGTTCGTCTGGATAAGAAATGGGAGGGTGTTTGTGAGAAAACTCGAAGGCGCCGATCGATACCACGTGAACACCAAAGAGGATATACAGAGGGTCGTATAGGGCTTTTACACATGTTTACAACACCCAGGAACATGCACCGTACATTTAATCACCAAAGTTAGTGTCGCACGTGACCTATCAAAACTTATTTTATGTTACGTCAGTGCTCAATCTTTGTTTGTGTACATTAATGAATTTAACACAATTTTCGTAATAAATGTTATCATTCAATTGGAATATCTGAGACCTCATCATAAGCATTGTAGTTAAACTTCATAATTACCAAATATTTATGAAAATATACTCTGTCACAGCATCACCATGAACTATAATCCATTTAATGTAAATTCTTGTTAGGTATGGGATTCCATTCCTCTAGTTTTGAAGAAATTTTTGTTTTCACTTTATCTCAATAAAATTTGACATTCATGTGTACATTCAGAATGAAACGAATAAATGGACATATTCACTTATTGTAAACACTGATGCAGCGCTTCTTTTTAGAAAGAAAAAGCAAGAGGCGAGAAAAAAAGGGAACTTCTTAACACCCTATTGGTGTTATTTCGCTCTCCGTGTGGGCCGCAGAGAACTTTCCCGAACCTCACCCCTTTGACCCTCCCTCTACTCATCCCAGAGCCATCCCTCATCCTTGCTTCCATGACCCTCAAGACCGAGGGACCCTGGGTTCCCTCCCCCGCGCTCACTAATTTGTCAACGGCCGTCACCCATGGACCGCGCTGTGTAAGGCGCTTGACTCTTCCTTCGCCCCTCGGCGTTCGACGACTCCACTCTTTTTCTTACTGGGTCATTCCACGTCAGATAAGCAGTGAGTTGACCGTTGGGGTCTCCGATTCGAACCAAATTTTTTTGTGGGTTTCATCACGCATTATATGAAAAAGTGTAGAAGCGAATTCTTTAGAAAAAAAAATTTTTTGGCAGATCTAGAGGCGATCAAAGTTTTGACCATTTTGCGCTTAGACCTTTTTTTATTTTACTATATCTCCTAAACGAAAATAGCTAGAGAACCAGTTTATGTCATATTTTGTTTGCAAAAAGATGTACAGCTGTAGTGTGTTATCATTTTTGTAAATAACCTACATTTTATTGCAATTGTGTAAATTTTAAATGATAATAACAAAAATACAGCCATTTTTAAATTTGAATTATTTTTTTAGTTTGACAAATTAGTCTTTTGTCTTACCTCAGAAATAAATTTTGTCAAGGGCAGTTCACAAAAAACGGAGATATTTAACTTCAAAGATTGGACTACGCCCTCATTCGCCACGAGGGTCGGCGTTAAAATGATGTGCCGCTGTACCTTGAGAATTAATATCTTGGTCCGTGTAAATGATAGTGCAATACTTTATACACCACTTTTAAGATAATTATATTTTAATTTCATCAGTATTTTTCTTATGTAACATAACCAAAAATGGAGACACGTTACTACAATATTCGAGAACTCACTGCCTAAACTTAGCAGTTTTATCTATATATATATATTAATTTTGTAGCGTGTCTTTCATTCTGTATCCGTTTTGTTTCTTTCTCTGTCAATTTCTGAGATAGAAGAGTGAGGTTTGGTGCGTTGAATGTGGAATCTCTGTCTTCATGATTTGGTTATAGTTTTGGATTTTTATATCTAGGGTGTGTGGCAGGGGGTGTTAAGTCACCAGCCGTGCAAAGGTGTAAGAAATTTGGAGATGAAACAAGTGCAGAGGTTTCTCTTTTTGCATATTTTAATTAGTTCTACTAAAGATAGAAGGCTATAGCTTTCGCCATTAGATGGATAAAAGATTACAGTTTCTTATTTTTTCATTCAATTTTCTTATACGAATAATATTTCCCTAGAAATCTTGTTTTTAATGTCAAAATCATAAATTTTACTTCTGTCAACATTAGGATATTTCCTTAGTAACCGTGGAATTAGAATTAGCTTTAGGGAAATGGGACCTTTTAATGGTGGCTGGCTATTATATCTGGAGATAAGAATTACAGTGGAGATCTAGGCCGTGCATGTTGGTCATTACGATATTAACCGAGATATTTTTGCCTAAAATTGGAAAAATTCATTTCTAGTGGACTAATTAAAGTTGGACCCCTGGAAAACAGGAGAATGCCACGATGTTATATTAATGCGGAAAGCCTCTGAAATGTAAATGGCTTGTAGTTTAGTTTCCATATGTTACTGCAAAAGAATGTCGAAACTCGGTAAACATAATGTTATGCGGTTTTAATCTGCTGACTTAAAAAATAAAACTAAAATTATAACTGAGTAAAACAGGAGAATACCACGATGTTACATATTAATTTTTTAGCGTGTCAGTCATTCTGTATCCGTTTTGTTTCTTTCTCTGTCAATTTTTGAGCCAGAACAGTGAGGTTTGGTGCGTTGAATGTGGAATCTCTGCCTTCATGATTTGGTAGTAGTTTTGGGTTTTTATTGGGCGTTTGGCAGGGGGTGTTAGGTCACCAGCCGTGCAAAGGTTTAAGATATTTGGAGATGAAATGAAGACATGAATTAAAATGAGTGTATATAGTTAGTTTAAATAAGATCCAAAAGAGCGGCTGCTTGGGTGTGTGGCAGGGGTTGTTAGGTTCCAAGCCGTGCAAAGATTTAAGTTATTTGGAGATGAAATGGATCATTTTTGGGTTGTGGTTGCAACAACCAGATGCTGGGAAACACAGTGCCAAAGGAGAAAGGCCAAAAGGGAGAGTGGAAGAGTGTAAAGGTTGAAACAACAGAAACCACAGTGCTCTCCTATTCAAATGGCTTTAAAAACAACAAAGGAGAACAGCTGATAGCTCTGGGGCGGGTACACACCCCTGCTCACGGAGTGAGCTAGAGGCAGTGAGTGAGCAGGCTAGGAGAGTGAGTGAGCAGGCTAGAGTCAACTTCATGAACTTTGTAACTCAGCCCAGGAGAAACTGCGAAATCTACAGCATTGACTTCTCACCAAAGGTTGCGAGAGTTGATAAAGACACTAAATGGCAGGCGAAAATTTTTATGACGCATATTTCGTTGTTAATGTACGAAAATGTTTAAACATTATCCAGTCCTAAAATTAGCACAGAATCAAAAAATTAAAGGGAAGGAATAACTTATTAATTTATTTGTAATGTTTTATATGATCCAAAAATACATAATTTATGCGTAGTATAAATTGTACCAGATAATTCTGGAAATAAGCAGGAGTGAACGATCGCTGCGTTGTCACTTCTTGCGCGCGCAACTTAAAACGGACATTTGGACGAGCTGAATGTACTGCGGCTGAATCATTTTCCATCGAGCTTTAGAAACTGATGGTGTGTTCAATAAATTCCTTTTTCTAGTCAGTCAATCATAAAGACGTACGTATCATGTTAATTAATTTATTATTCTTGGAAAAAGGCCCTCCATTTCTCAGTTTAAGAATTCCACTCACCAATTTTGCTGCACCCGGGAAAGAGAATGAATGTAAACGACGACTGAAAATCACTTTATCTTTAAAATTATATGGGCAGCCTAGAAATGCTATCTCCTGCCTGTCTTCTAACCCATGTGCACAGTTTTGATGATTCAGACCCATGAACGCCATCCATGACCCCCGCCTCGTGTCCCAAGCCTACCAAAGTGTGTGCGCTAAGAAGAACGAGTTTAGCGCGCGCCCGTAAACACAATGTACGTCGTTGGACTACGAGTGCTACATTTCCCTGAAAAGAATCGAGAAAGGTTGTAAATACCATATATTACCTCCATTCGAATTCCTACCCATGGCTTTGATGATATACGGTCTTATAACCCCCCTGTGAGCAACTCACCTCGCGTTCCTAGACGCCCCAGGTGCGGGTTTCGTATGTTCCACTCTGCGGTGTCCACAAGTGTTCATGCTTCTTTGCCGTTTCAAACCGAGATCTTTAATTTTTGAATTTCCAACCATCTACATCACCCCTTTCCCTTTTCCATAACAATAAGTGTATACCCAATTGGCACCGAGGAAAAGATGTTTCTGTTTGTCATTGACTCCTACAGTTCAGCTCAAAATTCCAATCGAGCAAGATGTCTCCGACGAAAAAAGTGTCCTTAGACTGCAAAATCTAAGGTCGGAAAGCTCTGAGGAAGAAAACTGTGCAAGTAGGAGACCCAAGAATTTGAGAAGACACGATTTCATCTCCAATATTAAGGAATTCTTTGACAGTGCAGAGGCAGGTGATTTGGTTATTGACACCAATGAAGTTGTGTAAAATACAGCGATTTGTACGCGCGTGAGTGAGAAAATACTCCAATACATCATTAAAGAAAGGAGAGAAATTGCCATTAGTGAGGAGTCATCTTCGAAAAAAAAGTCACGGAAGGTCTCGCATTGTGCTTGACGAGTTCACCCAAGGCGTTTTTGGCCGAGAAGTGCATTAATTTTACCACAGAAAACGTTTCCTACTATTGTCAAAACACTGGATGCATTAAAACGAAATCTGAAGGATTTTCCTGACGTTAGCCCAAGCACAAGGCTGAGGTGGCTTAAAAGGCTGGGGTTCTCACTCCGAAAATTAAAAATTAAGCCGGTGCTATTGGAAAATCCGCGAGTGCCCAATCAACGACAAGTTTTCCTGCGAACAATTAAAAAATTATGAGCGTCACGCTGGAAGGTATTTTACTGCGATGAAACTACATCTACATCTACGTCATATCCTGCAAGCCATCCAAAGGGTGTGTGGCGTGGGGTGCTTCCACACCAGGCATGCATGAATGATTCGGTAGAACACCGAAATTACATTGAAACCCGCGTACCAAACATGCAAAGCGCCAATTAAAAATCTAATAACCAAGAAACATTCTATCGTCAATCGTTCCAACACGCAAGTGATACAAACACTACTACTACATATTCAAAATATCATGCATAAATAAGAACATCAATATTTACATCATGCATAAATAAGGACGTAGAGAATATAAAGAGAAAGATGAGCCTATTGTCACAATTCGAACTATTCATGACGACGATCACAGCTGTTATGGTCCCGAATGATACGCGGAAAAAATGACATTTTATACCTATCGGTTCTACAATCTATCTCTCTAATTTCATTGGCGCGATCTAATCTACTGTAGTACGAGGGGGTTAATAGTATGTTTTTTACGTCGTCAGGGAAATGATTTTCCTGAAATTTATTTAGGAGGTTAAGCCTATAATTTAATCTACGCTGTGATAGCGATTCCCATCCTAATTCTTCTAACAGTCCAGACACACTAGCCAACTTATCGTAGCATCGTTTCACAAACCTAGATCCTCTTCGCTGCACGCAATCTAACTTTGATATCAACCCCGCTTCGTATGGATCCCATACACTAACATTATATTCCAGATGAGGCCTAACGATTGAAAAATAACAACGTTCTTTAATTTTCTCATCACATTTTCCGAGTACTATCAAGAGAGTACTTTCCTGCGTACCATAAGAGAGAACAATTGGCAGCGTATCAAAGGGATAGGTTGGTGAAATATAGTAAGAGTAGTCTGTAGTGCATGATGCATGTAATAACAACCAATAATCCCTTTCTTATTATGTAAATACTAACCATCTAGCTGCATGTGACCCTGTTCTCTAGCATGTCTCCCTTAAATATCCTAGTTGCATGTCAATAGTGCATGTTTCGTGATATTCACCCCCTGCCACACACCCTCGTGGTGGCTCTCATGGTATTACATTACTCTACAATCTACGTAGATATAGATGTAGCTTCCTGTATGCTTGACCGCATTATTCCCAAATATGTTTTCCCCAAGATATGTCGTGAGTAATTGTGACCCCTGAGTACTAAACAGACTCGGCGTGAATACTTTCTGTATTATTAATTCTGTAAGCCCTACCTGGCCTATTTTTCTTTTTCCAAAAGGTGACTGCTACGCAATTTTTTTGTTTAGTTCCATCTGCCACTTTTCGCACCAAGTATGAATAGCAACTAGGTCGATTGTTAACGAGTCGCTATCTTCGGAATTGTTAATATCCCTATACACAACCGCTTCGTATACGAAGAGTCTAAGCTTACTTTTAACGACGTTGCTAATATCGTTTTTGTACAAGAGAAATAAAAGTGGACCAATGACACTTCCCTGAGGAACACCCGATGCAACGCTGTGTTCGACATGATACCGTCTATGACAACCCTTTGTTCCCGCCCATGTAAGAATTGATTAATCCAACTAATAATGCTTTTATCTATTCTATATGCTTTCAGTTTTGAGAGTAACTTAACGTGAGGTACCTTATCGAAAACTTTCTTAAAATTGAGGAATATCACGTCAACTTGAACATTATTTTCTCCCGAGAGTAAGATGCCATGAACGAAGAGGGCCAATTGGGTTTCGCAAGATCTACCCTTACGAAATCCGTGTTGGTTATTTATTAATAATTCCTCCTTATCTAAATGACTCATAATGGAGCATACGATTATGTGTTCTAATACCTTAACGAAATGGACGTGAGAGAAATATACCTGTAGTTACTAGGGTCTTTCCTGTCGCCGCTTTTGAATATAGGTGTGATATTTGCTACTCTCCAGTCCTTAGGCACTATGTGATCTACTAATGATTTGGTAAATATTAATTCTAAGTAAGGCGCTATGTCTGATGCCAATGTTTTACATACGCGAGCAGGTATTTGATCTGGACCGGGGGATTTGTTGGGGTTGATATTATTTAGCTGATGTTCTATGCCGCGACAATTTATAATAATTTCAGGCGTATATGTTTGGGAACGAACAGGCTGCGGATCGAAAAGATGTGGTGTACAAGTATTGAAAATGCTTTTGAAGAATGAGTTTAACGAATTGGCTTTTTGTAGACTGTTGGTTAGCTTTTCCCCTTGGATATTCTTAAGCGTGTGTACTGTTGATTTATTTCCTTTAGTGCCCCTAACATACGACCAAAATGCCTTGGGATTCGTGCCTTATCGTTCGAGTGTTCTCCCAGTAATTTACTTTTGAAATCAGTTAACGCCCATTCGTGCATGCTTTTTTTTGCTAAGAGTTTAGATATTTTGTAATTTTCGGTGACTGTGTACAGTTCTTCGGAGGATTTGTATATTTTTGCCCTTTTTAACCTAGCATGACATGTTCTCTGGTGCTTTAATGTTTTCCTAACCTCCGCGTTGTACCTCCTCGGCTCTGCATTGGCTCTTTTCCATTTACTTGGTATGTATTTGCTAACTACTGATCGTGTAACGTTGACAAAAGTATTCCACTAAACCTCAGTATTATTGCTGATACTTATTTTTTTAAATTAGTAAATGACTTTTGCAACTCTCGTTTCATACCTTCGTAGTCAGCCTTATTAAACAAGTAGATTTTTCTTTATGGATTATGTTTCTTGATCATGCTCACGGAAAAAATAGCTTTAACTATCTTGTGGTCGCTTATTCTCTTATCCGTACCTATGTTTACAACCATGTGTGGAATATTTGTCGCTAAAAGATCAAGTGTATTTTTCCCTCCAGTTGGAGCAGTGACTAATTGATGCAGTGAGTGAGATGTGAATGTATACAGAAGTGACTCACAAAGGTCTTTGTCTTTCCTTAGAGTACTAAGTGTGGCGCTAACCATACAGCAAATACGCATGGCAGGAGAAAGTCAACGACGGGAACTGAGGAATTGACACCGGCCGTGGAATAAGTCAAGAGGTAAGGAGTTGCTATTTTTTTCAAAATTAACTTCGTAGAATAAGGGAGAATTTTCCGATGGTATATTTCGTGTTATTAACATGTATAAGGATACAATCAATACTTATCAATGTTACATGTAAATGCGAGGAATGCGTGTAATGACGCATCCGAGAAAAAATACTTTTTCTGCATGTATCATGGTTTTAATGTAAATGTTATGAACGAATGCGAATATCAGAAATACACAAGGAGTTGGTTCAGTCCATTACATTTGCTTTCGCTGCAATATGACAGGAGGAGTCGACGGGCTTTGTCTCCTTCCCCTCGCTGAACGACCTTTCCTCTATCGGATCGGTAGCCATGCGGCATCGTCCAGTTTGGCAACGCGACATCAATTGAAATTATTAACATTAACAAATAATAAGATTTTTAAATATTTTTCATCGATTAATAAGTTAAACATAGATTAATAAGTGTTTCCTTGCTTTAATTTTTTGATTCTGTGCAAATTTTAGAACTGGATAATGTTTAAACATTTCGTACATTAACGAAATATGCGTCATAAAACATTTTGGCCTGCCATATTGTATCTTTATCAACTCTCGCAACCTTTAGTGAGAAGTCAATGCTGTAGATATCGCAGTTTTTCCTAGGCTGAGTTACAAAATTCATAAAGTTGACCAAACTGGTAAGTTTTGGTAGTGCGGTGTCGATTATTCCAGTAACGTGTC
This sequence comes from Ceriagrion tenellum, assembly GCA_963169105.1. NCBI lineage: Eukaryota > Metazoa > Arthropoda > Insecta > Odonata > Coenagrionidae > Ceriagrion > Ceriagrion tenellum. Next base: position 132,702,287 of record OY720640.1, read on the forward strand.
TCCATTTTTGGTTCAATTATATTATAAAAAATACTGATGATATTAAAATATAATTATCTTAATAGTGGTGTATAAAATATTGCACAAGAATTTACAGGGACCAAGATATTAATTCTCAATGTACAGTGGCTCATCATTTTAACGCCGACACACGTGGCGAACGAGGGCGTAGTCCAATCTTTGAAGTTAAATATCTCCTTTGTTTACGCACTGCTCACGACCAAATTTGTTTTTAGATAAGACAAAAGACTAGCGTGTTAAACTAGAAAAATAATTCAAATTTAAAAACCGCTGTATTTTTGTTATTAACATTAAAACATTTAAAATTTAAACAATTGCAATAAAATGTAGTTAATTTACATAACTGATAACATACTATAGCTGTACATCTTTTTGTGAACAAAATATGACATAAACCGATTCTCTAGCTATTTTAGTTTTGGAGATATAGCATAAAGAAAAAAGGTCTAAGCGCAAAATGACCAAAATTTTTTTTTCTAAAAACGCTTCTACACTTTTTCATATAATGCCTGATGAAAGCCTTACAAAAACTTTGGTTCGAATCGGAGACCCCAAGGGTCAACTCACTGCTGATCTGACGTGGAATGACCCTACTCCGCTCCCGAAGACAGGGGAAACAAGTGAGAGGCATCTAGAGCACACCCCCTTCCGCCCCCGTGTCGACGTTTTCCTTCGTCCACCCACTTCCGCCCCCCCCTCTCCCGATGTATGTTAACGAACATTTTTAAAAAGATTTTTTCACTACGCTCATTGGCCGTGCGATGCAAGAGACCCCAATTTCATGCCCGAGAAAATTCGTGTAAAAAGGGTTCTCTTCGGCGCAAACATTAATACAGCCAGGGTGGAGACACTCTTCGACGGTCCTGCCCATCTCTGCCTTCTCCTCGAGCCGCCACTCAGCAGCCTGTGCATCGCCCACGGAGCCCGCTTGCCGCCCACAGACCTAGCCGCCGTTAGGGCAACGCTGGAGTCCACTCTCATCTCGTATCCTCTCCCGCACCTCTGCACCCATTCCTCGGCACGGACCCAGCCGACGAGGGTTCCTTACTTCCTGCATCCTCAATATGAGAGCGCACCATTGGAGCGGATGCCAGTCAACCCTCCCAGGAGACGGAGACGAGCTTACCGCCGGGAGCGGGTGTCGTGGCCCGTAGTGTTCGAGGCCTGCCACACCCTCAGGGAAGGACCACACCGACGCCTCACCCCCTGACCTCCGGGTGCTCCACATCCCCGAGCGCCCTGTCACGCCGAGGGATGTGCGGAAGACATCCCCTGGGCGCCCCCGCGAAGGATCCCTGCCTTGCAACCTGCGACCCATTTCCCCCCTTGCCTCCCCATACTCCTTCCTCTGCGTGCCAATCCGGCTTCGGCAACGAGACCCCCGTGTGCCTTGGGTCCCGAATAAGGAAAAAACGACAAAAACAAACTACATCTACATCTACGTAATACCCTGCGAGCCACCACGAGGGTGTGTGGCAGGGGGGGGGGCAGTATAACTATATTGAAGTGTCTTAAGAATTGGTGTGCGTGTTTTTGTTTTTTTTTTCTTTTCTTTTTCTTTTTTCTTGAATGTATCTATCCTGCTATCTGCCCTAAAAGGAATCAATGAACATTTTTTTATTTTTTTAAGGGAAGATGTTTTCCTTTTTTTTAATTCATCCCTCTCATCAATACTCGCGGAACTGCGCCACCACCTCCTCTCCTTCCTGCCTTCGCCATGGGTAAAATAATAGACTGTATAATATTTGTCCGCTACTTGCTACATAACGTTCAAAACACAGCTGTCATTTTTTGACCCGCTTCGCCATATTTATATATTCTCTTCTTTGAATTTACAATCTGTGCACCTGAGTCACATGACTTTTTGTCTAGTGTTACTTATAATATTTTGATGAAATCAGAGTTTTCAGGGGATACTACCCATGACACCAATCCATTACTTCTAATATGGTGGATTTGTTGGGGATTTGCAGTTTTCCTAAATCCCGTTACTCCATTTGTCTCACATGTTTCCTTCTCCCTAATGTCATATCCCACGCGTGAACCACAAAATACTACGCTTATAATATTGCGAATAATCCAGCAAAATTTTGGAGATGCGCTTGGAGTTTGTAAAGGAAGCCAAGTAAGAATTAAAACCAGGCACTATGATATCAATTGACACAATTTTAGTTCCCCTGTTCTCTTGATAACCTTAAATGATATACATCTTTTTCGTGCAACTCATTTTAAAAATGCTGATATACTTATTTAAATACGCAAGAAAGTATCAAGATTCATTTATGGAACAATATTGGCCAAAAAAAGTAAAGCGTCGGTAGTTGCCTATCCGTGTTTTTCGGACGATGAAAATGTGTGTGGTTCGCGTTTTGAGTGTGTTGAGACTGAAGGGCCGTCGCTCGATAGTCACGGGAAGGAGGCGCATTGGCGATGCATTGAGATACGTAATTGAGGTTATGATTAAACACATTGGTAAGCTTGAGAAATGTAACAATAGCATCTTGTTTGTAAGAGATATCGATGACACGGAATACAGACCTAAAATATTTGTTTGCCCGAAGGGCGACCAATGCAAATGAAATATTGATACCAGTGAACGGAAACTCATATTTATCATAGTTCTGTATGTTCATTGCTATTATACTGATTGCCTGTCGTTAAATAGAAATAAACTTCACCCATTTGCAACGAGTCAGGTACTGCTAATCATCTAATAATTTTTTCTCACCAATGTATGATGGAACTGTCTGGATTTGGGTAACATGAGGCAATAGATCCATCTGTGGGTCGCAATTATGAGGCACATGAAAATAGTTTTGATTCCTGATATAGGTCCCAAGTTTGGTCTATTGAAGACAGCCCTAATATTTCTTCTGAGTGAAAAGCAAAGACAGATCTCTTTCACAGCCCCTGAAAATAAAATCAAGCGAAATGAGAAATTTTTCAGACGGCGAAGAACTGGCAGCATTGAGCAATGAGCATAACTCTCTCACCGGTGAGTAATCCAGGTCTTGACTCTGAACTGCAATGAATTGTTGTTCCAAGGGCGCATAAAGTCACCAGAATTGCCATAAAACTCCTGTAAAAGAAAATACAAATATTAAGTTATGTATTCAACACACGTTTCAATGCTGCTTCATGTTTTTTTCTGAGATGAATTTCTGTAGTTTTCTTTTTGAAATATTAAAATCACATATCAACCGTGAGAACTGAACAATACGTTGACGTGAACGGCTCTACTCATTATTTCAAGGAAGAATTGCCTCATGGAATAACTTCATTTACTCTCAGTTTTTCAACGCATCTACGTTTGTAGTTCGTTGCAAGATACTGAAGGGGTTATGGCATCATTCCATTACCTCAAGGAGGGTACTCTACGGAAGTTATTTGATCTTAAATGATGAAATATCATTCTACGTTGTACTCTTCACCTTGTAGTAGACAGCTAGTATTGATATTTGGGAGATGAAAAATCAGTCCAGGATTAAACATATATACGGTGGTTATCTTACTGACTGATACCAATGAGCAATTCAACACCAATGGTTATACCAATAATGCAGTGATGAAGTCAGTAGATCCTAAATAACTAGGAATTTGGATGAAGAAAATAATAAGGGTCAGAAATAAGTCAATTGCTCTGAAATCGGATTCGGAACACTTGCCCGAATAAACTTAAGAACCACACAAATTGAATGCATGCATTTAGGAAACGAAACCTTAATCCTAAACCTCGCCTAGGGATCTACGGGGTTTAATCAAACGACACTGAAATCGAAATAAGTGAAACACTGAACAAACAGAAAATACTTCTTGTAAATCATTACGTCAGCTTTCTCTTTAAATAGGGGAAGAGGGTGGAAATTTCTAATTGGCACCTTCGTCCTCTTCGTTCGAGGCTTCCTCACCTCTCTCCCACGCTGCATCTGAAAATATTCAAGTTACATATTCGTTGGCTCCATGCTTTACCTTTGCATTATTTAAGTAGAGTGCTCTCAAAAATTCGTTTTCGTCTTGGTAAGCCATGAGCATCAAATCAACTTCTTTTTCGCACAGGGCATCTTTCAATACCGTTTCAACGAGCTCTGATCCAGGAATGAGTATTTGGTCTTTAACCCACTTAAATTTAACGTATGTGTCTGATCTCATTTCGGTAAAAATCCTGTATGTTAAATTTTTGGGCGATTTTGGTGAGAATCTGCAAACTGCTAGCAGGGGTCTCAAACAATCTGAGCAATTGTCATAGATCTGTAAACGCAGACGGAGTCGAGGTTAAAGGTCATGATGGTGCTCGGAATGCCTAGAATCATTCGTTAAAAGAAATAGAATTTGACAGAGCTTCAAAATATTCTTTTCTTAATGTACATGAGGAATATTTTACGCAGAATATATCGTAAAAGTCTTGGGAAAGTTCTTTGGTTGTAAACTTTCAAGCTCCTTGTGTCATTTTCTTAAACAAATACTTCGGGTATAGTTTGTTGAGATAAGGTTGGTAACATTTATTTAACCCAGCCAGTTTCATATTTATTGTAAGGTTGGCAGTGTTTTAAGAAATACGTTTTTATTTTTTGTTATGTCGACGCATAGTCATAAAGTGAGTTCCGTTGTGTGTTATTGCAAAGAATGGTGTCATCATTTACTCGATTAAACCTATGTGGTTAATGACTAAGACCAGAATTATCCCATAATTTCTAACATAGTTCACAAGCATTCTGGGCTCATTAGGAATTCCTTGAGTGGTCAATACCTATAGTATATACCTATAGTATATACCTATAAACTAGAATACCTATACTGGACATATCTTTAGAATGGACTTTACCCATAGTTTATTCAGTGCTTAAATTACAAGTTGGTGATAACTCACCCCCTGCCAAACACGCTTGCGGTGGCGTGTAATGATACCGGTGGATGTAGACTGACAATATCTTCTCCATTACTAGTCCTTCAATCTCCCATTCTGTCTTTCTTAAGGCTATACTCTACTCCGATAGCTTCACAGCTTTTCGTTGGACTTATTTCATTGTTCTGCAGGTGGTACTCCCTCTGTTGAAATTATACGGATTTATCAGACTATTAAGTAAACCTTAATGATGAACCGGCTAAACTTAACCAGCCGACATTCACGGAAATAAAATTAGCGAGCAGATGTCGTGACGTCATAAATATTATGCTTGGGTAATACTTGTAACTTATTGACACTCTCAACCTACGTTTCTTAGGATTTTGAATGGTATATTCGTACTCCTGTTTGTTTTGATAGGATTACAACATTTATTACTGTTTAGTGCTAGTTTAGCATGTATTTCAATGATAATTTGGTATGTATTCCACCATCTTATGGAGCATAGGCAAGGAAAACCCTACATCTCAACAATTTATAGCGTTCTAGAAGTTCGCGCGTTCACCGACGCTAGAGCTTTCAGGAAGGTTCTGGATAACCAACAATACACGCGGTCCCGAGGCTATGCAATGCGCGCACCTGGGATGGCAGAAACTCATTGTTTCAGTCGTTCGTAATGATCAACTACTGGTCGATTGTTTGAATAACCCAGTGAAAATATTAATTTTCCTCGGTGCGTTGACGGAGGATTTCGGCAACCAATATTTTATAAGTGCTACTGGAATAAGTGGTAGCTGTGCAGAGTAATTCGGCAGGGACCCAACGGACGCATCGCGGGGAATGCAGGGGGAGGAAGCCAGGTGTACCAGAAAGTCGAGCAGCAAGGGATGAGAGCAATCGGTCAAAGCACGCATCAATATTAGCGGCAAAGCTTAAGTACTACAGGACCAATTTTCCTACAAGATATTGTTTTATTGTGCATTGTTATTAATTTATCATTCGAGTGCCCAACCGTGCGAGTAGTACCGTCGTCTTATTCTATTTTTTGGATTGTTTCATCCTTTTATGTTAATTTTTAAATTAATAATTTTACGACATATTTCACTATCCCCTATGGCTCACCTGCATAATATAGTGTCATCATTTTGGTGTGAGTTACTCTTTAAAATAAATTCAAATTTTGGAACTTTTTTTCGAGGCGTTAGGTGTTTTCTCTTCATACAATGCCGGAAAATGGTTATCCTTCGTACCTTCTCAGTGGGGAAAGTTTGTGCAGGATTAAGTTTGAAGTAATTCAAAGTCTGTGGAGTGTTGCCTTAATGTAGACTGGACGTACATAAGACCTGCAAACGTTGTTCCTCGCTGCACCAACTTTAAGCATGTACAGCGTGAACTGTGTTAGCATATTAACTGGACTAACCAAGGGGACTACGAAAAAGACGCTTGTATTAGCATATTCTTTGATTGGTGTATGTTAGATATACGCGCTGAAATGCCAAAGGAGCGCGGGCACGCCTCCAAATGGATGTGGAGGTCGAAGATAATTTCATGTTTTCCTCCGAAATGTCTACATCTTGCGAGTGACGCACGCCTGAGTACTATTGCCTTTGTTACTTTTTTTCAAAAGTTCTGAATGTGAAGTACTTTTAAATGTTGGCCGAAAAACTATAGTCGACGATTGATGTATTCATCAAACGTTTTACATGACTATGCCTATGCAGTATGCACTGCCTTGGATTGAGGTGGACTAAAATGCATGTAAAATGAACATCCTTTGCATGATCTAAATCTCCAGCAGGTCTTTGGTATAAGTGACCATGCTAATGTCTAAAAAATAAGGACTAAACATAACTTTTTGGTAGAAAACGAGACAACATATATGACAGTTATCCCTCTTGAAATGTTTTAATACGAAAACAATGTATTTTAATGTGTATGTCTCAAAATCAGAGGTACCAGAGTGGAGCATAAGTTAGTAAACACAATGTGAAAGTTGAAATCGCAAGCTTGGGCTTATCATCTGTGCGTACATTTTCATCATCCTGCATCTCATCTTCGCTTTGATTAGAGGTGAGAATTCAACGTAACGCCAAATTATGTGTCAACTCTCAACGGTGACTCCCCACTGGGTAGTGCATAATGCGCATTCCGTGAACATTCCAAATATTACGTCGGTTAAAGGTAGACCGCCATGCACAGACTATGAAGCATCTTTGCAATTTCATCACACAGGATGTGGTCAAAGATAGTGCGCGGTGCACATCCAATGAACATCCTATGAACTACTGCAGGAGCATGTACTTTGCACTCAGATAGTGCGCCATTTGATACTACTTTGGACGTTTATGAAGAAAATTGTCTGCACTAAAGATGCTGCACTAAAGAATATTCTTTGCATATCTTTTGCGTAAAATTTTCCCCACTGGGTTGAGAAATAAAGAATTTAATTGTGTGGAATTCATATTTTTCTCATGCATTACGTTTTCATACAGTCAAACCTCCATATAGCGGATATGTATGGGACAGGAAAAATTGTCCGCTATTCAAAGGTGTCCGCTATTTAGAGGGGGTTGCAGTCCGGACAATTACGGCGCAGTTTGTATGTGCTGTAACTGCATCGTTTAATAAAAATGTAAGAATTTTTATTCCTTTCAATAATTTTTTTATTTTGTAGAAATTGAAACAATGCTCTTTTAGCATAAACATTCGTAATGAAAATATTGTTAATTGACTTGTAAAGACTTTTGGAATCTTCATTATCAAAACCAAATTTAAAACAAATATTGAAACAAAACTAAATACTGAAACAATACTCTTTTAGCATAAACATTCGCGAGAACCCATTTTTGCCTCAGAAATAAGTTCATTTGTACTGAGGGATTGGTCTTCTGTGCATAAGCACTCATCTATTGTAGCATATTCCTCTTCTACTTCACTCACAAAATTTTTCATTAGCATTTCCAGTTCTTCTTGGTCAGAGTTTCCGCTCTCTATCATAGAATTGCTGTCCTCTTCATTGTAATTGAATCCTGCCTTAATGAAGCAATTACGGACAGTTGCTCCCTGAACATCATTCACTGATGAAATAGTCCATAGAATGGCTTCGAGAATAGTGATACTTTCTGATATATCATTTGCTTCACTTTTTTCTTCAATTTTCGATAAAATATACCTCAGTACCCTTTTTCTGTATTGGATTTTGAAGTTTTGCGTCACCCCTTGACCCAAAGGCTGACAAAAAGATGTCATATTAAGAGGGAAAAAAGTAATTTCACATTTTATAACTTTAAGTCCGGATGGGATGAAGCATTATCGAGGAACAAAAGAACCTTTCTTTTCTCCCTGCCCATTTTCCGGTCGAACTCGGTAATCCAGTCAGTCATGGTGTCACGAGTCATCCATGCTTTCTTGTTCACATACCAGTGAACACCAAGATCGTTTACATTTATGTTCTTAAAGCATCGTGGTCTGAAGGATTTTCCAATCACCAGCGACATTTCAAATTCACTTATCAAATTTGCACATAATAATAATGTGACTCTTTATTTGTAAACTTTTCCACCTGAACACTTTTCATTCTTCAAACACATGGTTTTCCTTTGTAATGCACGAAAGAAAACTCCGGTCTCATCTCAGTTGAATGTTTCCTTCACTGTAAGTTTTACACAAATCCTTTAGTTTTGACCTCCGCTCTTGCACAGTTTTCTCACTCACGGAAGCTGCTTCTCCACACCCACTTCTGAATGATATGTGGTGGCGTAATCTAAATTTTTCAAGCCAGGCATTCGATCCCTTAAAGTCAGAGATACCCATTTCTTTTGCAATTTCGATTTCCTTCCCTTGGATTAATGGACCAGATATTGGAATATTAAATGAACGTGCTCTACAAAACCACTCGAAAGTGAGGCTATCAATTGCCATCCCTTCAGTTTTTGGAAACTGTTTCTTGATGTTTTCACTTTTGTTCTCAGCCCATTCTTTCAACAGTTCCCCATTGCTTTTAATAATGTCTCTTACTTGCGTCTTACCGATGCCAAATTTCTCTGAAATTGCACGAACACTTAACATCTCTTCGTCTGACGCATGCATAATGTCAATTTTCTCACGAAAACACAGCCTCTTTCTTTTTTCAGCCATTGTTCGGTGCCATGAAATGCAAATACTTTTTGGAGGATGATGCCCAAGCAGTTTCGTATTCCTGAGTCTTCACCTATCACCTCGCGAAATATAATGGAGACACTGAGGCTATAGTGTTGGAAATCTGACTAACCTAGCGGGCCACAGTCATACATACCCCTCCTCTTTCCTTTAACACTCCGACTTTCCCGCTACTTTGTACAAAAGTTCGCCTACTTTGTAAGTGCCTGTGCCAGCGCTCATGATCCCCCTCTTCCTTTCTTCCTTCAATATCCGGATAGCGCAGAATATCTGCATTGTTTTCTATCGTTTAACCCCCGTGTCCGGCGTACTTCTACAGTTCTGTGCATTCGGGTCTGTCTCTCTCCCTTACTATCCCACGTACCCAGGCGAGAGCCGCCCGTCTTTCGCTCCCGCTTGCAGGTCTTTTGTATCCAGGTGCCAGGTTGTGCCTCAGTCACCAAAACAGATGATTCAAAGTCAATTCTGCGGAAATTCCGTATCCCTGCCAGACTGAAGCATTCGCGTGGTGGGCACATAAAGCTTGGGAATAAAAGTAGAGAGGTCCCCAATTAGCCTCCTCCATTTTTCTAACTTCCTTATCTACATCACTCTAGGGACTTCATCTTGCTTTGCTGCTCCCGAACATCTTCCTTCCCTTTCAATCTATCTGTTCCCACACAACCGTCTTCCCTCGGTAGTCAGCACAACCCCATACTAATAATTCCTCAACACCCACGGTAAGGAATGCGTAACAATAAAAAAAGGAAGGAGCACCAACCAGTAGACCAACAAGGTGTTTCTCCCAAATTGTTCGTTGTTATTTTTCCCGGATAAGTTCTTTGTAAGCAATAGGCTTTCAAGACATGGCGTTTTTTTGTCTGGAGGAAGAGAAATTTCCACAGCATAGCACGTGATGTCTCCGTTATTGGAGGTAATTGGGGCAAAAATATGCATTTTCTGCTGTCCGCGTCCGTTATTAAGAGTATCCGCTATTTGGAGGTGTTAGTTCCATAAGGTTAAATGTTCTGCTGCCGGGACCTAAAAAACTGTCCGCTAATGGGAGGTGTCCGCTATTTGGAGGTGTCCGTTAAGGGAGGTTCGACTGTACATGATATAGATTAGGGGATCGCCTTTCTTTTAAAAAAAGATGGTATTTCCCAGACGCATGGACAAAGCCAGGGGGAGGCAACTACCTCTCCCACCGTATCGAGACATTTCATTCCGAGTATGCTGTACAAAGCCAGGTAGGATTACATCCTATCCCTAAAACTCATCCTTACATAATTTTATACAGCTACAGATGGGTCTCCTGTCCTACCCGCCCACATAGTATAAATCCTGATTACGGTCATGCCTACTCGTATTGGTTTGTAGTAATGCGTCATCATAAGTTTACTGAAAGAAACATTCATTCTCCTGAGCCGTTTTCATAACACTCTCTGTGATTGGAGGGAACTATTTTTTTCGAAAGCTTCTTACTCCCAATGATTACTCCGCGATGCAGACAGGGATATTAAACTTAAAAGTGATAATATGAAAAAACATTCCTTTTATGAAGTGAAAGTGAGAGTTTTATTTTCAAAATAAAAACCATCCTACGATATTCTCTATCCTGTTTTATTTGAATCGGAATAAGTTTGCTCCCTGGCTTTTACAAAACTATCCATGCTTTTGCTGAACTTAAAAAAGGGTATTCTACAGGTAAATATAGGATTTGTTAATCGTCAGAATAACTCCTTCCCATTTTGTACCCTGTCAGGGTCCTATCTAACTCTAGGATTTCCATATTTATCCAAACATACGATCTACCCTTCTTTATCCCGTCCATGAAACCTATTCCCTTTCATTTTCATTACTCGCTTTCCCAACATTCTTCCATTTATCACAGTCTTAAGAAACATATTGTCCCTTATTACTTCATCCGGCCACCTACCCTGCCTTTCCCGGACTTCATTCAGAAATGTTCTCTCATCGCCCACCGCATGAGCACTTCTTTGTTAGTCTTCCTTTCCATCGTCCGCACTTTCTCCTTTCTTCTCCAAATCTACACTCGATATCAAGTTATTCACATGACTCCCAAATAAAGCTCCCTTGATTTGAAATGGAAATTGGCATTGGAGTCGGTATTTTTGAAAAGTTGCTTACAATTTATACGAGGAACTTTTATTTTATTCAATAAATCGTTAAGGCGTGCGTGTTGAAATGCTTAGGCCATGGTTTCTTTAAAGCATTTACTTACCTAGGCAGTTTAGCCCTGCTATAAGAATAAGCGCAGTGTGTGTGTGTGTGTGTGTGTGTGTATATATATATATATATATATATATATATATATATATATATATATATATATATATATATATAAAAGTTTGCCAGAGGAAGGCAGACGACAAACACAGAAAACAAAAAAATGATGAACACACTTACAAAGTTTCTTGATATTTCGGTGCCACTAGCACCTTGGTCGCAAGAGCGAAGACTGAGAAGGAAGGGAGGACTGAGGCGGTAGGAAGGGAGGACTGAGGCGGAAGGAAGGAAGGGAGGGGAGGGACGGGGGAAGGGGAGGAGGCGGAGGGAGAGGAAAGGTGGGGGCGGGAGGCGGGAAGTGGAAGAAATTTGAAAGGAAGAAGTAGTATGGGCAGAGGTGAAAGAAGAAGTTAGTGGGATTTATTGAGTCCTGGCGGAGAGAAAGCCTGGAATAAGTAAATGCAAGAGGACTCAAGATCTTTGATTTGGAGTGGGGAGGAGGAAGGGGGAAGGGAGGCGAGAATGCCAACCTTAAAAATATTATTAAAGGTGGAGTTGTGGGAAGAAACATGGGTGGCAACAGGGAGGGAAACAGAAATAGACGGTGGTTCATTACAACTGGAGCGGTGGCCATTCATGCGGATGTTAAGGGGAGTGGTCGTCAAACCGATGTAAAAACTAGGACATAATTGGCAAAGAAGGATATAGACAACATTATGGGAAACGCAGGAGAGTGAGGGGACGGAAGGAAGATGAGCGGCAAGGAATTTATCAGGCAGAGGCTGGGTGAGAAGGATGCCACATGTTTTGCAACGTGGGCGATTGCACGGCGTCGGAAGGGACTTAGTAGGTCGGGAGATTGATTTGGAAAGGGGTTTAGTGATTTTAAAGAGGGTGGAGAGGTTGGGAGGGCGTCTAAAGGTGAGAGAACGACAGCGGGGGAAAATTTTGGAAGTGGTAAGGTTGTCAGAGAGGATGGGGTAGAGATTTTTGATTAAGCGACGGATGGAGTGAACTCCAGGGAAATAGGTGGTACAGAGGGAGATTTGATCATGAGGAAACTTATTAAGAGAGAGAGATTTAGAAGAAGAGGGTCGCTGTAGGATTTTTTTCTGAAGAAGACGCTCAGGGTAGCCTCTGCGAAGGAGGGATTGGTGGAGATTGGAGAGAAAAAGGTCAAGGGATTCGGGATTGTTGCATATTCGGTGACCACGGATAGAGAGGGAAAAGGGGAGGGATCGTTTAGTATGAGAGGGGTGGCAGCTGTTGAAATGGAGATATTGTTGCTTGTTGGTGGGCTTGATATGGACAGAAGTGTGGAATTTAAGGTTACTGAGGGAGATGTCTACATCCAGAAAGGTAATTTTGGAGGCAGAGATGTTAGAGGTGAAGGAGACAGAGGAGGAGGAGTTTAGGGAGGAGATGAAAGAGTTAAGGGAATCAAGGCCATGTGGCCACAGAAGAAAAATATCGTCAATGTAACGAAGCCAGAGAAGAGGTTTAGGAGAGCAGGACGAGAGAAAAGATTGCTCAAAAGCACCCAAGAAGAGGTTAGCATAGGAGGGGCTGAAACGACTACCCATGGCACAACCTTTAGTTTGGATGTAGAAATTGTTATTGAAGGAGAAAGCATTATTAGTAAGTATAAAGTTGGAAAGGTCAAGGAGAAAATCTGAACTAGGGGCGTGAGGAACAGGCCGCTGGTCAAGAAAAAGACGAATGGCGGAAAGTCCTTCAGAGTGAGGAATAGAAGTGTAGAGAGAGGTGACATCTATGGTGGCCATTAAGATATCACAGTCTGAGGGGAGTGGGGTAGATTGGAGGCGTTCAAGAAAATGATAAGTATCTTTGATGTGAGAAGGGAGAGAGAGAACAAAAGGTTGTAAGTAGTAGTCAACGAAAGCGGAGATGCGTTCGGTGACAGAGTTATAAGAGGAAACTATTGGGCGACCAGGGTTGTGAGTCTTATGGATTTTGGGAAGAATGTAGAAATTGGGGGTGCGAGGGTGTGGGGGGGTGAGAAGAGATATATCATGGGAGGAAAGACCTTCGTTGGGACCTTTTTCCTTGAGGAAAGAGGTGATGTTTTGCAGAAAAGTGGGGTTGGGATCATTTTGGACGGGCTGGTAGGAAGAGGCATCCGACAACTGTCGGAGAGCTTCATTTAGATAGTCAGAAGAGTTTAGTACAACTACCGTGGAACCTTTGTCGGATGGAGTAATGACAATATTAGGGTTGCGGGTGAGGCTTTTTAGGGCAGAAATTTCGGAGGGAGAAAGATTGGGAGTAGGTTTTCGTTCCCCTGGGAGTTCGTTTTCGTTAATTGGGAGTAGGGAGTAGGTTAGGTCCTTTCGAATTTCTTCCACTTCCCGCCTCCCGCCCCCACCTTTCCTCTCCCTCCCCCTCCTCCCCTTCCCCTGTCCCTCCCCTCCCTCCCTTCCTTCCGCCTCAGTCCTCCCTTCCTACCACCTCAGTCCTCCCTTCCTTCTCAGTCTTCGCTCTTGCGACCAAGGTGCTAGTGGCACCAAAATATCAAGAAACTTTGTAAGTGTGTTCATCATTTTTTTGTTTTCTGTGTTTGTCGTCTGCCTTCCTCTGGCAAACTTTTATATATTCGTCACTTAAGTGATCCTAAGTGCATTTATATATATATATATATATATATATATATATATATATATATATATATATATATATATATATATATATATATATATATATATATATATATATAAACGGTTTGCCACAGGAAGGCAATCGGTAAATACAGAAACACAAAAAAATGAACACTTACAGATTTTCTTGATATTTCGGTGACACTAGCACCTTGTTCGCAAGAACGTAGAAGAGTCTTCTATGTTCTTGCAAGCAAGGTGCTGGTGTCACCGAAATATCAAGAAAATCTGTAAGTGTTCATTTTGTTTGTGTTTCTGTGTTTACCGATTGCCTTCCTGTGGCAAACCGTTTATATATTCGTCACTCGAGTGATGCTAAGTCTGTATATATATATATATATATATATATATATATATATATATATATATATATATATATATATTTGTAAAAAAATGTCACAAGCGTGACTGGTAGTTCCACATAGAAAACACAAAAAAGAAAAACTAACAGATATTATATATATTTCGGCGGACACTACCGCCTTCGTCAGAAATAAGTAGGTACTGACGGGTAAAGGATAGAAGGGAGGGAGAGGTGGGGGAGGAGGAAGGGGAAGGGAAGGAGAGAGGATTAGTGAAAGACATTGATGTCGGGGGGAAGGAACGCGTGATAGAGCCAAATTAGTGAGAGCTCTACAGAATTAAGATCAACAGTGGAAGCAGATGGTGGGAGTACAGAACTGAAACATTGTAGCAGTTGTCGAAGGATTTTTTGTGATGAGAGGCGTGGATCGCCACTGCAAACGGCCATATTTCTTTTTTTAATCAGGAAAAATTGCCCCTCCACCAAACCTCCTCCCACTGAAGACTCCCGCATCCTTTCTATTTGCACAACGTATTTCCCGGGTGTTCAGTCTATCAATTTTATCCTTAAAGACTTCTTTCCCATTCTGAAAAACTACTCCTACACTTCAAAAATTTTCTCCCAGCCACCCTCAATCACATACAAGCGTCCTCCTAACTTGTCCGATATATTAAAATCCACGAAGCCTCTTTCCAAAATCCCTGCTGCATCACAACCCACCTCCTCCCCTTGTAATCGTCCCCGGTGCAAATTATGTCCAATCTTCAGTTCCTCCCCTCCTCCCAACTCCTCCATCGCCTCCTTCCCCAACCCCCTTCCCTCCTCTTGCGTCACCAGCAATGTCGTTTACCACCTGCAATGTAGGCCTTGCCCAAGCTTTTATGTCGGAAAAAGCTCCACCCCCCTTAATATACGGATCAATAATCACCGAGCCAATTGTAAAAACCCATCTCAATCTGCTTCCCTTCCCGTGGCGATCCACGCCTCTCATCACAAGAAATCTTTCGACAATTGCTACAATGTTTCAGTTCTGTACTCCCACCATCTGCTTCCACTAAAGATCTTAATTCTGCAGAGCTCTCACTAATTTAGCTCTATCACGCGTTCCTCCCCCCCGGCATCAATGTCTTTCACTAATCCCCCTCTCCTTCCCTTCCCCTCCCTCCCCCCCCCACCTCTCCCTCCCTTCTATCCTTTGATGGTGCCAAAATGGTGATGGGAGTATATAGATTAAAACTCACAGCATGGCCACCTGTCCCGTGGTCAGTCCTCCACGATCTTCTATGATCGAGCAGTTTTCCTCATCGACTTCCACTTTCATGTCGTCCACGGGGACTCCGAGCGCTCTGAGTTTGTCCAACTTGGGGATGACGTGGCTGAGGTGCGTCTTCAGGTCAGAAGCAGTGCACGATGACGGTATGCAGGATGCTATTCGAATAGGATCCATGATTTGAAAAACGTTGTCCCCGAAGAAGTCCTGTGAACGAAAGCGCTTATCTTGAATTGTGAAATTTGCTTTGGCATATGCCTCCAATATCCATAATGCTCTTTTTTTATGGGACGCCAGTGTTTTACAGTCGATTGTATTTTCTCATGCATACCCATCTTATAACTGCCTTTTGACATATTGCAATAAATGATTGCATTTCCGTATGTTTTGTAATTGCAAATGCATTTTTTGTACAAGTCAATATTTTTCTCCGGACTGGAGAAAAATCCATTCAGGAAGAAGTTATTCATTACGTACATGTCCGTATTCCTCCTATCTGGAGAATACATGTGTATGGTCAATTTTGTTCGTTAATTTTATAATTATGTCTTAAAATGTAGGGCAAATCTAGAAAATGAGGTTGTATATTTCGAATACATGGTTTAGGCATAAGAAAATCTTTATGCATACATTACAAAGGTGTTACTGTGAGAGCGTTATTTATTTATTTGATTTTGATTTGGGAGTAGATGAATATGTAATAATTAATCGGAGGATAAATTAGGATTACTGAATGTGGAGCAGACCATTATATGGTCTGTGAAGTGGATCTGGGTATGAAAGGGTTCCTGAGAAGAGAAGTAAATAGTAATCAAAAGAGACTTTAAGCGCAAAGGTTGTGAGAAAACGTGATGAGACCCCAGTATGGGTGCACATTTGAGTATGTGCTATCTTCGATACAGAGAATACGACAAATATATCAGTCAAGGGATTGTGCTTGGTGAGTGGATGAGTTTAAAAGGAATAACTGTGGAATAAGCTGGGTGTGTATTAGGGAAACGTGTGGTATTGAAAATGAAAGGAGATGCATATTGGAATAAAGTAACGTGAACTTAGTGGGGAGCGAAAAGATAGGGATGCGCTGCAGTCAAATCTGGGGAAGAGCGAAAGACGGCCTATGACGCAATTAAAAGGCGAGTAATGAAGGGATGCGTAATTTCAATGTTTTATAGATAAATATGTGAGAGATGCGCGCAGGGAAAACGTCGGTGTAGTGATGGAGATGTAAATGCGCGATTCGTATTGTACGCGGATGATTAAGTGTCGCTGTTTCTGGAATATCCACTGGAATTACTTATCTCCAGGGTAATTTCTATGGTGCAATAAGGAGAATGGACCAAAGGAATAATACTTGAAAGTCTAAATTATTATTTTATGATAAGGAGAGTTGTCAATATGATTATTTAACGAGGGTAATCACCTCACCTTCGATTCGTAGAATGTCCCATTCCTTCCCACGTCCGACTTCCTCGCCTTTAAGGTGAACGTGGTGAGGCAGTATTTTCCGACGAAAGTCCTCTGCGATGTGTTGGGACCATCTGGAACGACCGCCCGAGCGGATAGGCATTGGTCGAAGTGACCCATAACGTACGAATTCCCGGCCAATAATCCGTTTGGAAACTGTCCCGAGCTGTCGAACACTGTGAAATTGAATCAAAAACCTTAAGACTCATACTTGGCACACACTATAACCTGTTTTTTCCTTAACAATAAATATGGAAACCTTTATCCATGCATTGCATTTTACGATTAAAATGAATCAACTGCTGCGAAAGCCTTTTTCACATTCCTTAATTCACTGTAATGTTTGCTATTTCATTATAATGCTAGCACTCCATCTGTTGTGAGGTAAATTTTTTTCCCCCGGTTCTTTTGATTATTACTCCATCTACATCTACATCTACGTAATACCCTGCAAGCCACCAAAAGGGTGTGTGGTAGGGGGTGAAGATCACCAAACATGCACTATTGACATGCGACTAGGATATTTTATGGAGACATGCCAGATAATAGGGTCACATGCAGCTAGATGGTTAGTATCTACATTATAAGAAAGAGGTTATTGGTTGTTATTACATGCATCATTCACTACAGACTTCTCTAACTATATTTCTCCTACATGTCCCTTTGCTACGCTGCTTATTGTTCTCTCTTATGGTACGCGGAAAAAATGACATTTTAAATCTATCGGTACGACAATCTATCTCTCTAATCTTGTTTATCTGATCAAACCTAGCATAATACGCAGGGGTTCTTAATATCCAGTTGCAATCACGATTAATGAAGCATTGCACACGTCTCATGAAAATACATACAAATAATGTTTGGACTACCTTTTTTAGAAATGTAACATTCCTTTGCTAGAGTTAGGCTGGTTCTAAGTTTGAGAAATAAATTGTTAAATTGAGTTGAGATTTAACAATATTTGCTGGCTCCTCTTAGCTTTGTCATTTATTTAGTTTTATTCCGTTCTCTGTTATTGAATATTGGATCCATATCAAATCGAATTGAATAAAAGTCGAGTTAAATAAAATACGTTGCCCTTCATACGTTTACAGGTAAAATTCCTTTCTCAGCATCTTATCTCATTAAGTGCCCATAACAGCTTCGAGCTGGTTAAATTTTTGTCTAATAATCGTCATTTATCGCTATGTCTCGCAGAAATTCCTTTCTTATATATTCCGCCCTTACTAAATTTAATCACACACACATTTATCAATCATATCACGTGATGGGAAGGCAGTGATTGTTTTATTCTTGGGCATGAGGAAATGACTTATAACTGGGGCGAAACCTACGATTCGAATTCGACGCTGGCTGCGTAGAAAGACGCTGGTAGCGGTGCGTTATGGAATGCTTGAAGAGTTGAAGGATTCACGGCGGAGTATTAAATGTGATATGGGGCGATGAGCAAGTTTGAGGCTGTGGTTCAGGGGAGAATGTCCCTCCAGCCAAGGACAAGGAAGAGAAGATGCAGCTAGGACGTATGCAGTGTGAAAGGATGAAGAAGCAGGAGACGTGCGGCAATGGATGGTTATAACAGTTAACCTTCATTCATCTTACCCCACCGTAACTAGGCGCACGTCACTTGCTAGAATAAACTGCTTAATACAAGTATCTTTCTCAGCTGTTGGTTATTGTCGTTGGAGTTGAATACTTACTTAGAGCTGCCCACACGCTGCCATTACGGACGGCCTCGAGGAACAGAGAACTATCGTTACGGCAGAGTCCATTTGTGACGCTGGGCGACACGGGTGCGGAGATAATCGGGAAGGAAGGAAGGATTCGTGCCTCTGCGTAGTCCACAGTGGAAAGATGGCTCAGAATATCGATCTCAGTGTTTCCTCCATTGACATGATGCGCCGCCGAAACTAAGAGTAGATTGATGATAACGGAACTCACTGGCCAATCGGGTGTTGCCATCGTGTTCATCTTGGGCCAGTTCAAGGGTTTGATGTTCCTTCGAAGAAGAAACCTGCGAATTAGTCTACCAAAATGTAAAGGAATGGACCACAGATATCGAAAGTCCTTGATATTATTATTCTTTATGTCTTTTCGAATGTTCCATTTTACAAACTAAAGTGAGAAATGGAATGGATGTCAGAGGTATGATGGACAATGTGATGATACGGAGATTTACGCAGAAATTTTTCGAAAGGCAGTCAAAATGTCTGATAATTTTATGACTTATCCGAGTCATTGTTTCACGCTTTCCTTTTTAAATATAGGTCGGATCGGGAAGCCTATTTCTTGGGTGTTTAGAAGACCGCCTAATCTTGGGCGTAGAGGATAACTATTCACAAAAACGTATATGCCATGCTTGGTATGATTGATGAATAATTAGTCTATAACGTGCATAAAATCCTTAGTATATCCTTGCTGTTCAATCTCACAGTTGAATGATAAAGATTTTATCCAAAAACTGATACCCCTATCCTATCTGGTGACACTTGATGAAAAGCACATTACTACTTTCCTATATCGGCTTTGATTTCAAACAATGTTGCCCGCTTAAAAATGATCACTTTACCTGATGATGTTGTTGAAGCTGTAAAGATCTCGACGGTGCGATGAAATAGAAGATATTGCCTGTGATACTAGATGGAAAACCCATAGCGATTGCCGAAATAGCTGAAAATTTCCAACCAGCTCCAGGGTTCAACGGTGAACACCGACATATGGAATGTTTTGGAGTTGAAGTGTTCGCTCAGCTTGGGTATCTCGGAGAAATGACGTCAAGGGCAAACGTATGCTCCATAAAACGTACCTACTTCGACTTCCTTCCCTGGCCACTTTTGGTCGGATACATCATTAATTAAGGGTATAAATTGGAATAGGAAGGTGTGTGTACATACCTTGATTTTATGTACATACTTTTTCCCAACATTCTATGTACAATTCATGGTAAGAGAAAAAACCAGTACGGATTTTACAAATAATAGAGCTTTTCAATAAACTAGTTGATTAAAAAAGTAAACTTATTTCAAAAAGGTAACGGACTACGTTGTTTTTCATGGCACCAATAACATTTAGGTTATTGACGATCACCTGTTCGCATTCAAAAGATCTGGGGCTATTCTTAACACGATAACATATTGTTTATAGCGCGAACATCAAAGGAAGAACTATGAACGACGGCTAACAGCTCAGTGTACAGAAATGAGAGAAACTGAATGTAGAAATCATTTGAGGAGGAGATAAACTAAAGTAAATGGATTCCTTTCCCATTTTTGGAGGCTCCATTTCTTGGACGGGAGAAGTGCAACGGACATCAAGCGTAGAATACACTAAGATATAGCGACATTCATTGTGTGAATGCAATTACTATGCTCATAGAAGATAGTATACTATGAACGAGGAAACAATGTGAAAATATACGTGTGGAGCGTTGCTTTTTACGGGACAGAAACATAGACCACTGCTGGAAAAAGTCTAGGAAATGTTATTAGCTTTCGAAGCCAGGTATTTGAAGAGAATGCTGATAAGTGAATTGACGGATAATATAAGAAATAAAGAAGTTTACAGAAGAGTAAAAGAAGAAAAGATCCTGCGTAATATTATACAGAAAAGAAGAACCAAATGGGTTGGACACACCCTGAGGCTGAACGGGCTTGTTAAGATCATTATTGAAGGCAAAACAGATGTAAAAGTCCCAATAAGAAAAACAGCGGATGAAAACATAAATTCATGAAATTTTACTGAAGTTTTAAAAACGTAATAAATTTACCTCGCAGTTATTTTCAATGAAAATATAAATTTTACCTTCACTTTAATATATCTCCAGCAAAGAACTCAGACACATATTGAATATATTATATATGTGAGGTGTCAGATTTTTTTCATGATGTAGTGTCCTATGCTAGTTACGTATGATGCTATCCCTTACCTTTATACTCCAACTGACTCTCCGATATCGACCGTTGAATGAGGACTTGTGGACAGAAGGCAACACTTGGGAGCATTCCTCCTGCTAGCGTTGGAATTCGCGAGTGAAATAAAACGGTCGCTGTTTCGCAACTTGCCGCACTAAATTCAGTCTTTTTTTGTGCTCGGGGAAAATGATTGAATGCTTTACGAATATTGGGTCAATTCTTACATCATCCCAGTATTAACGTCCTTTGCGGAGAAGCGAGATTTCAACCGACAACTTTGTCTCGTCGGTTATATGCGTATAGTCTTTTTTTCACAGTTAATGGTTAAATTGTTCTCAACTTCATTGTGTATGTCGGGTGACTCCGAAAGATTTAATTCGTGGCTTGTCTCGATTGACTCAAAATCACTCACCTTCTAATCCAAAAAATCATTCTGAAGGTGATGAAACATGCGAATTATTTTTATCGTTGATAAGATGAGGCAAGCATAAATTTACATTGGCAATGATTATAATGGAGGGTTAATTAGCATACATGAGCGTGACGTCATGAAAACAAAGAAACAAATTAGGATTGATAGTTCAAAAGAATTTCCACAAAAAAGGGGGGTTCACATGCACGCATTCTACGCGAAACTAAGCGTAGCCTCTCGCGCGCAGCCAATCAGGTGCTTCGTCTCTTACGCGTGGATTCGCCCGAGCGAAGTTGAGTTTTGCTCAACTTTCTACGCGCGCGACGCGCCAGACGCGTGAAACAAATGGCGGACATGTGCAGTCGTTTGTGTTTACTTTGACGGTTTACTTGGATATATTAGCCTGCACACAAGATATGTACATTTCTTTGTATCATCGCTACTGTGCTTGATACGAGCCAGTTGTATTGCGGGCACAAGAATTTAATGGACTAATTTCGATGCATAAACATCCCAGGCGACTTTGGTACACCGTCCAAATATTCATCATAATCTACGATTCCCGGGCCATATCCACCGCCCAAAGCATGAAGTCGGGTCGGAAATGAGCAATTTAAAATTGTCTTTAGTGCAAATCTTACCTTCAAGGAATGTTTACTCAGCAATACGCGCCAAAAACCCTACAAGACGGTGACATACATTATGCGGTTATACTCAGAGTGCAAGGTCTAATATAATATTTTCCAGTGAGAAGTTATTGATTAGTGTGGCCCGGTTGGTAGCGAGCTCATCTCTGGCATTCGAGTTCGCTAGCTCCATCCCAAGCGTGATAAATTTTTTTTTCCTGACCCTACTGTAACGTTATTTACAATGAAAGCTAAATATTTTTGTTGAAGTTAAGATTTTTGGGAGGAAAGAGGAAAATTTTCCTAACTCAATTTTCGAATTAATTTCTAAACCATCTCCCAGTCAGCGAGATAATTAGAGATTGGGCAATGAAAGGTAAGTTCCAAACTGAGGGGAGGGATGGATCTCGACGCTTGGTCAGAAAAATGAATTTAACGCGGTTGTAGCCAATCGCCTGCATTGTAATTTACATTTCTTCATTTTGAAAGAAATACGCAGTTCTCCACTAGTGTCCGTGAAATAGCTACAATGTAAGCCATACGTACTCGGAGTTCTAGCTTTCTAGAGTTCTAGTTTGTCATGTGGCCAGCATCAATTCATTATTTTAACAAAAACTGCACATGCATGCATAACAATATCTTTGCAATTAATCACTCCGATACAATTTGGGAAATTCCAACTCTCCCAAAGTTGTGTATATCCTCCTCCAGTTTTCAACGGTGGGGACAGGAAACACTATCCTTCAGAGCTATCCATATTGCCTCGGAAGTTTCATGTACGATCTTGCTCATGGTTGATTTACCAATTCTATACTGATAGGATAGACTGGTAACGCTATCTCCGGCCACTAAATATGTAAAATTCATTACAGATTCGGGCTGTATTAATTCAGGCATACTTCTGCTGCAATCAGAATTTTATTTTCAAGCACAAGCCCTCATAAAAGTACAAGCAGATGACAGTAAAAGGAGGTATAATTACCTCAAAGTGGCACTTAAACGTTCACCAGGTGATATTAATTCTCTCGCCCATGATGACTTAACGTAATTAGGACCAACAAGTCTTAATAAACTGTCAAACATCCTACAGTAATTAAAAAACAGATCTGTGTCTGGAAGTCTCATTTCTTGTAGAAGATGGTGGAAATCGCCTTTCTTGGAAAATAGGACGGATCCTCCACCTTCTGCGGGCAAACCGTCTTCTCCTTGAGAAGAGGGCTAATATAGCATTGAACCGCCAACGCATCTGAATTGGATCAAGAGACAGTATAACATCCATTCTATTATCGAAACAAGCGGTCTCACTTCGTTGAAAATCAGCTTCAAATGAGCAATGATGTGCATGGAGTTCAACGGTACGCATGCAGATCTTCTATCTTTCACATCTTCCGCTATCCGCCGCTACGTGTCGCCATATGCAGTTGACACCAAGGCCATAGATACTTAGTTATTACAGTTATACATTGTGGAAGAACTAGTGAGCATATTTCTGTATATTTTTAGAAATATGATTATTTGAAATAATTTTTTAATGCTCTTGTTCTGTGGAGATGGCCTAAGATAAATGTTTTTATTGGTTTTGATAACTACACTTTACAAAGTTGCCAATTATTCCGTAGACATAAAGGTTTGAGGATTATCCGATTATTTCACATACAGTGCTGAAATTTTTAAGTGTAATAATAGGTATAGAGACTTCTTGACAAGATGTGAAGTAGGTACTTAAGGGAGTCTTGGCAAATAACACTTACAATTGTTCGACTATGCCCTGGTACCTTAATTTAAGAGAAAGTTGTTAATGTATTATTAAACCATCGATACATTTGAATCCCCTTTTCATTGCAAAATGGCATACGCTACCAATTGTACCACTTGACATCCCTATTTTAATCACTTCATTCAAGTGTTGATGTTTTAAGGCGAAATTTAGACCTATTCTACTCAATCAGAAACAGTTTTTCGATCTAAGCTTGCCTATGTTCAACTACCATTTTTTCTATCAATTTTACATCGATCTGCCAGCTTTTCATTATCTTTAAAGTAATTGTATCGCGTACTTCCCAGTATTTTTGTTCTCTGACAGCTGGGCAATGATAAAAAGGTAATAATAATAATATAATTTTCTTCGTACACTAAATGAGAAATTTAGCTTCAGTAGACGTTTATTTTTCCTAATTTGATGGAAATGATCTTCCATGTGAAAAACTCATCTCAATATCCGGCAATTCTCATATACTGAAAGCAGGAGTGTTCTGCTTTGGGCATCAATATGGCCGGCGCACAGTGGTCCGAAATCGGAAAAAGCCGGACAAAAGTCCAAAATGGCTTTTTTTGAGATAGAGACTTGAAACTTAGCGTTAATACTCATAAATGATTACCAATTATAGATTTATATGTCATTTTACAAAAACACGACTCGTTATCGAGATACAGTAGTCCAAACACGACCATTTTTTCAAAAACACGCGCGATCTCGTTTTTCTTCCAAAATCTTTGAATATAAGTAGGTGGTGTTGCGTTGGTATGATTTTTATGGAATAAAAAACGTTATATTCCTTTGACTTGGTGCTTTGCCTATATTTTCCATGACTTTTGAAGATTTTGACTCTCATCTGTCTGGTTTTGCAACGCAAAATGGCGTACCCGTTTTTCACGTGAAATTTAACATAAAGTAGACATTATCTTTCGTTTACGAAATATATAACTCGGGAAATTTACATCACAGTGTAAAGTAGAAATTTCTTAAGAATACTAAGCAGAAGTCTTGGAAAAAAGTTTGCGACCAAGGAAATAAGAGCGATTTTTCGATCGCGCGTCAAGGCTGAGCTACACGACGCGGGACCCTGAGGCTCGGTAACTGCGGTCGATTTTTCAAGTTTTTTGAAACTTTATTCTTGAAAATCGTCATTTAAAGCACGGCACGTAGTCAGTATTGACCTAAAACACTATACTGAGGATATTACCAGGATTATGGATCGATTGACTACACCATTTCACGCATTACTCTAGTGAAGATGCTAGGGATTGGATATTTGTCGGAACCATCCCACGTATAAGAAATATGCTTCGGGTATGAAGTTGGGTTAAGAGATTAAGTCGACATGCTAAAGAGAGAGAAATAAACTGTTTCCGGGAAAGGCAACAACCGATACTCTTTTTCCCTTTCCACCCTCACCAAGGTGGGTCGCGCAGAAAGGAGCGTTTTATGACGACGCACAGCCTTTGACGGTATTTAACGGGTTCTTCCACAAGGGTTTTTTCCTTTCCCCGGCAGAAATGCATGTCAACTTGCAGTTTTATTTTGGAATCTGTGAAGAAGTGTCGTGCTTGTTGTCCTAGTGTCGTGTCGTGCTGTAGTGTAGTTCTCAAGTTCATGTTCCCAGTGATTTGGTTCGGGCTTTATTGAATTCCCACTAGCTATTCCCGGAGTTGAACAGCGCAGTGATTTTCCAGCTTGAATTTTTGCAGGGTGAGTTTTTTATGTTCTCCATTTCAAAGGCGCGTGTGTTTGCGTACTACTTCAACGAAATTGTTAAATGACTTATCGATTTTTACTCTTTTTTCTTCCCTCATAAATCATGGCAATTATGATTTTGATGCGTGTTCTCTTTACATATTTCTAATTTTCAAATCCCCGCACAGGATTTCGAGCGTTTTCTAACGTAGCGATGGATTCAAACCAAATTACTCGTTTTGAGTTACATAATAAAGTATTAGAAATGAAGGGAAAGACATCAGGCGAGAAAAAAAACACACTTGCTGGATTTTTTGTCGCGGAGATTAAATGTAGAGAGCTATGAGGATGCTCTTGATGGTCTCCGTGAGTTACTTTGGTTGGGATTCTGCCCTTATTACGAAAAAATGTGGAAACATTGTTGCCGGAATAATGAAAGATTTTTAGTGCGATGTGACGCATGGCTCGCAGAGCCAATTATTTTCCCTGAAGTTATCCGTCAATACTTTCCTGGTACTACAAAGGCAACTGGTATGTATTTTATTAAGTACGTTTTGAACTTTTAAAGAAAATTATATTTCTGAAAATCTATACTTATTCTAAATCTTATAAATTGTATACACTATTCTATATCTTACAATTATTGCTTTATTAGGTTTATTGGGGCGGCCCGAGAAAAATTTTACTTCTTCGTGTGGCCATTCTAAACGGAGGAAAGTTCAAAATATTAAAAGTTGTTCCTCAGTAGCTGAGCTGGCATTAGCAACCTCTCTTGGTTTAAGGGAGGAAGGAGATATTGCAGCCGCACAGTTAATTACGGAAGTAACAACTACTCCCACTAGAGCTAAGAGAGTACTTACTAAGTGGAGGAAGAGTGATGAGGTGCAGAAAGAGATGTCTCCAGAGGAGGCTATATCTTTGATCATCACCATTGGGCTGACTAAAAATCAGTACAATGTATTTAGGCGCTCCGC
This sequence comes from Ceriagrion tenellum, assembly GCA_963169105.1. Lineage (NCBI taxonomy): Eukaryota > Metazoa > Arthropoda > Insecta > Odonata > Coenagrionidae > Ceriagrion > Ceriagrion tenellum. Next base: position 132,728,622 of record OY720640.1, read on the forward strand.
TCGTACTTAAGGACATTCCTTGTACCCCAGCTACGCACAAGTGTTGTCCGCAAAAAGTGCTGCATACCCAGAAGCAATACGCATTACAGAAAATGTATGTGAAGTGAGTCTACAGGCTCTATTAAACCACACTGCATCGAGGATACTGACATGCTAATCCACTGCTCTAGCGGCCAGCAATGAGATGAACTGCACCTCAATATGCAAATATGGCTTTGACGGGAGTTCGGGCCATTCACAATATAAACAGTATTGGGAACAGGCGGATTCTTCCGATGAATATTTATTTATGAGCTCCCTGGTGTCACTTCGTTTGCTGAATGACGAAAATGGTAAGAGTTTGAGGTGTTTCAAATTGCATATCTTGCTTATGACGAATGAATCTGACTGTAGTAAAATTGAGTACTTAATTCCATGTCTGCTGTTTTAGGTGAAATAATCTGGAAAAATCCTCGCCCATCATCAACCACATTTTGCCGGCCTATTCGCCTCCGGTGGCTGAAGGAAACCAAGGAACTTGCTAATGAGGAAAGTATTTACATTCAAAGGCAGATTGACGGGCTGAAAAATTGGAGCAATGGAAATTACTCAGTCAATTTCAGCTTGCTGCTAACCATGATAAATGGAAAAGTAAGAAAAATTCAGATTTCTATTGTGATAGACGAGAATATGGTAGTGCTTATGGATTAAAAAAATTAAAATACGATTATTTTAGGCATGCAACGCATTAACTGACAATCCGAGTATGAGGTGCTACATCTGAGGAGCAACAGCTACGTAGATGAATGATTGGAAGGCAATGAGGAATCGACCTGCAGATGTGACTAAATATTCTTTTGGATTGTCAACCATGCATTGCTACATCCGGTTTTTTGAATGTGTGCTACACATATCGTACAGACTAGAGTTCAAAAAGTGGCAGGTAAAAATGAATACAGACAAGCTGGAATCTGGTTCCATGGTGAAAATGCCTTTGAATTACGAACAAAATTCTTTACAGGCCCGAGGAAATCTCAAAACACTGCTTATACAGAGAAAAATAAGAATTCAGAAGGTTTTTAGAGAAAGGATGGGGTGGATTGTTGATGTTCCAAGGCCTGGATCAGGTAACACGAATGACAGTAACACAGCAAGGCGTTTCTTCGATTCCCCAGACTTGGCCGCTGATTTGACAGGCAATTGAGTAAACGTGCACTGTAATAGCAAAGCATATGTAAACTTCACGCATGTGTTTGCATATAAACTGGTTAAATATTTCATCTAAATTATTACTTCTCATAGGAAAGTATAATGTACCATCAGCAGTAAATTAATTTATCATGTTTTAATTACAGGTATCAATGTTGATCTCATAAAACTCTGAGGGCAATATCCAGTGGCATAATTCTTAATTATACAGCTTTCTCGGACTACTACGAGAGAACTGCGGAATTATACGTCAAGCTGTATCCCTGGTATTATATGCCATCCACGGTACATAAGGTACTTCTGCATGGAAGCGACATTGCAAAAGAGGCGATTCTTCCCTTGGGATAACTTTCTGAAGAGTCAATGGAAGCCCGGAATAAGGACACCCGTAAATTCCGCCGGAAATTCAGCAGGAAGCACTCCAGAGAGGCCACGAATGACGACCTTTTTAAAAGACTGTAGTTAACGTCTGATCCATTTCTTTCTTCCACCCTGACATCAACTCCGAGGAGAGCAAGGGAAATGCCAATAGATTTAAGAGAACTGCTGCTTTTATATGATAGTGAAGAAGAGTAATCAGGCCCTAGTGACGAAATGAGTTCATCGGAGGATTGAAGGTTGAAATTCTGTAAATGAAAAGATACAATTTAATAACTTAAAAAAAGCACATTAATAGGTGACTTCCAAAACATGTATTCCTTTTATATTCTAATTTATGGTTCCGCATTGATTTCATTTGTAAGTTCTGCTGATGCTTGGTATTCTATTGATGCTATTTTGATTTTTAATTAAAATATTTATTTACGGATTTAGCAAACAGTTTTCAAACTTTTTGCCATTGCATTTGTTCGATTTGATTTTGAATTTGCATTTATCAGACATGTTGCCTCGTATATTTTCTTTACGATGGACGACCAAAAGTGAAATTTGCCCTAGTCAAGTTAAATCTTAATTTACTATTTTATAATAATATATAAATCATGAATTCAAAGATATAGTAATTTTTGTTTCCTTTTCCCTAAAACATTCCCCTAGTGTATGAATCTTGGTCAAATTGAAAAGGGGAAACCCTTGTGGAAGAATCCGTTAAATACCGTCCAAGGCTGTGCGTCGTCATAAAACGCTCCTTTCCGCGCGACCCACCTTGGTGAGGGTGGAAAGGGAAAAAGAGTATCGGTTGTTGCCTTTCCCGGAAACAGTTTATTTCTCTCTCTTTAGCATGTCGACTTAATCTCTTAACCCAACTTCATACCCGAAGCATATTTCTTATACGTGGGATGGTTCCGACAAATATCCAATCCCTAGCATCTTCACTAGAGTAATGCGTGAAATGGTGTAGTCAATCGATCCATAATCCTGGTAATATCCTCAGTATAGTGTTTTAGGTCAATACTGACTACGTGCCGTGCTTTAAATGACGATTTTCAAGAATAAAGTTTCAAAAAACTTGAAAAATCGACCGCAGTTACCGAGCCTCAGGGTCCCGCGTCGTGTAGCTCAGCCTTGACGCGCGATCGAAAAATCGCTCTTATTTCCTTGGTCGCAAACTTTTTTCCAAGACTTCTGCTTAGTATTCTTAAGAAATTTCTACTTTACACTGTGATGTAAATTTCCCGAGTTATATATTTCGTAAACGAAAGATAATGTCTACTTTATGTTAAATTTCACGTGAAAAACGGGTACGCCATTTTGCGTTGCAAAACCAGACAGATGAGAGTCAAAATCTTCAAAAGTCATGGAAAATATAGGCAAAGCACCAAGTCAAAGGAATATAACGTTTTTTATTCCATAAAAATCATACCAACGCAACACCACCTACTTATATTCAAAGATTTTGGAAGAAAAACGAGATCGCGCGTGTTTTTGAAAAAATGGTCGTGTTTGGGCTACTGTATCTCGATAACGAGTCGTGTTTTTGTAAAATGACATATAAATCTATAATTGGTAATCATTTATGAGTATTAACGCTAAGTTTCAAGTCTCTATCTCAAAAAAAGCCATTTTGGACTTTTGTCCGGCTTTTTCCGATTTCGGACCACTGTGCGCCGGCCGAAGTTGTCTGAACCTTAAGTATCTATGGCCTTGGTTGACGCTTATCACGACGTCGACAACGCTTGTACGTGAACCTTTCGCACAGTTTCGTACGAAACTACGCGCACGCGCCGCGCGAAACGTTTGAATGTGAACGGGCCTTAAGTGTAAGGATAAATGTTTAAATAATTAAATGGTGAATGATCCGACATGTGATGGTTCTAAGATTATCACCTCACTCAGTCTAAGATTGCCACTCTACTTGGACTTTCTGCCGCGCCGCTGCACTCTCGGCTTCCACACTATGAGCAGTCATGGCAGACGTTCTCTCGTTCTCTGATGAACCAGGAGCACTACAGAACTTGTCTCTCTCACTTGAATTATGCGAGCATCCTAGGACTGATGCTAACCCTTTCCTTATTTAAGGGTTTTTCGAAGAGGGCGATCACATAGGCTGGGTTATCTGACGGGGGTTATAGTCTGGCAACAGCTAAGCTATAGTCAACACACTCACTGGTGGGTTGCACTTGATTTGAACCGAGTGAGTGCCCTAGTATTGAACCAGACAGCACGTATTTCGCCTTCTAATCAGGGCTCTTCGGAGAGAAATGTCAGTCCAAGTAGGATTGGAAGGTAGGAAGTGTTATTGACGCTTGGGAAATAGGGTATTGACTGGTAAGTTGACCGAGGGGGTGGGAAAGAGGTAGCCAATGGGCGAAATTTATCCAAAGACAGGGAGAGGTCAAAGAGAAGGTAGCGAATAGGACAGGAGAGGGGAGGGAGTAAAGTGTAGGGAGGGATTAACTGGAACTAACTTGAATTATAAATGAACCATCTTGATCTTAAACTGACGAATGTCTGAAACAATTTCGAATTTGAGCTGTGGATGGAATTTCTCAGAAAAGTGCATTTAGTAAGCTAACAAAAATACCACGAGTCATTCTCGCTCGCTAGAGAGTTCTCCGCCTAACTCCTTAAGAATAACTTTTTTAGTGCACTTCCGCTTTGTCAAAAACTCTCTCTCTCCTTTACTCCTGAAGAATTATGCCTTCATTTACATCAACTTGCTACCCTGCAAGCCACCATAAGGTTATTTGGCAAGGAGTGGCTTATCACCAACATGAACTACAGCGAAGAAATTTACTTTCACCAACATGCTCCACATAATGTGTATGCTACAAATGCCACAGAAACTACTAAAATAATCTATAATGTAACTATGAAAACGTGACATAAAAGTCATTTAGGAAACATACAAAACCTGTCCATAGCACTACTCGCCCGATTTAGAAACATGCATTAGGGTGCATATAAGTTTATCAGCTACACCACCTGTCAACTAATCTTCTTTAAAGTCTTAACGCAGCCGTTACAGTCTCTTATCGATCACGGAAAGTACGATATTTTAAAACTTTCTGTTCTATAATCTATTTCCCTTACTTTATTTTCATGAACTGATCTACCGTAATATGTTGGAGTCAGTAAGATATTGAAAACTTCGCCAGAAAATGTTTTGGTTTTGAATTTTCATAAAAAATTGAGTCTAATTTTCAATCAACGATCTGAAAGCGATTCCCATCCCAATTGTTGCCAGAGGTCATTAGCACTAACGAGACAATCGTAACGACCCTTCACGTATCTTGCCTGATCTTCTCTGCACTTGATCTAGCTCTGTTTTTAAAATTAATGATTGAAGGCGTAACTTTGTGGAAGGTTACCGCAACATGGCGAAAAAGAAAACTCTCTTAGTAAATTCCACACTTCAATATTTTTTCAATCGAAATCTAGGTCGGTATTAAAAATTTGAAGTGTGGAATTTACTAAGATATTTTTCTTTTTCGTCGTGTCAGCGATAACCTTCGACAAAGTTACGCCTTCAACCATTAATTTTATTCGCGAAGCTAGTATAGCAACGAAGGCCAAATTGTACTGGAAGCTTTCCATCAAGTTCCGGATTGCGAGTCTTAATATATTCTTCAACGGTTACTGCCTAAAACTAGGTGTAACCCCTTGTTACGTCTCCATTCGTACAAAATCTACGTCTCGGGCCTCCAGAATAGCTGTAGAAGTAGCTGAAAGGATCTGGATCAAGCAAGAACTTAAGTGTTGGTATTCAATCAGGGACTCGACTTCGCACTATTTATATTTTCTTCTCTCAGAACTGGTGAACACCACTGTCAGTGGGTTGAGTGGTGTTACATGGTGGAGAAAGTGAAAGCCTCAATTAGTTACATAGCCTGCCATAAATTCTCCGATATCTGTAGCAAATTAGAAAGACTCCGCGCTACACAACTGGTACCATCCCCCCTCACCTCATCGCAGCCCAGGCGCGGATCCACGGAGGGGGGGAACTAAAGGAACGTTCCCCCCCAAGCTATTAGAGAAACCGGGTGATATTGAGGGTCAGAAGGGGAGATGAATGGTATGTGGGTGGGAAAGCTTGGAGGAGTCTGGATCGCTACAAATAAGTGGCCGGTTGTCAATGAATTCAAAGGATGGAAAGCGAGGAGGACCGCTGGGAGGGGTCTAGATTACAACAATGTAATGACTGCTTGTCAATGATTGGGAAGACTAAGGCCGTTTTCACACGCACCGGCAAATCCGGTGCCGTTACCGGCACCGGCGCCGGATACAATGCAATCAAATGGAAGCCTGTACACGTAGTCCGGTCCGGCATCATTGCCGGCGCGGTCGACTGCACCTGGAAGTGCAGCCGATGATGAATTCGGCAAATCGGAAGCCGGCGCCGGCACCGGTTGTTGATTACAATGTTTCTAAATGTACACTTGCCCACGTAGGTCTATTTTTCCGGTGCCGGAGAGGAGATGGTTCTCAGTCGTGTCGTTGCTCCTGTGGTTCATAGTTCCGAAATCATTCTCATTTGTGGTTCTGTTTTATTCCCGAAAATGGGCACTTTTAAATATAATATAGCAACCCTAATCGAACTAGTGGAGAGTAGGCCTTGTTTGTGGGACAAGGCTGCAGATTGCTTTAAAGACAAGGTGGAAAAGCAAAAAGCATGGAGAGAAGTCTACCAATTTTCAGAAGATGATATTTTTGAAATGGATAGGAAAGAACACCGCAAAATAGGTAAGCCAATATTTATTACTTAAATAAATTCATGCCATAAATATTATATTTTATTCATTTGCCATGACAAAGACCCCTCAGGGCTAACAAAGTAGTGCGATAAACGATCTCTTATGTTGATTGCTGTACTTGTCGGTCGACAAAATGGACATCTGTTTACTTCGTGCAATATTTGGGTCATGTATATTTCTTCAGATCTGTACCCATCTTTCAGTCGCACTACATTATGAAGAATCACGCATGCTTTTACAATGTCTCTAGTGAATTGTTTTGACACATTTGAGGCTCTATGGAAAATTCTCCATTTATTGCACAGAATACCGAATGCACATTCAACGTATCTTCTTGCTCGGCATGAACGGTAATTGAATAACCCGCTTTTTTTCCGTAAGATTGTGTCCTGCATATGGTCGCATCAAGTTTTCTGACAGCGAAAATGCTTCATCTCCCACAAGTACAAATGGAAAATCTTCACTAGTAGTAGCGTTAAGGGGCAGGGGGGTGGTTTTTTCAATTTCTTGCTGACCATCAACTTAAAAAAAGTGGTTGATTGAAAAACGGATGAGTCGCAGTCTTTTCCATAGGCCCCTACATCAATATACATAAATCTGTAGTCAGAATCGGCAAATGCCATTAAAACAATGGAAAAGTAGCCCTTGTAGTTAAGGTTTATTGAGCCACTATGAGGAAACCTCATTACTCGTACGTGCTTCCCATCGACCGCACCTAGGCAGTTGGGGAAGTGAGCGGCCTTTTTAAATCCATTTGCTATTTCTCGCCATTTCTCTTCTGTCGGTTGAGGAACAAATTCAGATTTTAGTAAATCCCACAAGGTATTGCATACCAAACGTATAGATCTACTATTTGTGCTTATTCCCAGTCTGTAGCTGTAATGTAGATCAGTAAATGTTGCTCCAGTTGCCAGGTACCTGCAATTTGGATGCACACCTAGTAAATAAAACATTAAGGAGAAGCAAGTCATGGTTTTAAATTTTTTGTATTTCATAATTATCACCAAGGTTAATATCAGTTTCCCCACAACTGTTCATTTTTTTCTTTGAAAGAATAACTAATTCATACCTACACTAATTTTGATTTGTCTACTATCCTGATACTCGGTTGGTAATTATTGAAATTCATGCATATTTTTCTTAAAACCCTGTTAAGTGCTCAAATAATTATGATTTTTTTCATCCTTTCCCTTGATATTGCTGACTATTCGCGCTACGATTCTACTACCAAGAAGTGTTTATTTGTTAAATACGCGTAATCTGGTGCAGCTAGCGTTGGTAAAGTTTACCAAGTTTAACTAATTTATTATGAAATAGTTTCTTTTAAATAAATCATATGCTCATGGATAAGTATTGCCTTTTAAGTTTCAACGTGAAAATTTTAGAAAAACTATGGGTTGACGAGGTAGCCTTGTCGATCACAGGAGACAGTACCATTTCCAACATCTAATTTCTCTAATTCTAAGATCGCTCGATACGCGCTTGCCATTTCATATCCTCTAAGGTATTACTATTTTCCCCATCCTCCAACACTTTCGCCATTAAAATTACAATGACATTTATTTTTTCATTTCTTTAGGCGAACTTATAAGCGCGAAATGGCAGAATATCAGAGATTCATTTGTAAAATCACTAAGGAAGAGGTCTGGTCAGAGTACTACGAAGAAATATATCTACCATGAAAACTTGAAATTTTTGATGAAAGTCTGTCAAAAAGATGATACTGTATCAAGTATAGAGGACGCTCAGGAGAAGATACCTGATACCGAGGGTGACGACGACATTGGAGTGGAAATAGAGGCACAGAATGAGGAAACTTGTGACCGGAACAAATCTTGCCACTCTCGGAAAAAAACCCAGACCCCAAGAGGACGGTGATAGAGCCATTCTAAATGCTCTAAAAGACTCCAATCATGAACCTGACGAAGACCAAGCATTTTTTCTCTCCGTTTTACCAGCTCTGAGAAAAATGGGCGAAGAGGAAAAAATTGAATTCCGTATGGGTGTCTTACAGCTTATTAAAAACATCAAAAGCCAGAAGATAAATCACCCTGCCCCAGTCCCAGAATTTTCTCCTGTCCGTTCATCATCAACTTCACAGTCTTCTTCATCTTTTACCTTATGCCCAGCGTCAATAACAGATTACATTCAACAACCATCTTCAGTTATCTTAAGTCAACAATCATCATTGCCTCAACGTGAACAGCTACAGTTCCCCTGTGACCCGCAAAAATCTAATCACTCAACTCCCTTCATTCAAGATCTTTAAAAATATATTTATAACTAAACCTAAGTAAAAATGTCTCTGTACTTATTACAATTAAAAGTTATAGTAGTACCAGAGTAATGTATTCATTTTCACTTACCTTATTGTTACTGCGAACATTTCCAACGGTGGTATACATGCCCTCATTGCAGTATCTTGGCGCTGAATAGCTTCTCCTATGCGTTCCAAGAGAAAATCATACGTATGTATACTCATACGAAAATAATTAAAAAACTTGGATTCATCCATTCTAAGTTTTTCATATGTAGTGTAGAAACTTTCTTCCAAATATCTGACTCTTAAAAGTGGATGCACCCAGAACAATCTTTTTCGTCTCCTGTATTTCCGCCTAAGGTACAAAAGTATGATCAAATAACGTCGTCTATCTTCAGACCACATCTTTCTTCTTTCACGGTCAGAATTAAACTGGATACCGATCCCGGGGATGCCGGTGAGTGTAAAATGGCCTCCGGCCGGTGCCGGATGCAATGTAATCAAATGTAAGCCTTTACACGTCGTCCGGTCCGGCATAATTGCCGGCGCAACCGACGGCACCGGCAAGTGCAGCCGGCGATGAACTCGGCAAATAGGAAGCCGGCACCGGCTGTCGGCTACAATGTTTCTTAATGCACACTTGCCCACACGTCTTATTTGCCAGTGCCGGAGAGTAGATAGTCGCTATTTAATTCAGTCGTGTCGTTGTCCTCTTGACTTGCAGTGCCGAAATTTCAAAATGAGCAGTTTCAATTACGACCTTTTACGCTGATTGAATTAGTGGAGAGAAGGCCATGTTTATGGGACAAGACAGTGGACAGTTTTAAAGATAAGCTGGGTAAACAAAAGGCGTGGAGAGAAGTTTATACCTTTCTGGAACCTGATTTTCTTGAAATGGAAAAGAAAGAACAACACAGAATAGGTGAGGCAACTTTTATTACAATAATAACGTCTATGTCTTAGTTATTATATTTTATTATTTTGCCAAGACAAAGCGCCGTCAGGGCTCATAAAATAGTCTACTAAACGGTCTCTTAAACCGATTGCTGTTCTTGTTGGTCGACAGCATGGACTTCTGTCCACCTCATGCAACATCTGGGTCACATATAGCTCTTCAGTGCTGCACCCATCTTTTACTTGCACTACATTACGAAGAATCGTACATGCTTTTACGATGTCTTTAGTGTACTGTTTTGACACATTTGAGGCTCTCTAGAAAATTCTTCATTTACTGCACAAAATACCGAATGCACATTCAATGTATCTTCGTGCCCGACATAATCGGTAATTGAAAACACGTTTTGTTTTTTTCCTTGAGATTATGCCTTGCATATGGTCGCATCAGGTTTTCTAATAGCGAAAATGCCTCATCTCCCACAATCTCAACAAATAGAAAATCTTCATCGTCAGTTGCGTTCAAGGGGCAGGGGGGTGGAATGTGTAATTGATTCCTCACCATTGACTTAAAAAAAGCGGTTGATTGAAAAACGGAGGAGTCGCAATCTTTTCCGTAGGCTCCTATATCAACACATATAAATTTGTAGTCTGCATCGGCAACTGCCATTAAAACAATCGAAAAGTAACCCTTGTAGTTAAGATTCATTGAACCACTATGGGGAAACCTGGTAGCTCGTACATGCTTTCCGTCGAGCGCTCCCAGGCAGTTTGGGAGTTGAGCAGCCTTTTTGAAACCATGCGATATTTCTCGCCATTTCTCTTCTGTTGGTTGTGGGAGGAATTCAGATTTTAATAAATCCCATTAGGTATTGCATACCAAGCGCACAGATCTACTTATTGTGCTTATTCCCAGTCTGTAGTTGTAATGTAGATCAGTAAACGTTGTTCCAGACACTAGGTACCTGCAATTTTAATACATAATGACAATAAATATCACAACGAGTGGTAAAAAATAATTGTCTTACATTCTTATTATTTCTTCATTATAACCAAGTTTTACATTTATTTTCCCCCTAATCATTCCTTCCTTTCTTTGTATGAGTAATTCATTCCTCCCGTGTCTGGTTTCTTATACTGCCAATTTTTCCTAATTCCTGGTTGTTAATTATTGATATTCAGGTGCGTCTTTCCCAACATCCTGTACGTACCCAAATGACTCTGATTTAGTCAAACCTTAGCCTTGTTCTCGGTGGCTATTTACGCTTTGACCCTATTACGAGGAGGCGCTTCTGTGTTACACTCTTATGATATGTATATAAATATATCAGATGCGTTTAGCTAAATTTTGCCGTTTAACTTCCAATATAAATATGTTGGCTAAACTTTGGGTTGACGAGGTACCTTGACTCTCGCAGGAGACAGCCACGTTTCCCACACCTAGGCATATTTCTCGCTACTCGCTTGCCTTGTCAGTGAGCCTGATTGTTAGAATATCCACGTACGTATACTTTCCTCTCTAGTCTCTACTCTCACGTCTAGTCCCTAGTCTTAATCTCAAGTCATTAAGATTGCACTTTTAATGTCTTTTATTATCTTTTTAGACAAACTTATCAGTGCAAAATGGCAGAATGTCAGGGATTCGTTTGTGAAGTCCTTAAAGAAGAGATCTGGTCAGGGTGCTTGCAGGAAATTCATTTAACATGAACATTTAAATTTTTTAATGAAAGTCGTTTAAAAAGATGACACCGATTCAAGTATTGAAGACGCTCAGAAGCAGATACCGGACACCGAGGGTGACGAAGACATTGTAAGAGTATTGGAAATAGAGGCACGGAATGAGGGAACTTCCGAGAGAAACAAAGTCTATCAGTCTCGGAAAAAACGACGACTCCAAGAGGACATTGATAGAGCCATTCTTAATGCCTTGAAGGACTCCAACAGTCGACCTAATGAGGATCAAGCATTGTTTATGTCCATTGAACCATCTGTGCGAAACATGTCGGAAGAGGAAAAAATCGAATTCCGGATGGGTGTCTTGCAGCTGATTAAAGACATTAGAAACCAAAGCAGAAACCGCCCTGTCCCTGTCCCAACATTTTCTCCTGCCAGTTCGTCACATGAATCCCCGTCTTCACTACCCTTCTGTCCAACTTCAATGATGGATATCAGTCATACCAGTCAACAACCACCATTTGCTCATCGTGAACAACAACAGTTTCCTTGTGACCCGCAAACCACTGATCCTTCAATCCCTTTCTTTCGAGATCTTTAACCTAAATATTTTTGATACTGATCATTAATATAGCTGTCAGACTGCTGTATTAATATAGCTTTATTAAAAGCTATGTGTGGTACCTACTAAATTTCATTAATTGGCACTAATCTTATTGTTACCGCGAACATTTCCATTGGGGGTATACATGCTCTCATTCCAGTATCGTGGCGCTTAATAGCATTTCCTATGCGTTCCAATAGAAAATCAAACGTATGTATGCTCATTCGAAAGTAATTTAAAAAACTTGGAATTATCCTTCCTAAGTTTTTCGTAAGTGGTGTAGAAGCTTCCTTCCAAATATCTCACACTTAAAAGTGGATGCACCCAGTACTGCCTCTTCCGTCTCCTGTATTTAAGATACAATAGAACCTCCTTAAGATACATTTGCACAAGCAGATGACGCCTTTTGTTTGCAGGCCACATCTCTCTTCTATCACATCCGTGTGTGTGTTAAAACGGCCTAACAGTGTAACAGGTGCTGAGTTCAAAGGAGCGGAAGGGGGAGGGACGAGAGGAGGAGAATGTGAGTAAGTGAATTGCGAGGTGTCGTGCCAATTGTGTGATCGTTCAAGTGAAAGAGTGATGATTATTTTGTCAACTTATCGGTGTTGTTTCATTCTGGTTTGAAATATTGTTTTATACAATCATATCCTTAATTAGTTGAGACGAATGTTGAATGGTGTTCCAGTAACTTTCAGTGATAGAAAATATTATACATGTTCTGTGATAGATTACACGTAAGTCTATTGTGATATTTCTGCAATAAGTGTATAATTATTGGCATTTTGGACTTAAAATGCGTTGCGTTAGTCAGTGTGTTTGAAGTGCTGTTAGAGATCAGCAACTATCGTGGAAGACTGCGATTACTCACTACAAAACGGACCTTGGTGATGCAATGGAAAATTAATGGCAGAAATTTAGTGACATAATTAAGTTTGTTTTCTTCGGAAGTTAAGTGATTTTCGCCTATGTGAAAGCTTAATAATATATCTGTATGCGATGTATAGTATGCATTGTTTAGCATTGATTAACTTGTGCCTCGTAAACCAAGTGTTTTTTGGATTTATTTGCCTTATTATCTTTAGCAAAGATTGTTCCATTATTTGAATAATACTCCGTTTAATGTAGGAGTGTGAGCTTTTTGGAACTATGGCATTTATGATGAAAAAGGGTCCCTATAAATCTAGCGGTTGATATGATATATGCTGCAAGAAATAGACTTGTGAAAGTGATCCACCGAGTTATTTTCAATTTCACTTGATGATACGCTGGTCATCTTTGAATACAGTCATTTAGGTGGATTAATATATGAATGCTTTGGAGTAAGGGATTTTAGGATGATGGTCGTTGAGTATCGATGAATGTCCAAACCATTGATGTGGGAAATTACATTTCATATTATGTCCAAGATAATGTAAATGGACTCGAGTGAGCGTAATATTTGTACATTGACATTTTAAGAGATCTGTCGAGCTATAGCTATATTTAGACAATGAACAATATCGGGAAGGATGTGGGGATATTGCATCTTTATGAGAAAAATGTTTGCTCTTTTCAATAAGTAAAGTGCATTGGTTTTCCATTAGTCATCTGAAATAGCTTTTTTTCTTTATTCTGATAAATTTTATGGATCTTTTCTGTGCAGAAAACTTTATTTATGATGTGAAAATAACGGAAAAAGAGTATAATGCTCTTCGAATACATAATCTTCATTGACTGTTACTGGTGAAAACTTCGTAAATTATGTTCGCCGGTTTGAAGAATTTAGTCTATCATGATTCATTAAAGAAGGTTAAGGTACAGCAACACTCTGATTCTACTTTTATCTTTGCAAAAAGATTATAGTTTTAATAAAATATAGCTAACAAGCAATTAAAGCCGGCGATATAGTTTTTGTCCGCTTAAAACTTAGATTGACAAGGTATTAGGACTGTAATCATCAAATGAAGGCAATGAGGGCAATTTACAACACTCGTGAGGAAGTATAAATCGACTTCGTATGCATTGAAAATTTTAAAATTCTTCTTAATGGCTATTAAACAAATTCGAAACAAGTGCGGGCATCCAAAAATAGGCTCATTGCGCATGCGTTCAAGAGAAACAAGTGAGAAATATGCTGTACATCTGATAACGGCGTAACGTTCGACGACCTGCAGTACATCGCCCATATAAAATAGTTTGAAAGACTTCACTCGAATAAAGTGAGCTCGATCGAAGTGAAAGGATCCCTAACGTTCGGACGTAAGCCAAGTTATAAAATCGGCCCCCATGGCGGTCTCCTCCACCTCCAATTAGGAGTAGTGATTGTTGTCGTTCACAGACTGATCCGTTCCGAGATCCGCTCAGTACATCAAACAAAGACGCAGCGTTACTAACATAACAGTCAACAGTTTAGATTATGGAGTGAAATCACTGAAATAAGAAAGTTTAGCTGCTATGTTTTTTCGTAAAATATATTAATATAATTGAAGATTAGAACCAACTCTGTTACTTTGTCGACCAACGGAAAGTACTGGGTGAAGATGCAAGATGAATTCAATGGAAACCGGAACATGAACGAGGTAATTATACAGTTGTTTGTTGGTCTGGCATATTTGTGATAAATTACTTGTAATTGCATTGGCTATGAAGTACCGTTGTATATAATTTGCTACAGGTTAATCAAACTAGTTAAAATTTCATTACAAGAATATCCCGACGGTGAATTGTTTTCCCATGTCCGAAGAGACGTGTATCATGGGATATTAAATATCCGGGTGAAGTACGTGATCGCTTACATGTCAAACATAATTACCTTATCGCGATATCATAATTACCGGCAGTTTACATAAACAACTGTGCTTTACATATCATGTGCATTAAAAAAATCCAAACCGCTGATTACTCTCCAGTCACACTTTCTAGAAGTATTATTTAGTTTTTCCCGGCGAATAATGGTGAGGAAGTCTTCTAGGGTCTTCCACCGGGATAAGCTATTCACTGCCGACGTTTCGGAATTCGACTTGTACTCTATTCTCAAGGCGAATCATGATATTAACCGTAGACTTCAACGGTCGCTATTGTTGGGCGTGGTCAAGAGACTCGAATGGTAAAGAAGTGGCCGACCGTTACAATTTGTACTCCCCAAACGTTTTAATAACCGCTTCCATGCACCGCCGATGTCCTGTTTACATTACTAGCTTTTAACCAGGTTTGCTTATCCCTAGTAAAAGTTCGCCGTGTAAAGGCAGGTTGGCACTAACCCTAGTCAACTTTTTAACCACGCTGGAGTTACTAGGGTTGGCGCTGGTTACCATCATTTTTAACGCAGGTTAATTATAGTAAAGTGATCCAGTCCCCTTGCAGCTTTTACTTGAAGCGTACAATGTATTAAGAGAGTTCCTATTGTCATATTCCGTATCCATGCATCCGTGCCATGTTTCTTGATGCATTTTAATGCCCTATGGAATGATGAACCGTATATTCAGTTCAAAATTTACCTTAAAAGCGCAATCGAGGACGTGTCAAGGGCAGAACTTTTCAGAAAAAGTCGTTAATTTACTGCATATATTGAGGCAAGGAGTCGAAATGGAAGTTATTTGCAAATATTGAATGACAAGATAACATCTTGAATTGTTTTTATCTATCATAATAGAGTACAAACGACATTGTTGAGGTATAAATGATTAATTATAGCATAGAGACTCGTCGTTCCGTTAACGACATTCTCTCAATTTTCATCTTTCGATGCATGTAATGTTTAGACATGAAATGATAAGTGTATAATTAAATACCGATGAATGAGAAGTTAACCGTACGTAACATTTACACGTTCAATCATTTTCCTCGCCCATACAAGTTCCGTGAATGCTGCTGAATATAGCCCAGGGAACAAATGAAACGCGACTTGCGATGTTTGATGGGCTGTGGACTAGGTGGGCTTAGAGATGGGCGCCGTCTTGATTTTGGTCGGCGGCGGCGTAGTGGGGAAATAAAGCGAACGCCGAGCGTTTGATCGGCGGTGGCGGCGCGGCGTCTTCGTCTACGTAATACCCTGCGAGCCACCACGAGGGTGTGTGGCAGGGGGTAAAGATCACCAAACATGCACTATTGACATGCAACTAGGATCTTTAATGGAGACATGCTAGATAATAGGGTCACATGCAGCTAGATGGTTAGTATCTACATAATAAGAAAGGGATTATTGTTTGCTATTACATGCATCATGCACTACAGACTACTCTAACTATATTTCACCTACCTATCCCTTTGCTACGCTGCATTTTGTTCTCTCTTATGGTACGCGGGAAAAATGACATTTTAAATCTATCGGTACGAAAAGCTATCTCTCTAATCTTGTTAATCTGATCAAACCTAGCATAATACGCAGGGGTTGTCAATATATATCCAACGTTATCTATGAACAAATCGGTTTCGAATTTATTTAAAAGATTTAACTTAAATTTTAACCTGCGTTCTGTTAGTAATTCCCATCCTTGTTCTTCTGTTAAACTCTTAACACTTAAACAATTATCATAACGGCCTTTAACAAACCTAGCGGATCTCCTTTGCACGCGCTCTAATTCTTTTATCATACCTTCCTCGTACGGATCCCATATACTAGCGGCATATTCTAAATTAGGCCTGACAAGTGTAAAATAGCTTCTTTCTCGTACTCTCTCATCGCATTTGCCTAGAACCCTTTTTACGAATCCTAATCTACGGTTTGCTGCACTAGTAATTCCCCTGATGAAATGTCTTCAGTGATGGTGACGCCTAAGTTTTTAATAGATTCTACGTTGGATAATTTATTTTCTTTGATGCAATAATTATTCCGGGGAAAGCCATTCTTTTTTCAAAAGTTCATTATCGCACATTTCTTCAAATGTTATCCTAGCTGCCAACTATCTCACAAATCATCAATCGCATCTAAATCCTTAGCTATAGACTGACTGTCATCTTCATTTCTAATTTCCTTTTACGGTATTGGATCATCGGCAAAAAGACGGAGCCTGCTATTTTTTACTACTGTATTCAAGTCATTTACGTAGAGAAGAAATTAAATTGGGCCTATCACGCTTCCCTGGGGAACACCCGATGTAACTTTTACTTCGCCTGTGCTGACACCCTCTAATACCACCCTTTGAACGCGTTCATGTAAGAAGTCTCCTATCCAGCCTACTATATTACTGTCTATCCCGTATGATGCTAACTTCGCGAGTAACTTACAGTGGGGAACCTTGTCAAATGCTTTTCTAAAGTCAAGAAACGCTGCGTCTACCTGTACGTTACCTTCTCCGGAAAATAAAATATCATGAACCTAAAGACCTAATAGAGTTTCGCCAGACCGTCCCTTTTTGAGCCTATACTGGTTTGTTATCAATAAATCCTGGCTTTCGAGGTGTCCCATTGTTGATGTAACTATTATATGCTCTATAATTTTACATGATAGTGACGTTAATGATATTGGTCTATAATTACATGGCTGTTCCCTATCTCCGCTTTTATAAATTGGGGTCACGTTTGCTACTTCCAGTCTTTGGGAACCGCGTGTTCTTCGTGGGATTTGTTAAATACTACTTTAAGATACGGAGCCATTTTGAGAGCTAATTCTTTATACACGCGAGCTGAAATTTCATCAGAACCTGAGGACTTTTTCGGGCTAATGTTACTTAGTAATGATACGATTCCGCTACAAGATATATCGATCGGGAGAATTGGTTGTTGAAATCGGTTTGGTATGGTTTCTCGCAAACTATGCTTAGATTGATTAAAAACGCTCTGAAAACAATAATTCAACCAATTAGCCTTATCTAAACTGGAAGTTACTATTTCGCCTCTATCGTTTTTTAAGGAATTAACCGTTGACTTTTTAGTTCCCTGTACTTCCCTAACAAATGACCAAAATGCTTTCGGATTTCCCTCTAGTTGTTCTCCGAGTACTTTTCTCTTGAATTCACTAAACGCTTTTCTAAGGGCTGTTTTTGCGGCTGCTATACAAATGTTGTAATGTTCGATAGTATTTTTTAGGTCGCTATTAGCTATATTTTTCTTCATTTTTCTAAGTTTGCGTGGCTAACTTGTTGGCGTTTTAAACATTTTCTAACCTCCGCGTTGTACCACCTTGGTTCCCTATTCTCACTCTTATACTTATGAGGTATATATCTGTTGATAATTGACCGCGTAATTTGGAGGAACTCTTTCCATGTATTGTTTGTATCACTATTTTTGCTGATGGTCACGAATTTTGTAAAAGAAATCTTTAAGTCACGCCTAAATCCGTTTAACTCTGCTTTACTAAAATGGCAAATCTTTCTTTTTAATTTAAAATATTTTCCAGTATTGAGGGAAAATTTTACGTGTACTACCTTGTGGTCGCTTATTCTATCGACATTTTCAAGTTTAATAACTTTTTCAGGTATGTTTGTGGCAAGTAAATCGAGAACATTGTCCCCTCTATTAGGCAAATTTACTATTTGATGTAGTGCGTATGATGCAAACAGGTTAAGCAATGACTCGCAGATTTCTTTGTCCCTACCCACAGACATATCTGCATGTTTTCCAATCTATCGATGGTGTATTGAAAACTCCACTTACAATAATCTACCGTTAGTTACTATGGAAATTAATGGACCTGATCTGTTTCTCGAGTTCTAATACTGAGTGTACATCGGAATGGGGTGGTCTATAGTAGGCACAAACGTTTATTACTTTCGAATTAGCACATTGAATGGAACAGTATACCCTTTCTATTATATTATCGGGAATCACTTCTATTTTGCTGACTATTGTGTTCTTAACTGCGATAAATACCCCCCCTCCCAGTCGACCCTCTCGATCTCTCCTGTATACCCTAAAATTTACTGGAAAAATTTCACTATCAGCAATATCGCTTATTAACCAACTTTCCGTTCCTATAACTATGCAGAATTAGTACTCTCTATAAGAAGATGGAATTCAGATCAGGCGTGCTAACGTTTGTTAACATACGAGAGGAAAAAAGTGAATATGTTTTATAAGTTCCTTTTGAATATATGTGTAAGTCCCAAGGAAAGTATTCCAAAGTAAAGCCACGTGAAGTGTGTTTTATGTGAACCATACAAAGTTTCGACCATATGCTTTTAAATGTGATCTTTGACATCTTCCAGAGGCGCATTCAGTCATGCCGATGCTTCTCCGTAACACGTACATACGAAAAAACGGATGTCTTTCCCAGACAAGCGCTCAGAGCTTCTGCGCAGAACTCGAGGAGTCAATTCATATGGTGTCTCGAATCGCTCAAACAGTGGTATATTCTCAAGCACAAATATATCACATGCGAAAGGGACCGTGCGAATAAGTGGACGAAACTGAGGCAACATCAATGCGGCATAGCAAAGATTATAATAGACAGTGGCATAGCGTTCTTGAGAGATTCACATCTAACCTGCAAACAGTTTATTTGGAGGACTAATCCATCCACTTATCCACCGCGTTGCCTGGGCCTAACTAGGCCAGAAAATATCATTTCATCTTCCCTAATGAAGCCACATTGAAACAGTCATGTTTACTTTGTGGCATTTGAATTTCTGCGAGCCCGCGGTGCATGTATGGCCCATCTCGATGTCTGTGCTTGGACGATAATAAATAATCTGGTGATATGCCTATCGAGTCAGTCTTATTTTGTGATTGAGAGGAACCAATTTCGTAGTTTTTTGAAGTGTGTGTTTGAGATAATAAATTTTGGAACTCATTATTTTTACCTCTCAAAAACATGGAGATAGCATTAATTAATTTACTAATTCTCCGGAGGAATAAACTGGTGGTGGAAGCCAGTAAGTGTTCAGCTATGCTACTTATTTTATACATTGTCCTTTTCAGTTACAACCATAACTACTTTGCAGGATTTTATATATGTTCAACAGGGTAACTTAATGTATGAAATCCAAAACGTTAATTTCTCTCATAATTTATGGAGCCATCTCGTAAAATGCATTCGTCTTTCCCGCAAAATCGGAAGGTGCTCAAATTGTTCTTGTACATCACCAATTTTCCAATTAAATTACGCTACATTGACTCTATTCGTGTTTTGCCGATAGCAAAGGTGATACGCGAAGAATCTGCCGAAGAGATTGACATTGACAATGAGGAACAGCATGACTCAGTTAATCACACCGGGAAAAGACAGAGAGATATGGATCCAGGAAGATGTGCGTTATGCAAATGAGGAAGAATGGGAAAAACAGAATACTCAGTCAAGTATTTTCAAGATGTAGTTGCAGATAGTACACCGACACAACTTTTCTTGATTTCACTGAAGCTGGGGACAGTGAAAAGGACGATGAGGAAGAACAACACGGTTGGGAGGATGAAAAATTATTTATAAAGCTGGTGTTCTACGGTAAATTTTTTCGTAAATATAGTCGTGAAGAATCATGACTACTGTCAGAATTACACTGCGCATGCGCACGCCAATATTTGGTAAATTTCTGTAAATTAAATAAATAAATAAATATGTATCAATATATATATAATAGTATGTAAAATAGGTAATATTTTGACGTTGGAACTGCGCTTTTCGACATACTCTCGCCGTTTTGCTTTAAATTAAGAAAGGGATTTGTAGACTATGCGAGATACATTATGGTCAAAATTATCGATAACATTTTTTTATCGACGAGAGGGGAATCCCTCACTACGTATTTTCTAAATAACTTTATTTGCGGTTGCTTTGACAAGGGTTGATGATTCATACATAAATATATTTACTTGGTATCGTGCTTTATATTAAGCAAGCGTCAATTGTTCGCTCAGTACATTCGTTGCTTCACTCAAGAGACTTCCAGAGTGAGAGGATTACACCTGATTTCATTACAATTTACGATATCTTTACGAACGACATCCAAAAAAACTTTCGACCGAATACAAGTAAATTATAATAGTTTTCGCGTTAAAATAAGACCGTTAGGAGTAAAAAAAGAATAATACGCGTAAAAGAACTAGAATCTGAGGAAAGTATCAGCAGGCCATACCATGGGTTGGGAACCTCACGCCATATTTTGCCTCATCTCTTTAATTGAGCGGTAGTCTGGTGAGGAGCGCACTTGCTTTACGTATGAAGGATCTTGGTTTCGATTCTCCATCGGAGAACTTTTGGTGAACGAATTTTTTAAAGTCACAACATTTTTGAAAAACTAAGTAATTGTAATGTTTTCTAACTCTGTGATGGATAGTCTCAGTAGTTCGTTAACTCTATTTCTAGTGTCGGACTTCTTCTGCTGTGAAGATAGTTTCGGAGACTTTAGGCTGGGGAACTGCTACATAGGGAGTCTGACGTGTTCCATCGTGTGCCAGCATGCTTGTTCTTGCAATTCCTTCAGTTTATACGTATGGTTGAAGTAATTCCCGGGTAATTACAGCAATAGATGTGTGTTATTCCATATCATGCCTCGCAGGTCCCGCAAAAATATCATCTCCGCTTGTTCTTTTCGTACAGAGAATACGCTATTAATGGCAGCACAAAACGTTCTCTTCTCGACCGTCAGCCGATCAGCGCCCAATTTATGAATTTTTTCTGCTCGTGTGACATGGGGTCCAACAGTTCACGACCATCATTTCATGAATATGGAATTCATGAAGAAATTTACGAAAAAAATTACCGTGGGACACCGGCTTAGTGCGTTTCACATTATGGAAACTTGCGCTTTCTACTTTTACTTTTCAACCATTCAGTATAGCGTAAATTGCAATATAATTCTGCCTCAACTTTGCCGTCATGAAAATATATACATTCCAGTTATATGAATAAAAGCAATGAAAGAAAAAATAATAATGTATTATTATTAATGGCAATTTATGTGGATGTATGTAACCTAGGTTCGAACTCAAAAAGAATGTATCCG
Organism: Ceriagrion tenellum; assembly: GCA_963169105.1. Lineage (NCBI taxonomy): Eukaryota > Metazoa > Arthropoda > Insecta > Odonata > Coenagrionidae > Ceriagrion > Ceriagrion tenellum. The sequence goes on from OY720640.1 coordinate 132,750,234, forward strand.
ATCCGATTAAGTCAGAGCACACAGGAAGAAATAGCTATTTCTTCCTGCGTATTACGCTTACTTATCGAACTCAGACCGATTTGGCCGTTTCAGCTCGGTATGGTAAAAGCAGTGGGCTAGTGGGATCGACATGAGAAGTGGGCTAACTCGGCCCGCTTTCTCTGCCAGTCTGAGATTTCAAATCGATATGAACCGATTCAAATCGATATTGGAATCGATTTCACGTTGAAAAATCAGGCGATCCGAGCCGGCTGCCTTACAATGTTCAGATCGGTCCGAGTTCATTTCGATCTGAGTTCGATTGGTAAACGTAGATTGTGACTCTCCACTATGCCTCACCTCACCTACGTTCTTTCCCGTTGGGCCAAACTCTGGTGCAAAATAAAACCTATCAAAACCACGCTCAGCAAGGCAGCTGACCGGACATACGAGGCTTGCACTGAGAAGGGAGGGGAAAGGTTGACAAGACGAACTAGCGTGGAAGCGGGAATCACTTCAAAAAGCATCTGCTCGGACAATCTTTCAGTACTTTTTCGACTGTAGGGCTTGGTATTAAAATCCAAGACGCGCCGCGCCGCCGCCATTAAAATGACCGGCGGCGGCGCGCCGATGTTTTTTTCCTTGGCTGCGGCGGCGTGCATTGCATGGCCGGCGGAACGGCGTAACCGGTTCCTTCCTTCTAGTCGGATTTTAATGGCCTCTCTGATAATCCTATCCCAATAACCTTGGGAGCGGGCGAGCACTTCAGTCCCTTGGAAATAGATGGAGTGGTCCATGGCTATGCTGTATTCAACAGTGGTTGTCACATTGGGTTCCGAGCGCAGCGTGACCTTGAAAATATAACCTAAACAACAGCGAATATCTACCTTGGTTATTAACGCAGAGAAAATATAACGACATCTTTGGATAGCCCTCATTAACCTACATAATATGACATCCTCAGTCAGAGCTCAGCTCTCGTGTGGTTCAGATCGTTCTCTCCGGCTCTCTCCTGTGTAAGGCAATGCCCAACTGTAGTGCATGTATCAAATCCATCAAGCGCGACCAAAAGTCGCTCTCTTGCTTTCAGTGTAAGGCTTATTATCATCTACTGTGCCTTTCATTATCTGAAGTCGATTTTATGGTGCTTAGTGACCAACGTAGATCATGGTATTGCGACGCTTTTCGGGCCAAGATCGGCTGTGTCAGTGATGAAGAGCAAACCATAAAAGCTCCTGAGAACAAGTCCACAAGTCTTTGTTGGTCTCCTGATTGTGTGAGTGAAATCTTGAAAGATTTATCTATTAGTGTGAATGAAATCCGGATGGATCAGGGTGGAATTCGCAAATCAATATCTCGCTGGGAAGAGTTGGCCGAGGGGCATGCAAAATCTATCGAGCTGATTAATGCCTCCCTAGTCAAAATAAATGATTCCCTGAATCATCTTTCAAGTAAAAATATCAGCCTTAAGAAACAACTAAGTAAAACCGAAGCTCGCCTCAATCGTGTTGAGCAAGAGCAACTCCGGAACGTGATTGAGATCCATGGGATTCCTTACTCCGAAGGCGAGATAGCTGGAGCCCTGATTTGTCAAGATGTTGGAATTGCCCTGGGAATTAAAGTGGATACTAGTGAAATTTATTACGCCTATCGAGGTGGTTCCAACCGTTCTGCTAACTCTCACCCTTCACCTAGACCTGCCCCTATTATTGTCCGTTTTCTACGATCCAGCAGTGCTGCTGCATTTTTAAACGGTAGGCGCACAAAAAGGGACCTGAAACTCAACGACATAGTTGCCGATCGGAACCCCACCAACCCACCTGTCTATATTAATGAATCCTTGACATTCTTAAACCGAAAACTTTTTGCAATGGCCAGAGGACTAAAAAAAGATGGTAAAATCAAATACGTGTGGATTCGTAATGGCCGTGTGTTTGCTCGTGTCCGTGATGGTGGTGAACGCATCTCTATCCTTGGTGAAACTGACGTTGACACTTTAAAATAAGATATGGGGGCCTGTTCATCACCCACAGGTCTACCCACTTCCAGTAAAATCAACATCTCCCTCGTTAACTGTCAATCTGTACTGTGTCATATCGACGAATTCCGGGCCCATTTTTCTTCCAGTGCAAGTGACATAATCTGCTTGACCGAAAAGTGGTTAAAACCAAATATTCCTGATAGCATGGTTGAACTTACTGAATACTACTTGCTCAGATATGATCGGATTGGGAAAGGCGGCGGCGGGGTTGGTGCCTACATGCATCATCGATTGAGTTTGTCGGTGCTGGCGACCTCTTCTGCGACCTATGAATGCCGACCTGAGTTCATGGTACGTGAAGTTCATGGTACAAACTTTTCCAAACTTCTTCTATTTGTTTTTTATAGACCTCCAAACGTTGGGTCCTTGACTGAAATTGAACAGTCCTAAACAACTTTTAGTCCAAACTATAAAAACATTGTAATTGTAGGTGACTTTAACGCTGATCTGCTACGGGTTAGCTATCATTCTTCCTTTATCAGGAATTTCATTTTTAATTATAATCTTTATCTTGCCTCAACGCAGCCAACACATCATACAGAACATAGTCATACTCTTCTGGATCTTTGTATCGTTGATTCCCCTGAAAAAGTCTCTTCATTTTCGCAATCCCCAGTGCCTTTTCTCTCCGCACATGACAAAATTTCACTCTCCTACATATTCAATTCCCCTTGCTTTACTATACCTAAAATGGTCTACCGTGATCTTAAAAATTTCGATGCAGCCAAGTTTCAGGATGACCTGTTCACTTTTGACTGGAACAACCTATTTAGTTCCTCGTCCATCGATTCAAAATTTGAATTCTTTAATCTGAAATTCTAAGAGTGTATAAATCGTCATGCTCCCCTTCGAACATGCACACCTAGACGACCCTCAGCCCCCTGGCTGACTAATGGCATTAAGCGAAACATGAAGCAGCGCGATGTGTCTCGAAGAATTTTCACACGCACAAAAATCCAGACTGCTTACACTGAGTTTATCGTTTGGCATAATCAGGTGAAGCATCTTGTCATGGAGGCCAAGAAAAAATATTATGTAACCACCTTTTCCAATTTGACTGAGCCAAACCAGGTCTGGAGGGAACTTAGAAGTCTTGGACTCGTGCAGCGGCGAGACAAACAGCCCATGCATGAATTCTCTATTAACGAACTTAACAAGCATTTCACTCCCACCTTTGCCTCTGAGAGAAATCATCTGGCAAGAATCATTTGAAATAACATCACCATTCCCACAAGCATTCTAGCTTTTATTCCATGATCCACCGCCTTGTTTCTAAAGCATTATCCGAGCCCAACTTCCAATCCGAGTTAAACATAATCAAATTGATCGCTTTCAATAATGGATATAAGACAGAATTAATTGACAAAATGTTAAAACGTGTAACTAAGAAAGAAACTATTAAATTAATCACTTCACTCAGTTTTTACAAACATGACGAGCCACTCAAACGATGGTGTAAACTTCCCTTTCTGGGGAACATATCTTATAAATTAATTGACGCATTCCCAAAGAACAAGTTCAATGTTTCATTTTACACCCCAAAAACTCTGGGTAAATTGTTGTTCAACTCAAAGGACAAAGTGACACCTGTGAACAAAAGTGGTGTATATAAGCTTAAATGTACAACTCCCAATTGTGCTTCGATATACATTGGACAAAGTGGTCGAGCCATCTCAGTAAGGGCTCGAGAACATAGAGCGTGTTGGGTAAAAGGAGATGTCTCATCAGCCTTTGCTAAACATTTAATCGAAGAGGACCATTTAAGTGACTTTTCGCCGGAAGTGCTACATGTTGAGAAGAAAGGAGCCAAATTGGACTACTTAGAACATTTCGAAATTTTAAGTGCTGCCAAGAACATAAGTGAGAATTTCCTAAATGAATGTGTTTTTCCCTCCCACTCTCCCCTATTATCCATACTTTTCCCCCACCACCTCCCACTGACCGTGACGCATGTCTCTGACGTCAATCAACCACTTCTTCCCCCACCCCCCCTCCCCAGATCTATATATAAAGAGTTCTCTCTTTTTAGTCATGTCGCTTGTTAATCACTCCAAACTTCTCCATAAGATGAAAAACCTTAACTTTTCCCGTTCCTCGCTTAACTGGTTTTACTCCTATCTAAAAGATCGTCAACAGGCAGTGAAGGACGCGAATGGGAATACATCGCAATGGACCACTGTCCATTGCGGGGTCCCGCAAGGCTCAGTTCTTGGTCCTCTCTTATTTTCCTTGTATGTCCTTGATCTGCCTAAGTGTATCATAAATTGTAAATACTTGTTATATGCTGACGACCTACAGGTTTATTATCACTGCCATTTGCATGAGCTGAATGATGCAGTTTCCAAAGTGAATCAGGATGTTCAAGCCATCAATTCATGGGCTGTAGACAATAACTTTGTGCTTAGCCCTAGCAAAACAAAGTCAATGTTACTCGGTACCTCAAAACTACTCAGATATGTTGACTTTGATGTTATGCCAAAGATTATTGTTGGTGATGCGGAAATATCATATGCAAGCTCTGTTAAAAATCTTGGGGTCGCATTGATGCCCAATTTGTCTTCGCAAAACCATGTTTAAGCCATCTGGAATAAGATTAATATGATCCTGTTTCAGCTAAAAACTCATGAAAACCTTTTGCCCTCTCATACCCGCAAGCAACTTGTATCCTCGCTATAATTCCACCATATTGATTATTGCTGTCTTGTTTATCATGACCTAAATTTAGAGATTAATACCATGATTCAACGGCAATTAAATATGTGTCAGGTTCATTTACGATCTAAAAAAAGATGTTCATATATCTCCTTATTTTACTAGATTAGAATGACTTAAAGTTAAAACAAGGAGGGAATACATGCTTGCCTCTTTTTTATATAAACTCTTCAAATGTCAACACCCTGAATATATTATGCAATTTTTTCAGCCAAAGGAGAAAAACCGAAATGTAGCAACTCGAATGTCACCAGACTTTTTAATTGTCCCACTTCATCGAACCACTACATTCAATAAATCTTTTTCTGTCGTAGGGACAAGGAAATGGAATAGTACTCCTGAATTAATCAAACATTCTAATTCACTGATGGCTTTCAAAAACATATTGTTTAATAAAATGCTATTGCAGGAAAAAATTTAATTCACCAATATGCTTGTTTTTTTGCTTTCTTTGTTGCCATTATTATATCATTTATTGCTTGTACCCACTTTATCTGTGTATATCTCTCTCTGTACTCGAGCTCTATTATTAATGTATACCTTTTGTATATTCTTAGTGGACCAAGTGGTCCAAGAACCATAAATATTTCTTTATCTTTATCCTCATCTTTGCGATGAAGGGAATAATTAACTCACAACACATTTGTTATAAACAACAGCTAATATATCACTTGATAATTAACACAGAGAAAATATAACGACATTTTTGGATAGCTCTCATTAACCTACATCAAATGACATCCTCATCTTTGCAATGAAGGAAATAATTAACTCACAACAGCCGAAAAATATTCGTTATAAACAACAGCTAATATCTCACTTGGTAATTAACGCACAGAAAATATAACGACACCGTCGGATAACCCTCACTAACCCGCATCAAATGACATCCTCACTTTGCGATGAAGTAAACAATACACTCATAACAGCCAAAAAACATTCTATATAAAGAATAGCAATTTCTCGGTTAATAAGTGACTCAGCGAAATATGATTTCAACCTCCGATATTCTAAATCAATCGGCGTGGAATGACATCCGTATCTTTATGAAAAATTCCATCAAAACCGTCATGAAACCAATCTCTCTCCAGCCATACCCGTCTCTCTCTCGCATGCATACCGTAACGAGCTGCCATCTACGACGATTAACTAAATACCTTCAATTCCCACTGGTGAATTAACGTGAAAATAATAGACGATGAAAAGTTACAGTATATTCATATAAATTACCGTTTACTTCAGCCTTCTCCAATAACTCGCTGATGATACACAGCGTTATGAACCCAAATAATATTTCAATTCGAGTCGTCTCAGACATCGTCCGTGAGCGCATTCAGAACCGCCTCTCCCCCTCGTCCACATTCTCGCGCCGCACCGGAAGGCAACAGCTGCTACGCAGACCCACCCATCACCTCAGGAAAGCTAACTGCTGCGAACCCAGCGATGGCAAAGTTTATCACGACGGCGGAGTGTAACATTGCATTTGAAACCTTCAGAAGAACTGGTACAAATAAAGTGAACTAACGTACATACACATAATACAAAGCTGTATAGTAATTACTTATATGCCTATGGTTATAAGGGAATTTCTCTTGAATAAAAATACATAGGGTATTGGTTTTACAAATTTATTGTTTCAACATATTTTATTTTGTGTACGCCAACTAACTTATTATGCTATATATTAGCTTATGACAATTCTTTTTGCGCATTGTAAATTACTATGAGAAGGAGCGTCAATTAAACATCCCTCATCTGTAGTTAATTTCTTGAGCGAGGGACAACCATACAATTCCAGATTAGCTACGCATAAACTTCTGGGAAAAAGACTAGGAAAGTAAGATGCCTTTTGTGCACCTTTGGTGAACAGATATTTATATTGCTTCGTGTATTTTGTAATATACTCTCCAATTCCGAATAATCTACATCTCCAGAATATTCAGACAAAGCGTGATAGTTGTTCCTCAACCAAGACAAGTCTTTCGCGTTTAATATCCGGGTTGGTGATTTAAAGAGCCACGTGTTACAACATTTATTTTGAACATTGATTATGGATAATTCTTTGACTATATAACTTCCGCCATCATTGCTGAATCCTTGAAACTCATCGCGATGTATGTCCAACATACAAGGCTTTTAAACCCAATGCCAGAGGTTGAACATACATGAAAGACCTTTCGACTTACAGAATTTTACTTCGTGCCAGAGGTCAAAAAGCCTTTCACTCACACGCTGGAAAAATCAGAGCATAACCAAGTTATACTTTTTGATTACCAGGCAAATCATACGTTATGAGTACCATCTCTAATTCAAGTCTTTTCAAATCGAAATGAAACGTATTATTAGCTAACTTGGTAGCGATAAATTGTCAAACTTCATCACGACTGCCCGAAAGTCTCCGGAGAAATAGATCTATCAGCTTGGAGAATTTTATCAGAGCATACCATTCGTCATCGTTCAAGTTAAACCAACCTTTCGTTAAAATGCTTTTAATGGATAAATGTCACTTCCCAAAATAATCTGCATAGGCCAAGCAGGATGAAGTTAATTGTTCTTTTTCACCTTTGTAGAAAAAACATTCACAGTCTTTTCCAAATTTAGGATATTAGTCCATTCAGCTTGCGAAACAATTACACTCTTTTTGTTCAATTGGTTAAATTGCACCACGGACTCAAAGTCTCTGTCAGGATCGTAACCGACACACACACTCTTCGACTTTGCACTGTTTAAACAATACACCGATTGAAGTAGTATATTACTTAAGAGTGGAGATGCAGCGGGACTGGGATGGTGTCCAGCTGGTCTCTTCCTCTTGACGGGTGGAGACTGCGGGACCTCTTCCTCCGACGGTAGCATGGCGACTGATGTATGGTATGAATTTATATAGCTTAAGAGGATACGGAAGGTAATGGAGGAGGGGTTGGGGATTAATCGTCGGGGCATTGGTCAACTTCGGCCTTGAGACGGTTACACTGCCAATTACACCAAAGCAATATTTAGAGTGGTGGGCATAGATCGTACAAGAGAAATACCAAGTTACAAGTTGCAGGAGTTGAATGGTGAGGATATAAGTGGCAGTTTTTCTGCGCAAGAGTTAGTTGAGGTGAACGTTTCCACGGAGACGGAATACAGGATTGAGAAGATTTTTAGGCGTAGAGGGCGCGGTCGCATTCGCGAATATTTCGTTAAGTGGGAAAGATACCCGCAATCATTTAACTGTTGGAATGCGGCTTCTTCCGTGCGCAAATTATGAACGAGTTTTACTTGAAGCTACCAAGCGATAGCTCTCGCGGATTATTTATCCAAAATACCATAGCTCATTATCGAACAAAATTGAGTCATCGTATCGATTTAGGCTATCGGATGATGGAATCACGTTTTCGATGAGTTACTTACCAACCGAGATAATTCCTATTGTTTATATCGAATTTTTTCGGCTGGTGTGAGTTTATAATTCACTTCATCGCAAAGATGAGGATGTTCTTTGATGCGGGTTAATAAGGGCTATTTAACAGGGTAATTATATTTTCTCTGCGTTAAATACTAAGTGAGATATTTGCAGTTGTTTATTTTAAATTTTCAAGGTCACGCTGCGCTGAAATCGTCATCCTTTCCCTACTATCATAAGCTTAAGGTTTTGGGTAGAATCCGACCAAGAATATTGAACAAGTAAATAGGGTCATCTTTTATCGATAACGATAACGATGTTGAGGAAACTTGGAGTCACCATTGAGTTCATTTTATCTTTTGTACTTTTATTTTGTTGTTTTTCTGGTGAAAGTAATGAATTGAACAAGATAAGAGTTTTCATCTAAGGTTTTATTGATGCAATACCCATAGACTAAAGAAAGAAGATTTTCTGGCGAAAAATTGATTTGATGTGCCTTAACTGAGGTGCACACCTAACCCTCTGATACGCACTTGCCGATTCATTAGGCATTCATTAATTGGCAATTCTTCTTCTTCAGTATTTATAAATTATCCTCTCTTCAGCTCCAATTCAATTTCAGGTTTGTTTTTCACTTCAGTAATGTCATTATCCTTATTGTCGATATTCGTAGCTGAATCTGTGAAAGACATTCATTTGTTGAATATTAGACTCCATTCTTAACCGCTAGGCCTGCTAGAGCCAAGCACAAGTATATGTGATGAGTTGATTAGTTGACAATGGAATTTTAACAGAAATGGAATGTTTTAAACTAATTCAATTTCATTTAGAAAAGAATGGCTTGGTTGTCTTGTTAATAATACAGTGGTGTGTATTTTCAATATTTTTAATTACCCAGGGTGGACTTTCAAATTTGGCTTTTTTCACAATTGTTAAAAAACAGACTTTTTCAACCTTCGATGAAATATCGGTAGGTTTTAGACAATCCTGTTTAGTCCATAGTTAAGCTGTACTGTGAGCCATACTTGCCTTAAATTCACGCGTAAACGCGGGAGGAATTGATATTTCTAATTGCTGTGATTTATATTTCACACTAGTTCTTTTCAAGTGAAATTAAAGTGCACGAAGCACCTTTCATTATGCATATTATATTTTTATGATGTTCTCCGGGTTAAATGAAATATGACGATTTGAGAAAAACATACTATGATTGTGCGGAAAAGTTTCATTATCAGGATCAACATAATCATAGTTTATTTTAAAGGAGCCGCCGGTGCAGAATACAACTTGATTTGTATAGTTTTGGTGTGTCTTAGAAGCAATACACACTTCTTTTTACCCAAGGTGCCCATTGCATCGCTTCTGCCATGATTGAGCAAAGAAATTTTGAGTTTATATCTGATAAATGACTCTGATTATGCCAAATGTAGATGCGATAAAATGGAAATTCTTACCATTTTTTTCGATGACAAGGTTCCCTAGGTTAGCTCCTGGCAATTCAATGAGCAAAGCCATCGCAAAGGAACACGCGAAGGTGAAAACAATGTCCGCTATGCTGAGCTGTAACTACAAGGAAAAATTGCATATTAGTACAGTGTGCTTTTATGTTTAAGTATCTTATTTTATATATATTCAAGAACGGTCTGCATTGATTTACCTGATGTGCAATGGCTATTATCTACGAATAAATGGAAACTTTGATTCTATGGGAAGATGATCTTATATTCTGTATCATATGGTTAAATTTTGCTCAAAATGTCGCCGTGATACATTTGCGAAGAGTTATTCTCCGGAAGTTGCTTTTTTCCGAAGAATCTCGATACAAATGACCTAGTATTTTCGGTATATCCCGGAGCATGTCTATAAGGAGCGATCACTTAAGGCTGTATCTGTATTGGCTGTATTAGTATCACTTAAGGCTGCGAGAGACACACATTAGGGATCCAACAAATCCACTGAATTATTACTCAGTAGGGGAGATTACGCACCCTGACTCGCCGATTTGAAAGCCGTATTTTCTATGTCGTGCGCGAGGTCAAAGGCAACGCTAATTTACCTTGGACTTCGTGAAACGTGTCTTAGTTTTATTGTAATTAACCAATTTATAATCGGCAATATCTGCCCTTAGTATAAAAATGCTGGGAAAATTTACTCTCGATAGGTTGGCCCTCACATCGCTCGTCTCAATCGTCCTCAAAGCCACTTTGCTAATGACTACAATCATTGCACATTACCGTTATTAGGTCAGCTAGGGTAGAGGTTAGCGCCACGGGTTCCTGTGCGTAGGGTAGGTCGTTCTTTACTGGGGGATCCCAGTTTTTTTTCCTCCTTCATTTTTACGACCAGAAAGAAATTTTTCCTCCGAGTTACATATCCTATCACTGGACTTCGCCTCGCTTTTTTTCTCGTGACACTTTTCACAAAATTCGTACTCCAGTTTGAATATTTAATGGCAAATGGCCTCACTGGGGTCTGATGGTGAACCGCTTATGATATACGTCAATCTCTGTTAAAAATCCGTAATCCAACTTGCTGAAACAATAGACGTGAGAGTTGACAGACTAAGAGTTTAATGGAGGATACCGATTCTCAAAACCCGTAGTGATCGAGTATATTCTTCCTGGAACTGATGTTTATATATCGACACTTTCCGCTAGGACTGACAGTTCCTCTTGTGCAACCGTGGCTCATTGCTTTGAGATTATACACTTAGGCATCCATATTGAATTGTTGAAATCATATTAGAAGTTTAAAAAAATATCACAGCGGTTTTGAATCACGCAGAATTTTACAAAATCTCCATGCTAAATTTAACATCGGCCGACATTACCATGAATGTTTTACTCGTAAACTATCATTAATTGCTACTAATAACTTATTTCAATTTTCTTTATCGACATTGATCAGTTATAAATACTGCTACTCTTCGTCTTTTGTGGTTTTTTTTCGTGCATATGTAGGGATTGCTAGTTCTGTTTCACAGCCAACGGTGCCCAGAAAACTGAAACGTATAACGAATCTTTTGGCCGTCCAAATAGTTGACACCATCAGACCGCCTGCATCTTACGATGTTCAGGCGATGAATAGGTGTCTCTTTGTGAGAATAGAAAAAGGAGGAGACCACACTGATGGTCGGACAATTCTCGACGTTAAACAGCATCCGCTACATCATCAACACTTGTCGAAATACGAGATTACTGTTTGTTGATTTTCCCTAGTAACGCCTTCATTAACGTTGAATAATCTTGAAAAATAATTCTAATGTTGGCACGGATTCATTTTTATCAAAAACATTTCCAATCCATTTTTTATTTTCTGTTTCGATTTGCAATTAATAAAAATTATATACTCAAATTGAATAATAATTTAACAATACCCACAAAATATTTTGCCTCTTCAATTTCTCATGCCTAAAATTATCATACATCCAATCTGCAATTCACCAATTACAGATTATCCTAAATAATTAGAGATTCATGAATTGCAGATTGTTTACTGTCTATGAATACATAAATCAAATAATCAATGATTGAAGAATAATCGTAGATTCCCCAATCGTTGATTATTTATCCCGTCTATGAATGTCGGCCTAAAAGTGCGTTTGATTATCGTACAAATAGTCACTGCGAATGAACGTTCTTGGTGTTCGCAAATTATGAGGTGGCTACGTCCATTTTTATCCTACATCAAGACCTGATACCAAATATGCTCAAAGAGCATGATGGATAAGTTTTTTAGAAATCAGTTTATGACACTTTCGAAATCACGAACTCTTGGATTGATTCCAGGAATCCGCAGCGAATAGTCTGTGAGGTCAAAATTTTGGTCCAGTCGAAACACCAAAGCTAGAAAGGGGGCTAGCCCCCCTCCCTTCCCTCCCGTGACCACCCTCTTCCTGCATTGTTCTCCCCCCCCTTTCTCCACCTGGTAATGTTTACTATATAAGGCCTGCACATCGGCCTCCATTTACCTGAAGATGATGTGAATGCACATTGAAACCTGGGTCGTTGTTTTAATAAATCGAGTGGTTTTGTAAAAGTTGACATCTTAAATTTTTTACAAAACATATAAATGTGAAACAATATTTTTGCGAGTTCAAAAAATAGGTAAATATCGATAATTCCATAAATTAGCTCTTGAGAGCATTCTATAGCCAGAGTGCTCTCTTAATTCTGATATTTTTTATCATTTAAAATCATTAATTTTATAGCAAAAACGGACAAGGAAGAACAAAACGTACCATTCTGAAAATCGATGTGTCCTCCGGATGTCTCACTCTAGCCACCAAAAACATCTGTAGAGTCATATGTAAGAGGTAGGCACCATATGTCAGTCTACTTAGTGGTCCAAAACCTTTCCACGAGAGAAACCTTAAAATATACCCTGGAATAAAAACGTATCAATTTTCATAAGCTCTTTCTGGATCAGTGGTCCTACATTACTACTCATCTGTTGTTAGAAATGCTTAGATTACAAGCACAGTTGTCATGGAACTTGGTGGAAAATATGCCCATAAAGAATGATGGATAGCAATAAGGAAGAAGGATGGACAGCAATTTTTGTTAATATCGATTTCTACGGCATTTCTTAACACTGACGAGATTAATGGTAGCCGATAAATTAAGTGCTTACTTTGAGCATTTATTAACTACCGACGCCCTTCAAATGGAGATTTTCTCCACAGCAACTACGAGACGCGTAATTCCTGTATTGGAAAGGTTACCAATATATGACGGAAAGCTTTGGTTAAATCGACACCGTTCACGAAAATATTATTATCGTGCGTACCCGTTATTGCAACGAGGGTGTTGGACTCCGAAAGAAGAAAACATTTCTTGGACATTTGATTCATTTTCACAAGTACGTTTATGCATACCTACCAATGACGCCGTTCCCTTTTTCTATTCGACTCTCATCCATTCTCTAAACATGGCCAAACCAACGAAGCCCAATCCTCATAAATACTGGACCATCAAACCCACACTCATTTGTTACCGACTCATTCTTGACCCTATCTGTCCTATTTTTGCCGCAAACACACCTCAGATAACTTATACCCACGGCGTTAAGTCTAAGAGAAGTGCCCTTTTGTACATGGCGATTTTCGCTTCCTTAGACAGGCACTCATTCTTTGATATACTCCACATGCTACCTACCACTTACCTTCCAGCATTCGCACGTCTCTTTATCTCCTCATTATTCTTCCATCTTTCGCATACATCTTACCTAAGTACACAAAATCATCTACCTGTTCAATTACTTCACCATTCGCCCTCATCACACAGCTATTCTCCCCATTCTCCTTATCAAAAACTACTAATTTTGTCTTGCATGCACTTACCATCAATTTCATTCTCTCTGTTGATTCACAAAACTTATCTAGGAGCTTCTGTAATCCCTATTGGCTAGCTCAGATCAAAACAGTATCATCCGCATATAGTAGAACATTTACATTACCAATCAAAACACCGTCGTTATCACTACATGCATTTCTGACACATTTATCCATAAATACATTAAATAGCCATGGTGACATTACGCATCCTTGCTTTACGCCCTGTTTTATTACAAACCAATCACTCAGAACCCGGTTAACTCTCAAACGTGCCTTACTATTATCATGCATCGACATCATAATATTCAATTACTGCCCATGCATTCCACAGTCCTTCAAAACCAACCACAACTTCTTTCTATTAACACTGCCATATGCCTTCTCTTAATCAACCAATGCCAAATAAACTTTTTTTCGGACGCCCATACATTTTTTTATCACTCGCTGAAGCGCGAAAAGCTGGTCACTACATCCTCTTGCAAGCATAAATCCCCACTGCATACCTCATATTTTGTCAGAAGTAATAATCCTCACTCTTTCTATTATAATTTTGCTGAAGACTTTTCCCGTAATGCTCAATAAACTAATGGCCCGATAATTATTATATTCGGTCTTTCTCCCATCCCTTTGCACAATGGAATGATGATTGCATTTTTCCAGTCAACTGAAACAACAGAAGCCTGTAAGCATAAAAAATATAGTTCACAAAGCCGACAAATGAGTAAATTACACCCAGACTTCAACATTTCACTGGACATTTCATCTACACCTACAGCCTTCCCATTATTCAATACTCTCAATGTCGTTATGACCTCATTCTTACTTATATCATTTTCCATCACCACATTCTCGCATACTCTGTACTTCGCAACGTTCATTCTCATTACCTGCTGCATTATTGTGTAATTCGTCAAAATACTCCTTCCAGTAGTTCCTGATATTATTTCATCCCACACGATCTCTGCCCTTTTGTTCCTTACCGCATTTATTCCCCTGCCTTCAACAATCTTAGCCCTTTTTACCCACTCCCAAAACAGCTTTTTATTGCCTTAAAAATCGCTCGGCATCTTACTAACTTCATCCACACGCATTATTTCCTTGCTGTCCTTCACAACGATTTTGCGTTCTTTCTTTTTCTTTCTCTAAATCTCACATGCCTTATTGATATACATTTCAAAATGAAAGACAATGGTGACTTTCCACTCAGAATGTTTTAATGATTACCGACCATGGTTTCAGGTGCTAGTGTCATTGTCAAGGTATTGACCTTGATAATGGAACTAGATGCTGAAACCACTAAAGCAGAAAATTATTTTGATCGAGGATTCTATTTGGCCCTTTAAGTAGTTCGAAGTATTTCCATTATGTTTTCAAGCACCAGCAGATCTAAGGTCATCCCGCGTAGTCAATTTTTCGGAGTAGTGACCTTCGGCAAGGCCCATTTGTAACACCCATCAGAGCGATTAGAACCAATTGAATGTGAGGCCACCAAACATTGGTGCGTACAGACAAATCATGGATATGTTGACTAATTGTTAAAACACAATAATCAGACTAAATGAGGGGATAAATTACAAGGTACACAATAAATTTCCATTTAACAAATACATATCAAATTGAAAGACTCTAAGTGGATGTTGAAATTAAAAATCGCTGGCGAAATCTGAGTCAGAGGTTGTAGCGTGGTATGATGAAATGCATGAAATTTTGCGCCGTTTAAAATTTATTCTGCTGCTGATTAAATAAATAAAATTCAGAAGATATGTCTTCAATTTTATGAATGATTGTTAAATATGCTTTAAACGTAAGTTACATTTTATATCAAGTTAAGATAAACTTTGATACTTTTTCAAATTTCTTTCATTACGCATTTTCAAATTCATATTTAAGAGACTTACAGTTTTAAATGTTTTAGAGCTTATAAGATATAACACACATGCTTTCATATATTCAAGTATCAAGGAAATGAGGCCTCTTGACTAAGCGCTTTTAAACATGAGAATAACTGCAGAAATTATGAAATAGACTCCCGATTGATTTTAATTTCACCATCCAGTGAGACTTTCAATTTGATAAATATATTTTGTTAAATGGAAATCAAACGTAAATTTTTATAAAATATCGACATCAATAAAATGCTTTGCCTTAGTTTTTAACATTCGAAGTATTGCATAAAATGTAAACTACCATTAATATTTTATAAAATTTTACAAATATTCAGACTCAAAGTCAAATAAAATCTTTCCAGTTTCATCAATGAATTATTAAATTGTTGACAGACATAATTTTAAATGATTTGATATCAAGTTTCTTGGTAAAACCCATTTTAACATGAACATTTTTGCAGGGAATCAATACGATTTCTAATGTTCCTTTTTCCGGGATTCATTCCGCGATTTAAGTTTTAAAACAACAATATTTCGCTGGTCCTCCTTCCAGCTTCATCAGGTTAACTGAAAAAGGAACACTCAAAACTGAATCCGCGGAAGCCTACGAGTTAATACGATTTCTATCTCAAAATTATCCAGCTACAAATTTTCAAACTTCAAATCAATTGAAATGTTTCCAGTTTTATCAATGAATTGCAAAATTGCTGAAAGACATAAGATTTAAAATAATTTGGTTCATAAAACATCGCATCAATTTCTTTATAAAAATGTTAAAAACATCACGAAAACTACGTTTCATTCTTAAAATTATCCCGCTACGAATTTTGTAACTCAAAATCAAATGAAATCTTTCCAGTTTCATCAATGAATTGCTAAATTGTGGAAAGACAAGATTTAAAGTGATTTGGTATCAAGTTTCTATATCACACATATACTTTCATAAATTCCAGTATCAAGAAAATGTGTCCTCTTGATTAAACGCTTTTAAACGTAATAATAATTGCAGATTGAAATAAAACTTTTCCTATGGTGGGAAGAAGGGGGGAAAATAAGAAGGAAAACATATTTTGAGGCTCCTCAATTGGTTACAATGAGAGCTGACTATTGTATGGGATTTCAGTGCGAAAGCGGTCGAAGTCATCGCAGAGCCGTTGCACTTTTGGAGTTCGTGAGTAGTCGATGACGGTATTTGATACACGTGTCTCCGTTTTGTTCATCACGGAATTGACTGTCAGAACTGGTTCCTGTGGTCCAGCGCGTTGATGAAATGAATGGTCCGAGGTATGTTCCGGAAGTCATGAGGAAAAGGTTGGTATTGCTAACGACGCAGGATAGTGTTTATTAATACTGCAAAGAAAATCGAAAAAGCTATCATTGTTTATGAAGAATAAGAATTATACTTGTCTTGAAAAGGTCAGAAGTGTTTAAAATGGGAGCTAAGATCCTTAGAAATGTGTGCATTAAATTCAGTAAGAAAAATTCAAAAGAAAACTTGAATGGAAATATTTTGATGCCAAAAAACATTCATCAGCAAGTAACATACGGACTTTATTCATTTCGAACAATTCAAATGTCACCCTGCAATTCAATTTTCCTGAAACAAAAATAGCTTCATGAGAAAATCTACAGATTCTATCGGCAGAATTAACATTATCAAATTCCAAATCGAGAGACTAATTTTCAGTTTTAAATGTATTTTTGCTAATCGGATATCACACTAAGCTTTCATAAATTCCAGTATCAAGAAAACGGTTCCTTTTGATTAAACGCTTTTAACCATGAGGATAATTGCAGAAATAAAAAATGATCTAAGAAAGCATGTTTTACGTTGTGATAGTTTCGGTATGTCATCGAGGTTGAAGAATATTCTCCTTAAATTTGCTTGTACCATGAATGTAAAGGCACCATATCAAAAGAACATAAATTTGGGAAATACATTTGGTATTTCAAACAATCCGTGGTCAAGAGAATGAGTGCTCTTGATTAAACAGTTTTTTTCGTCACAGTCTGCCACGTGCGGTAATTACGCATCTTACCCTGGAAAGCATTGGGAAACCGCAATCTGATATTACTATGTGTATTATAATAAAATAAACGTGTTGCATGTACTTATGGGTTTCACTTGATACCCGCCTCCATAACCTTTTAATTAGATGATTCATTTGTTATACTCTGGTCTGATGCTTCCGGATTTTGCGAGGAATTTTTTAATTTAATGAGAAATTGGAGACTGTTTTAAAAGGCCATTAATATCAAATGTTGAATCATAATAAAGGCCAATAATATCAAATGTTGAATCGGATTAAAGACCAATAATATCAAATGATGAATCAGAAATATAATGTTCGGTAACTTTGTTGCTTTCGTCACTGCGACGCCCGGACGGAGGGATAAAGATCTTAGCCGCTGATGACGAACGGATGCACTTTAGACGGAAGCGCGTCATTATCGAAATTAAAAAGGATATAATGCACATGGGGAGAAGGCGGGTTTTCACTGGTCACCGGCGCTATGGTTACGTCATCTCCAATCGGCCCACGTCTTCATTTTAGCGGCGTCTATATCGGAAAGAACCTCTAAAAAACAGCTGGGTCACTGACTAAGACACGCCCCTTTATTCCTTGGGTAATGGCAAGGGCGCCAAGACCGGGGGACCCCAGCCGACGACGAACGATTGACAGATGACATGCTCAGACAAGTCACTGTTAAAAATACATGCACTTTTAGATAAGGGGTGCCTAAGATCCTAGGGGGCGGGGAAGAGATAAGTGGGTGGGAGGAAGAGGGAGGAACCACCGGGAGAAGGCGGGTTTTCACTGGTCACCGGCGCCATGATTACGTCATCTCCAATCGGCCCACGTCTTTATTTTAGCGGGTTCTATATTGGAAAGAACGCGGCTGGGTCACTCTACATTCCTTGAATAATGGCGCCTTACCGACCCCGGGCGGGTGGAGGTGGGTGGGGCCATCGCTGGAAATGCTGGCGCCGAATGATTGACAGATGACATGCTCAGACAATTCACTGTTAAAAATACAGGCACTTTTAGATAAGGGAAGCCTAAAATTCTAGGGGGCGGGGAAGGGGGGAGGTGGGTGGAAGGTGGGTGGGATACATCGGAATGCACTTAAGTGATTAAAGGGGGAGGGGGATTTGCCCCAAACTGCAGGGTTTAGTAGTTGCAAGGTTACCAGCCTAGTGCCCGAATCTATTGCAGTTTTCCCTGCTAACGGATACGGCACTCTACCGGGCAGTTTTTGCACATATTTGCCAGTATGCCACAAGAGAAACCAAAGCATAATAATACCCTAGGTCCGCTTTCACTATTCTACTGAAGCTGGGATCCCTTCTGAAAGGACTACGTTGAGAGCCAGCATACCGTTGCCCGCGACCCACCACTGGGAGGTTTATGCGGTGTACTGACACACCGGGTCGCAATACGTTTATACTAATCTATAACACTAATACTATAAGACTAATAAATAAAACGATAAGTCGACTTTCTTCCAAAACTATCAGCAATTAAAGCCGCACAGAAAGTGGAATTCTAAAATGGCTTCCACGCCACGAATCTTGAACCGAGCAACTGATTATTTGAGTATTTTCTGCAGCATCTCTAAAAATTCCCTCTTGTAAACAGCACGACCTGACCGTGTGTGGCATCACAACCGACTGCGATCGAGCCGAGCCGAACCGAGTTGGAGCGAGCGATTCCTACTTTATTTTGGGGTCGTTAATGCAAGATCGGGCCATTCCAATTGCCCATTATATCCCAATGAGCTATTATAAAATGTGGTGATATTAACGGATTATGTTCAAGGGGGCCCGTATCTTCCAGTTTTGAAACTTGTCAGTCAATTATAACTAATATGTTAGCGACCAATGAGAATCAAGCTTGCGGAGTACATCTTTCCCTTCTCAGTGGAATTTTAACTCCCTCTCATTAAATTGGAATATTATCACCTCACTAACAAATAAAATTTTAAATATAGAATTTATTACGCAATGTAGGCATTAGTATGTGACTTAAAATCACGAAGCATTTCATTATAAGAGATAACGGATGAACAAAATATGACGAAGTGTGCTCAGATGATGTTTTGTGATTAATATTGAAATTTTACTGAGTGACTCCAATTGCTAATTATGCCTGCAGTTTTAATGTCTAAATATTCTTTCGAGAAATCCTTTCCTGTATCAATTTCAATAAGGTTGCTACCCCTACTGACTACCATTCGTAGAGACGACTTATTCCATTTTAAACACGCAGCGCTTTGTTTGCAAATACTTTGGTATTGCTTCGGCATCTTTAATTCAGAATTGGTGTGTTTCAGAGCAACACAGAGAGTATTGTCATGACGCCTCACTACATCTCTAGTCTGACAGAAACGATAAAATAAGATAGGTCCATTACAGATAGGCTAAAAAAACTCGTTCTTTCCGCGCACAATAAGCAACCATATTGGAAACTGAGCTCCACATTACACACTTCCATAATACACGGCACTATTTCACCTCCAAAAACCTTATCGCTTACATTTAACGGCTGGTGTCCTAACACTCCCGGCCACGCGCCCATTTGGCGGCTCGCAGGGTAGTATGTGGATGTTGATACAGACCTATCACGATTTTAATCTGCGTTGTAACACACTGGTCCGATATTCTGTCTTGGTAGTAATGGGCCAGGAGGTCTGATTACATGTTGTTCAAGATCGTAATGGGATTACTAAAGGCCGTAGATGTGAGCAAGAGGTGTGACCTTTTACTCTGTTTAACCTTCAATTATGTTCTTCACAAATCATTGTGCCTCACTGTGTGCCCAATCCATATGGGTCTTCTTTTCTGTATGGTGTTCCATATGGTCCTTTCCGCTTCTACTCTTCTGTACACTTCATCATTTCTTATATTGTCCATCTATTTTATCTTCGGCATTCTCCACCGGTACCTGGTTTTGAAGGCTTCTAGTCTGTTCTGGTCAGCTTTTCCTATAGTCAATCCTTCCAATCAAAATAGTCCACAAGACTGGTTTCACATACTGTAACCTATTTCGTAGTCCTTACTTCTTTGTACACAGCCGTGGTCCCATAACCGTAAACTCTTTCTTAGCTTAGGCTCTTCTTTGCTTGACGTTCGTTGTACTCTACCGTCCCACATGATTGCATTGCAGAGATAGGTGAGGGAATGCACTTGCAATCTCATCTCTTCTCTCAGTGAGACATTTAGCATTTTGCTTTTCTCACCCGCATTCTAGGATTTTAGTTTTCTTCTACGTCTACGAAATACCGTGCAAGCCACTACTAGGGTGTGTGGCACGGGGTGATTCCACACCAGGCAATCATCCCAGTTCAAATCAAAACCACGTGCGTTCCCCGGATGCCAAGCGCAGACCGAAAGAAGTCAGGACATCGGTACGTAATCAGACCACAAACCAGGAGAGTGATACGTAGAAGAACATGCTACCATGCAGTACACCACTCTAGATACAACTACTGGTTAGTATTGTCAATGCAACAGATAAATAGCACTATAAGGACCTAACAAATGCAAAAGTATATCATGCTGGAGATCGCATGTGTAGTTAGTAGCTAATAATCTTGTTAAGATATTTAGCACTACTGGAAAGTCCTTATAAATCTAGTCAGTATCCTAGAACTTATCCATCACAACTCTTATTGTCCCTTATTGTGCGTGGAAAAAATGACATTTTAAATCTATCGGTTCAGATGTCTTTTTCCTTAATATTATTCCTGTGATCGTTTCTACCATAATAGTTTGGCTCTAGTAAAATGTATGTTGAACATCCGGCAAAAATAGTCTGCATAAAAATATCGTAAAGAGATTTAATCCTTATTTTCCCCTTCGATCGGATAGAGCTTAAAGTCGCCAAACTTTTTTGCACAGTGGGCCGGCTAACTGACAAATTACCGAGCGCGGGCCGCATAATCATTATGTACAATACATGCAAACCTAAACGAATCCTTTATCAAGCAAAATCGAGTACCGTCAGCGGGCCTGATTAATTGGCCTGGATCCGGCCCGCGGGCCGTAGTTTGGTGACCCCTGGGATAGGGGATCCCACCTTAATGCCCTCAACTATTTGGTAACACTACTATCACTACGTTTACAAATCGAACTCAGGTCGATATGATCTCGGAACAATCTGAACATTCTAAGCCAGCAGACTAGATCGCCTGTTTTACGAATGCGAAATCCATTTTAATATCGATTTGAATCGGTTCATAGCGATTTAAAATGTCAAACTGCTCGTAACATTTAGAATTTCGTATTGATAAGTCCGTATCTTGATGGGACAAACTTATTCAGCTTCCGCCGCCCATCGTGGCTTCGGCCGTCCGAGGCTACTTTGTGAATTCATAATTTAGCATATGAAGAGAATTTTTGGCGCAATCGGGCCGAGTTAGTCTGCTTCTCATATCAATCTCGCTAGCCCGTTGCGTTTACCATTCTGAGCTAAACTTTCAGAGTTGAGTAGGGACTCATATTATTATTATTATTACTATATATAAAGCTGCAAACTGACTGACTGACTGACTCATTCATTCATACAAATTCCTGAGCACTTCTAATCGAGCTAGGAGGTTGAGATTTTCAGGAGAGGTTCATAATTTTGATTCAAGTCAGGCAAAAATCGTATGGAATTCTCGAAATGAATTACGCGGTCAATGAGGTATGGTAAACAGACCGTTCTAGTACAAATCATATTATATCTCATCCGGTTATTTACGATTTCTCAAAATACTATAATCAAACAGAGAGCTGGCCCGCCTCACCGAGTTCCTAACCTCGAAGCGGCACTCGGCACGGCGACAATGGAGAAATATATCCATAGCAACGAAAATGAAGAAATTTCAAAAAACCCCGGAAGCGATCAAGCCGTCATTCACTCAGAAGACGGCTCGAGAGAACCGGGGAACGAGGTGACAGTCTGTGAACCCGGGTGCTATTTAAGTAGTAATGAGTCTGCTTGGCCCATTTTTTTGGTTTCCTGTGCATGAAAGAGGACCAGCAGTCACTCATCCCTGCGAGCACATGAAAAATGGTCTGCGTGTCTACTACAACGAACACAACGTACAAGATATGCTACGAACTCCTCAAATGATATGCTACGAACTCCTCCTCCACGCTGACTGTATTATTCAGGGTTTGTGGTATTCTTATAAAATAAGTTCAATTTTTTTCCGCACCCGTTGAATTTCAACGGGTACCTTCGGCTAGTAAGTATATAAAATAATAATAAGTTGACAAAGAATCACTGGAGTGACAACGTATGATTATATAAATGCCGCAAGGAGGAAGAAAAGAACATAGAAACCCGAAAGATAAAACACTCACAAAAAAGCTCCTGATATTTCGAGGATTGAAGCACTCGTCTTTTTCAGATTAGAGTTTGGGAGGGACTGAGGGGGAAGTATGTACGAAGGAGGATGGAAATGAAGGAGGGGAGGGGCAGAGGAAAGAGGGGAAGAGGGGAAGTGAGGAAAGTAAGGGGATGGCGGGAAAGCGGGAAAAAAGAGAGTTTAAAAGAGAGAGAGGTTGTTAATATGGGAGGTGAAGGAGGAGGTTAGTGCGATTTGTTGAGTCCTGGCGGAATGAAGGCTTGAAAAAGTAAATGCATGAGGACTCAAGATCTTTAAGTTGGAGGGGAGAGGAGGAAGGGGGAAGTGAAGCGAGAATACCGAATTTAAAAATATGATTGAAAGTGGAATTGCGTGAAGAATCGTGGGTGGCGACTGGGAAGGACACGGAGAGTGAGGGCGGATCGTTGCAGCTGGAACGGTGGCCATTCATGCGTATATCCTGGGGACAGATACTCAGGCTGGTGTAAAAATTAGAACATATTTGGCAAAGGAGAATTTATACAATATTATTATTGATACAGGAGGGTGAGGGGACAGAAGGAAGAGGAAAAACACGGAAGTTATCGGGCAGAGGTTGGGTGATAAGGTTGCCACCAGTTTCGCAACGCGGGCGATTGCATGGGGACGGAAAGGATTTAGTGGTGATAATAGATTTGGAGAGGGGTTGGTGATTTTCAAGAGGGATGAAAGGTTGGGGGGCGTCTGAAAGTGAGAGAAGGACAGCGAGGGAAAATTTTGGAGGTTATGAGGTTGTCGGAGAGGATAGGGTAGAGGTTTTTGATAATTCATCGGAGGGAGTGAACTCCTGGGAAATGGGTGATTCAGATGGAGATATGGTCACGAAAGCATTTATTATGGGGGAGCGGTTTAAAAGTAAGTGATCAAGGGATTCGGGGTTGTTACATATGCGATGGCCACGGATAGAGAGAGAGTAAGGGAGGGAGCATTTAGTGTGCGAGGGATGGTAGCTGTTGAAATGGAGAAATTGCTGTTTTGATTGTAAAACAGCAATATCTCCATTTCAAATTCTGCCGATGAAGCAAGTCGACGCGATAGTCCTTGATTTCAAGAAGGCATTTGACAAAGTTTCTCACAATTAACTCATATAAATTGCAATCATGCGGAGTTAACAGAAAAATAGTGAATTGGATTAGTGACTTTCTCAGTCATGGAAAACAAAAAGTAGTTATAGATGGTTTTAGCTCTGATATGGTCGAAGTCACATCCGGTGTTCCTCAGGGAAGTGTGTTCGGCCCTCTTTTATTCATTATTTATATTAATGACCTAAGTTCATGAGTTAGCAGTAAATTAAGATTGTTTACAGACGATAGAATTATCTACCGTGAAATGAGGGAAGACGCGGACTTTGAAGCTCTGTCATCTGACCTTAACAACGTTTATTCGTGGTGCCAGGAGTGGGGGATAGAAATAAATATCAGCAAATGCACCACAGTTCACTCCCTGCAAATGTCATCACAAAAATGCCATACCTATACTGAGGGTGGAGTAAACATAAAATCTTCAGATACAGTAAAATATCTTGGAATTACCTTAACATCTGAGATATCGTGGGGATTACACATACGGAACATATGTGGCGCAGAATTAAAGACATTAGGTTTTGTGCGAATTTCCACAAAGAAAAATTCATCCGCCTTGACCGGGATTCGAACCCGGATCTCTCGATTTCCGGCCGAGTGCTTTAGCCAGTTAAGCTCCCGCGTCCTCTTTCCCTGTGGATTTTTAGGTTTTCACATTAGGTTTTGTTAAACGTATAATAGGAAGGTCCTCGGATGAAAAAGTCAAAGAGAGATGCTACTTCGCTCCGGTTCGGCCACACCTCGAATACGCCGCGAGTATTTGGGACCCTAGTCAAATAGATTTAACCAAAAAATTAATAAAATACAAAGGAAAGCAGCGCGCTACGTTAAAAATTGCTACGAGCGTACATATTGTGTCTCGCAACATTTAGAAGGATTAAGGCGGAAGCCCCCCGAGACTGCATTGACTGCGAGACTGCGAGCCCACCGGAGGCTACGCGGTAGGTAGGCTTAGGTTGCTTGAGAAGTTCAGAACTGATATTTTTCAGAGTGACAGAGAATATTATCATGACTCCTCACTATATTTATAGGTCTGACAGATGCGATAAAATAAGAGAGATACTCTGCCGAACAGAGAGGTACAAAAACCCCGTTCTTTCCGCGAACAATAAGCGACCACAATATACAATGAGCTCCACTAAATACACTCCTATAATACATGTCACCATTTCATCTCCAAAAAACCGTACACCTTTACACGGCTGGTGTCCTAACACACACTGCCACACGCCCAAGCGGCGGCTCGCGGGGTATTGTGTAGATGTAGATATCTGAAACTAGTCCTACGTCGTAAGGGTCTCATGGATATGAGATTTCTGATGGCGAGAACTTTTTTAAATCTCATGCAATTTTTAGAAAATACCGATTAGCAAGAGCAGGAGGTGTGTTTATAGCTGTAAAAGATGAGATCATTAGTAGAGCCGAAGTATTTCCAAAAAATGATGTAGAAAGTGTGTGGTGTTCCATCAAGTGCTCGTCGAAAAGAACTTTTATATCCTCGTTTCACAGGCCACCCAATTCAAGTTAAAACACAGTTTTGCAGTTAGAAAGACAGGTGAAGCATTTCATAATAAAAATAACGAATGTAATATTGTTATATGTGGTGAGTTCCTCGTTCCCTCGATAGACTGGAAGACGAATTGTTTTAAACATGGCGGAAAAGTTAAGTAGTTGTGCAATACTCTTCTCTTTACTCTTAAATTAAACTCTAAGCATTCATTTGTAGCAACACACTCGAGAGAAAATAACGTTTTAGTTCTTTTAGCGACAAATATACCTGAAAGCATTCTTAATGTTAAAACGGTGAACATGATTAGTGACCATAAAGAGTTAGTGATAAATTTTATATAAATCCTGACAAAAGGGTGGCCACAGAAAGAAAAGTGTAATTATACTACAAGGCGCATTTCGATTGCTTTAAACAGGAACTGTCGACTCTTATAACAAGTTTAGTGATCTAAGGCAAAACCATTCTACAAACGACGCATGGACTACTTTTTGTAACATCAGTCGACTAGCCATTAATAACGCAATACCAAGTAAACTGAATAAAATAAATATGGAAACTAGGTGGTATACTGCAGGTGCCCGGAAATATCTTTAGCGACAAACAATCTTGCACGCGAAAATGAAGAGCGCCCATCAGGGTCTACCCGTTGTGGAGCTTTGGAAACTTTGTGATAAAATCAATGGTTAGCGAGTTTACTTTGTGGAAATTATTCATGTTCAAAATGAAAACACTAAGTTTAACTTAGTTAACTGAGTGTTTTCATTTTGAACTTTGTGATAAATATAAGAGAGTAAAAACAACAGCAAAAGCAGCCTTAATAAAGGACTAATGGATTCAAAAAGTGTCAATACTTCATGCCCTCAGAATAACTCCGCTACATTGCCTTGCTTATACAAAAATCCAATGCAGTCTATAAATATTTCTTGTCGCGGCATTAACAATCACCTGAAGTTTTTAGTAATCGTAATCGACATTTCCTGTGAAAAGAAATTACCGGGTCCCGTTGAAATTCCTACCCAAGTTTATAAAGAATTAGCGTCAGAAATTGAACCATACTTGAAAATAATTTATGAAATATCTCTAGCAGAAGATCGTGTCGCTTACGATTGTAAAATCACGAACGTCACTCCTATCTTTAAGAGCGGCGATAAGGAAGATCTTGGTAACGATGGACCTATGTCCCTTACGTCTATCTTACACCAAGTATTAGAACACATAATCGTCTGCACAGTTATGAGGTATTTATACAGTCAGAACGTGTAAATTCAAAACCAATATGAGTTCCGAAAAGGCAGGTCCAGTGAAAAACGGCTAGCCCTTTTTCTTCACAAAGCTTTTTCGTCAGGAGAGACTCAACCAGGTTGACGCGATATTTTTAGATTTCAAAGAAGCTTTCGATAAAGTTCTGCATCCAAAATTATTTGGTAAGCACAAAGCCTATGGAATACATTACGATTTAATATGCTGGATCAAAGATTTTTTAAGTAACCGCGAAAAGAGGGTAGTTCTAGATGGCGTTAGTTCAGATACAGTTAAAGTCACATCCGGTGTACCCCAGGGAAGTGTGATTAGTCCTTCATTATTCCTTTTGTATATTAATGATATCACCACCGTCGTTATGTGTAAAATACGCCTTTTCGCGGACGAGCAGTAGCCCTTTCATAGATCAATTTTTCAATCAGAGTAAGGTCCCTAGTATATTCTTGCCCGAATTATGGCAATAGCAGTTATATCTTCGTGTAAATGTTCTTCTCGGCTACAACAATCGGTCAAGCTCTCCATACTGACCAACATCTCGATGCCTGACTTGTCTGCCGGTAGGGAGAGCAGGACCCGTTTGGGAGCCTGATATCAGATTGCTGATAAAGTACCACATTTTTTTTTTGCTAACTTTTTATCCGAAGCCCAGCTCGAGTTCATCCATCTTAGCGTGATATTTTATTTCTCTCCATTTTCACAGACACCCTTGGATCGTATTCATCATGAAGTTATCCGGAAAAATCCATTGAGGGCTAGCTTTATATCCGCATGCCGTATGACTTCATGCATCGTTGATCGTTGTCACCAGTATCGTGGTATGTAATCAAGTATTATATACAAATCTATTACTTATAAATAAAACATGCAAGTTTGAATACACTCACATTCTTTGTTAGCTGCAAATAAGTAGACGATGAAAAATAATGCCAAACCACGGCAGACCTGTGGAATTGGTGTATATGCTGCAGTAAGAAAACTTTTATATTTGTAGCCGTCGTTAAATATAAATGATTCCAGGATAGGCGCCAAAAAGGCAAGGATGAGTAGTCCGATGTGGATGCAAATGGCCTTTTTCTGAAAGAGAAATAAATCCATGCATTGGTATTAAATTCCATTCCCTCGGACTACACCTTGAGTTCCAATGACCCCATGAGCTGGATTGGCGAGAGGGTAAGGGCACTCATGCCAGATAGGTCGAAGGGTAGGAGACGGTTGAAAGGTAGTCCCACAATGATGTCACGGAAAAAGGACTGTCGGGAAGCGAGGATGGAAGTCCTTCACAGCTATCAACTACGCAGAAAAATGAAATGCATTCAAACAGAAGTGAATCCTGGACACTATGGGACGTCGCATAAAATTCCAATCAAAGAGGAACTTGGAACGTTGGGACATTGATGAGGGCTCGAATGCTAGAAAATATGAAACAGGAAATGGAAAAAGGAAGTGTGGATACCTGGGGCATATGTGGGGTGAGATATAAGGACAGTCTGGACTATTATTGATAGATACCGGTAGATATATAGTTGTGGGGAAGAGAATCAATGTGGAGGAGCTATAGTAGTGCACGCGAAATTGGGAATGAGGGTAGTAAATATTGACCAGGTTAGGGATAGGATACTAGTGGTAGAAATGGAAGCATGCCCTACGAATTACGAATTGGTCTAGGCGTCCATGCCCACAAGTAATCATAGGCTGGAAGTATGGGGTGTATGAAGAGCTAGAGGAGATAATCAGAGGAATGCTGAGAGAGAAAAACTGATTGTAATGGGCGACTTGAACGCAGTAGTGGAGGGAGGGGGAAGCGAGTATGACGTGGGATGGTAGGGATTGGGAATTAGAAATGATCGCGGTGAGAATTCCGCTGAATTTTGTAGGAGAAATAAATTAGTATTAACAAACTTTTGTTTAAACACCATGTTCGACGAAAGTACACATGGAAAATGCCTTGAGACATTGTGAGGTAACAAATGTATTGCATCATGGTTAGGGAAACATGAAAGAGTGTTTAAAACTCGCAGAGCTTTTCCAGGACTGATGCAGACTCTAATCAATTAGTAAAAATGAAATGTTATTTTATGATCAACAGGTTTGGTACAAATGCGTGGATAAAGTTGTTATAAAGGTGAACAGATGAACTTGGAAGCTTTGAAAGGGGGAAAAAGGAGGACATACCTGGAGGGATTGGATTGGAGCATAGGCGAGGCAAATCGTGGAACAAATGTGGAAGAATCGTTGAAATAATTCATTTCCCTAACTTATACTTGAATTTTTTGCTTTATCGAATGGTAATTGTACTTTTCTCTATCACCACATCGAAAGTAATCGTTACTTTTGGAGTAATTTGAATTTGGCTAGTAACTGTTATTGATAACTCCGGTCGATTACTCTGGTTTTTTGACTGCAAGAGCAGCGGTTTACAATCCTTTATATGGATTATTTGACTATTTCTCAAGATTCGGGCGATATTGTGCGGAAACGAATACGTTATCTATCAGAGATGTTTCGACTATTTGATTTGACCATTTCCCCCCAGCCCAGTGCATTTTCATACGAAACTCCTTCATAAACCTTTTCCACGCAACTAGTTTCACGATTTTCTACAGCGTTTCTAAATACGTTGTTGCATCATTCTTGTTGTTGAATTTGGCCAGAATGCGAACGTGACGTCAACGATGTGCTTCAGTGTTTAGGGTATATGGTGTTAGCAGGTATCTCAACTTTTCAATTGCCGTTGACGATTGAAAACATTTTTTTCAACTCCTAAGGCGCATTTAATAGAAATGTGTTCTTTTTTTAACGTACGATTAAGGCTTTACGATCTTAATTTTCATGTTCTAAAAAATGCTTCCTTCAGTGGCGACAAGACAGGAATCCTCTAGATCACGAATGTAAGTGTGTACTGGGATAAAATAATGAAAGCATGGTGCGAGAGAAATTTTGGAAAAACCCCAAGTTTGTCCGAGTAAGCCGAGTTAGATTAATAGTCACAGGCCGTCTAGGTCTTTGAGATTCCCTGTTTAAGGCTAATTCCCTGTGTGATAGATCATTTAACTTCTTACCTGCGATACCTTCAGGCTGCCATTTTGGAATTCATGCATGTAGTACCCAGCACATATTCCAATAAAATATGGAATTCCCCGCATGTACATTGGAATGTACTGCTTGATGAATGTGATGCCAAACCCTATTCCAGGAGTGAACAAGCTGTAAAATAAAATGGTTCCATAAGTTAGTTCATCTGTCTCAATCAGGATGAAAAGATATCTTCACATAGTTAATGATGGTATTTTTCATGCGAATGAAGAGGAAGCGAAGCCCTTTGAGTACCACGCAACGATAAAATGGCATCTATTTCTATTTACAACCCTGCGATGTGCCACATGGGCGTGTGGCAGGAGGTATGAGGCCATCAGCCGTGTACAGATGTAAGGTATAAAGTTTTTGGAGGTGAAATAATGACGTGCATTATGGGAGTGTATTTAATTGTGGTCTCTTTAATTGTGCGCGGAAAGGAAGAATTTTTTATTTATCTCTTTGGAAATGAATCTCTTATTTTATCGATTCTGTCAGACCAAGAGGTGTAGTGAGGTGTCATGACAATAGTCCGTTTCGCTCTGAAACACACCAGTTCTGAATTTCCCAAGCAAGCTAAGCCTAGCGTGTAGCCTCCGAGTCTCCGAGACTAGAAGACCTGAATACCTGGGGTTTTCATTTAGTAATTTATTTGACATTTTTCTTTAAGTATCGTAGAGTAGTGCGCATTATTTGTTTCAATTTTTAACGGTGAGGAACGTAAATTTCTCTCGCCGCAAGTTCCATCGTTTTGCTACCCAATTTATTAGAATTTTGATACATATTATGCAATTGCCTTTGTCTACTCCGTGGTTATACCAACGACGTACTTTACTCTCACGATTCAACTTGTGTGGAATATATGCTTCGATTCCTTTTCGTATTATTTCCACAAATATCTCCATGATATTTCGGTGCTTTTTTCTTCCATTGTGGCAACGAATTTCTTGAATGCAGATTCTAATGTCTCTCCAAGTTTTCTGTAATCGAATTTTTCAAATAGATAGTCTTTATTTTTGGGATGTACTGTGAACTCTACTGTTGTTTTCCGACTCGAAAAAATTTCTTTATGAGCACTCATGCCATCGAGGATATCGACCTGTCTTAACATTGTTGGGTGATTATGAGCTGACAGGTGTAATATTTTATTACCTCTCGAAGATTCGCTTACTACTGGAGTAAGAGAGTGGTGTGAAAGTGTAATAAGTAAGGTCTCGCTCATATAACACTTCCTTGAACCTGGTTCTACGCCATTGATTTTCCAATTTATAGGCGGGAGGTTGAAAACTCCACCGATAATTATCACACTTGTGTTATCTTTCGAGGTATATGACGTTAATTGAGTTTCTAATTTGTACAAAATGTCGATTTTGGAAAATGATGGCCTGTATAATGAGCATATATGCATCTTTCTTTTGTTTTGTTCCTTAATAGTACACCAAACGCTCTCAATTCCAACGTCGTCTAATACGTGTGCGGTACTATTCAAATGCGATTTAACTGCTATGAATACTTCCCCGCCAGTCCTATCTGATCCATCACGTCTATTGATTTTATATCCTGTCGAAAAACTTCGCTATCGTTAACATCCTGTGCAAGCCAGCTCTCTGTTCCAATACCCGGTAGTGTAGTAATGAAGTTGATTACCAATTTGATGTATTTTTCCCTATGAAGCACTAAAACCACATGCTTCCCACATAGCTCCTGAATCTCCGTGAGTTCACGTGGTTGCAAAATTTCTGTTAATGAAAGTAATTAAAATATTTGTAGCAATGGTAATTGTACAAAACCGTCAGAATTCATGTTATGATATACTTGCTTGGTGGGTCATTCTCAATATATTTACGATGTCATTGTTTACCACCTCTCTTCGAAGCGCAGACGACAAAATACCGCGGTGATTTCCGAGGGCGGCATTTCACTTCAATTTACAATATTACTTATAAAGAAAAGCTTCACTGAACCACCCACAGTCAATAGTTTAGAGTAATTTGTAGCATATCCCAGGTATTGAACAAATGAGTCAAATTACATACAAATTGGCGTAATCTTAATTTTTCTAAAATAATGATGCGCGAGTGAGTGAAAACAGGCGAGTTTTTTTAATTGTCAGGCAAAAATTGACGCAGCGCTTCCGGGCTAACCCAGTAAGATTTTGTAAGAAGTGAAAGGATTAATGTCTTGTGAACCAATGCTGATTATTATACTGTAAAATGGGAAAGTATCTCAGTTTTAGTTGCCCTTATGTAAGAGAGCCCAAAATGACCATTAAATTTGGTATGATTTGAGAATGGTATCAATGACACGTGGGATGTACCTACCTCCGAAGAAAGCACATGCATTAAAGAGGTAAGTAAGTAAGTAAATAATTTATTATCGCTCTGGGTACAGTCCCTTGAGAGCAAAAATACAAACATTTGTATACATACAAAAATGTTTATCTGTGAAATAAAAAGAAAAGAAAAATTAAACAGTAAATGCATCTATAGGTTTCAACAGAAGTGCAATGAGAAATTTAGAGAAAAATGATGTGACAACAAATGAATCACTAAAGGACCCCGCACGTTCCTTATGGAAAATGGCCCACGGCTAAATTTGCTGATATTTTGCTCAAAGGTAGTTCTCAATATGCTGATCAAAAGTCTCAATGGGCACTTGGCTCGAAAAATTAGTGTTTTTTTGAGATACAGCAGAATATTACCCGTGGTTCGAATGTGGTATGTGAAATTGCACGTGGTACGTTTTTCTACTAAAAATTGCAGAAAAGGATCGCAAAGATTTGGGGGGGGGCCCTGAGAGGGGAGGGCTGTTTAGGAAGGGGATATCTACATAATACCCCGCGAGCCGCCACATGAGCGTGTGGCAGCGGGTCTTAGGACACCGGCCGTGTAAATATGTTTTTCAATATATGTAAATAAGGTTTTCGGAGGTAAGAAGGTGACGTGTATTATAGGAGTGTAATTAGTGGGCCTCAGTTTTTACTGTAATCGCTTATTGTGCGCGGAAAGAACGAGTTTTTGTACCTATTTGGGATTGGGATATTGGGTTAATGGGCATTTACTCAATAACCTAATGAAGTAAACCTCTCAGTCTTTGAAATATTAGTCATTTTTCCTAAAGACATGATACTTTTTCTACTAAATGTCATTTTATTTTATCATGGAATTCACTTGTACTAACTTGTATTCACTTGTCAGCCTGCCGACGTCCACTTAAATATGAAAGTAACCAGTTAAGGGTAGATGCTGAGAAGTTTAAACGTTTCATGACCAAACCATGAGAAAGGATTAACCAAATGATTTCAATTGAAGTCAGTGATAGCAAATATGTTACTAACTTGTCAACAGGAACGTGTTGAGGCTTCATTTCATATACATGAACCATGATAATCGGGATGCATATTGATAAGGTCGTGAAGAATCCCAAGACGATTTTTCCTACTTTCTGTTTATTTAATACGAGATAAACGATCGGAATGGCGAGGAAATACAGTTGCATATCAGCTGCCAAATACCAAGACGCCCCCATGCACTGAAAAAGAAACACAAGCAATATAAATCATTCATACAAAATTATATATTTCGAGAAAGGCATTTCACTACCCATAACATTATAGTAGGATAGACTCTGTGGTCTAATAAATTTAAAAGGAAATTTTTATCATCAGCAACTGAATGTAAGCTCTTATTAACAACCCTGAAAATAACAGACGAGAGGCGAAAAAATAGAGAGTTGTAACATAAAAGAATCTCGGAAGCAGAAACAAGTGACTGAGAACTTAACGAACACTAAAGCAAATATGCAATTGAAGAGAGCATGCATATTTTTGGCAAAAGGAAACGAAGTTTCTTGTTTTAATTAATATCCTCTGTTGCAATTAATAATATATTACGACATGGTATTCAAGATTATTTCAGTAAAATTTCAGGTTAATGAAAAAATATATATTTGTCGGCAATGTGGTATTGAGAACCATGTGTACTCATCATGTCTACTCTAATGGCTATAATTTGCCATCAGTTCTGTGTAGGTACTATCATTTGGCTGTGCTAAAATTAAGTTTAAAGTTAATACAATATCATGGTTGATATTATTGATCAAGGTCGTCTCAGTATATTTTGAGCAGTATATTGTTACAAATACATATATGTATACGTTTAAATACATTTGGTATTGGATATGGATATCAAATAATACTTTCAAATACCATCGTATTTCTGAACTCTGTACTGCGCATTATTCGTCTCTATTATGCTCATCGCCCAATGGCGGAACCACAATGCTCCGCGTGAAATCCTTCAAGTCTAAGAAAACAGTGAAAAACATTTGTCCCTCAAGGTTCAGCCTTTAATTTCAAGGGCAGTTCTATAATCGCAAAGGATAGAGGTTATCGTCTTATCATCGCTCACATTTTTTCATTCATGCATCATCGATTCTCGTATGTCTAGTTTGTGTGGCGAAGTCTTCCTGGGTTTTCCACAGGGTCAGGTCGTTATGGGCCGACGTTTCGATGGCTACCAGCGCCATCGTCTTCTGGGCATGACCCCGAAGACTTCATCAGTATAATAACAGTACTAAATCATAATCTAGTTTGTATGTTTAAGGCCAGTTTCCTCGTAATGCCTAAATTCTCAATGAAAATTTCCAAGTTTTATTCGATTGGACATTATCCTATTGGATTATTTTGGAATGAAGAATGTAAATTCTATGAAATAAACTAAGATTACCATGTGTTGGGGGTTGACATAGCTATTTATATAAAGTAAGTTAGTCCACCAGTTGTCCAGACAGTAGCTTCTTTGTTCGTCTATTATTTGCTTCCAAAGTGGTCCAGAACCCAAACCCCAGGCAATCGTTACGCCGAAAGCCAAGGAGAACATGTAAGCTGGAGTGAGTCTGAAAGAATAGCAAAATACGTGCAATTAGAGTTTATTTTACCGCTAACAGTATTTGTCGTGAGACAAAACTTTCTGCTCAAAATCTACAATTCTTGCACTGTAGGCTTTCTCTGTAGTAGTATAAATACGTTACGATTTTCTTGAAAGTTGTAGCAAATAGTGGGGCAAACGTGGTTTTAATGTACATTATTATTCAAAAACTTTTTATTTCAAAATTATTACACCCTGAACTGCAAGACTGATATAAGAATAATGTGATGAAAAACAATAAAAAAATTACTTACCTTAATCATCGTAAACAATGATAGATTATTTACTATTATCGACATTATATATGAAGGTTTTACCCATAATTTCTGTCTTTCTTCTCTCCTAAGGTGTCTTTTTCATTTCTCCCAGGCCTGTTTTCTCTCCTGGGTTAAATTTTCTATCTCTGTTGTGTGTGTCGGTGTGGAGTGGAATGAGAAATGATAGGCGATATGTAGTAAAAGAAGAAGAGAAAATTGCGGTGAGTGATAAGAATGAGACAAAAAATGTCATTCAGAAGCCAAAAAAGCCAAAGCTGAGGAAGTGCTAAAGAAAGGCATGTAAAATTCCTTCGGAAACTTGGTCATGATATCGTGGGGGAATGCAGAGATGGAGGATGGGATTCCCAGGGGTAGATTATCATACGAAAAGCCAGATCAGCACTTAGATGGAAAGCTCCTTGTAATCATTCCTCACCCTAATGAAAAACATAAAGATTGTGTTGTTGTTCCAATAAGAAAGTGAAAGGTTGAAGAAGAGAGGCAATTTATAAATGCGAGAATTGAGAATGCGGGGTCTTCACTTGGGTGAATGTTTCAAAATATATCACACAATGAAAAATTAGAGAAATGAGAATATCTGCTTCACACAATAGATCATTGTAAAAATCTCCAAAAAAATAAGTGTAAGTATATGACGAAAAATATCGAGTCTTTCATTTTGGTGCTGCCACTCATGAAAACGGGGTATCCAAAAATTAAATACTGAGTAGACTACAGGAATCGACCGAATTATATCCGAGTGCAGAGCGTTAAAAAGATATCTCGAAGTCTTTGAAGAAGGTTCCCTCCCTAAACGCACGGATAACTGTCGCTATTAAGGAAAGACTGTTTATAAGCTGTCCTGTTTTAAGCAATCGAAATTCGCCTTGTAGTATAATTACACTTTTCTTTCTGTGGCCACCCTTTTGTCAGGATTTATATAAAATTTAGCACTAACTCTTTATGGTCACTAATCATGTTCACCGTTTTAACATTAAGAATGCTTTCAGGTATATTTGTCGCTAAAAGAACTAAAACGTTATTTTATCTCGAGTGTGTTGCTACAAATGAATGCTTAGAGTTTAATTTAAGAGTAAAGAGAAGAGTATTGCACAACTTCTTACCTTTTCCGCCATGTTTAAAACAATTCGTCTTCCAGTCTATCGAGGGAACGAGGAACTCACCACATATAACAATATTACATTCGTTATTTTTATTATGAAATGCTTCACCTGTCTTTCTAACTGCAAAACTGTGTTTTAACTTGAATTGGGTGGCCTGTGAAACGAGGATATAAAAGTTCTTTTCGACGAGCACTTGATGGAACACCACACACTTTCTACATCATTTTTTGGAAATACTTCGGCTCTACTAATGATCTCATCTTTTACAGCTATAAACACACCTCCTGCTCTTGCTAATCGGTATTTTCTAAAAATTGCATGAGATTTAAAAAAGTTCTCGCCATCAGAAATCTCATATCCATGAGACCCTTACGACGTAGGACTAGTTTCAGATATCTACATCTACACAATACCCCGCGAGCCGCCGCTTGGGCGTGTGGCAGTGTGTGTTAGGACACCAGCCGTGTAAAGGTGTACGGTTTTTTGGAGATGAAATGGTGACATGTATTATAGGAGTGTATTTAGTGGAGCTCATTGTATATTGTGGTCGCTTATTGTTCGCGGAAAGAACGGGGTTTTTGTACCTCTCTGTTCGGCAGAGTATCTCTCTTATTTTATCGCATCTGTCAGACCTATAAATATAGTGAGGAGTCATGATAATATTCTCTGTCACTCTGAAAAATATCAGTTCTGAACTTCTCAAGCAACCTAAGCCTACCTACCGCGTAGCCTCCGAGTCTCGGGGGGCTTCCGCCTTAATCCTTCTAAATGTTGCGAGACACAATATGTACGCTCGTAGCAATTTTTAACGTAGCGCGCTGCTTTTCTTTGTATTTTATTAATTTTTTGGTTAAATCTATTTGACTAGGGTCCCAAATACTCGCGGCGTATTCGAGGTGTGGTCTGAGCAGAGCGAAGTAGCATCTCTCTTTGACTTTTTCATCCGAGGACCTTCCTATTATACGTTTAACAAAACCTAATGTCTTTAATTCTGCGCCACATATGTTCCGTATGTGTAATCCCCACGATATCTCAGATGTTAAGGTAATTCCAAGATATTTTACTGTATCTGAAGATTTTATGTTTACTCCACCCTCAGTATAGGTATGGCATTTTTGTGATGACATTTGCAGGGAGTGAACTGTGGTGCATTTGCTGATATTTATTTCTATCCCCCACTCCTGGCACCACGAATAAACGTTGTTAAGGTCAGATGACAGAGCTTCAAAGTCCGCGTCTTCCCTCATTTCACGGTAGATAACTCTATCGTCTGTAAACAATCTTAATTTACTGCTAACTCTTGAACTTAGGTCATTAATATAAATAATGAATAAAAGGGGGCCGAACACACTTCCCTGAGGAACACCGGATGTGACTTCGACCATATCAGAGCTAAAACCATCTATAACTACTTTTTGTTTTCCATGACTGAGAAAGTCCCTAATCCAATTCACTATTTTTCTATTAACTCCGCATGATTGCAATTTATATGAGTTAATTGTGAGAAACTTTGTCAAATGCCTTCTTGAAATCAAGGACTATCGCGTCGACTTGCTTCATCGGCAGAATTTGAAATGGAGATATTGCTGTTTTACAATCAAAACAGCAATTTCTCCATTTCAACAGCTACCATCCCTCGCACACTAAATGCTCCCTCCCTTACTCTCTCTCTATCCGTGGCCATCGCATATGTAACAACCCCGAATCCCTTGATCACTTACTTTTAAACCGCTCCCCCATAATAAATGCTTTCGTGACCATATCTCCATCTGAATCACCCATTTCCCAGGAGTTCACTCCCTCCGATGAATTATCAAAAACCTCTACCCTATCCTCTCCGACAACCTCATAACCTCCAAAATTTTCCCTCGCTGTCCTTCTCTCACTTTCAGACGCCCCCCAACCTTTCATCCCTCTTGAAAATCACCAACCCCTCTCCAAATCTATTATCACCACTAAATCCTTTCCGTCCCCATGCAATCGCCCGCGTTGCGAAACTGGTGGCAACCTTATCACCCAACCTCTGCCCGATAACTTCCGTGTTTTTCCTCTTCCTTCTGTCCCCTCACCCTCCTGTATCAATAATAATATTGTATAAATTCTCCTTTGCCAAATATGTTCTAATTTTTACACCAGCCTGAGTATCTGTCCCCAGGATATACGCATGAATGGCCACCGTTCCAGCTGCAACGATCCGCCCTCACTCTCCGTGTCCTTCCCAGTCGCCACCCACGATTCTTCACGCAATTCCACTTTCAATCATATTTTTAAATTCGGTATTCTCGCTTCACTTCCCCCTTCCTCCTCTCCCCTCCAACTTAAAGATCTTGAGTCCTCATGCATTTACTTTTTCAAGCCTTCATTCCGCCAGGACTCAACAAATCGCACTAACCTCCTCCTTCACCTCCCATATTAACAACCTCTCTCTCTTTTAAACTCTCTTTTTTCCCGCTTTCCCGCCATCCCCTTACTTTCCTCACTTCCCCTCTTCCCCTCTTTCCTCTGCCCCTCCCCTCCTTCATTTCCATCCTCCTTCGTACATACTTCCCCCTCAGTCCCTCCCAAACCCTAATCTGAAAAAGACGAGTGCTTCAATCCTCGAAATATCAGGAGCTTTTTTGTGAGTGTTTTATCTTTCGGGTTTCTATGTTCTTTTCTTCCTCCTTGCGGCATTTATATAATCATACGTTGTCACTCCAGTGATTCTTTGTCAACTTATTATTATTTTATATACTTACTAGCCGAAGGTACCCGTTGAAATTCATCGGGTGCGAAAAAAAATTGAACTTATTTTATAAGAATACCACAAACCCTGAATAATACAGTCAGCGTGGAGGAGGAGTTCGTAACATATCATTTGAGGAGTTCGTAGCATATCTTGTACATTGTTTTCCTTGTAGTAGACACGCTGACCATTTTTCATGTGCTCGCAGGGATGAGTGACTGCTGGTCCTCTTTCATGCACAGGAAACCAAAAAAATGGGCCAAGCAGACTCATTACTACTTAAATAGCACCCGGGTTCACAGACTGTCACCTCGTTCCCCGGTTCTCTCGAGCCGTCTTCTGAGTGAATGACGGCTTGATCGCTTCCCTTGTGTACATACATAAATTGGCATTCAATGGCCTAATTGAGTTGCGTTATTCAACGTTGATATGTGCGTTGAGTATTTTTATCAGGATCGGAGAGTAGGGTACAATCAGCGGTTGACGTCAAAAGGAGTATTTGTTGCAGCAGCCTTGTTTATTTGACCCATGAAACCTACGTCACCAGGACGGTGCCTTCGGCGTAAAGAGTAGCCATAATCATTGGTTTTGGTTACTGAATCAAAACTCTATGGTGATTCTTAGAGCGATTGCCAATTTTCATGCACGGATGTTCTTCATTGCTATTCGCTAATTACTTTTGTTTACTACGTAATGATCTTTCATATACATTCAGTGCCCCTTTGAGAGGTACTTTGAGAATGGACATTGAAGAGTATACCTGTTGTAAATATTCATAGAATTTATCGATTATCCCTCGAAGCATTCTATCATGGGGCCCATGGGACTGCGGGCCCTTCTTTTACAGATTTTCTTTTTACGTGCTATCATGGGCCTGTAGGAAAACATGATATTATTTAAATGGTAGAGGCATCTAAATCTCTGGTTGCCAAGGAAATGTGATATTGTTGATTTCAGAGAAAATGTGAGATTTTTCAGCTAAAAACATGACTTTCACACGAATACGAAACGTAATAGAAAATCGATTGAAAAAATAAAAATTTTCATTTCTTCAGCCATCCGATAAAAAAATTTCAGCCCTCTCTCTAGAGTGAATGTACTTAAAAAAAGGCAAAAAATAAAACCACTGCACCGAACCCAATGATTAGCATGGACCACCAGAGGGACCTTTGGGGGGCCTGAGGGGATATTGAGGGCTTTTTAATATAGCCCATATTACCCACAGATATATTTTCTATCTTCATGCCAAATTTCAGCACAATCGGTTTAGTAGTTTTTGCGTGATGGAGTTACAAACATCCAATTTTCACATTTATAATATTTGTAAAATAAAATAAAATATTTGTAAATACTTTCCTTTCTGATCTCAACAATTCTCACTCCGTCTCTTTCACATCAACTATCTCTAATTACAATGTCACCTTCCTTGATGTTGACATTAAATTATCTGACCTGAATTTTCAGACCTCCGCTCACATCAAACCCACGAATAAACAACAATATCTTCCCTATAGTAGCTGCCACCCCTCCCATACCAAACGCTCTCTTCCCTTCTCACTATCCATCCGAGGCCATCGTATTTGTAATAATCCAGATTCCCTCAATACATTTCTTACCAACCTTCACTACTCGCTCCTCAAGCGTGGCTACCCAGAATCCCTTCTTGTTAAAAAAATCAGGAAAAATGTCCCTCCACGAAACCTCCTCCCACTAAAGACTCCCACATCCTTTCTATTTGCACAACGTATTTCCCGGGTGTTCAGTCTATCAATTTTATCCTTAAAGATCTCTTTCCCATTCTGAAAAACCACTCCTCAACTTCAAAAATTTTCTCCCAGCCACCCTCAATCACATAGAAGCGTCCTCCTAACTTGTTCGATATATATTCCAATCCACGAAGCCTCTTTCCAAAATCCCTGCTGCATCAAAACCCACCTCCTCCCCTTGTAATCGTCTCCGGTGCAAATTATGTCCAATCTTCAGTTCCTCCCCTCCTCCCAACCCCTCCATCGCCTCCTTCCCCAACCCTCTTCCCTCCACTTGCGTCACCAGCAATGTCGTTTATCACCTACAATGTAAGCTATGCCCAAGCTTCTATGTCGGAAAAGGCTCCACCCCCCTTAATATACGGATCAATAATCACCGAGCCAATTGTAAAAACCCATCTCAAACTGCTTCCCTTCCCGTGGTGATCCACGCCTCTCATCACAAGAAATCTTTCGACAATTGCTACAATGTTTCAGTTCTGTACTCCCACCATCTGCTTCCACTATAGATCTTAATTCTGTAGAGCTCTCACTAATTTGGCTCTATCACGCGTTCCTCCCCCCCGGCATCAATGTCTTTCACTAATCCCCCTCTCCTTCCCCTTCCTCCTCCCCCACCCCTCCCTCCCTTCTATTCTTTACCCGTCACTACCTACTAATATTCTGACGAAGGCGGTTGTGTCCGCCGAAACATATTGTAACAAAGCTGTGAGTTTTTCTTTTTTGTGTTTTCTGTGTCTGCCAGTCACTCCTGTGACATATGTTTATATTATTGTGCATTACACGTGTTTTTAGCCGCTTAGCAGAACAGAATTATGGCAGAACATTTCCTTCTCCCCATTCCACTCTGTTTCATGTCATATGTAGTAATTTTCTTTTAGAAAGAAATGTGTGTTGGAAGTTATTTTATTTTGTGGCAAGAAAGGTGCTCTGTTTGTGAGTGTTTTATGTGATTTAAGTCGCCCGCGGTCGAAACGTCGTTGAAACGCATTTATCGCAGTCCTTTGTTTGAATCGTGAATTCGCATGAAGGTGGCGTAGTGTTCCCAATCTTCCAAGTGATCCTTCCCCCTCCCCCCCGCCCTCAATTGCTAAGAAGAACCAGAGACCTGGTATGGACAGAAGGAAGACTAACGCGGAGTTGGAGAGTCGAACACACGTCTCTCGTAGAAATGGAGACGTAGAGATCTTCGCAGCCGGTTTGGTTCCGCTACGGTGGCGATTCTCCGTCAGCCTGCGATAGACCCGTGCGCCGCCGCCGATGGATTTTGTGCGGCGCGCCGCCGATAGCGCCGCCGGTCCCCCATGTCGGCGCGGCGGCGCGCGCCCTCATATGCGGCCATGTACGAATCATTGCCTCTAGAGAATTGCTTCTGTGTTTGAGTATACTAATTTTTGCTGACTCCTCATCATTGTATTCCATAACTTTGCCAAATATTACTTACCACAGTTACACTGATACCTGTGCAGCTGTGGAATTTTAATGGTGAGGCCATTGGGGGCTATTCCCATTGAAAGGTAGGAATTTAAAAAGAAAATATTATCATTGTACATAGATATCTTGCAGGAATTGAATTGGACTTGGAAAATCCAATACGCCATTGGTTGGTTCATGGTCACGATAGTAAGTGGGTGGAAATTTAGTTTGGAGGTGACGAGATTAAGGTAGTATGCCTAGACACGGTACTGGAGTAAAAACAAGAGGGAAATTTTAGAGAAAGATGAGTAGGGTTTAAATAGGATAAGGAAAGACAGGAACAGCGCACTTACGTAGGCGTAACAATGAAGAAGAAGATGATCAGCGGGCAGCAAACAACTACGTTGATGGATTGGAGTCAGCCATGCGGCGATGAACACACGATGTTGATAGGGTAGAGGAGAAAGACACACAAAAAAAGAGACGATCACACTTACAATGCTAGGATTCGGAACTAGTCCGTCTTCGAGGGGAATCACGGCAAAATGACTAACTTCCTTAATTCTCTGAATCAGTTCTCATCCATTCGCTTCACATCAGCCACTTCTCCTTCTCAAATCACCTTTCTCGACGTCGACATTGCCATCACGAATAATAACACCTTTGAGACTTCGGTTCATATCAAGCCCTCAAATAAACAACTGTATATGCATTACAACAGCTGCCATCTCAAACACACAAATCACTCAATTTCTTATTCGCTGTCGATCCGCGGCCACCGGATTTGTAATTCTAAAGATAAAGTTCATGAATACCTTGATAAGCTTCACAATTCTTTATTCAATAGAAATTATCCCGAGCCACTTCTAAAAAAACGTATTTTTCCCTCCTCTGCTAATTTCACCCCACGTAGAAAATATACCCCCCCTGGACGCCCTAAATCTTCACATCACATACTTTCCTGGCGTCCAAAAACTCAAGACCATCCTCAAAGACTTTTTCCCAACTCTAGATACAAACAGATCGACAGCGAATCTCCTACCCAAATTCCCATGTATATATATGTGTAATAAAAGAAAAATAGGGGAAGAATCAGATAGTAAGCTAAGTGAGGTGCAGGAATCTTTGCATTTTGATAGTAAAGGCTTTAAACCTATATAACTTCACACGTTTTGTCTGTTTAAGAGACAAAAAAAGGTAGTGAATTTTGGGCTAAAAGTGAAATGTACAGATTGTATAAAATAGTATATATAAATAAATATATATATACATAAATACATATATTCAGTCTTCGCTCTTGCGACCAAGGTGCTAGTGGCACCGAAATATCAAGAAATTTTGTAAGTGTGTTCATCATTTTTTTGTTTTCTGTTTGTCGTCTGCCTTCCTCTGGCAAACTTTATATATATATATATATATATATATATATATATATATATATATATATATATATATATATATATATATATATATATATATATATATATATGTATATATGTATATATATGTGTGTGTGTGGACTACACTAGTCATTCTATCTCTGATGAAGGTGCGGGCGACCAATCGAAATATTTATAATTGTGAGTTTGCTTTTGATGTGTTTTATATTTAGTGTCACCCTGTGACGAAGTTGTACATTATGTTTGCCACGTTCGTGGAATCTTCGTAAGAACTTAATATATAAATTCGTGTTCACAAGCCTCTTTAGTAATCGTAACGAATAAATAAATTGGTTTAAGTGAAAAGGGCGCATTAATGCCTGTATCTAGAAAATGAAACGCTGTTGAAGGATATTTAACCAAATGATGTTCACTTATTGGACTCACCTGATGTATCTACGGAGATATTCCTTGAGCATTGAAAATATATTTTTCATCCTGGCGGGATACTTTCTTGCATTATACATTTGAAAATATCCAGTAAAAAAGAAGAATGCCTCCACGATTACTACGGTGTTTCTTGCAATTCCTTCCAGTAATTGGTTTCCTTCAATTGCTGCCTGTTGAAAAATAAATGCACATTTTAGCCCAGTTCAAATGTTTTAAGGGGTCATCTTATGAACGATCCTGCGTACCACATATTCTTTCTCACAGCAAGTGGAGTAATGCTATGTATCATAATGGAATTAGG
Source organism: Ceriagrion tenellum (assembly GCA_963169105.1). Taxonomy (NCBI): domain Eukaryota; kingdom Metazoa; phylum Arthropoda; class Insecta; order Odonata; family Coenagrionidae; genus Ceriagrion; species Ceriagrion tenellum. The sequence goes on from OY720640.1 coordinate 132,794,243, forward strand.
CGCCAAGGCTGCGGAAAAGTAATCGCTGACGACCCATACATACATGCACGTTTGTAACGTGAGGCACGCTCTCATTGTCCGTTGTTATGCTACGGTTACCACCAAGGAAATAGGTATACAAGAGAGAAGCTAGGAGGTGGCCCGCGAGAGGACTCGTTTTGGTAATTTGCCGACGACGCAGTTGTTTGTTCATAGATTTTTATAGTTCATATATATAGTTCATAGATTAGATAGATTTTGAAATCGGACGACTGAGAATTAGTTTCTAAATCAAGTGCGTCTACATAAGAAACGGGAGTGTGTAAGTGAGAAAACTCGAATTTTGTTTTCGCTTTATCTCAATAAAATTTGATATTTTTGTAAGCATTCAGAATAAGACAAAGAAATGAACATATTCACCTATTGTAAACACTGATGCAGCTCTTCTTTTTAGAAAGAAAGTGCAAGAGGCGAGAAAAAAGGGAACTTCTTAACACCCCATTGGTGTTTTTTCCCTCTCCGTGTGGGCCGCAGAGAACTTTCCCGAACCTCACCCCTTCGACCCTGACTCTACCCCTCCCAGAGCACGCCATGCCCCTTCCTCGCCTCCGTGACCCTCAAGACCGAGGGACCCGGGTTCCCACCCCTGCGCTCACTAATTTGTCAACGGCCGTCACCCATGGACCGCGCTGTGTCAGGCGCTTGACCCTTCCCTCGCCCCTCGGCGTTCGATGACTCCACTCTTTTTCTTACTCCGCTCCCAAAGGCAGGAGAAACATTTGACAGGCATCTAGAGCACACCCCCCTCCTCCGTGTCGACGTTTTCCTTCTTCCATCCAGTTTCCCACCCCTCCCTAATGAACATTAACGAACATTTTAAAAATAGAATTTGACTACGCTCATTGGCTGGGGATACAAGAGACCCCCGTTTCGTGCCGGAGAAAATTCGTGTAAAAAGGGTTCTCTTCGGCGCAAACATTATGACAGCCAGGGTGGAGACACCCTTCGACGGCCCTGCCCACCGCTACCTTCTCCTCGAGCCGCCGCTCAGCAGCCTGTTCATCGCCCACGGAGACCGCTTGCCGCCCACAGACCTAGCCGCCGTTAGGGCAACGCCGGAGTCCACTCTTATCTTGTATCCTCTCCCGCACCTCTGCACCCATTCCCCGGCGCGGACCCTGCCAACGAGGGATCCCTGCCTTGGGACCTGCGACCCAGTTCCCCCCTTGCCTCACCCTACTCGTTCCCCTGCGTGCCAATTCGGCTTCGGCCACGAGACCCCTGTGTGGCCCGGGTCTTATTCGCGCCCGAATAAGGACAAAACGACAAAAACAAACTTTGTTGAAGTGTTTTGAGAATTGGTGTGTGTTGGTTTTTTATTTTTCTTTTAGCTTGTAGATAACTCTACTGCTATCTGTCCGAAAAGGAATCAATAAATATATTTTTTATTTTTTTAAGGGAAGGTGTTTTTTTCCTTTTTTTGTAATCCCTCCCTCTTTTCATTTTTTGTAATTCATCCCTCTCATCAATACTCGCGGAACTGCGCCGCCACCTCCTCTCCTTCCTGCCTTCACCATGGGCAAAAGAAAAGACCGTATAATATTTCTCCGCAGCTTGCTACATCAAGTTCAAAACACAGCTGTCATTTTTGACCCCCTCCGCCATATTTCTACTATATTCTCTGCTTTGAATTTACAACCTGTGCACCTGAGTCACATGACTTTTTGTCTAGTGTTACTTATAATATTTTGATGAAATCATAGTTTTCAGTTTACCACCCATGACACCAATCCATTACTTCTAATATGGTGGTTTGGTTGGGGATTTGCAGTTTTCCTAATTCCCGTTACTCCATTTGTCTCGCATGTTTCCTTCTCCTTAATGTCATTTCCCACGCGTAAACCACAAAATACTACGCTATTTATATTGCGATTAAATCAACAATATTTTGGAGATGGGTATAGAGTCTGTAATGGAAGCCAAGTAAGAATTAAAACCAGGCACTATGATATCAATTGACACAATTTTAGTTCCCCTGTTCTCTTGATAATCTTAAATGATATACATCTTTTTCGTGGAACTCATTTTAAAAATGCTGATATACTTATTGAAATACGCAAGAAAGTATCAAGATTCATTCATGGAACAATAATGGCCAAAGAAAGTGAAGAGTCGGTAGTTGCCTATCCGTGTTTTTCGGACGATGAAAATGTGTGTGGTTCTCGTTTTGAGTGTGTTGAGACTGAAGGGCCGTCGCTCGATAGTCACGGGAAGGAGGCGCATTGGCGATGCATTGAGATGCGTAATTGAGGTTATGATTAAACACATTGGTAAGCTTGAGAAATGTAACAATAACATCTTGTTTGTAAGAGACATCGATGATCTCCAATGGTTCCGAGCGTACTTTGTGCAATTTTGACATAATGAGATGAAATAAAATCACTTTGTATAATCCACACAAACTTTAATTGGTAAAACCGTACCGGTTTCATCCGGTATTATCCCCCTTGAGAATGACACGGAAGTGTTGAAACCGGCCGGGTTTTACCAATTAAAGTTTGTGTGGATTATACAAAGTGATTTTATATCATCTCAGACATTGATGACACAGAACACAGACCTATAATATTTGTTACCCCGAAGGGCGACCAATGCATATGAAAGAATGATACCAGTGAAGGGAAACTCATGATTATCATAGTTCTGTATGCTTTTTCTCTCTTTCCGCCCGCAACTGGGAGAAACATGAGAGAAAGAAATGAACACGGGAACACAAAAAAGTTGACTGTATTAAAGTAATTTAAATGGCCTTGTGCAATTCATGACTTTCCCACGTTCTCTTCTATGACTGGTGGTACTTGGCACCTTAGTCAGCAAGACGCTCTCTATCTCATATCACCAGAGCGACTGATATATCGCTCATAAACCAAGTGAAAAATGGCTCAAGACAAAGGAAAACTTCCGATAGATGTCGCGTAAAAGGAAAGCCACGAATTGCAATCTGGCAACAACTAAAAAAATTAGTGGCGTGAATACCTAACAATGTTCATCGATATTATACGGATTGTCTGTCGTTAAATATAAATAAACTTCACCCATTTGCATGAGTCAGGTGCTTCTAATCATCTAATAATTTTCCTCACCAATATATGTTGGAACTCTCTGGTTGTGGATAATATGATACAGAAGGCCCCTCTGTGGATCACAATCATGAGGCACATGAAAATAGTTTTGATCCCTGGTATAGGTCCCAAGTTTCGATTTGATCTATTGAAGACAGCCCTAATATTTCTTCTGAGTGAAAAGCAAAGACAGATCTCTTTCACAGCCCCTGAAAATAAAATCAAGCGAAATGAGAAATTTTTCAGACGGCGAAGAACTGGCAGCATTGAGCAATGAGCATAACTCTCTCACCGGTGAGTAATCCAGGTCTTGACTCAGAACTGCAATGAATTGTTGTTCCAAGGGCGCATAAAGTCACCAGAATTGCCATAAAACTCCTGTAAAAGAAAATACAAATATTAAGTTATGTATTCAACACACGTTTCAATGCTGCTTCATGTTTTTTTCTGAGATGAATTTCTGTAGTTTTCTTTTTGAAATATTAAAATCACATATCAACCGTGAGAACTGAACAATACGTTGACGTGAACGGCTCTACTCATTATTTCAAGGAAGAATTGCCTCATGGAATAACTTCATTTACTCTCAGTTTTTCAACGCATCTACGTTTGTAGTTCGTTGCAAGATACTGAAGGGGTTATGGCATCATTCCATTACCTCAATGAGGGTACTCTACGGAAGGTATTTGATCTTAAATGATGAAATATCATTCTACGTTGTACTCTTCACCTTGTAGTAGACAGCTAGTATTGATATTTGGGAGATGAAAAATCAGTCCAGGATTAAACATAGAGGGTCATTTCATAAATAATGCACAAAATTTTTTTTTACTTTCATTTTTTATTTTTACAGAATTATCTCTTTACATTCCTTCAATATAGTCTCCCTGCTTCTCAATGACCGAATCCCAACGAGTCGGAAGCCTTACTATACCATCGAGGATACCATCTTTGTTCATCTGGCGGATGGCTCGGGTAACGGCGGTAGAAAGCTCTTCAAGAGATGGAAAACGACGTCTACGCATAGGTTGTTTCAACTTTGGGAATAGGTCGAAGTCTGGTGGACTCATGTCCGGGCTGTAGGGAGGATGAGGCAGCACCTCCCAACCGTATTCGCGTAGCTTTTCGGTTACGACATGTCCAATGTGCGGACGAGCATTGTCATGGAGAATGAGTGGTCTAGCGTTGAGCAACTGAGGTCGGTTCTTGTGCATTTTTCTACGCAGATTCTACATGAAATCACGATAGTAAACTGCTGTGACACTTTTTCCACACGGACCCCTGTCTGTCATGATGATTCCTTGGTTATCGTATGCAAAGATCATCATTTGTTTGACCTTTGATTGTGCTCGTCGACATTTTTTCGGCCTTCCTGGTCTTGAATCATCGTTTATGCTAACACGACCACCACGAAAACGTTTAGACCAACGAGAAACTGTACTACGGTCCACTGTTAACTCACCACAAACCTCACTTAAAGCACTGTGGATTTCTGTCGGGTTTTTTCCACGTAAAGTTTCAATCTTAATGTATGCCCGTTGGTCTTCAATAGTCACAGTACCCGAGACACGTGCAGGCTCCATTTCAAAGTCGCGTAACTTAAAAATGCGATACACTACAAATGAATCAAAATAGCACACTTCTTCCTCAAGCTTTGAACTGCAACTGACGTATTGTTCATTGTTGCAGCGTTATCTATCCCGCAGTGGTACCAACCTATGCAATATTTATGAAATGCCCCTCGTATATACGGTGGTTATCTTACTGACTGATACCAATGAGCAATTATACATCAATGGTTATACCAATAATGCAGTGATGAAGTCAGTAGACCCGAAATAACTAGGAATTTGGATGAAGAAAATAATAATGGTCAGAAATAAGTCAATTGCTCTGAAATCGGATTCGGAACACTTGCCAGAATAAACTTCAGAACCACACAAATTGAATGCATGCATTTAGGAAATGAAACCTTAATCCTAAACCTCGCCTAGGGATCTACGGGGTTTAATCAAACGACACTGAAATTGAAATAAGTGAAACACTGAACAAACAGAAAATACTTATGGTAAATCATTACGTCAACTTTCTCTTAAAATAGGGGAAGAGGGTGGAAATTTCGAATTGGCATCTTCGTTCGAATTAATTTTCCTCGGTGCGTTGACGGAGGATTTCGGCAACCAATATTTTAAAAGTGCTACTGGAATAAGTGGTAGCTGTGCAGAGTAATTCGGCAGGGACCCAACGGACGCATCTCGGGGAATGCAGGGGGAGGAAGCCAGGTGTACCAGAAAGGCGAGCAGCAAGGGATGAGAGCAATCGGTCAAAGCACGCATCAATAGTAGTGGCAAAGCTTAAGTACTACAGGACCAATTTTCCTACAAGATATTGTTTTATTGTGCATTGTTATTAATTTATCATTCGAGTGTCCAATCTACTTGTCATTGTATTTTGGGAGAGTGATAATATACCAAGTGAACCTAAGGAACAGTGAACATAGAACATACGTGGGGAAGACAACAGAGATTTGAGATTTTATGCGTATTTCGGTGCTTTGTGTATTTGTTGTGTTTGTTTCGTTGATATTTTATTTGAGACTAATGTGTCACGTTTGCTGAATTCTATTAATACATTTTATACGCAGCCGAGTGCTTATTGGTGCCCAACCGAGCGAGTAGTACCGTCATCTTATTCTATTTTTTGGATTGTTACATCCTTTTATGTTAATTTTTAAATTAATAATTTTACGACATATTTCACTATCCCCTATGGCTCACCTGCATAATATAGTGCCATCATTTTGGTGTGAGTTACTCTTAAAAATAAATTCAAAATTGGAACTTTTTTCGAGGCGTTAGGTGTTTTCTCTTCGTACAATGCTAGAAGATGGTTATTCTACGTACCTTGAGAAATAAAGAATTTTATTTTACGGATTTTAAATTTTTCTCATGCATTTCGTTTTTATATATGATATCGAATAAGGAGATCGCCTTTCTTTTAACAAAAGATGGCATTTCCCATACGCATGGACAAAGCCAGAGGGAGGCAGCTACCTCTCCCTCCGGATCGAAACATTTCATTGCCAGTATGCTGTACGGGATCAGGTCCTATCCTATCCCTAAAACTCATCCTTACATAAATATATACAGCTACAGATGGGTCTCCTGTCCTACCCGCCCACATAGTATAAATATTGGTTACGCTCAAGCCTACTCGTATTGGTTTATAGTAATGCGTCATCATAAGTTTAGTGAGAGAAATCTACCATTTAAGGGTATGTACATATATTCTCCAGATCAGTTTCCATAAGACTATCTGTAACTGGAGGGGACTATTTTTTCGAAAACTTCTTATTCCCAATGATTACCCCGCGATGCAGGCAGTATAACTATCGAGTGTGAAAATGAAAAAATATTTCATTTATGACGTGGAAGTTAGAGTTTCATTTTCAAAATGATAACCATCCTGAGATATTCTCTATCCTGTTTTATTTAAATTGAAATAACATTTAATCCCTGGCTTTTACAAAACATTCATGCTACTACTGTAACAAAAAAAGTATACTACTGGTAAAATGTAGGATTTGTTGATCGACAGAATTACTCCTTCCCATCTTGTATCCTGTCAGGATCCTATCTAACTCGAGGATTTTCATCTTTATCTAAACCAACGATCTACCCTTCTTCATCCCGTCCATATAACCTATTCCCTTTCTTTCCCTTCCTCGCCTTCCCAACTCCCTTCCATCTGTCATAGTCTTAAGACACTTATCGTGTCTTATTACTTCATCCGGCCACACACCCTGTCTTTCCCGGACTTCATTCAGAAATATTCTCTCCTCGCCCACCGAACGAGCACTTCTTTGTTCGTCTTCCTTTCCGTCGTCTGCACTTTCTCCATTCTACTCCACATCCACATCTCAAACGCCGGCAATGTTTTCTCGTCCTCCTTTCTGAGGGTTTAATTTATGGCATCATACAACGCTACACTCGATATCAAGTTCTTCACCTGCATCTTGAAGAAAGCTCCCTTGATTTGAAATGGAAATTAGCATTGGAGTCGGTATTTTCGAAAAGTTCCTACATTTTATACATCGAGGCAATATAAACTTTTATTTTATTCAAAAACACATTAAGGCGTGCGTGGTGAAATGCTTAGGCTATGGTTTCTTTAAATTCCTTACTTACCTAGGCGGTTTTGCCCTGCTATAGCCGGAAGCTCTGTCGGAAAGTAAGAGGTCAATGAGAGGTAAATATCGCAGATAGAGGGCTGACTAAGGTTTGAGAATGTGTAATAATGCTGTAAATTGTAATTGTAATGCTGTAAATTCGTTAATTGTAAGCATTCGTTTATCTGTTTAGTCATACTCATACAATTTATGGAATTGCATTACCTCCTATATTGCCCCGCTCCGAAAATCGGATTTTGCACCATTTTCTAGGATTCGATTCCAATATACTGAATCAAATATGGGTACAAAAATGGAGGATTGAGAATATTTTATAATATTCAGAATTTATTTCGGGGAAAACACGCTGCAATGTGGCAAAAACATGCCTGGAAGGGGGACGTGGCGAGCTACCTGGTACCTATTTGGAGGAGTTTTCCGGGATAGAATTTGAGTTGATAACTTTATTCAATTAATAGGCTCTTCGAGCAAATTTTCGATTGACCATCTCGCGTTTCGCTTTCGCAGTGATTTAAACACTGCCTTATGGGCGATGTGAACCGATCTGACGGGGGAGCCAAAATGGTGATGGGGAAACTATAGATTAAAACTCACAGCATGGCCACCTGTCCCGTGGTCAGTCCTCCACGATCTTCTATGATCGAGCAGTTTTCCTCATCGACTTCCACTTTCATGTCGTCCACGGGGACTCCGAGCGCTCTGAGTTTGTCCAACTTGGGGATGACGTGGCTGAGGTGCGTCTTCAGGTCAGAAGCAGTGCACGATGACGGTATGCAGGATGCTATTCGAATAGGATCCACGATTTTAAAAACTGTGTCCCCGAAGAAGTCCTGTGAACGAAAGCGCTTATCTTGAATTGTGAAATTTGCTTTGGCATATGCCTCCAATATCCATAATGCTCTTTTTTTATGGGACGCCAGTGTTATACAGTCGATTGTATTTTCTCATGTTTACCCATCTAATGACTGCCGTTTGACATATTGCATTGAATGATTGCATTTCCGTATGTTTTGTAATTGCAAATGCATTTTTTGCACAAGTCAATATTTTTCTCTGAACTGGAGAAAAATCCATGCAGGAAGAAGTTATTCATTACGTACAATTCTTTATTCCTCTTATCTGGAGAATACTATGGTCTTTTTTTTCGTTAATTTTATAATTATGTCTCCTAATGTCGGCAGATCTTGAATATCAGGTTGTTTATTTCGTATACATGGCTTTGATATAAGAAAAACCTTATGCATACATTGCGAAGGTGTGACTATAGGAGCGTAATTGATTTCTTTGATTCTGATTTGGGAGTGGATAAAGAATTATCCGTTATAGATCGGAGCATAAAAGGAGGCTAATGTGGAACAGACCATTATATGTTCTGTGAAGTGGATCTGTGTATTAAAGGGCTCCTGGAAAGAGAAGTAAATAGTAATCAAAAGAGACCATAAGCGCAGAGGTTGTGAGAAAACGTGATCAGACCCCAGTATGGGTGCACATTTGAGTATATGCAATCTTCGATGCAGAGAATACGACAAATATATCAGTCAAGGGATTGTACTTGGTGAGTGGATGGACTTAAAAGGAATAACTGTGGAATAAGCTGGGTGTGTATTAGGGAAAAGTGTGGTATGGAAAATGAAAGGAGATGCATATTGGAATAAAGTAACGTGAACTTAGTGGGGAGCGAAAAGATAGGGATGCGCTGCAGTCAAATCTGGGGAAGAGCGAAAGACGGCCTATGACGCAATTAAAAGGCGAGTAATGAAGGGATGCGTAATTTCAATGTTTTGTAGATAAATATGTGAGAGATGCGCGCAGGGAAAACGTCGGTGTAGTGATGGAGATGTAAATGCGCGAGTCTCATTGTACGCGGATGTGTCGCTGTTTCTGAATAACCCACTGGAATTACTTATCTCCAGGGCAATTTCTATGGTGCAATAAGGAGAATGGACCAAAGGAATAATACTTGAAAGACCAAGTTATTATTTTATGATAACGAGAGTTGTCAATATGATTATTTAACTAGGGTAATCACCTCACCTTCGATTCGTAGAATGTCCCATTCGTTCCCACGTCCGACTTCCTCACCTTTAAGGTGAACGTGGTGAGGCAGTATTTTCCGAAGAAAGTCCTCGGCGATGTGTTGGGACCAGCTGGAACGTCCACCAGAGCGGATAGGCATTGGTCGAAGTGTCCCATATTGAACGAATTCCCGGCCAATAATCCGTTTGGAAACTGTCCTGAGCTGTCGAACACTGTAAAATTGAATCAAAAACCTTAAGACTCATGCCTGGAAAATGCTATTACCTGTTTTGTCCTTCAAAAGAAATATAGAAACCTTATCCTTGCATTTCATTATACGATAAAAATGAATCTGCTGCTGCGAAAGCCTTTTTCACATTCCTTAACTCACTGTGCTTGCACTAGCACTAAACTAGCAATAATTCTAGCATTCACTCTGTTATGAGGTAAGTTTTTTCCCTGTGGTTCTTTAGATTGTAGTTCCAGTTGCAATCACGATAAATGACGTATTATTCAATTCTCATTAAAATACATACTAAAATTTTTAGGATTACCTTTTTCAGAAATGTCATATTCCTTTACTAGAGTTACTCTGCTTCTAAGTTTGAGAAATGAATTGTTAAAATGATTGGAGATTTTACAATATTTGCTATATTAATACAAACTTTGGCATTTATATTGTTTTATTCCGTTCTCTGTTATTGAATATTGGATTCATATCTTATCGAATTGAAAAAAAGTCGAGTTAAATAAAATACGTTGCCCTTCATACGTTTACAGGTAAAATTCCTTGCTCAGCATCTTATCTCATTAAGTGCCCATAACAGCTTCGAGCTGGTTAAATTTTTGTCTAATAATCGTCATTTATCGCTATGTCTCGCAGAAATTACTTTCTAATATATTCCGCTCTTACTAAATTTAATCATACATACATTTATCAATCATATCACTTGATGGGAAGGCAGTGATTGTTTTATTCTTGGGCATGAGGAAATGACTTATAACTGGGGTGAAACCTTCGAACCGAATTCGAGGCTGGCTGCGTAGAAAGACGCTGGTAGCGGTGCGTTATGGAATGCTTGAAGAGTTGAAGGATTCACGGCGGAGTATTAAATGTGATATGGGGCGATGAGCAAGTTTGAGGCTGTGGTTCAGGGGAGAATGTCCCTCCAGCCAAGGACAAGGAAGAGAAGATGCAGCTAGGACGTATGCAGTGTGAAAGGATGAAGAAGCAGGAGACGTGCGGCAATGGATGGTTATAACAGTTAACCTTCATTCATCTTACCCCACCGTAACTAGGCGCACGTCACTTGCTAGAATAAACTGCTTAATACAAGTATCTTTCTCAGCTGTTGGTTATTGTCGTTGGAGTTGAATACTTACTTAGAGCTGCCCACACGCTGCCATTACGGACGGCCTCGAGGAACAGAGAACTATCGTTACGGCAGAGTCCATTTGTGACGCTGGGCGACACCGGTGCGGAGATAATCGGGAAGGAAGGAAGGATTCGTGCCTCTGCGTAGTCCACAGTGGAAAGATGGCTCAGAATATCGATCTCAGTGTTTCCTCCATTGACATGATGCGCCGCCGAAACTAAGAGTAGATTGATGATAACGGAACTCACTGGCCAATCGGGTGTTGCCATCGTGTTCATCTTTGGCCAGTTCAAGGGTTTGATGTTCCTTCGAAGAAGAAACCTGCGAATTAGTCTACCAAAATGTAAAGGAATGGACCACAGATATCGAAAGTCCTTGATATTATTATTCTTGATGTCTTTTCGAATGTTCCATTTTACAAACTAAAGTGAGAAATGGAATGGATGTCAGAGATATGATAGACAATGTGATGATACGGAGATTTATGCAGAAATTTTTCGAAAGGCAGTCAAGATGTCTAATAATGTTATGACATATCCAAGTCAATGTTTCACGATTTGCTTTTTTCGATCAAGGTCTGATCGGGCAATCTATTTCATGGGTCATAGGAAGACCAACTTATCTTTTGGTAAAGGATTCATATTAACAAAAACGTATTTGCCATTCTTGGTAATAATGATGGATTGAGTTAATTTTTTTTAATCAGACTAGTTCCTTGTTGTTCGATCCCTTTGTTTAATTATAGCGTATTTCCAAAAACTCGAGTCCAGATTTATCTGGTGACACTTGATACCATTTTCATTTATCGACTTAGGTAAAGTAATATTTCCCCATCAAAATGATCAATTGAACTGAAAATATTGTTGATGCTGCGCAGATCACAAAGATGCGATGAAATAAAAGATATGGTCTGTGATTCCATTGATAATATTTCATCTACATCAACGAAATACCGTGCAAGCCATTACTAAGGTGTGCGGCACAGTGTGGTTCCACACCAGTAATGCAGCACTCATTTCAGTTTAAATCAGAACCGCGCCCGTTCCTCCGGGTGCCAGGCGCAGAAAAAAACAGTCAGGACAACAGTGCACAGTCAGTCCAGAAATTAGGAGAGTGATACATAGACGAACATGCTACCAAACAGTACACTACCAAAGATAAAAATACTGGTTAGTATTATCCATCAGCTATCTTTTTCTTGTATTATATCGATTCAAGTGATACTATAAGAGATTCAAAACCAATAGCGTTTGCCTTAAAAGGGCTGAAATTTTCCAGCCAGCTTCCGGGTTCAGCCGAGAACACCGACATATTGGATATCTCTGATTTGAAGTCTTCGCTCAGCTCGGATTTTTCGGAGATATGACTTGCTTGGACCATCTTGTACCCCATGTGAAGCACTTTGACTTCCTTCCCAGGCCACTTTTGGTCGGATGTATCATTAATTAAGAGTACAAATTGGAATAGGAAAGTATATGTATGAAAGTGTAAACCAGTATGGATTTTACAAATAATGTAGCTTAGCACTGAACTAGTTGATTAAAAAAGTTAACCAATTTCAAGGAGGTAACGGACTAGGTTGTTATTCAAGGACCCAAATTACATAAAGGATATTGACGATCACCCGTTCTCAATAAAAAGATCTGGGGCTATTCTAAACTCGATAAAATATCGTTCGTAGCGCGAACATCAAACGAAGAACGATGAACGACGGCTAAAAGCTCAGTGTACAGAAATGAGAGAAACTGAATGTAGAAATCATTTGAGGAGGAGATTAACTAAAGTTAATGGATTCCTTTCCCATTTTTGGAGGCTCCATTTCTTGGACGAGAGAAGTGCAACGGACATCCAGCGTAGAATACAGTAAGATATAGCAAAATTCATTGTGAGAATGCAATTACTATGCTCATAGAAGGTAATATACTATGAACGAGGAAACAATGGGAAAATATACGTGTGGAGCGTTGCTTTTTACGGGACAGAAACATAGACCACTGGAAAAACAGTCCAGGAAATATTATTAGCTTTCGAAGCCAGGTGTTTGAAGAGAATGCTGATGAATGAATTGACGGATAATATAAGAAATAAAGAAGTTTACAGAAGATTAGAAGAGGAAAAGATCCTACGTAATATTACATAGAAAAGAAGAACCAAATGGGTTGGAAACACCCTGAGCCAAAACGCGTTTGTGAAGAACATAATTGAAGGCAAAACAGATGTAAAAGTCCCAATAAGAAGAACAACGGATGAAAACATATACTCATGAAATTTTACTGAAGATTAAAAATGCAACAAATTTATCTCGTAGTTAATTTCAATGAAAATATAAATTTTACCTCCACTTTAATACATCTTCAGCACAGAACTCAGACACATATTGAATATATTATATATGTGAGGTGTCAGATTTTTTTCATGATGTAGTGTCCTATGCTAGTTACGTATGATGCTATCCCTTACCTTTATACCCCAACTGACTCTCCGATATCGACCGTTGAATGAGGACTTGTGGACAGAAGGCAACACTTGTGAGCATTCCTCCTGCCAGCGTTGGAATTCGCGAGTGAAATAAAACGGTCGCTGTTTCGCAACTTGCCGCACGAAGTTGTCATTTTTTGTGCTCGGCGAAAATCATTAAATACTTTACGAATATTGGGTCAATTCTTACTTCATCCCAGTATTAGCGTCCGTTGCGAAAAAGCGACAGTCTTCGTCTCGTCGCTTTTGTACGTGGGGTCTTTTTTGCACAGTTAATTGTTCTCACCTTCGTTGTGCATGTCGGATGACTCCGTAAGGTTTAATCCGTGGATTGTCGCGGTTGACTCCAAATTACTCACCTTCAAATCAAAGAGGCATACTGAAGAACAGGAATGTGATGTAACATTCGAGTGATTTTGATCGTTGATAAGATGAGGCAAGAGCAAACTTTCATTGACAATGATAATCATGTAGGGTAAATTAGCATACATGAGAGTGACGTCATCAAAACAATACAAAAAATCAAGATTGTTAGTTTAAAAGAATTTCCACCCATATGCTAGCAGCAAATTTAAGGATAATTGTTTTTTAATCAAATGGCGAATGATCCGACATGTGGGGTTCTAAGATTATCACTCTTCTCAGTCAAAGTCTGCTTGGGCATTCTGCCGCGCCGCTGCACCCTCGGCTTCCACACTATGAGCAGTCATGGCAGACGTTCTCTCGTTCTCTGATGAACCAGGAGCACTACAGAACTTGTCTCTCTCACTTGAATTATGCGAGCATCCTAGGACTGATGCTTACCCTTTCCTTATTAAAGGATTTTTCGAAGAGGGCGATCACGCGGGCTGGGTTTTCAAATGGGGGTAATATTCTGACGACAGCAAAGCTATATTCAACACACTCACTGGTGGTTTGCACTTCAATTGAACCTAGTGAGCTATTGCAGCACTGAACCAACTGAACTTCGAACAATTTTTTGCTATACGCGCGCATTTATTCTTTCACACAAACTAAATCAATGCACTGCATGCAGGAAATACTTTTATGAGCTCTTCACAAACCAAAGGTGACTGTAAAGAAATCCATTACGGGGTCATACCATGACCATACATTGTGAAATCCCTCCTTGCCCGCCCAGAAGGCCTTAAAAGGCAGACCGTCCTCTACACCTCCAGGAAAAAGTCCCCTCCCCCCTCTTGAGAGGTTTATAGTTCGATAGTGCTTACAAACGTGAAGGAATTAAGAAAAATTACGGGATTCTCTTTCCCAATCCTCTGGTAAACTTATCCAACTACGAGGTTCATGACCAAAGTGATCGATATCTTTTGTTAGAATGGCAATCATACAAAATAATATTTAAACCCCCCTCACTCCGCCCTTAGCGTAGCAGATACCTTCACGGTAGCCTAGCAAAGGTCATTTTTTAGTCAGTACATCGACAGTTACTTTTCACTTTTTCAACATATTATATGCTAAAAGTGTGAGAACTGTCGAAATTGATCCCTTTAATATTCACCATAGCTACGCACGTTACGTAGTTTCACGCAATCGCATTAATCCCGTTGATGAATTTTTATAAATTTATGAAACTTTTTACTTGAATTCTGCTTTGATTTTACACAGCTGATTGCTGTCGGTAATTAAGGTTAGTTTGATGATCGACTGGTGCGTTTCAGTATATGAACATACAAGTATGCGCGCGCCTTTAATGATATTAACCATAAACGAAAAAGTGATCTTATATTTTCTATTGACGTTTTTTTTCCAATCTATGGATTTTAATGGTCCAAATTTATTATTGAAGCTGCTTTTAAAGAGAACAATCGAGAGGTAGTAGACTGTATTTTGATAAAAAACACAATTTTGGCAGAATTTCGAAAACTCATGATAAATGATTAAAATTGAGTGAAAACTCGACCTTAAATACTCTGAAATAACATTTTTACATCACATATTCCATAAATATCAATTTAAATGTATTAAGTGAACTATTTTCTACTAATACTAGTGAGAGTAAACATTTTAAATAATATTTCAAGAAATATGGAGGAAAAACCCTTAAAAAGTCGATAATTCCTGAAAATGTGCGTAAAAACTCATTTTTTTCAGGTTAGAGTGGAAAGCCTCAACCCTGCGCAATAATCTTGCACGTACTTCCTAGTCATAGCAAATGATTAGGTTTGGCACCCCTCGGGAAACGATTTGCGAGAAAAGCCTTTTTTCGAACCACCCTAATGTATATGGTTACCATGGTGAATGCAAAACATCTATTTCGTATGTTTGTAAGTTAAATTCAATTGATGCAATATGTAGGCTAGCATTACGAATTTATATATAACTAGCTGTGCCCGGCATGCGTTGCATTGCCTCTTTTTCTTTCTTAGCAGGCACACATATAAAAAGTACTCACTCAACAAATTCAATAGTTTCAGCCTTAAATTTGTAAACTAAACCAGTCGTGCAATAAATATTCTGAGTAAAACTTACAAAGTATGCTGCTTCCTGAACATGAAAAAAGTACACACATTGGCATGTACAAAATTCCTCCAATTGCCTACTTAAATTTGAAAAATAAAATACTCCATCCTGAATTCCCCACTGATTTTTATACTTTTCATGGTTTGACCCACAAATCTTTTCCGGAATCAAAATTGGTCCCTAAACGACTTTTAGACTCAGTCCAATGAATTCCTCGTACCTACACAGAAATTTGTAACGTACAAATGATGCCATGAATTTCCATTCCATGCCTATGCTGGGGCTTCCAAGTTAATAAAATATTATTTTGCTGAAGCAGTACCAACATTAAAGATTTTCGAGCTAAAATGTACAATTTTAGGGAAAAAGCGAAGGATATACGAAAATCGAATGCAAGAATTTAACATAATCAGACAAAGAGACCACTGCACCAAAATATATTTTACGCAAAAATAAATTACGTACCTTTTAAAACAAATAATGTCTCACTAATATGATTCTGATGCACGTGATTGAGCAACTCGTAAACGATCTGCTTCGCTTGCTTGATTGCCGCTCCTCGCTTTTTTGCGAAGCTCGCGTGCCAACACTAATATTTTGAAACGACTGGCGCTCCACCTAATGTAAAATGGATTTAATAATTCAGAAACCTTCAGGGGCGAGCGCACAACAATTCAATGGTTTCTCAATTTCTATTGGTTAAAATAAGAACATCTCTCATTGGTTAAAATAAAGATCGTATTTGAAAAATTAGGTTTGGATTATTAGCTTACCCGTCGGGCGTTGTTGCACGAAAAGTATTCGAAAGATTAAGAGGGCCTTGGGGGGGGGGGGGAGCGGCGATATTTAAAACATTTTTATACCTTCAACCTTCGAAACCTTCGCAAGAGTATACTCAACAACTTCTTAAAGTTTCTTGGAGATTCGTTAATTAAGATTTGATTTGATGTTTATTTTTGTTTGTTTATTTGGTTGTCAAGGAAAATGCGTAAAAAAATCGATTGAAAAAGAGAGAAACTTCATTCTTTCGGACATGATACCACTAATTTTAGTAGTATCATGCTTTCGGGTATGCGATAAAATGAATTTCAACTCTATATCTTTAGTTAAAGTTGTTTTAAAAAACGAAATAATTAACCGATGCACAAATTCCAATGCTTAGAATTCCTAATCGGCTCAACTAAGCAATATGAATTCCAACAGCAATAACCGGAATCTGGTTGTCAAGCGAATATGGTATTGTTGATTTCACTGAAAAATATGTGTTTCTGCAGCTACAAACGCAATTTTCAGTCAATTACGAAGTGAAAAGGATAATTAATTGACAGAATTAAAAACTTCATTTATTCAGACATTTAATTAAAAAATTCCAAATCTCTATCTTGAGCGGAAATAATTAAAAAAAGTAAAAAATGAAACCACTGCACAAAACCCGATAAGTACCGCGAACTATCTAAGGGCCCTGAGACTCCCACCTAAAGGGCCCACCTAAGAGGGCCATGGGACTTTTATGGGCCCTGAGATCATTTTAAAGTAGCCTATAACTTTCCTCCTGCCTTGAACTATTACTCGGCAAAATTTCAGCACGATAGGATTAAAACTGAGGTTAGGATTATTAGCTTACCCGTCGGGCGTTGTTGCGTGAAAAGTATTCGAAAGATTAAGAGGGCCTTGGGGAGGGAGGGGGGGCGATAATTAAAAAATTTTTATACCATAAACCTTCGCAAGAGTGTACTCAACAACTTTTCAAAGTTTCTTGACGATCGGATGAACAGTGTAGTAATGCATACAGGACACACAGACATACATTCGTTTTTATATATATAGATCAGAACATTAACATAAGGATTGTGTACGATTATTCCTCAATGCATGTAAAATATGGTACAATGTTGTCGTCAGAAGTTTTTACTGCAGCTATAATGATCATGGTGTAACAATTGGATCCTAGATTGTGTATTTATCCTAACATAATTTTAAAATTTAATAATGTTTAAACAAAATCGTCATTTCATTATAAACAGTGAAAGAGATTTAGCGCATTATGGTTGTCTTTTTATTTAGACGCAGGACCATGCGGTAACTTAAAAAAATTATTTCTTACTTTCTTGTGCATTTTAATAAATAAAACTAACCTTTCCTAGGAAATTCTCTAAATAAGTAGTTTACTTAGTAGATAAGAGAATTAGCTTGATAGCCAACATGCTGGCTCTATGTCACATGTTAATGGAAAACTATCATGCGAGCGAGTAAAGATGGAAAAATGGAAAGTCGCAGTTGGAAGCTATGGAAATGTGGATGTGGAGGAGGATGACAAAAACAAGATGGACTGACAGAAAGAGTAATGAAGAGGTGCTGAGGGAAATAAAATAAGAAAGAAGACTGATAAAAGAGATGGAGCAAAGGAAGGTTGAATTCATTGGTCACGCTCTTCGACATAATAATTTTTTAGAAAATATGATGGAGGGAAAGGTGCTCGGCAAGAGAAGCAGAGAAAGGCCAAGAAAGAAGTTCGTAGATGATGTACGAAGTACGTTGGGATTAAAAACTTATGTTAATCTGAAGAGACCTGCAGTATGTACACAGGGACACATGGCTGAAGAGACAAGGCTTAGCCTTTAGATGATGATGATCAGCAGCAAACCGTGGAAAAACATTGTCAATTTACTCAGTGATTTGCAATTGCCATAATCCGGGGTGAAGATGGTACTAACGCAAAAATTGTGTATCTGGAAGGAATTGGCAAACTATAGGTTGTAGATCTCTCCATGTTTTCAGGGATTTTTCCGCGTCAGTTGTCAAACAACTGACGCGGAAGAAATCCAGGAAAACATGGAGAGATCTACATTCCAGCTCCGCGGAAATCTGAGAACCAACATAAAACTATCGGTTGGTCCATGTACTGAAAAATTGTTGGCATTACCAGATAATACCTAAAAGTCTCAAACTTTGATTCCGAGTTTTACCTCCAGTTGGTTACACAATCTTTTTCTTCAGTCTCAGTGTTTGTGCCGTCCTGGTTAATAATATCGCCGAGTATTTTTCCTCGCTAAAGAAACTATGTTAGAGTAATAAAACGTTGAGAGCACTTAAATACATGTTTTATATTTCATAAAACGTCAAAAAAGTGCAGCTAGCGGGGTGACATGGTACATCAAAGTTTTATACTTGTAACATGTTTTCGTAGTTCTAGGTCTGATTCACTGGATGTCACACACTTACCAAAGAAAAGAAGTTGAACATAACTGCCGGTACCTTGCGGAAAAGAAGTAGATATTTTTTTATTTTTCAAAAAATGTTATTTATTTTTTCTCACACTCCCGAAAACAGCGCATCAAAGGCCTTTTATATCGGGTTTTTTAAATTTATTTTATATTAACATTAATAATCGACGAACAACAACACCCATGTATTGAGTGGTGAAAAACTACTCTGGCGGGATTCGAACCCACGACCCTAGGACTGGAAAGTGAGGACTTAACCCCGCCGCCACCGGGGCCGACATTGTTGATAATATTATCACAAACTGAAAGATACCATGTCAATTTCCACACAGTTTTATTACACAGACCTAGATTTCGACTAACTTGAGTCATTTTCCAATTAATTTTTGCGTACTTATATATGTTTAAACATGGAAATTTTTGCCACATAATAAACATCTATAAGCTTAAAAAATGAGCCGGTGTAAATACCTTGTTAATCTCATAAATTTGTCAAAGCCTACGCTGGAGTGACAGACTGTGGAAATTGACAAATTATCTATCATTTTGTAATGATGTTATTACCAATGAAAACTTGGAAACTTGAGGACGCAATCAAGGTGATCACCACCAAAATATGCAAATAAGATGGGGATGGTTTTGACAAGTGGCCAATACTTTACAATGGAAAAGCTAATTAGCACAAGAGAGCTACTAATGGGTTTCTCGAGAACAATGAGCCTGTAGAAGAAGTCCGGGCATGAGAATAATTGGGTGAATTTGAAAGAGAAGTGAATTTCTACGAATTAACAACGAAAAACTTTGGTGTACCCGACTTCGCGGGGAGAAGATAGCTCTTTTAGCAAAGTTAGCTCTTTTTAAGCTTAGAGTATTTGGAGTTATAAAGTGCACATAGAAACGTAATTTGTAAAGTTTCATCAGTAAATACTTCATTGAATAAAATAGAAAATTGAGTGCAAGAGACCTAAAAACCTCAAAAACTGTAGCGGATTCATCCCAGTTCACAATAGTATAAGTCCTGAACTTAAACAGAAAAGTCAACTGACGAATGTTGCAGCTCAATTCCGACTATTTTTACACCATTATACGAGTAACATCTTTTCAAACCATTCGATTGAGGGTTGTCTTTTTTATGCCTGATTTAAAAAAATGTATTCTACCGGTAGAGGTAGGTATTGTTGAATGTTGAGAATCTCTCCCCTGTTTTCTACACATTCAGAGGCCTAACTACCTCTAGTATATCCTTTTTCGCCTCTGCATACGATCTACCCTTCTTCATCCCGTCCATAAAACCCTTTCTCCTTCTATCCCTACCTCGCTTGCTTTAGGGTGAGGGAAATGCGTTTACGCAGACCTGGCATAGGTGGACTGGCCAGGTACTGTGGGACTCGCCCTCGTAAGGGAATACCCACTAAAACCCCCCTTCCTTATTGCGCCGTGCGACGGCGGCTACATCCCTCCCTTCGGACTTCCTCTCATCTCAGCTCTTCATCCGACGCCGGTCTTTATGCGCCATCTCCATCTGCTGGTAGATCGATTGAAGAATCTCCATTCTGCTACTCCCCCGATGATCACACGGCTAGAAATCACCTTCAAATCGTCTTTGTTTACGATTTTCTTTTCGATGAGCTCCCTCGCCGACTGGTAACTCCATATTCCTCGATTGGTAATGGTTGCTGCTAGCGTGTTAAGTTCTTCCAGATGATTTTCTTCTTTGATCTTCCTCTTGAGTTCTTCATTGCTGTCACACTTCTTCTTCTTCGCGTAGTTGGCCTGGTCCGGTTCTACTTGTTCACCGATTACCTGCGCATCAATTATGTATCCTACATTCTCTTTGTGAGCAATTAGACCTGGGACAAATCGTCCTGTAGGTGTCGTATTCGCTTTTTCCATTTCCGTGACGACTCCCTTATTTTCCAGACCCCTCTTCGGATATTTCGTTACAGCGTCATGACGTTTTATCCTTAGGCCGTGGGTTCGATGGCAGTTTTGCTGGACGTGATTCATGGTTTCAATGACATTACAGCCTGCCCTGCAATACCTGTTCTCAATTCGTCCTCTAGACGTCCTCGATTTCGTAGGTAGGGCATTGATCTTAAGTTTGCAGTAATATATATAGTCCCGTCCGCTTAAAAACCTAGTACCATCCGATATCCATTGATTCTGAGAAGGGATCTTCTTCGAGTGCTTAAGAGCATTCCCATCGACGGATTTATGTAGTAGTCCGGCCCACCACTTTTTAATTTCATTACCGGACGTAAATTCGTGGCCACCTTCCGCCTGCAGCCGTCGTTTTTCAATGGATTTTTCAGTCGCGAAGAATTCATCCGGGGTCCTGTTTGTGATGTACGTAGATTTCATTAAGCCTTTAATCCTGTCTAATCGTCGCAGGGGGATACTCCATCGGAATGCGAGGATCCCCAATCCGCCGTCTTCTGGATCGGCATGAAAGAAGGCATTAGGTTTATCTTTAGGCAATATAAGCCATTTCCGGAGGGCCCTCCTTATTTCACAGTCTAGTGACCTAAGTGTATCAAGATGTATGTTTCCAGCAGTCAGTTGGTACTGGAACGCCGGCATGATTAAATTTCTCAGGGCCCACACTCTCTGCTGGGGCTCCAAGGGAGCCCGTGTGAGATTCTCAATCTTCTTCAAGAGATCGTCACGTGGTTGGATCTTGATTCTTCCCTCAGTCGTAAATGAAATACCTAAGTAATTCCATTTTTCCAGTCGGTTCAAGGCGGGCAGGACACTTCCCTGGACGGTGAACGTTGTCTTCTTGTCGACCGCAGACTTCTTTTCCTTCGATCTTGTTTTGAGCGCGATCGTATGACACTTAGCCGCGTTGATGAGTAGTCTATGGGAGGCCAAATAATCCGTAGAGATATTCAATAAAGTTTGTAATCCAATCTTGGATTCAGTGAGGAGTTCCAAATCATCAGCAATGTCCCCGTCATCAACTCCCTTCTATTATTAAACGCCTCCTTAGCTAGCGCTGCTCTCTTCCTTTGTCTTTGCTACTATGCTCGTTTTCCTATAGCGTGCTACCTGTAATTAAACTGTTCTACTTGCTCTAGTTTGTGTCCTCCAACTTTAATCACAAGCTTCGCTTTCTTTGTCCTAGAGAATCTCATTACTTTTATTATCTTATGATTTGTCTTCATTCCGAATATTTATACAGACATACATGCCAATCACGCCGTTCCCTTCCGGGGTAGGCACAGTCACTAAGTTTCACTCATAAATACATATTTGTACATCTAACTCTGCTCCAATAATTTCCTCTATACTGACCTATCCTTGCAAATCTCTTTTGCCTCATTTACCCCCATACACTGCTTCATACACGCCCTCCTGTTTTTAAGACTCATAATATTCCTCCTTTGTCAAGAGTTTCCTCAACCACATTCAACCACAACTTTCTCAGCCTACCTCTACCTCTCGCACCATTCATTTCACTCTTATATATCTGTTTCGTCATTCAACTCTTGACTTTGACCAACGCCTGATCGTCCGCGAATCTAACCACTTTAACAGTTTAACAGATGCCCTCCCACTTTGATTCCAATCTCAAGTTCTTCTCATGCCTGTCTTACCATTTCCTCAGCATAAATGTTGAAATGCAATGGTGTCAACGGGCACCCTTGCGTTACCCCTCCAATAATTGCCCATCCTGATTCACCATCAGCAACCCGCACTTGCACCCTTTGGGTCATATAGAAGTTACGGATTAATCTTCTGTCTCTCCAGTCTATTCACATGTTCGAGTATTTCTGTTAGTTTATACCAGTTTACCCTGTCAGAGGCGTTTTCAAAATCAATAAAGCATGCGAAAATGTCCTGGTTATACTCTATGTTTCTCTCTATATGTGTACTCATCACCGCTATCGCATCCCGAGTTGACCTTTCCTTCCGGAACCCAAACTGGTTGTCGCCCAAGTAGTTTTGGGCCTCACTCTCGTACCTTCTATTGATTATTCGAAGTAAAACTTTGGCTGCGTGTGAAATCAGACTAATTGTTCTATTGTCCTCGCATTCTGATGCATTCTTCTTTTTCGGGATAGGAATCAATACTGTTTTCATGAAGTCCTCTGGCCATACTCCTACCTCGTAGATCCTACGTATTAGTTCGAAAAAAGCATGTCTACCTTTACTTCCTAACCTTTTAAGAAACTCCGAGGGTATGTTATCTACTCCTACAGATTTTCTTGCCTTCAACTCTTTCAGTGCTTTCTCTTTGTCACTGTCCTTGACCAGAGGTCATCTTCATCTAGAGTTCACTCATCCTCTATATCTAAATTAGTTGGTACACTATCGCTGTCATACAGCTCCTCCACATATTCTCGCCATCTTTCTTGGATATGTTCCTGCTCGATTAATATTCTACCTTTCCGCCAATGGTCCTTCGCCCGATCGGTTTTTTGCCGCAGTTGATTATTTAGCTCCTTGTATTTCACCTTACCTATGTCGGTTTTGACATTTTTCCAATTCCTTCTCTCCTACATTTTCATTTCTTCCGTAACCCACTGCTTCTTTACTTTCCTCAATTCCGCTGCTCCTATTGTTTTCTCGGCCGCTCTTACATTGCTTGTTTTAATATTCTCCCACTTTTCCTCGATTGTTCCTGCTTCTTTCGCTTCTTTTATTTTCTCATCCACTATCTCTTGAAATTCCCTCCTTTTCACCCCTTTCAACGCTTCCAGGTTTCACCTCTTCATCCTCCTGCTTTTATTTAGCTTTTTGAATCTAACCTCACAATTCATCATGACCAAATTATGATCCGAATCTGCATCAGGCCCCGGATAACTCCGCGAAATCTTCACACTGTTCCTAAATCTTTGTCTCACCATGATATAGTCAGTTTTGTAACTCCCAGTGTCTCCCGGCATTTTCCATGAGGACCTCTTCCTGCGATGGTGTTTAAATCAAAAGTTTGTAACATTAAATTTATTTCTCCTACAAAATTCAACTTCCTTCTCTCCGCAATCATTTCTCGTTCCTAATCCAAACTCTCCCACTTCATACCCATCTCTCCCTTCCCCCACTACTGCGTTCCAGTCGCCCATTACTATTAGATTTTTCTTACCCGGCACTTCTCTGATTATCTCCTCTATCCATTCATACACCCCATCCACCTCTTCCTCCCTATGATTGCTTGTAGACATGTACACCTGGACCAATACGAAATTCATTGGGCGTGCTTTTATTTCTACAACTAGTATCCTGTCGCTCACCTGTTCAATATTTACTACCCTCCTCCCCAATTTTGCGTTCAATACTATGGCTACCCCACGTTGACTCTCAACCCCGCCACTATAGATTACCCTGTAACTATCACTCCAATAGTCCCCGCTGTCCTTCCATCTCACCTCGCACAGCCCAAAGGCATCTATTTTCCCTCTATCCATTTCCCGTTTAATATTTTCCAGCTTCCCAGCCCTCATCATTGTATTAACGTTCCAAGTTCCTATTTTTATCGGTACTTTCCTTTTCATCTTATCCTCCTTGGTCCTTGTATCCTGTGATCACTGTGTTGTGCATGGATTTCGTGTGATGACGACCTCGGGGGCCTTGCCTCCCCCGATGCTGCGCCCGACACGCGACCCGTCATTAGTCGGCGTCCCGTAGTGGCCAGGATACTATTTCTCTTTGAGCGACATTCATATTTCTGGGTAGTATAATAATCGAGAGATGACTCCCACTTTCCAACAGTGTGTTTCACGTGACACTATCACGCTACTGCCTTTCGTCTGGCTCCTATCCTTCGACCTATCTGGCATGGGTGGCCCTACCGGGAGCAATATAAATTGCCCTCGCCAGTCCAGCTCTAGGGGTCATTGGAACGCGCAAGCCCTTCCAAGATTGTAGTCCGCGGAAAGGCGATGCCCGATATCCTTACTTTTTTAATCACGTTGTACGTCTCACCCTTTCGCTGGACGAGACGAATGTACGTGATAGGGAGTCCTCCGACAGACACCACCCGGTTTATCTCTGTCAACTCTCTTATCTCATTTTCATTTCCCTTGCTTAGATCTTGTCCTGAGCTTCGATTTTTCCCCTCTTAGCTAGGGATACACACTTTGTATTAATTCACTGGTATTCGAGTAGGAATCTACCACTCTATAGAGTACCTGGGTACCTGAATGATTGCGTGAGTGTTCAAATGAATACCTGCTCTACCTACCGCGATGAAGACCCAAATACCTGCGTGAATACTATTGAATACGAGTACACAAATCGAAAGTGCCGGCGAATACTGAGTACTCATTCGACCACGCGGGTAGTCTTAACTCTCGCATGACACATCACTGCGTCGCCGCCTAGGGGCACCTAAGGGAACCAGATGGAAGGCCGAGTTTTCAGGGGTGGCCATTCGACCATTTCGATCGAGTAATTACCAGAGAACTGGACGCTCCTAAATAAACAGTCTTGACTAGTGGTCCCCAAACTTCGTTGTCAATAGGTCCTCCCTCTATCTTGAATATTTCTTCATCATTCCTCATATTAATTATCTGAGTCATGCGTTGCGTAATGATGTACAATGTCACTGTGTTTGCACAATTTTAATGCCGATCTAGTGTTAAATAAAATGCGATATTTTCATCCATTGTATTTTGCAAATTTTTCTTGATTTTTGCTTTTGAGAATTATTATGCGTCTCTTCTCTTTAAAAAGTGGGCTACATAATAAATGTATTTTTGACCTAATTGGTCATTCCGCGACCTGACTCAACTTCGCCTGGACCCACCTAAGTGTCGCGACGCATAGATAGATAGGGAGCCATTTCCCCAGACAAAAGATTTCCATACGCCTTTGGGGGGACTCGCCGATAGGAGCAGGCTCATAGTCACTTTCCATCTAGAGACCCAATAGTCAAAGGATAGCCGAAGAGACCAGCGTGTACTATCTCATGAAACCTCTTGTTGCACTTACGGTGGCATAAACCAGAAGTATAGCTTTAAATTCTATTGAGGCACAAAAGTGTTCTCTTTGATTGTAAATTATTATATTAATTACCTGAGACTTATCTGGCATTGTTCACTCAGGAAAAAAGATAAAAGCTCTGGGGGGGGGGGAGATGATGAAATAATGTGTACAAAAATTAATGCAAATGATGAGCCTCCCCAGAAGAAAAATGCGATTTTTAGTCATTTTCCGGAGGAACTGGGTCACGTTCCAGAGAAAGTAAAATTGGATGAGATTTATGTGTATTTAATTACCCAAGACTAGTGAAAGTCAAAACCCCCTCATACACTGGAAATGCTATCATTTAAATCTCCCAAAACTTACAAAGCTTGAAAATATATACCTGTTTGCCGGATCGAGCGACAAGCGTCGCCTCGTAGCGGGTTATATGGCTTCGTGGAAATATTATGAGAAACGATAGA
Organism: Ceriagrion tenellum; assembly: GCA_963169105.1. Taxonomy (NCBI): domain Eukaryota; kingdom Metazoa; phylum Arthropoda; class Insecta; order Odonata; family Coenagrionidae; genus Ceriagrion; species Ceriagrion tenellum. The sequence goes on from OY720640.1 coordinate 132,820,496, forward strand.
TCTCTTCTGACGCCGCAGAATGCCAAGCAGGCGATTTCCATCCCAATCAACTCTTCAGTGTAATTCCATTTATTTGTATGTAAATCTAGTAAATATTTGAAAAATGCTTTATTTTTGTGAAACATTTGCTTCAGATCTTTTTATTATTTTCAAAATTTTACAATGGAAAAAAATGTGTGTACATATAAATTAAGCATAAAAACATGTGTAATCGTGCATATATTAAGTATTGGTTACTTTTTAACGTTGAAGGTTTGACTGAACGAAATTTAGGATAACAGATTTCTTGGGTTTTCCGTAACATAGAAGTGCTAGTTGCGGAGGAGAGGCAGCATGGTGTCCTATTCAACCCCATCTTTACTTTGAATGGCTCTCGTCTTCCTATACTTGACAGTTTCCACTGCTCTGCATTTCCTTCCAGATGAAAGTGATGAGTTATATTGCCCATGTTATGCAATTAAAAGATTAGCCGCGCTGCCAACGACCAAATGCATTGTTTCAAGGGCTCATATTTTTTCTTGAGCTTCGGAACTCTCTTTTGTAACCTTACGGTTGAATGGAACCCTTATAGGTCCCTCGTGAAGTCACGTTAGAGAGACGAATTTCACCTTGCATTATTGATTACTCCATCGTTTCCTCTGGCGTGTTCTTCAATTCCTTGGTGCCTGTTTGCTGTATTTCGCGGACAACCTTTGAGCCTGTAAAATACACATATTGTGAATTTTGACTTCAGCCAACTGAATGTGTTTGGTTCTGAGGGTAATAAGTTTCAAATTGTAGTTTTATTTTGAATTATTTCAAATTTTACTCAGCAGACGGTGCAACTTTCATTCATCACATCAAGAGATCTTAATCTAAAATATCAGTAAGAGACTCGGCGAAATGCATTAATGGCTTTATTTTACCATGTCCGCGTCTGAGAGAGTATCCTCTTAAGTAATGAAATGCGCCATTATGAAATCATTTGACTTGTCCCGGATTATATTTGCACCCTTGCTCAAGACCGCGTGTGAAGTCATTTGAGCAATTCGCAGCGGAATTGGTTGAAAATTTTAGTCATTATCAAAAAACAATGTTGGGATTTTCCTTCAAGGTAAAAGTTTGTCAAGTACGACGAAGTCTCTTCTGCTAAAATGTGAACAGGAGACGAAAACATCTAATTCACATGAATTTCCTCTGAAATTTGGATTCATATAAAATCGGTACCTGGTGCCAAACACACGTCATCGATAATTTTAACAGCTATGTCGTTTTGAATCCTGAGTGAGAATCCTGGTGACGTCGTATTATTATTTTACTAGCGAATTTCATCTGCTTGGCGGATATCAGAAGCAGTGATTCAAGTTAAATACTAACTATTTGTTTTGATTTCACGAGGCACAAATAAATCATTAGATATAGAAATCCGACTCTTATATATTTAAACGAAGATTGTTGCGTACAGTATGAAGGCACCCAATGGAGGTGTATTACTTTATAGTAATGGAATAATTTCCCGAGAAATTTCACGTGCGTTTCACGTTCACGTAATTCCCATGCATGCATTTATTTCGTCGCCTAGAGTAAACTTTACAATCTTCATTTTCCCATCTATATTTCGAGTAAGCCAACTCTCTCTCTCTCTCTTAATAAGATCTTAAGCCTGTAAGCAGCTCAACAAATCTGCTTCAATCATGTTATTACTTTGAATTATTAGGAAATATTGATGGTAAAGCTAATTATAGCTAATGAGATTAATTTAAAAGAGTATGTTAAGCAAAAAACCTGAATTTCTTCGTTTTATGCTATATAAGGTATATTAATTATCAAAAAGAGTTACTTACCATCGTTTGGAATGATAATTTCCGTCAAATTTACCATTGGGAATTCAACTAGCATTGATAAGGCAAATGCTAGCAGGAAAGCAAAAATTATGTCAGCCAAAGCCATTTGTACCTGAGGAGAAAATAGCCTGATAAATAAGTTTCTAGGGCTACTTCATGAAATTTGACCTTATACTTATGCATGGAATTTTTCATCAGGGATAGTTCCCGTTTCTTTTGCTATGTAGAAGCCTGTTAACTTTGTATTTGGAACTTTGTGTTTGGGAAAGTCGACGACAGTCATGCTCTCTCGACAACTTCAGCTCAAGTCAACTAGTGTATTGGCCAGTCGACTTTCAAAGTCGGAGTGTCCAATGTCGAAGTCTAAAGTCGACTTTTGCGGAACGATTCCAGTTCTACGCGCGCCCGGCAACTTGGGTGGCATGCGCTCTCTTTGTGTCGTATCTCAGAAACTACTCCGCAGAAATGGAAAATATTCGATGGAGCATATCAACAATATGATGAAACGTTTTTAATAACAGGAAAGGAATTAAAAACACCCTAGTGGTTCGTAATCGTCAGGAATGACCGGAAAACAGGAAATATGGAGAAATATAATAACTTTAGGTGCTATGCGGCACGTCTTCTTCTTCTCCGATGGAAATATTTTACATATTTTATTTCTTAACCCAATAGCACCAATCAGTGTATGTTCCACAAGAAATTTGGATTTCCGAAAAATAAAGACCACTATAATGTGTCGCGCCGCCGCCGGAGTTTTTGATGGCGTCGGCGTGGCGGCTCGCCGCAAGGTTTGACTCGGCGGCGTCGGAGCGGCGCCCATCTCTATTATGGAGGCTGCGGGAGGGCATTCATCTGATTTTTGGTAAAAAAAACTGACGAATTGACAAAGCTGAGAGTGCTGGCGCGTCGTTGCGGTGCAAGAACCATGAGTTGTCTCGCTACAACTCTTGTCTCTTTTTGCAGATTTTTTCACGTAACCGTTGCAAAACGCCTTGACAGTACACACGATTCACTGTTTCACCTTGAGGCAAGAATTCAAAATACGCAATTCCATTAAAGTCGAAAAAAACAGCGAGAATCACTTTGATATTGGATCGAGACTGACGTGCTTTCTTGGGGCGTGGAGATCCTTTGCCAATCCATTGTGATGATTGAACTTATGTCTCAATGTCATAGCAATTAACCAGCTTTTGTCTCCCGTTACGATCCTTTGCATGAATGTTTGATCGTCATTGGCTTGTTCAAGGAGTTACCGACAATCGTCAACTCGATTTTCTTTCTGTTGTTCTGTCATCAAACGAGAAACAAACTTTGCTGCAACTCGATGCATGGTCAATTTTTCCGTCAAAATTTCATGGCATTACCCAGTTTAGATGCTAACTTCTTCTGCAATTTCTCTGACAGTCAATCGACGATTTACACGCACCATATCGTTGATTTTCTGAACGTGTGAGTAAGCAGTTGAAGTGAAAGGCCTTCCTGGTCGAGGATCACCTTCAATTGACTGACGACCACTTTTAAATCGTGAAAACTATTTGTAACATTGCGCACGACCCAGAGCATCATCTCCGTAAGCTTGTTTCAAAAGTTGAAACGTTTCTGTAAAAGTTTTCCCAGTTTCACGCTAAATTTTACGTTGCATCGTTGCTCCAAAAAATCACACATTTCAAAAATTGCCACTAACACTTAAACAGTGCACCGAAATAATAATTTCACGAAAACTGAAGGAGATATCAACTATCCAAAAACATGCGGTTACAAAGGAGGTAATGCGCAAGGCAGTGCTGTCAACCGCATATCACTAAATATCTCCGTTGGCGTGTAATTTAAAATGGTCGGTTATTTTCTGATCAGACCTCGTATTTTTCTCACCTCCCTAGCGTATCAATTGCTTGTAAACATAAGCTGCTGGTTTATCGTGGAAAGTTGGTTTTCTTGCCACACTAAAATTTATAACATCATGGAGAACATTTGCCCTAATTTCCCTGTTTCCTCAATGTCTTCTTATCGTTTCAGATCTCTATCCGTCATTTTAGGTCAGGTAACTGGATAATATTCACGGCTAATCACTAATTCAATTTACAAGTAATGACACATGGTAGCGTTGCACCGATTTCTCTAAGTAAGTAATATTACAGGGGTGACATCATGTCCCTGAGATATCCTGTATTCATAGCGACAGAGTCGGAACGTCTTAGTTATATCGAAATGTCCGGGTGAACGACTTTCCAGGTCATTAGACGCCCCAATCTATTTTTTTTTAATTTTCGTCTTGAAATTTACTATCTTCACAATTTATGTGGAGCTGATGTATTTAGGGTGAAATAATGGTATAATGGTGGTGTAATTTCCGAACAGATGGTTACAAAAATTCTTTCTTTCCATACAAAATAAGTGGCCATAGTATAAACTGTGATCCTCTCAATACTCTCTCAAAACACACTTCACCATTCAACTTCTCTGCAAAATTTTCCTTTAAACGACTGGTGTCCTAACAGCCCCTGCCACGCGCCCATGCGGCGGCTGGCGTGGTAGTATTTAATTGTCCAAAAACTAAAATAATCACGTTTAGGAAATTCATTCCCAAATGTCGACCGGCAAATAAATCGATAAAATGTGTGTCCTCGAGATGTATTCAGAATATTTTATGCACTCCGCCAATTGGGAATAAATCGGCAATTACGTGCTCTACTGCAGTGATAAATGCATAAAATGATGCACAGCTGAAATAATTAGTATCGGTAATTGAATGGTAGAATATCAGGGCGTGGTCTCTCTCTCTCTCTCTCTCTCTCTCTTTGATCTTAGGCACGCTCACGGAACATGTGTGACGAAAATTGGTTTTCACGAAGGCGTCCTTTGCTGTGTGGTGTCCTATCTTATTCTCTTTACGATACTTCACTCTCAGTGCAGCTGTTTGATAGCCCCTCTTCTGCTCTCCGGTCTTAATTAGAAAGGACTTTTTTAGGGTTTCGTAAAATAGCTGCTGAGTTTCTTTCACGAGGTCACCCGCAAACATACAGATTGGGTTTTTTTAGAGAGACGAAACCAGACTAGGGAACTCGACTTGGTGTTATTTGGCATATTAAAAGCCCTTATGAAATAGAATAATAGAAAGTACAAAAACTGATCTTTGACCAACAGTGTACCCTGAGGCGTGACTTATTTTTCTCGGATTTTCAATGTCAACCTTTCAAAATTAGCTGAGAAGCGAAGAAACGATATCCTGAAAATTTCGGCTCGATTAGTTACAATTTGGAGGTCGCTGAAGAGACATCAATGGAACGACCTTCAACTTTCCCTCGCTCACATTTTTACGCACAAGCAGCTGTTTTTCGCGAATAAAATTGTTTTGCGGGCGCCACTGTCGCGCGCCCCAACTCATGACGCCGCGCCATTTCCACGCGGTCCGCAGTACCCGCCATTTGATTCCTCCTCATGCGCCCTTCATGAAGACCTACGCCCTCCCGAGCTAGAGTCAAGGAGGAGACTCCCTCGAGTCACAGGCACAGACTGCCACTCACACTTGGAATGTTACAATCCTTACATGACCGGTTTTGAACTCTAATTTACGACTTATTAAGTTGTCATTCACTTGGAAACTAAATTTAACTCCTATTTCATCATTTACTTGCGTGCGATTGCGTGGGACGCACTGCATACGATATAGAACCCAGCATTCCTCGATTGCAATCGGAGTCGAAGCCGGCAGAGATTCGAAGGCATACACTTTTATTTAATTGTCTTAAACTAAATGAGAAAATGGTTTAGCATTGAAAATTACTTCTCAAACTTGTAAATTAGTGCATCAGAACTGTACGATTAACAAAAGATCTTACCGAGTTTTATAAGTCTATCACTCACCATGGGAGTATTTCAACGAACAATGAGAAAGTCCAAGTTCATGTTACGATTGCAGACGACACTGCTCTTTATAGGCGGAAATACGTCTTCAATAGTTTTTTGATGGTAAGCGGCGCCGGGAAGCAAATGCTAGAAACATCCTCATTAGATACTATACTCTCAATTAAAGTCTGCATCAAATTGTTATTAGCGTCCTTAGCATGATCATGTACCTCGTGAAAACCCTTCGACTAATCTCAAATGCTTCAATAGTTACTGTTTTTAAGGCATGTATCCATATTCGTTGCCTAAAGATCTTTTGGAAAGTTAAATATTCGAACGAAAGACAGACCATTTTTCATGATTAAATCTACCAGCTCTAATCTATTGCACTCATCTATATTCGGAATGCGTCTGTCGTTAGTAGAATGAATTAGTTAGTTGCGTTAGTTAGTTAGTTAATGCGTTGGTAGAATGAATTAGTTAATTCTTTCATTGTTAAATGTGTATAAAAGTTCATTTTTAAATGGACATGCATTGCCATAAAATAATTACAGACTCGCTTAGATACCCCAAGTGCCCGCATAATTAATTAAGGAAATGGGTATGATTAACTGACAACTCTCCTAATCTATTTGATTCCATTAATAATATTCAAATAATTTCTTAATGCCCCCCGGAGCATGTGTGGTCGTGACCCTGAAAAAATATACCCTAAAACAAAGAAACTAATCACAGCTATAAGTGATCTGTGTTCACGTGCGAAACACACAAAACATATGCGGCACAGCATTAAAGAAACTAGGATTTGTCAAGCGTATCGTAGGAAGGTCCTCGGATGAAAAATTAAAAGACGTGCTATTTTTCTCCGGTTAGGCCACACCACGAGCATTTGGGACCCTGGACAGAAAGATTTAACCAAATAAAATTAATAAAATTCAAAGGAAAGCAGCGCGCTTCGTTAAAAACTGCTACGAGCGTACATATAGGGTCCCACAACTTTTAGAGGGATTAAGGTGGGAGTCCCTAGAGACTCGAAGGCTACACCTTACATCTTTTCACGGCTGGTGTCCTAACACTCCCTGCTACACGCCCATGCGGCGGTTCGCAGAGCAGTATGTAGATATAGGTGTAATCACAACGGATTCTTTATGATTTTCAGAAGTTTTGTGACATGAAAATAGATGCCTTACACGTACCACGTTAAAATACGAAAACTGTTGCGCAGTTCTTATCATGGCGATATCGTGAATTTGTAGAAGTATATGAAGTAGGTAGGCGCAATATGTTAGCCTTCCTAGAGGCCAAAATATCCTCCACGAGAGAATCCTCATGATGAACCCTGTAAGAAAAAACAGGAATGGTTTATTTTATCTTGATTGAATCATATAAATTGTGCAACATATGTCTACAATGATTATAAGGAAGGAAAAGGTACGGTTATAACTTTCATTTTTCGTTGTCATCATTGAGCTTGGTTCATTTATTGCACGAGGATTGATACTTTCATGTGAAGCTAGATTAATTACGGACCATAATCCTTGGAATATTTAAACCAAATATTATATCACAAGCCAAGGGAAAAGTATAAACATTTGCGTGCATTAGTTGAAGTTTTTGTAAGTAATGAACAAGTGAGTGAGCTTATTCGGAGCCATCATATTTTTCTGTATGAAAGCAACATAATATGGGTTAGTAGATAGTAAGAATATGCGCAATACATTAAATCAATATTAAAGTCAATCCATAATGTTGTTTTTATTAATAATAAGTGCCTGAGTGCCACCTGGGTAGGTGATAAAGTATCAATTTTATTAATATATTTTGACTGTTTGAAAACTAAAGCGCTTACTTTTCATCTCTATAGTTATTTATATAATCCCTGGAATAAACTCGCCTCATTCGGCATACTAAATATATTCAACGCTATCCGGCGAGATATTGTGGAAAATCATCATGAATTTTAAAAGGAAAAACTTTGTAGTCCACATTACAAAGTTTTTCTGCCATACTAAATGATATCAATTAACTATCAGCAAATAGAAATACCCTATTCATTATTCCATTAGGTAGGTTTCCGGGATTCGTCCGCGTTGATATCTTGAAAGTTGGCCATGGCCCTGAAACCTGCCTAATGGAATTCTTAATCGCCGCGAAAAACTTCGACAAAAAAATACCCTGTTTATGTTGTAATTCAAACTTAAACTCATGATTGTAGTCATGAATATTAATTTCTATTTAATGCCCCAAACATGCTTATTGTAAAGTTTTCAACTACTCTGTTGTAAAAAGCTTACGTGTTTAAGTAATTATTTTGATCGAATTCAACAGCTTGACACAAAAAATTCGACCGCATCTGTTGTTCACCTGTAAGGATGCAACCTCCTGGCAAGTTACGATACTTTCGTCAGCGCACATTGTTCGATTCTACATCGGAGGCTTTCAGATCGTCGATTGAAAATTGGACTCAATATTTTATGTAAATTGGAAACTAATTTATTTTCCTATGAAGTTATTAATATCTTACGAACGCCAACATACTGGCTTTGATCAGATCACGAGAATGAAATGAGGGAAATAAACTGCAGAACAGAAATGTTTAAAATGTCGTGCTTCCCACAATCGATAAGACACCATAATAGCTGCGTTAAGATTTTGAGGTAGGTTAGTTGACAGGTAGTGTAGCTGATTAATTGATGTGCTCACGAATGCTTGATTCTAAATCTGCCGTAAGTGCTAACATCATGTTTAGCATGTTCCCTGCATGACTCTTACATCACGTTTACATAAGTGCGTTATAGATTAACTTAATAGTTTCGGTATCATTTGTAGCGCGCCCAAAGAGTGGTTCATGTTGGTGAAAGTTAATATCTATGCTGAAATGCACGTTGATGATAAATTACTCACAGCCAAACACCATTTAAAGTTAATATGTTTGCCTGTAGATTTAGATGTTCGTCTGCGCTGATATTTTTCGATATATTCCGATGTGAACTAATTTCGACGCCTTTAATGGAAATCTCCCTGTAGCTTTTTTAAACATAAATCTAAAATAAACTATTTACTCACATTCTTTTCCCGCGGCAAATAAATGAAGTATTAATAATACCGCTGTTGCCCTGAAAATCTGCGGCAGTGGTGCATACACTGCGGACATGAGCCCTTTGTATTTAAAGCCATCATGAAATATGAGTGACTCAACATAGGGTCCGAGCAAAGCTTGGATGAATATCCCGACATGGATGAAATTGGCCAGCCTCTGAAATAAAATGAGAATTCTGCATTAGTGAAGACTATCAATCTGATATGTATTTGATGAAGCAATAATGATATCGACGTCCCTCCTTTCTCTTTCTTCAATCCCCACAATTTTTGACGCCACCTGCAGTCACCAATCAACCTCCGCGGCGTAAATGGCGCAAGTGCGACCTCTGTAGTCGGTCGCCTCCCCGAGTAATTGACCAATGCTTCCAGTTGGTCCCCAAACAGATGTTTCCTTCTTCCGCTAAATATATCTGTTTCCCAGTATTATGAATTTAAAAAGATATTTCTTTTTACGTGCGTGTCCATTGAACTATGTCCTACGCGATCAATCCTTCAAAATCTTCATCATTTGCCACCCAACCCTAACGTCATTAGACTGGAGTCCTCAATTCTACCATTCCCTCTGCCAACTGTTTTTTGTGCTTTTATCCAAAGTCCTGGTAACTCTAAGTTTCATAACCTAATATCGTTGGCTTATGCATTATTTGTCCCTTCGATCCTCCTGGTAGGATTTCTTCTTCCATAATGCTGCTTGCGAATTCGTTGTATTTTGTGTGGCTTATCCATATGGACCTTATCTTTTTGACTGAGTTTCACACGGTTTTCTCCTCTTCCGTTTTTCTGTTCATTTACTCGTTTCCGATTCTCATCAGCATTCATCTTAAACCGTTCAATCCTAATATTGGCAGCACTCGATCCTTCTCTAGCTAATGCTAGTTACCTTACCTCTTGGTAGTTCATCTCATGTACTTTCATCTTTATTTTTCCCATGCATATATCCCTTAGCCTTCCTATTGGAACTTCTTCCTCTTCTTTTCCTTCAATTACATTCTTCAAAATCCCATTGTGCTTCAGGGTGTGCCCAATTTACCGTAGTCTTTTTTTATGTGTAGTGTTCCATAGGGTCCTTTCTTCTACTTCTATTCTGTAAAATTCATCAGTTCTCATTCTTTGTCCGTCCATTTTATCTCCAGCATCCTATTCCAACACCAGGTTTCAAACGGGTCAAGTCTTTTCGGGTGTGCTTTTCCAATGGTGTTTGCCTTAGATCCATTGAGTGCCATGCTCCATACGAATGTTCTCGTGAAATGTATCCTCGTTCGTCTAACCAATCCTCCTCGAGCAGAGTAGTCGCCCTTCCCTCGTGAGCACTTTCTTAGCTTGGGCTATTTTTCGTTTAATGTCCCTCTTATACTTCTTCCATCCCACATGATGTTATTACCGAGATAGGTGAAGGAATCTATTTGCTCTAATTTCTCTCCTCTCATTGTCAGTGTTATTTCTGCATTCAACTTCTTCCTTTTGCATTCTAGGATTTTAGTCTTCTCATTTATTTTCATGTTGTATTCTTGGAGAACTGGGGCCATTGCGTTCAGTGTCCTTTGAATATCATCGCAATTTCCTGCTACGATCATTATATTTGCGAAGCGGAGCATATTTATTTCTTCTGCGTCACTTTAATTCCGATAAACCCAATTTCTTGTGGTTCTCAAATAACTTCCCCCAAGTATATGTTGAACAGTACGTTCTGATGCGATCCGTCCATTTAATCTTCTGAACTTGCCTCGATTGTAAAGTTTCGAAAGTGTATATTCTCTCCTGTTCCAGCTTTCCCATGGTAAATGTATCAGATTCATATCGGTAGGTAAAACATTGCACTTATTTCTATCACCTTTTCTTGTAGCATTATGCCTGCCATCAGCTCATCCCTTCCTCGTACCGGAATTTTCGTTTTCTTCCGTTCATCTCCATGTTGTATCACGGTAGAGCTCGATCCATTGTGTTCAGAGATGGCTGCAGGTTTTATAGCTTCTCGAATGTAACTGCGATGTAATCAGCGAGAAAATTATGTCGATTTCTTCCGCATTCGTCTTTATTACTTTGATTCTGGTTCATTGGGTTCTTTTAACGGATTCTTTAAAAAATATGCTGGTAAAAGTCAGTGACAGGTTGCATCCTTATCTAAAATCTATGTGCATTTTTTATTCTATTTTACCTCCGATCTTCATTCATATTGTGGTGTTTTGGTACCTATGGAAACAGTGGTTAATCTTCTGTCACGTTTATAAGTTCATATTCTTTCGAGCAGTAGCAAATATACCATTCCGGTTTGTCAGAGGTCTTCTCAATAAAGTCAATCCACACCATACATTGTGGCTTGATGACAATATGAATATAATGAGAATATATTGGCCTCTCTGGTTCCCATGTTCTTCCGGAAATCGAATCGGATGTCCGAGGGGTATTCTATAGGTTTTTACTTCTATCCGGAAAGTTTAGAGTCCCGTTATCCTCACATCTCATGGTCCTTATTTTCTTCAGTAATGCAGAAATAACACTAATCTCGGAATACTTCAGATCATTTCTACTGCTTTCGTTGTCTGTGACTATGCCATAGAGGATTTCTTTACAAGAGTCATCATGTTCCTTTATGATTTATCCTTTTATGTTGCCTGTTGCGGTTGTTCTATTATTCTTCAATTGTTTTAGACATGTGCAAGTCAATAGGGATCTAATGACGGATCACTTTTAGGAGGAAAAACAACGGCAGGCCAGAAATTCGGATTTAAGAATAAGTACTGTCCGAAAACCTACCAATCGTCTGGTTTGATATTCAATTCTTCCGCTGTCCAATGGACATATTGCTGATTCGCTCCATCAGACGTATTCGTTCATCTACTCTTTCTTCATCACTCTATCCTTATGTGAGTCTCGGTAAACAGCTATTTTATTATTTTCTTCCAACTTTTTCCTCTATTCTTGCTCCATTATCATCTCCCAGTTCTCGGCTTACATATTATCAGACTGTTGCTTCCGTCCCTCGAAGTTTTGCTCCATGGGGTTGCATTCTGTCTCGGTATTTCCTGTCTTCGTGTTATCGTTAACTTCTTCGCGGCAACTTTCAATCCACTCTTCCTGGCCTACTTGGATTTCCTTATTTTTTGTTTCCATAATTTCTCGTACTTGGCCTCCGTATTTTCATCTTTCATCAGCAATATCTCTGATTTCAGTCATTATCCATGGCCGTATAGCTTCCGCTCTCTTACTGTCTTATTATTCTTCTGCAGTGTTTGTAATGGCCCACTTCCTTATTCTAAGTTTTTTTATGCTTTCCTCTTTTTTTTACTTCCATTTTTTCATCGAATACCGCATTGAATCTTTCTCTGGTTGGTCTTTGTAGTTGACTGTCCGCCCACTGTTTATAATGGTTTATTCAGCATTTTTGCAGTTTCCTGTTTCGCAGATGGAATGGGAATCACCTTCAGACCACCGATTTAAAGTTTGACTTAGTCTTTTTTGTAAATTAAAATTCAATTTTTTTCTGTCATGATATTGAACGTCAATAAACCACGGTATTAGAAATCATGAGAATAAAATTAGGGAAATACAATGCAAAACTGACAAGTTTAAAATATTTTCCCCGCGATCGATGAGACACCATAATAACTGCCAGTGAGACTTGGAAGTAAGTTAGCCGGCAGATCGTGCTCTCGCTGATCAGTTGATTTGATCCGTAATGCTCAAATGTTTCTTAATCTTCCAATAAGTACTGACATCACGTTTCACATGAATCATGCACCCCTGCATGACTCTTGTAATTCGTTTACATAGTTGCGTTGTACATTAATTCAATAGTTTCTGTAGCATTGGTGGCATACCTATAGTAAAGTGCATGTCGGAGAAAGTTTCTTGTACATTATTGAACATGTTGGTGATGACTCATCTCCTGCCAAACACCCTTATTTGGTTTGAAAAGTAATATTTGGGTGTATATTACTATCTAACCATTCCGAAGTGATCAGGATAATATTTTCAAAAGTAATACGTGACCTGTATGAAGTGATAGGTAGTAAGTATTCGTCTCATGGCAGAGTGATCGTTTCTATTAGGTTTGCTGATGAGTGCCAACTGACTGTAAATCAATCGCAAAGTATTCAAGTTTGATCTTGTTAGAGAAAATTATGAATGTATTACCTGTGACATCTTCTGGCCACTCTTTTTGAAATAATGCACGTAATATCCGGCACATATTCCCAAGAAGTATGGGATTCCTCTCATGTAGCTCGGGGTATAAAGTTGTAGAAATAATGAGTCATTGTATCCAATTTCCGAAGATCTGAAAAAAGGATGGTCAAATTATGCACTCAATGAATCTAATTTTAAAGTTCTTTGGTTTTTGGTGGCGTATCTGCCGGATAAATGTTTCTCGGGTGTTCCAGCGGGTAAGCAGGTCCATAGGTCCCGACGTTTCGAAGAGCGACTTGCTCTCCATCTTCAGGGGTTCTGAATGCCGCCTTCTCCATTTTGGTCGGTATACGTATATACTCATTCCTTTGGGTCAGGTGCCATCTGATTGGCTATGGCGTGTGCGCGTTTTTCCGCCCTCCCTAACGTATTTAAGGATGTTGATGATTGGTCTCCGGGTGTTACTCAATTGGAAACCAGCGCCTCTGTTGAGGTTTTTTGGTTGTAAACGGATCGCGATGGCTTCTTTGACAAGGCGATCCCAATAACCTTGCGTGCGACTGAAAATTTTGGTCCCTTTCCACTGTATGGCATGGTCTTCATAAATGCTGTGCTCCGCTACAGATGGGATCGCCTTGTCAAAGAAGCCATCGCGATCCGTTTACAACCAAAAAGCCTCAACAGAGGCGCTGGTTTCCAATTGAGTAACACCCGGAGACCAATCATCAACATCCTTAAATACGTTAGGGAGGGCGGGAAAACGCGCACACGCCATAGCCAATCAGATGGCACCTGACCCAAAGGAATGAGTATATACGTATACCGACCAAAATGGAGAAGGCGGCATTCAGAACCCCTGAAGATGGAGAGCAAGTCGCTCTTCGAAACGTCGGGACCTATGGACCTGCTTACCCGCTGGAACACCCGAGAAACATTTATTCAATCTAATTTTAGCCCACTAATTATATTACTTAGATTTGACTCGTAAGCACTGACACGCGGTCTCAAAGACCACTTTGATTTTAAACAGTGTTTTCCTTCTCTGCCTCACTTTTAATTTTATCAACATTCAGTTCCTTCGAATATGATAGCATTTTTGTGAAATATTACAGAAAATTATGTCCACTGCGACTGATTCCCGAAGTTTTTCAGGGATCTGTCAGATCGTATCTCTGTGACTATGTAAGTATTTTGTCCCTTTTCATAAACATAGAAAGAATATTATTGAACTTTTCTGTTTTATCTATTTCACTGGACCTTCATATTTGCTTGAACATTTAGATATTAAAGAAATGTTTTCTTTCAAAACCATATGCATGTAAGTCAACGCTCGCTAAGCTGCACAGCATATTTTGAAAAAAAACAATAGCCTCGCAAATTTAATTTCATATGAATGTGACGATATGGCAGCAGCGAGTTTAATTTTTAAAAATATGTCAAGTAATATTACAAAATGTATTTATTTTACGAAATATTAGGAAAGAAAGACGCTGTCCGTGAGACCGCATGTCTGGATTAGCGTTAGAAAAATGAGTGCCTGTGGTTACGGGTTGGTTCATTTGAAGCCAAAAAAAATGTTTTCCTAAATTATCACCCAATATTTCGTATTAATAGCCAACGGCTTGGTTTAATCTAGTCCATTGAACAGGACATTTGATAAAAATATGCTTGCAGACAAAATTACGCGAACAAATATTATGACTTAATTTGTTTTCACCAAAAGTTTGATGTCTGTAAGCAAGGTTTACTTCACAAAATCAATAAAAGTTGTAACATGTTAGGCACGCCTTCGCCTTATATGTTTCTTTCACTGTGTATTTCAGCGAGCTTCACGGTATTGGACAAATTTAGGGGTAAAGTTTTGAAGTCGAAATCTACACTTTGACGCAGTCTATTCCTTGCCTAAAACTCAAGAACCAAGAAAAATGTCAGTACTTTGCCTTATCTTATCCCAATACAATCCAATCTTATTTAGTTTAATAAATAACTGACTCATGTTATTGCAGATAATGACAATGCTCGAGGACTAATTAACTATCGAAATCTGGGTCCGATCATGTAATGAGTAATCAATGTTGAAATAACTAAGCTCATCGTTTATTGAAAATAAAGGTTGAAATGGATAGGAAGTGCTCGTTTTTTGCATTCCCCGATCCATAACCCCACTTCCATAACACTATTAAACTCATGCTGCCAAAATAGTCTGCATTAAGCATCTTTCTGCTGCCTGATACCTTCTACTCCCTGACTACCAACCTCACTCTGGTTGTCACAAGTGGAAAAGTTTTCATTTCCCTCTTAAGAATACTCCCTCTTACTTATTTTTATAACCTGAACTTTTAAGTCTGAAGACACGCTTCAGTCTGGCTACTTTTTAAAATAAATTATCGGTGAAGCAATACAACTTCTTTCCAGTTTTTTCCTTCTCCGTTCTACAAAACCCATATAAAATGAATGTGTGAACATATGTAGCATTTAGTGGACAAAAAACGGAGTTTCATGCCTCAAAAGAGGGTCTAAATTGAGTACCAAGTCGTGTGTAGTTTTATCCGATGAAATTTGAACAACAATTTCACTGTACTAGTGAGACAGAAATACCTAATAGCGTCGACAATTGAATCTCGATTTTGTAAAAGTGCGCCTGTGGCACCCGCAAAAGATGAAGGGCCCAACTAAATTCAACGAATCAAAACAATTGTCGCTTGGTGTGAATTTAATAATTTCCATTTTAGCTTTTGAGAATAATATAATGCCTCTGTATTCCGATGAGGACCCATTAGAAAAAATATGTCATTAAAAAGAATGATTGTCCTCTAAATCTTTGCTGTCTTCTTTTTTCTCAAATGTTAAAAGTCAGAAGCGCTTAGGAACTAAAATGTCTATCTTAGGTGGATTATATTTTTTTGTCGTTTTTCGGTGGACTACGTCAAACGCAATGGAAGTCGAGTTCCATTTCACTAAACACTGCGTAGCGTGACGGGTTCGGTGAAAAGATAGTTCAATATCTAGTAGAATCTATCTATCTAATGCCTAGTAGAATATTTGAGTATTAAACATTTTTTCGTGCAAATCATTTTTGATGACCTAAACGGTCCAGTTTCCTCATGAGGTTCATTATCATATCATAGGCTACTTCATTTGTATGAACTAAATACCTCGTAATTTTTTTACCCCTTTCATAAAATCCATCCTACTATATCTCACATATTTCAGTGTCCCATCACCTCTCGTTGCCTACACTATACTTTTTCAGTCTTCTTGGAAATATCCGTAACAACTTCCTTACCTACTATGTTCTGCCAAAGTTTTTCTTATTCCGCTTAGTTTATCTCATTCTTCACACATTTATTTATTCAAACTATAAAAAAACCATGATAGGAGTATTTCATTACAGTTCAGAATAAATTTCTGCACTTCGTGCCGAAACGTTAACTACCGTTTCCGTCCTGTCTTTGCCTAAAATCCTTGCGCACTCGTTTCCATTTAATATTGAAGATATCTCTTGTTTAGAAATTATTCGACCAATGCCGATGTCTCTTAATATATTGAAAATAAATTTAAAAACTTGTCTCATCAAAAATTGCGTGTCCTCATCAATAAATGCTTAATTTCGCTTCCCGTGGGGAGTTAATTCTCTCTTGTTTCATCTCTATTTGTTTGAATCATTCGTTTTGTGACTGATTAGGTACAAATTACATGCTAGTTCATGAAGCCAACTTACTTTGTTCCTCACCAACTGCAATACTCCCTTCCCATCCTTTATCGCCTTCAACATAGCGCGTGCTAATACTGGTGATGGAACAAGGCCGATTATTGAATCCAACATTTTGGCCTTCATTGCCGGTAATGGAATACGATAAAAAGAATACTCTCCACCCTTTCTCACATCAATGTTCCACAATTTCTTCTCGAATGCTATTATCCTGACTCGCGCCATTAGCCGAGTATGATGATGCTGTGGGATATGGCGATTCCCGAGTCACTTACTTGGGTTTGGTTTCGTATTGAGGTGGCAGTTGCTTGTAATGGATGACGAAGACTGGGATGCACACGGATGCTGCCAGGAAGCAACCTAAAAGTGCTTTCCCCATTTTAGGCCTGTTGACCAACAGGTAAATTACGGGAGTGGAAATTATAAACAGCTGCATGTCTACCGCCAAGTACCACGTCGTGCCCATGCACTGTAAAGAAAATGAGCGATATCTCTTATTTTTTTTAAAGTAGTGAGTTCCGTTTACTTGATATTATGAATGTGCTACTCCATTCTTTCAAATTCTGAGCTTCTAGTTTCAGATGTATCACAGTTAATGAACAGAAAATGTAATTTGAGACCACGGGGCTCTGACGGCCGTGATAGAAGGGGTGATGTTGGCTCATCAATCACGGGGACGGATTAGTAATATCATTTTTAATCGAATGAAGAGAGATAAGAAATACGAGAGCTTCAAGAAGGAAATAGTACGTGTAATTGTCGGTTGCCGGCGAAACGTCACATAGAAACGCCCCTTATCGACTTATTGCTGTAAATGGAACCGCATTCATTTAACTCATGACTTAGAAGCCATAGATTGTCATAAAACACTTCAACTGGCCTACTTACCATTCTCTCGCTGTTAATGACGTTATTCATATAAAGCACATTGGTCCACCAATTTTTCTCGCAGTTGACTCTTTCGCTACCAGTGACGGACTTCCACATTGGACCAGAACCAAATTCCATGAATAAAGTCATACTCAAAGCCAACATGACCATATAAGCTGGTGTTATTCTAAAAAAAAGCAGGAAAAGATTATTTCGTATGCCGAATGCCTCGATGACCTATCTATCATATATAATAAGATAATAGAAAAAGAGAGTATGATCTAGCCATTAATTTACGTGTGATAGCGTTATGAATGGAAAGGTATGGATGGGTTTCGCCGAAATTTGGTAGAGGTAATGAGGGACGGACAGAAGAGAACAATTATTTATATTATTTTGCATTTATAATTCAAATATCAATTATAAAAATGTAATACCTTGAATTGAAATGTAAGGTATTAATTTGTGGCTCGTTATTTGGTTAGATTTATGGAAGATAATGGTTTTTGGAAAAGGTAAGCAATTGGCATTACACTTTTAAAATATGTAAAATGAACACAATACTTCAATTACATATTTCCGTTTAATGAGGTGAGAAAATCACTCGGAACACTTAATAAGGTAAAACTAATAATAGTGTATAAAAACCGTAATGTAAGGTAAAACTAATCGTGCCCTCTTGATAGAGCCGAGTAACACAGGAAGTGCTTCACCTTGATTACCGTGAACAGAAATAGTTTGATTACTCATCCCCTTACCTAATATACCTGCGGATACATTGCTTGATCATCGAGGCAACGTTGATCCAAATTTTGGGACGTGTTTTGGCTAAATAAACATGAAGATATCCAGTTATTACAAGAAATACCTCCAAGGACACAGCGGTATTCCGTTTTATTGCCCTCGCGAATTGGGTTTCTCCCTGTGCAAAAGATTCAAATCAGTGTAATAATATACGTAAAACTACAACTTATATACGTAAATGTACAATTATAGGTCAATATGCCGATGATACCTCATTAATGCAAGAATGTTGCATCAGAAAATTTTTGTTTTCCTTATTAATACCTCAAAAGAGAAATGTAATTTATCATCGGTATGCTACTTACGTTTATGTTGCACAAAGAAGGCTGCTAACTTTCTTTGCCAGTGCAACCTAAAACAAATCTAAAGGCCTTTCACATTGGGGTTGATGACACCTAACAAAGGGCGAACCTAGGGAAATTTAAAAATCGACCCCTGCGGGACAGGAACCTCCAACACTAGAATTGTCACCGTCAGCAGGAAGAAAAACATGGCTAAAGGGTCGTTGGTCAACCTAATTAGTTTGCCAAACTCTCTCAAGCTAAGACATTGGACAGTTGGTCATCGTTGAATAAATGTTATCCGAGACAATTGAGACAAATCGAATGATAATTATTTGATTCAACGGAAATGATCATTGGTGAAACTTACGGATGAATATTTGAATTTGCTGAGGCCTTATGATAGACCGCTTGCATATATTACGCACATTTCATAAGTCGCGGCGGTAAACTTTGGGAAGTCTCGGGAGAAGAAATTATAGCTTGTATACTGAGAGACTGAGAGATATGGTTGAGAATTTCAACGTGGAGGAAGTAAGATTTCTGGATTAAAAGCTAACGGTTATTCTTATATTTACTCATCTAAAAGAAAATTAAACAGGGATAAAAACGCTATCGAGGAAAATGAACGAAATACTAATTGTAAAGTATATGTTCTCACCTCAAATAAATCTGGCATTTTGATTGTAGCTCCCATCAGATTTAAAGCCGCCCTGTGGGTCAAAATTATATAGCTCATAAGAGCAAATTTTAGGCTTAACATGGGAGCAAATTCCTCTTCGGCATTAGCCATGAGTCTTTTCAAGTTCCTTCGAAGTGAGAAGCAAAGGCATATTTCACTTAAAGTCCCTGAAAATAATATCAAATCTAATAGGAATTTATGTCAGAGAATGATTGGTTTTTTACATCGTTAGCATTATCAAATCGTTCATACCTGTTTTAATCCTGGGATTTTTTTCTCTGAAGTAATCAACGGTCGTACCCAAGGCACCCAAAGTCACAAGAAGCGCCAATAATGTCCTGCAAAATATTATATAATTACAGATGGAAATCACTCACCTCATTCAAGCTTAGTAACTTCGTAACTTAATTTATACGACGTAATACAAGAAAATAAAAAATAAAAATGTAATAAAAGATCTAGTCTAATTCTCAAGCAACGGTCTGAAAGTGATAATGCGATTAGATTTTCATTGGAATTTTCTGGCAAAAATTCGCGATAAAATATGCCTGAAGAAGAATGTATGGTTCTGTATTATGTCAGTGTAACAGTCTCCCCTGTACTTGAGAAGTTGTGCTCCTATCATTTCTATGCACTAGAATTGACACTCCACACCCATTTGTAAATAAAATTTATTATGATGCTTTCGAAAAAAGGTGAAATTCTTCATTTTTCGTGCCGAACTTATTAGCATGTCAGATAGGTTAATGTGTCGGTAAATTTTAATTAATTCGTGTATTCTGAATTGAGAAATCTCTTGTGTACATTTTCTTAACACGAAGTAGTTTTCTTGAGGTATAAGTTCTTTCACTTGAGATCTATTGAGTTGTTGTTTCTAATAGGAAAGTGGACCAGTACTAACAGCATCACTATCTGTCCCATAGTGAGTCCTTTGTATTCTTCTATCGTTGAACAGGAGTCCTCATCGAGGTGTACTTCGACGCCCTCCGCTGGGAACCTGAGTATTTTAAGACTGTCCAACTCCGGGATGACGTAGCTGAGATGCGTCCTCAGGTCCGAAGCAGTGCAAGAGGACGGTATGCAGGATGCCATGTGGAATTGATTCAGGCTCCAGTGATCTGGGCTGTCAACAGTGTACTGTAAAGAAAACCATACCCCTATTTTTTGATAAAACCATAATTGAACGTAAAAAGTCATTCCTTTGATAATTCTACCAGCCGATCGGTTGGTTTTTGGATAGTCTTAATACAAACATCTCAGCTTATGGTACATCGGCCTGCTTTCCCTCCTGTGGACACCCCACCATTTCAACCCATATCTTCCTCTTAAATTTCTCATGTCGTCTATCACTTCTTATATTGTCCACAATCATTATCCTCTAGCATTCTCCCTCCTTTCAAAACGTCCTCCATCCTTTCTTCCGACTTTCTTCGAATCTCCGCCACCAGCTTCTTCTCATCGCCATCCATATCCAGTAACTCCTCGACACACACCTCACCCCCTCCATCCTTTCCCACACCCACATCTCAAACGCCTCAAGTCTACGCGCATCCTGCCTTCGCAATGACCAATATTCCGACCCATGCAGCGCGGTATAGCGTCACGCTCAATGATGGAGTTATCACCGGCCTTTTATTTACGTCTCTTCTAGGAACCACCTTATAAAATCCCTCCTCTTTGGCAATGCTTCTTTAGTTATAATAATTCTACATATTGTGCCCCTACCACAAAAATCATTCTCCTCCAAAATACTTGCCATATTCTTTAACTTATCCTCAAATAAACTTTTCAGAAATTGGCGATCGTAGCTGCATGTCATGCATATGTCGGGATGTATCACCACGCTAAAACTTTTTCTCCATTGTTTTATTCTATAGGAATTGAAGGTAGTCGTACTGAATGAATATGTTTGAATGAAGTATTCCATATATGAGTAGTTCGCTGAGCCTAATACAATCGACAAATGAAAAGGAAATAATTTTGCTCCCCTTTAGTAGATAAACTAAAAATAACAAAAAAGTGAATCAGACATGGAGCAAAGATGTAATTTTTTTTCGAGAGACCATGGTCATTACTTCATCGGTAACAAAGTTTGTTACGCCAGTTGTTCCTTAGCTCTCTGAAGTGTATACGCTACTATCATACAGCATTTCAGCCCAATTGGTACAATAGTTTTCGTAACAAACATAACTTGTAACAATGCCGTAACAAACAAACTCAGAGACAAATGGACACCACTTACTTTGAAATATTAGCAGAGATAGTTGAAGGAGTAAATGGTATTCACCTTGATTCTAGCGAGAGCATCGTTCTTTATGCCGGTAAACATCGACTTGGTGATTTCGAATCTGGTTAGGCAATATTTTCCGACGAAATTTCTCGAAATTCCATTTTCACCTTGTTGACTGCTGGTACGAATAGAAAGGCATTCGTCGAAGTGTCCCAGAAAGTATGTGGAGCCACCAAATAAGCCAGTGGGAAACTTTGCTGAGCTGTCAAACACTGTGGAATTAGAAAAATAGTGCCTTATCAAGTTTAATGAAGTCTATTATTTGCCAGTTTTATATAAATAAGTGAGCACAGTAACTTTTGTTTGTACATGCATACATATATACCCATCACGCCATTCCCTTCCGGGGTGGGCACAGTCAAAATGTTTCACTCATTAATACAGAATTGTACACCTTACTCTGCTTCAATAACTTCCTCCATACTGACCTATCCTTGCAAATCTCTTTTGCCTCATTTACCCCCATACACTGTTTCATACACGCCCTCCTGTTTTTAAAACTCCTCATATTCCTCCTCCTAAGAATTTTTTCAACCACATTCAACCACAACTTTCTCGGCCTACCTCTACCCCTCACACCATTCATTCTACTCTCATATATCTGTTTCGTTATTCGACTCTCATCCATTCTCTCAACATGGCCAAACCAAGGAAGCACACTCCTTTCATACACGTCCATTACTGGAGCATTTAACCCACATTCATTCATGACCCACTCATTCCTGACCCTATCGGGTGAATAATATTGTTTGTTCTTTTGCTATTAAGGTTAAGTAACAATTTTAAAAGCAAAGTACAGTTTATTACCCCAGAAGCATGGATTAGCTCAAGATATATACATGGGATTAATAAATTACGGAGTTTTTTAGGTGGCAAGATATGACATTTGTTAGTTGGAATTATTTTTCGTCTCTGGGGCAGAGAAACTTTAATCAATATTGTCTTAACAAGGGCAAATAAAGTTGTAAACGGGAAAAAAATTCATTTTCTCTGAATATGACAAAAAAACTGAAAGAAACTCATAAATGAACTTTTAAATATATTCTTAATGATGTGGAAATTCTTCCCGGGATCACCACCGGGTCAGACTTTCCATACTGGTCGACGTTTCGACGATGCCCGACTCGTGCATCGTCATCAGGGCAATTAAGTGTAGTTTGGAGAATCCTTATATGCTGTTCTCTTTGCATCAGGTTTACAAACCATACATAACATCATAATTAGGTTCAAAGAATCAGTGGAAAACTACAAAATGGGTACCGTAATAAGCAACAGTCGCGAAACATGTTTAAAAAAAAAAGGACATAAAATCTCAGCAGAAAACCTCACAGTGTTCAAATCCGCTTTATACTACGAATTAGACGTATACGGGAGCCTATTCATGCACATTAATCAGATTAATGGCATGAACAAAGAGTTAGTTTAAATTAAACTCCTTCCAACAGTAGCCAAGTACGAATGCTCTAAGTTCAAAAAACACGACCGGAGACCCCTATAAGAATTAAGAATGTTCTATGCTAGGGCAGCAGCAAAATTAAATGTTACCGCTTAATTTTCATAATATCTGAGTTTTGAAGTGAAGAATGACTCAACGATATGTCAGGATTAGGATCGGTATCGAGAATCGATCGACTAAAGTGTATTCCGATTCCATCGATTCCAGATAGATAAATATTCAAATCAAATTTCATTTATCATATCATATTTGTCTCAGTAATGTTGGGTGTAGGCTATCAATTTGTACTTTTTATTTACTACCTCAATAAGCTGAGGATATATTTACTATTTGTTAATAAATATACTTTTTGAGCGACTTAAGTGTCGTTGTTATTTTATTTCAGCCAATACTTGAATTTAAATAATAGTCGTACGCTGCTGGTATATCAATACCCCACCTCTTATTAGGAATAAGAATCGATGGAATCGAGAATCGATTTGAAATAATCGTAATCGAAAAAAAGTGGAATCGACTCATCCTTAATTTCAACCAATGACGTTCGCGTAGAATAATTATTTAGTTACAAATAAGTGAAAATACGAGGAGTTTTTTTCTCAGGGTTAATCGTTAGCTTCAGGGAAGCGAGTGGTAGATTTAGTGAATAAAAATTGCATGTTTATATGAATAAAATCTACAAAATAAGCCATACGGCGAAAAAATAGATCCAATTGTTTATTATTAATCGCAAAAAAGCCTCATTTTAATAATTTTCATGAATTATTATAAATATTTTAAAAATATATTTGCAATTTCGTAAAATACGCTATCAATGGTGAAAAATGTGCGAATTTTGGGCATAAAACATGTAATAGTTTCTTTCACGATTGTACGTGTTTATCTCAGATTATTTCTTGAAATTTATTTTCCGTATTTCCCTTTCCGTATTTCACTTAAAGTGTACCTAATGGTGGCGGATCGCAGGCAACGGTATGCAGGTCCTCTAGGTAGTCCTCTCAGAGACCAACCGATCTCGATTAGAGTTTGAAATGACAACGAAAATGTGCCTAAACCAAAATGTGTACATAGTCGTAAAAGTCTGCAGGGAAAGATACTCTCTGTACGGATACTGCTTAAGATGGTGTCGTTTAATTCTTTATGACTGACTTATTACGAAACATGAAACAATTTTTTCGGACTGCCAAAGAAACAATTTGGGGCCGAAGTAGTATTTGGTGGTCTGGAGAAGGACATGGAGGTACAGTCTGGTAATCGGTCTTCGGAATGTCAGAGGTGTGTAAGGCAAAGAGACTGACTTAATGTATGAGACGAAAATAACACGGTTGCATGTTTTGCCTGCTTGCAAAACCAAGCGTAAAAATCTGTACCATGTTACAACTGATCATAATACAGCAATGATTGGAGATGATAATAAAGGAGCTCATTGTTTGACGAAACTGCGGAGTGGCACTCTTAGAGCGTGCAGAAAACGCTAGAATTATCGGAAATTTTTTGTGAAGCATCTGAGAAATTTGATTTGAGGGTAGATGATTCAAGGTCGTAGAAGTTGTGACTGACGAGTAGCTAGTGAAAAATTGTGGTAGAAAGAGAATGAATGATGACACCAATAAAAAAGTGGCTGATTTTTACATCCTGACCGAATATTCCCGAAAGATGGAAGGTGTCAGAGGAAGAGTCTCAGGTATAATAAAGATATCGAATATCGAGGAAAAAGTGCTAGTCTTGGGACGCAAACATTGCAGTGTACCGCTCTCATCCAGTCTTTTTGAAGCGAGATCTGATGGGAAGGATACGAGTGTGTGAGAAAAGTAATGAGACTGACAACACTGCGGGCGATCTGGCAACGTCGTGTCTACCGGCCTGTGCTAGACCGGTTTTTTTATCCCTTCCACTTTCTCAGTCCGAGTTTCAACTCCGTACAGCTAACACATTATTTTTGACAGCGCCATCACTGAACTTGTGTTTTTGTTGTGTGTTACAAAAATGGAGCATCGGAATTTAGAGCAACGTTGTGCAATCAAGTTTTGTGTTGAACTTGGTGAATCCGCGAGTGTGACTTTTGAAAAGTTGAAACAGGCCTATGAGGAACATTGCTTATCAAGAGCGCAAATGATTTTTGTAAGGCCGAGAACACGTTGAAGATCAACCTCGCTCAGGGAGACCTTCAACTTCAAAAACTGACGGAAACGTTGAACGTATGAGGGCTCTTGTGAGATCAGACCGTTGTTTAACAATAAGGATGATGAGTGAACTGTTAAATTTAAACACTTCCACCGTGCATCAAATTTTGACAGACGATTTGGGAATGCGAAAGATTTGTGCCAAAATGGTGCCGAAAAACCTCACAACTGAACAGAAGTACAATCAAAGAAACGTGTGCCCCGTGTCACACGGCCATTTCCATCAGTGAATTTTTGACCTCAAAACGCATTTCTGTTGTTCCTCAACCCCCATTCACCTGATTTGAGTCCTTGTGACTTTTTCCTTTTCCCGAAATTGAAACATGTCTTAAAAGGACGTGATTTTGAAACTCTGGAGAACATTCAAAAGACGGTGACCGACCAGTTAAAAGCCATACCAGTTGAAGACTTCCAGCGCTGCTACCAAGAGTGGGAACAACGACTCCGCCGGTGTATAGCTGCCCAAGGGAACTACTTTGAAGGGGATAACATTGTTGTTTGAAAAAAATAAAAATTTTGGTAAATGAAAAATCAGTCTCATTACTTTTCTCACACAGCTCGTAGAATGATCTGATAGCGAAATGTCAGCATGAGCATGATGTTTATTGCCGAGAGAATGGGGTTACTTAGAGGTATTTGCGGCAAAAGTAGGTTGAATAGTGTCGGAAATGAGTGGGCGATGAAAGAATCTGGGTTGGTTGGTTGCTCGAGTGAAGGATATGCACGTGAGGATTGAGCTTCATTGATGAAGCCATGAACATGAGGAATATGAACGAGATTCGACTGTTGAAACCGGAGGGTATAATAATGAATGTCAAGGACGAATGCGCACGAGGAGAGGAATTCTTTGGAATGGGAGGGTGTGTACGTATGAAGCAGTAAGAGAATCGGATATTATATTTTAAAATAGAATATATAGAAATTTTAATTTAAGTTTAATAGAAATAACCAAGTTCTTCGACTCAGCCTACCTCTCAATGCTATGATATTGGCATTGTTACACTTATTTGATTGAATTTGGAGCGGAAAAGAACTTCAGTCTATCGCACTTGTCTCCGCTCGGCCGGCAAAAATATTGTAAGAGGCAAAAGAGTTGACCACATCCCTTGCGCTCTTATTTTCCACTATCTGTCAACGAGCATTATCCTGAGTAATCTAATAAATCATTTACTTTTTACAGAGGTACATCTTATAGTAAATCAGACAGAAACTTTGAAAAATACCCGACGTTGACAAATGAGTCTTGCTTCGCTGAACACGAAACTCATCTTGATCGACTGATTTGTCAGTATTGCGGCTCATTTAATTTGACACATCTAACATAATGAATGCATTACTTAAATAATTGAACATTTACTTTCAACTGCCCACAAGGTGCCATTCGCGAGGGCCTCAAGGAACAGATGACTGTCGTTGCGGCAGAATCCGTTGACCTTGGGCGATATTGGCGCTGAGAGTATTGGGAATGATGGCAGAACTTGAGCCTCCGCGAATTCCATCACAGAATGGTGGCTTAGAATGCTGCTCTGGTTGCCGCCATGGGCTTGCTCTGCCGCGAAGGCCAGGAGTACACCCAACAGCAAAGACCTCGTTGGTAACGACAGACTTGGATTTGCCATCTTGACGAAACTGTAGATGTCTTGAGTAATGAGAATTCGATGTACCTTCGGAGAAATGTAAAGATTAAAAGCCATTAGAAGTGGCAGGAAAGCATGTCACCAGTATTCAGGATTTGACATTATTTTTAAAATGTTGAGGTTTAGTTTATGGTTTGTCAATTTAGATATCTCTTATATTCCGGCGACATGATACGAGGAGAATATTCAGAATCATAGAAATCCATTGCATTAAACATATCAATGAGCTGGATTCAATAAGGCATAAGAGTAGACAAAAGTATACTAATTGGTTCCCATGTCTTCTCTATCCGACAGTATGTCGGCAGATCACTTGCTGCAGAAATGAACTTATGTTTGACTTAAATACGAAAGCATTTGGTAGATTTGCTAACGGGATGTATCGTCCAATGTTTCCAGGTCCTGCAACCTAAATTTACATTTATATAATACCCTAAAATTCACCTAAAGGGTGTGTTGCAGGGGGTAAATTATCATCAACGTGCACAATGCTATACCCTATGGAAATTGATAAAGTGACGACTATTGCTGCGTGACCAACAACCTGTAAATGAGAATTGCCAGGAGGAAAAATGTCACCAGCATGCAGTACACATTACGTATGCTGCCAATGTTGGACAAACTATTCATATTAATGTATTTTACAGCTACATAAACTATTATAAATTAGATCACAGAAGATAAAAGTTAGGATTGGTCACAGAAAACGGAATGAAAGCTCGGATTCGCTAAAAAATTATAAAAGGTTAATCCGCACATTGAGTAGGGAAAAGAAAATAGCCAAGGAAAAATTTTTGCAGAACACAATCTCGAAAGATAACGGCAACCTGTTTTTTAAATTCGTGAGGAAGTAGAAAGACAATAGGGGAGCAATAGAAGTTTTTAAAAAATGGCGATGGAACCCTAATCACAGATGACAAAGAGAAGGCCAATGCCCTCAACAGTTAGTACGCATGAGTTTTTTCGGGGATAGTAAATAGAATGGACACGAAAAAGGGATGTAATCCAAACTATAGGATGACAGGTAAAAAATGGTTTAGTTATTTCGAGACCGATTAAAATCTCAAACTCAGAAATTTTTGGAAAAATTAGAAAAATGCGAAAGAATAAGTCAGTAGGATCCGATGGTATTTCTATTGATTTACTGAAATTGGGTGGTTTGGCCGTTTCAAATTACATTAGCCAATTATTCAATGTTACCACGAGCAACAATGTCTTACCAAGGTGCGGTTCGTTTCACGCTTCAGACCGGACCGTTAGACACTTAGGAGCGCTCCGAAGCTCAAGTAGGGAGGCCCCTGAGTGAGTAGTTTGATCGCTCCAAACACTTCATCTCAAAGCTAGAGCTGGCTAGAGCATTTGGAGCCGTAGCGATATATCGTTCGATTTGTTCAAGAATTTGCGCCAATTTCCTACGTAACTATGCGAATGTACAGATATAAACAAATCAATTCTTGAGAAGGAAAGAAGAATAATCCTCATAATGGAAGACAAAACTGAAATTACAGTCCACGACGACTGGTTGAATGAAGATGTTCATTTCTTTCTCAGTAAAGAAGAGCCTGGCCTTAAAAGGTTAGTTTTCTCAAAACACTGAATAAGACTATTGGAAAATGCTTCAAAATACTTTTCAGCATTAACATTCCCTAACCAGTTTGAAAGTTGATAAATGAGTGGAAATTCATTTTTTCGTCAGTTTCAAATTATTTAAGGAGCCTTCTAAATAAGGAATTAAAAAATAGAGAAGCACGGCTTGAGGAAGATGAAATCCCTGAGGAGGAAGGAGAAGAAGGGAAGTTAATGGGAAACAAATTGTTTGTCCCAGGTTGAACATTATCGGAATTTTAATTAATTAAATTATAAAAATGTAGCTCTTAGTGACAAGTATAAGAGATAATTGTAGAGTATATTTCTGCAAAATTTTACTGTCATGCTTTGATAACATATTAGGAATAATGGAATATATTTCTCTGTGTCATTTTAAGGCTATTAATAAAGTACGGTGAACATTTTATTCTACAGAGGGCTTTAAGAAAGACCCTACTTCAGAAAAAAAACGGGGAGAGATTATTTGTATGGCCGCATGAGGGGGTGCTGCTGTTACTCAAAACGTTTAAAGAAAAAGAATTCGAGTTTTCCCTGGGCCGAAAGAGGCATTGCAAAATTTGGGATGAAATCGCCAAAACTATCGGCGAAATAAATAAAGAAATTATTGTCAAAGGGAAACAGTACCAGTAGAAAATAAGTGGACTTAAAAAAACATATGGGGCAATCAATGGAAAGCAAGGAAAAGGGAAAACCGGCAACTGCTCTATTTCATGGCCCTATTACGAGGTATGTTTTATTATTTCACAATCAACTTTGTTTTAGCTACTTGCTTTACTAGGCTGATCCATAAACTTCGTCTTTTACGTTATAGATCATGGATGAAATTTTTTCGAAGAGCCTGGGTTAGTCCACCGGCAGTTGCTTCAAGCGATGGCCCTGAGCCACAATGCCTTGCGGGACCATCAACCACGCTAAGTAAGCGGCAACTGATCGAAATTTTTTTAAGGAATGTTTACCACTTGGCCTTAATGTGATGGCTACTATTTAAATCTGACAGAATAAAAGTTATCAAGCATTTTATAACTTCTGTAGGTTGGATTAATAAGTGAAATCATTTTGAAAATATTTCCTTATTCAAATCCTTTCCCATTCTTTTTTTCTACAGCGGTTTCAAAGAAGAGGCGGGTGGAGACAATTCTTCAAAACTTTATCGAAGACATAAGGAAAGAGAGAGAAGATAGCAAAGCAGAGCGTGAGAAAGAGAGGGATGAGAGGAGGAAGGAAAGGGAGGAGAGGGAACACAGAAGGGAGGAAGAGAGGAGGCGATGTAATGAGGAGAAAATGAAAATGTAGAGAGAATCTCTAGAATTGTTTAAAAAAATTGTGAGAAAAATATTTAAACCATTTTATTAAAATTTGAGCTTTACTTCTTTGCATTTCGAGAAATTAAACTCTGCCAGTTTCTTCATCATTCTTTGCCTCTTGATTTTTCCTCGCTCCCTGATCCGCTCTTCGTTGATGTTGATGGGCACTCTCTCCAGATCCGGCAGCGCCAAATCCTCCTCTGGCGGTTCATCCCCCTTCTCCATGCAAATACTGTGGAGTACGCTACATACCAGGATGAACTCGCGCAATTTCCTCGAGTCCACTAAAGGCAATTTATCTCTTAGACTGCGAAATCGTCCTTTGAGTAGCCCAAACGCCCGTTCTATGACTTGCCTTGCCGCAGACAACTTTATATTGTAATTTTTTGTCGAACTGTGAGGTGACCTTTGTCCCTAAAGGGTACCATTAAGTGCTCATCTATTCCGTATGCAGAATCACCAATAATATGTAAATCATTGGGAAAGTATTTCTCCGGATTGCTCTAATAATGGACTACACCGGAGTTTTTTAGCACCCTTGCATTATGAACAGAGGCAGCATTCCCGGCCACACAGTGTGTGAAAATGGCTCGATCATCACAAACAGCCTGGGGAAAAATGGAGTTACACTACTATTTGTTAAAATAGCGGAGTTGCGTCAAGCTGCCGAGATTTAATGTCAATCAAGCAGACTAAATCGTTCATGATTGTGTTCGTTCCCATGTTTAGCCTTTTCATCTCCCCTAGCAGTCACTTTTGAATAGCTATTTTATGTAGCTGGTATTCATAATTGTCGGTTGTTACAAGAAACCTACCTGAAGATGCACCGCATAAACATCTTTGAGGCTAACGAAGGACCGTGGATCTTCCCTGGGTGCATCTATTTGAATGTGAATACCGTCGATAGCACCTGTGACTCCCGGAAACCCATGTTTTCTCTTTAAAAATTTCTTGCGACGGCAAGAGCATTTTCATCCTTAGGCCATGTAGTAATCCTTGGAGCAAAGCAGTGCAAGGCGTAGGTCACCCTTCTAACAGCTCTTACTGCCGTCCCTTTGCCCACGTTAAACCTTTCACAAACTGATCTGGGAAATTAGAAAGGTTTGTTAGAAAGAAAATCGTTTGTGATCATCATTTCGTGCGGATAAAATTGACTTCAAAATATGGTATATGTTCATTAAAAATTATTTAGTTGTAGCTGTCTGGTGTTCCCATGTACCATAAGGCAATTAACAGCTGCTTAGAACACTCGATTGGTTTTCTGCCGCTATCATCCACCCTTTTTGTTTTCAATATTGCCGGAGCAATACAACTGAGGACGTAATCGAACGTGTTCGGAAACATTCTGGGAAAAAATTATGTCAACAACTGTATCATGAGGTTTGCAACGCGTTTATGCGCATCTACTGTACCTATTATATTATTTCCCCGAACCCTGTAATAATATGCCAAGTATTTACCTCAAGTGACTTTTAAATGTTTGAGCCGTAAATTTCCTGACGTCATTCTCCACGTACGACAGAATTCGTGGTTTTAAAATGGTAATTCCCCTGGTCTCTGACAACATTATTGCAGCACATATTACTCGTAACTCTGCCTCATCTATCACGTCCTAGTACTCCTCACTATCTTCAGTCCCTGTTGAATCACCTTCATCTTCTGAATCAGTAGAAAATATATCCCCCACCACTGCCAAAAACGATTCCATTACTGTAAATATTGACAATTTTTGTCGACAACTAATTTCATTCAACAACTTTTTAGCAACCCAAGTGGAAACTCCCGCTCAACTCCAAAAACCCGGTCCGTTTCACAGAGGTGCTTCGAGCGTCTCAAAGCGAAAGAATGAAACGAACCGGCCTCTAGAGCGGTAGCGCTTCGAAGCGATTGGTGTGTGAAACGGACCGCACCCCAACTGGACTGGATAAAGGCCCGAGTAATACCCATCTTCAAAGGCAGAAAGATCTTGTTGAAAATTATAGACTGGTAAGCTTGACTTCCGTGGTCTGCAAGTTGTTCGAAAAGATTGTAGCAAATGACCTTTGGGATTTATGGGAGCGCGAGAACTGGTTGTTCAATCGTCAACATGGATATAGAAAAGGCCACTCAACTGAAACTCAGGTGTTAGGTTTTTGTCATGAAATTGCCGACTCTATATATGCAGGAATAGAATTAGACGCAGTAATAGTCGATCTGTCAAAAGCCTTTCATAGAGTTGATCACGAACGGGTGATGCTTAAGATGAGGCATTTACCAATGCAAATAGATGGAAGAGTGATCTTGTGGGTCCATGAATTCCCCAAAAGCAGGACACAAAGGGTTAAAGTAGGAGAGGAATGCTCAGGGACCACGAGAATAACGTCTGGTGTTCCTCAAGAAAGCGTCCTTGGACCATTATTGTTTTTAGTTTACCTAAATTATCTCCCGGAGAGAATAAATTCTAACATAAAATTAAATTAATTGCATTGTGCATTAAATTTTCTCTAAGTGGAATTTGCATATTTTTTCTTTTCTATCATGGAAAAATTTCACGTAACTCACCCTGAAACCGTACGGTTTGATAAATGTAAATAAATGCAAATATGTGAACTTCAGCAAAGAAAAAAGACCGGAAATAGAAATTACGGATTCTCCGGCAATTTAATTCCGAAATCGGATAGCTTTAAATACTTAGGAGTCTATTTAACTAAGAATTTAGGATGGGGTTTAAACGAGGAACACATTGTTAAAAAAGCTTTCAAAATGTTACACTGGGTAATGAGAAACCTCAGAGGGAGCAGAACGACCACTAAAGAAAAGGCCTATAAAACCCTGGTTCGACCAACAGTAGGGTACGCATCTGTTGTATGGGACCCCCACAATAAAGGAGAAGCGAGGAACTTGGAGAAAGTGCAAAGAAAATCGGCCAGGTATGTGCTAGGGAAACGCAATAAAACAGAGAGCGTAACAGAAATGCTTAGAGTACTGGGATGGGAGAGATTAGAGTTGAGGAGGAAAGTGAGCAGGCTTTGTGGGATATACAAAATAGTGGGTGAGGAAAAAGCATGGGATGAATCTGGTAAGGACATAGTTAAGCAAAACTTTGTAGGAAAAAATGATCACCAGTTCAAGATGAACCGCCGATCACGAGGGACGAATGTAAAACAGTTCTCCTTCTTGAACAGGACCATACGGGTCTGGAACGACCTACCAGCAAAAATATTTTAGCCCTTCCCAAAAAATTATGTAATTTTAATAATAGGTTAAAGAAGTAGAAGGTTTCAAAGTTTATTCTTTTACTCGACTGTTTTTAATGTTACCACCAGGCCAATGGCCTACTTGTAACTTTATAATTGTACTAATAATAATAATAAATGGTCAGAGATACAAGAGTTACCCCGGAAACATGCAGTTTTCCTCCTACTAGTTAGTTTTTGATAATGCAATGGCAAGTAAAGTATGTTAAATTTAAAGGTCATGGTCCAATCTGTTGACTATATAATAATTTGTACTTTTACACGAGGGTTACGGCAGGAAAGAAAACCAGTTAACGTCGTCTTGAAGGCAGTATTTTCGCGCCGTGATTCGCGGTGGGCGCGTTTTAATCTCAATGCTCTTTGCCGATGACCAAGGCATAATTCAAGAAAATGGAGACCATTTGCAAATGGCTATCCCTATTTAAACCTGATAAATAAAGATAATTATTTGAAAAATGTCTGTACCAAAAATAAGGCAACGGCATTTCTTGGACAGTAGGTACCCGATCCGAACCAAATAATTTCTGAAAATAATACATTTCTACAGGTATCACCTTTTAAATATTGGGAATGCGTTATCACAACCGAGAGATCCATCATATTCTACATTACATCTACATAAATTCCTGCTAGCCGCCGCATGAGCATGTGGCAGGGGGTGTTAGGTCACTAGCCGTATAAAGATGTAAGTTTTTGGAAAATGAAATGCTGACATGTATTATTGGAGTGTATTTAGTGGAGCTCAATTTTTATTGTGGTCGCTTATTGTACGCGGAAAGAACGAGTTTTTGTACATATCTGTTCGGCAGTGTATCTCTCTTATTTTATCGTATCTGTCAAACCGAGAGATGTAGTGAGGAGTGATGATAATATCCTCGGGGTCACTCTGAAAAATATCAGGTCTGAATGTATCAAGCAACCTAAGCCTAGCGTGTAGCCTCTGAGTCTCTAGGGGCCCCCACCTTAATCCCTCTAAAAGTTGTGAGACAATGTATACGCTCGTAGCAGTGTTTAACGAAGCGCGCTGCTTTCCTTTGTATTTTATTAATTTTCTTGGTTAAACCTTTATGACCAGAGTCCAAAATGCTCGCGGCGTATTCGAGATGTTGCCTAACCACAGCGAAGTAGCATCTCTCTTTACTTTTTCATCCGAGGACCTTCCTATTATACGTTTAACAAAACCTTGTTTCTTTAATGCTGTGCCACTTATGTTTTGTATGTGTAATCCCCACGATACATCAGAAGTTAGGGTAATCTCAAGATATTTTACTGTATCTGAAGATTTTATGTTTGCTCCACCAACAGTATAGGTATGGCTTTTTTGTGATGACTTTCGCAGGAAGTGAACTGTGGTGCATTTGCTGATATTTAATTCTAGCCCCCACTCCTGTCATCACGAATGAACGTTGTAAAGGTCAGATGACAAAACTTCAAAGTCCGCGTCTTCGTTTATTTCACGGTAGATTACTGCATCGTCTGCAAATAATCTTAATTTACTGCTAACTCTAGAACTTAGGTCATTGATATAAATATTGAATAAATGAGGGCCAATCACACTTCCTTGAGGAACACCGGATGGGACTTCGACCATATCAGAGCTAAAACCATCAATAATTACTCTTTGTTTTCGATCACTGAGAAAGCCCCTAATTCGATTCACTATTTTTCTATCAAATCGCATGATTGTAATTTATATGTGAGTTTTTTTCAAGGAATCTTGTCGAATGCCTTCTTGAAATCACGGAATATCGCGTCGATTTGCTTATTCGATTCACCTGATTTTAGGATATCATAAAGGAAGAGCGCAAGCTGTGTTTCGCAGGGCCTGCCCTTACGGAAGCTGTGCTGACTGCTATGTAAGAAGTTACGATTATCCAGAAATGTCATAACATCGGTAAAGACAATGTGTTAGAGGATCTTGCATAAAAGCGATGTTAACGATCATCATCTGGTGTTCTGCCTGCTGGCAGGTCCCGTACACCACTGCTGTCTCCATCCGCTTCTGTCCCGAGCTTCCTTCTTTGCTTCATCATAGCTGATGTTCTTCACCTGATCCACCAATTTAATTCTTCTCCTTCCTCTGTTTTTCTCTCCTTCCATGGAACCCTCAAGTGCCACAGTTATTATACTTTTTCCTCTCATCACATGGCCCAAAGAGTTGCTTTCCTTTTCCTTATTTCCTTTTCCTTATTTCCTTTAGGAGCGATCTTCCTTCTTTTACTTTGTTCAAAACCTCTTCATTTCTCATCTTATCTACCCATCTTACTTTCCCCATCCTTCTCCACAGCCACATTTCATAAGCTTCTATTCTATTCCTTTCCCTCTTACTTAATGTCCACGCTTCACATCCATACATGAAAACGTTCCATGAATAACACTTAGCTAGTCTCTTTCTCCGCTCCAGATCCAAGCTTTTATTGGATAGCAGGTTTTTCTTCTGGCTGAAGGCCTCTTTCGCCATTGCTATCCTTGCTTTTATTTCTGTAATACTTCTCCAGTCGTCTGTCACCATCGTTCCTAGGTACCGGTAGCTTTTCACTTTTCCTATTACACCTTCATTTATTTTCACACTCTTATAATTTTCACAGTTTACTGGCATCACCTTTGTCTTTCCTAGGTTTATCTTCATCCCGTATTCCTCCATCCCTTCTTCCAAAACCTTAATCAACCTTTGAAGTGATTGCATATCATCTGCTAATATTACCATGTCATCTGCGATCTTATACTTCTTATCTTCCTGCCTCCAATGCTGAATTTTTCCTCTCTCCCATCAAAAGATTTATGGATCATGTCCTCAACATATATATTGAACAAGGTTGGCGACAGACAGAATCTCTGCCTTACTCCTCTACCAAGATCCACCCATTCTGTCATATCCTCATTTATTTTTAATACAGCTTTTTGCCTCATAATAACGATATAGGCCTATAATTTCAGGGTCACTTCTATTTCCTTTTTTAAATATCGGAGTGGCTTTTGGATATTTACCAGTCTTGGGGCACCTTGCCTTTGGATAATTATTTGCTAAATATGATTTCTAAGAATAGTGCAATCTGTGGCGCTAACTCCTTGAGCACGCGTGCAGGTATTTCTTCTGCGCCTGGGGATTTGTTACTTTTAATCGAACACAGTTGTTTAGTTATTCCATCACGTTGAATTGTTATGTCAGCCATCGGCTCGTTAAAGTCAGGAATGTCTAAATTGTGTATTGTGTCATCCTTAGTGAATACACTTTCGAAATAGTGGTTTGATAAATTGGCTTTGTCGATACTGTTGGTGGCCAGTTTGCCGTATGTGTCCAATAAAGACTGTCGTAGATTCGCCCTAGAGCTCTCCTGCGTAATACCAGAATGACTTGGGGTTTCACCTAGTAATTTACCGAGGATTGTTTCTTGAAGTTACGTAGAGTAGCGCGCATTCATTTCTTCGTTTTTGAGCGTTGAGCAACGTATATTCCTCTGGCCTCAAACTCCATTGTTTTGTTACTTAATAGAATTGTTATATAGATTGTGTAGGTACCTTTGTCTTCGGAGCTCCCGCTTTATTTCGTGGTTATACCAACGAGGTTCTTTACTCTCCCATTTGAATTTGTATGGAACATATTGATCGATTCCTTTGCGTAGTATTTCCAAAAGATATCTCCATGATACTTCGGTTCTGTCGTTCTTCATTGTGGCTACAAATTTCGTGAATGTAGCTTCTTACGTCTCGATGCGATATTTATGTCCGGATGAGTTTTAAGTCCAGATGAGAAACTATGATATTTTTTTGGACCGGATGAATTTCTTAAAGGAAGTCAAATGGCACGGGTACCCTCCACGAAAATCTAAACGAAGTGGCGCGATGTGGTTCTGACGTCAATGGAAACGGTTGAGTGAGCAGTTGAACCCTCGCAGTAGGGAATGGAGGGAAAGACGAGGGGGAAAGTGAATGTAGCGTGTAGTAAGAGTAAGAATGATAATATTAGTGACGAGAGTTTGGGAATTCATCGCAATACACTAGTAAGATGAAGTAGTAGATGAACAAATGAATAATGTAGTAAAATAAAATAAGCACTTCCAAAGAAAGATAAATGCAGCGGAAGGTCAACAAATAAAGCAATAGAATAATTGAATAAGTTGAGAACAAAGGGGGAAAATGGTTGGAGTTTCTACTTATCCAGGTCACTTCTCCGTGACGGTACTCCAGAAGCTAGGAGGACAGATTGAGTCGCCGGTTCTCCGGATTCACACACACAACGATAATACTAAAAACACTTATACATATACACTGATGGTATCACTAAACTAGAGCCACAATCACAATGAACACAACAACCATATTGCTTCCCCCTCTCCTTTCATTACCTGGTTTTTGATAGCACGGAGAAATGGCCAAAGTTGCGTAATTAAAGCCAGAACATTTAACTTATATTGAAAATTTAAGGCAAGTAATTCTTAAAACATGCAATAGTTACTTGTGGATAGCGTTGTGGTCTGTGAATTGGCCCGTCAAACTAAAGGTCCGGGGCTCGATTCGAGGCCGAATTTTGTGGAAATTTCAACATATTTTCACCTGGTGTGTTGGAATATTTTCACATGGCCAGGCGCAGTATAAGTGCTGGTGAAGGATACTGTCACTCGGGTGAGTATAATTAGAAGCCCTCCTCTCCCTTGTGTTGCCATCTTGGATGGACCGTAAGGTCCTAAGATCTAGTTCCCTTGTATCCACCAAAAATTGTCACGAGAATTAGGAAGAATCGCATAGTTGTCTGCGCATTGGTCCGGCCCACCAAAGGTCCGTGGTTCGATTCTCGGTCCAGGCCGAATTTCGTCTCGTGGCAATTTCAACTAAAGGCTGAATATATCTAAATAAACTCAAACCTGAAAATGTGTATTGTCGTCAGTTACTTTCAGCTTAGCAGGGCAGTACATATCTGTGTGTGGTGCCTTACCTGATCGCCTGAGCGCACCGAGGTCCCCACGTTTGGAAAAATGGTGTCGACTCCTCGACGTCCTCTTGTCCGTACTGGCATTCACAAATGAAACATTCGTGTTAAGTCTTTATCTCCGTTTAGACATAATTGTCCCTCTTACTTATTTTTTGTGAAGGATAGCCCGTCGCAAACAATCGTTTGTTGAGTAATTCTTGACGTCAATCCCTCCGAGCCGCTGACTCGAATTAATGGAGTCGACCCCCTTGTCATTTTTGTCTCGGCTTGGAGTTCTTGGAAGGCGCTTTTTTTCTTTAAATAGTACCGTGATTCTAAGACCCATGATGTGGACTTCCACTTTGTTTTGGATCGATGTCTTAGAATAACCCTAGTGTGTTTTGCATTGGACGCTATCCACCGTAGTTTTTAGCATGTAATAGGTCCATCAATTTGATACATTTCGCCCCTCGTGAGAGCTTACTCGAGGAAATCATGCCTACCCTCAGTTTAGAAAAATAAAGTTACATAATTTTATGGTTTGGTATGCAATGGAAATGCAACTTGTTTTCCGATTGTGGTACACACTTAAATTAGCGATTACCGAATATTATATTTCCACTGCACACATGGTCAAGTGAGCTATCATACACCTACGTATCCATATTGGTAAAAATTAAATAACTCGATAGTAATTTCCACTCTGCTTTAATGAACACCGACCATGGTGTTCGAAACTTGTCATTATCAAGGTCACATACATACAGTGTTTCGTAAATCGCGCATTTGCGGGGTTAGGCTGGCTGCCACTGGGAGGCGTCGGTTGACTGGTAAAATGTGCACACAAAAATCTAGTTTGTTATCGGCAGTTATTGCTGTAAGCCGCTCGTGGTCGCCCAGCCCCTCACGAGCTCTTCCATAGTGTGTATGCCCGTGAACACCCCACCCCTGTGTGCAAGTGAACACCCCTCCCCTGTGTGCAAGTGAGCGTTCCCGGCCACCAAGAGGAAGGAGAAATCACCGGACTGGACTAGTTGAGTTTTCCCTATTTAAACACTTACCTATATTTCATTATTTCCCTATTGTACCACAGTGAATTTTAATTTGAAGTATGCTGTTCTTTGTGATTAAATCGATCAATTGATCATTCTCTGGTCCTTCGGAGCCTTTAACACTAACTCAATTTACTCATAATCGCTTGGTCCCTCGGGCCGGATCTATTTAAGTTTCTATTCTATAGATGCACGTTACTAAATATTGAACACAGGCTCTAGATTAATAGTACCGTTTGTTCTCATGATTGCTCTCATTTACCACATTTTCAACATGTTATTTTTGTGCATCTTAGTGTAATGAGTGTAGTTTCTGTCTTATGGTGCTCTAATCTATTTATATTTCTTCTTCCTTCTTCTATGGTTATCAACCCATGGGTTGGTTAGCAATAGCACGCCATTCTGCTCTTTGCTCAGCTTTCCTCTTCATTTCACCATATGAGACGCATCCAGAGTTATTGATGATCTGCTCCATATTGCTTAATCTAGGACGTCCTCTTCGATTTGTCCCCTCAATAAGACCTTCAGCTATTAATTTTATGAAACCATTGCGTCGTAGAATGTGACCTTTTAGTTTAAGTCTCCTTGTCTGTATCTGTCTCCAAAGACTTCTATTTTCTTGTACTCCTCTCAGCACTTCCTCATCGGTGATTCTGTCGCGACAGCTGATTTTCTGCATCCTTCGATAGCACCACATTTCTAGGGCCTGTAATCTGCTCTTGTCATGTTTAACGATAGTCAAACGCTTTCATAACCCTCTTTCTTACTTCCAAACTTCTATGTATATACATCGCAATATATTGCAACTGCATGCGCATTCCGGTGGCAGTTAGTCGGGGTAATTTCTTATGCATTGAGAAACTCTCAGCCTATTCGATTCTCTCAACGCCCTGAGCCTCTCTTACTCCTCCTCTTGCGTACGCTTTCATCGCTCGCCGCCCGAAGTTCGTGCTGATGCTATCTCCAAGGTCGGCCGCTGCTCTCCACCCGCTCCGAGCACTCACGCAATATCTCTACAAACGGCTGTTTTTTTTAGTTTTTGCACACGTGAAAATCTATCGCCATGCGTTGCGTTGCTTTCTCTCGGCAATCAGAGCTCATAAAAATTAGATTGGTTAAAATAAAAGATAATGCCAAACAACTTCTACCTCCTTCTGCTACGCGTCTTCCCGAACAAAAAAGGATAAAAATTACGATCCTACTTATATGAAGTGGAACAAAAGTATATTTATTTTCAGCAGCTTGTTGAAAAGTTATATATCGGCGATGAAACCCCCGAAATCAATGATCAGGCTGTCGGACTCTATTCCGATGAACTATCGGACATTTTTGGTGACGTTAAGGCAGCAATTCGGACGCTACTGAGATCAGAAGAAAAATCAGATGTTCGAAGTAATGCTGCTCCTCCAGCCGCTTCGCCATTGTCTTCTACGTTATTGAGATTACCCAAATTCGATATGCCTCACTTCTCTGGGAGATCTTAATGGTTGGATATATGTTTTAGCATTTATTCGATAAATAATATATAATATATACATAATATATATTATATAATAATATATAAAACTATTAATCAAAAGTAATGTCTCTCGGAAATTTAAATATTTAAATATCTTCTCTCCTCACTTCGAGGTAAAGCCCTAAATGCTGTTAAGGGGTTGCCCATCTCTGCCAACAACCATAGAATTGCCTGGGAATGGCTTTACAAAAGATATCATAATATTAGACGTTTGGTGAGTTCTCATATCAGCAATGTTATTGACTTACCTAATGTGAACGATTCACTGAAGAGCATCCGAAACTTTATGGATATTTTCCGCGAAAATACGCAGGCATTAATTGCCTTGGGACATGAAATCACTTACGAAAGTCTACATTTACTGACTCTGCTTCTGCGAAAGTTAAACTCAGAGACTAGAGAACGTTTTGAAGATACTACATCGACGGATAATGAGATGCCCGCTATTAAAGACTTAATTAACTTCTTAGAAAGAGAATTCTGACGTTTGGAAGATGCATCTATTGGACGCAATACTCTCAAGAAACGAAAACCGTTGCATCTTCACGCCTCTCAAAAGTCGCTCTATTATCAGTCGAAAAGGCTGCGTGTAAATATTGCAGCGCCCCCAATCATAATGTTTACAACTGTGATCCATTTCTATGCTCAACTGCAGAAGCTCGCCGTAGATTTTCCCGCACCAATGGCTGGTGTTACAATTG
Organism: Ceriagrion tenellum; assembly: GCA_963169105.1. Taxonomy (NCBI): domain Eukaryota; kingdom Metazoa; phylum Arthropoda; class Insecta; order Odonata; family Coenagrionidae; genus Ceriagrion; species Ceriagrion tenellum. Next base: position 132,861,636 of record OY720640.1, read on the forward strand.
TCTAGGCACTTCTCACTCTATTAAATCGTGTAAATCAACTCACTCCTGTAGGACATGTGGCAAAAGGCACCATTCGTTGCTAAATCTTCCTCATCTTCCCTCAGCATTCAAATCAGAGACATTGAAGACATCTACAACCAGACCATCCTCGTCTGACAACTCACATGAATTCGTGCATCCCGAAGCTTTTGTGGGATTTTCATCGGCAAAGACCACTGCCTCGTTTATCCTGGCGACTGCATTTGTGAAACTCTCCACCCTGGAAGGGAACTCGTGCATAGTGCGAGGAGTTCTGGACTCTGCCGCCCAGACGAGCTGTTTATCTGAACACTGCGCACAGCTCCTCAAGGCAAAGCGCTATAAGCCTTCCAACCTACTTAGTGGACTATCTCAAGCTTGTTAACACACTAAAAGAATTACTCATTTAAATATATATAGCCTGAACGGAAAGTCTCTCACAAAATCCAACCCTGTCCATATAGTGGAAAGCATTAGTTCAAATTTACCTCGAACCACTATTTAGTAAGAAGTCAGACAAAGAGTGTGCTCATGAGTGTTAGCAGATCCTACTTTTCATGTGCCATGTTCAGTAGACATTTTAATTGGGGCAGGTCCTTTTGCACTTGCATTAACAGGCCAGCGTCTCCCCCTTGGTCCTGATATGCCAGTTACATTTAGAACTGTATTTGGATTTGTCCTTATGGGGTCATACCGTGTCGCATCTCTTCAAGCTAGCCTCGTTGATAATAAGATATTCTTAAATGTTAGTGATATGGACCTTCATGCATCCATAAAGAAGTTTTGGCAAATTGAAGAACCACCAAGCCCACTCCTCTCTCCTGAAAAAATTTACGCGAAACAGCACTTTGCAACAGCCTTCAAACGGGACCCTTCAGGAAAATACGTAGTCAGACTTCCTTTCAAGAAAACTCATCCTATTCTCGGAGGTTCATATACCCACTCTTTTTCAAGTACCCACTCCTTTCCGTTCCAGTGGTACCTATCTTCATGGAATATTAGGACTGAAATGGGGCCCAAATTGAGATGTTTTCTCATACAGGACAAATATAGTAGAAGCTCAACTCAAAAAGAGGTCAGTCTTGTCATCCATTGCAAAATTATACGACCACTGTGGTTGGATAGCGCCGATTATATTTTGGCCTAAGTCATTCATGCAAATAATTTAGACTCTAGATTAGTTGGGATGATCCGTTACCCTCGGAAGTGACATACAAATGGAACGAATTTTTGAATGACTTGCCACTTATTGCTAACATAAGGTTACAGCGTCAGCTCTTTATTGCTCCTCCAATCCATCCAGCTTCATGGTTTTTCTGACGCTTCCCAACGGGGATACACTGCTGTAACCTACGTCCGAAGCATGGATGCAAGTAATGCTGTAAAATCCTCCATTCTCATAGCCAAAACACGGGTCTCTCTACTTAAACGCATCAATGTGCCTCGCTTAGAACTATGTGGAGCTCATCTTTTATCAAAATTATTGAACTCTTCAACTTCTCCTTACGTTGCCATTGAAATATCAGCATGGTTTGATTCTACAATTGCCATAGTACGTACATCAGCATGGTGTGATTCTACAGTATGCTGTGTTGAGCTGGATTCAAACGCCGTCTTGCCACTTGAAGACATACGTCGCTATTCGCGTGAGCCAAATTCAAGAATGGATTCCGTCTCATTTATGGAACCATGTTGCCTCTGACCAAAACCCTGCTGATGTGGCATCTCGAGGACTCACACCTTCACAACTGCTTGAAAATCCCTTTGGTGGTAAGGACCGAAGTGGCTAGCATTAACTGCACAGGAAATGCCAGCATAAAGCTTTTCTCGTATTGAAGATCAGTCACTACCTGAACTTCAAGAGTCCTCTCTGAATATTTTGCTGAGTCAAGGTTCGTGTGAATGGGATTTACTTTCTAAATTCTCATCGTGGACAAAGCTACTACGTGTATTCGCCTACATGCTACGATTTTTCGACTCTTGTCGGTCCAAGATTAAAGTCAATTGAATGTGATTTGCAAAATTATTCAAACCTCCTACTTCAAAGAAGATTTAGTCCAACTTCAAAAGCAACGCCACTGCAGTCTAAGAATCCGTCGCATCTCCCCATTTATTGATAAATATGGATTACTTAGAGTAGTAGGAAAGTTAAATCCTTCAGAATTGGGCTATGAAGTTAAACATCCCATTGTTCTGCCCAAAGTTCACCATGTAGTAAACCTGCTTATCGATTACCTTCATGTCAAATATCTCCATGCAGGACCTCAACCTCTGCAATCCATCCTTTGTCAACAGTTCTGTATACTCACCGTTCGATCAGTGATGTTTGATACTAGATCTGTAATGTATTCATTGTATATGCACCCTACCCTATTGAAAGAATGGTATGTACATGAACTTGTACAGGTATATACTTCTATAAACAGGGTGCATGCTCCCTATGTTATAAGTTGTAATAATTAGTGATTTATACGAATGTAAGCTAGATTAATTTTAATAATTGTTTTTCTTGCTTTTCTTGTTCACAATTGGGCTAGAATGGAATCATATTTGTTATTATCTATATATGCTTTTGAAAGAAAATTCGAACCTGAATTTTTAAGTGCATGCGTTGCTATCGATGAAAACCTTCTAATAATCCACCTTTGATGGGAGATTTACCTAAAGCTCGTATTAGCCCTGCGCGTCCATTTAAACTGGAATGGACTATGGAGGCCCCTTTTAAGTTGAGATTCGTACACTGAAATGAGCGTAATTAATCCAGGTATATTTGTGCATATTTTTGTGTTTCTCCACCAAAGCTAATCACATAAAAGTAGTTAGTGAACTATCAGCAGACGCCTTTATTGCTGCCCTGACTCGTTTTGTCTGTAGAAGAGGACTATGCACCGATTGTATTCTGATTGCGGAGCAAATTTTAAGGGGGCTTCAAGTAAATAAGCTGCAGTAATGAAGAAGACTTTTTCGTCAAAGGACTTCCAACATAAAGTTACTCATTTTACTCGAGAGTGCTCGATAAATTTTCAGTTTCTTCCTCCGGCGTCTCCACACCAGGGAGGTTTATGGTAAAGTGCAAAGCATCACCTTGTCAGAGTAATAGGAAGAGAAATTGGCCTTGTAGTGATAATGTGATAGCACTGAAGACAAAGATTGTGTAGCCAACTGGAAGTAAAACTCGGAATCATAGTTTAAGTAAGGTCTGGTAATTCCAACAAGTTTCCAGTATATGGACCAACCTATAGTCCGCTATTACCTTCCAAATACGAAATTTTCATTCTACCATCTTCACCCCGGATTACGCAATTGCAATTTACTGAGTAATTTGATAGTATTTTTCCGGAGTTTGCTGCTGATTTCATGCGAAATTTAGTACCGGGAGGAAGCTTTTACTATCCACAATGAACTTGTTGTTCGTAAAAGATTTCTCACGGTAGTAAATTTAGTGATACAATTCCTCAGTTTACGAAGATCGTGATTTTGTAATGCGAAATATTAAATATGAAAATTCAAATATCAGTCCGTTCATATTAATCTTTTTCGTTATTATTTCTTTGATAGTTAGGGTTGGGGGATATGGAAGACCCATACGTGAAAATTACGTGAAAAAACTGGCGCATCAACTTAAAAGGCGAATTATACGAATCATTTTGAAATATTGCGCAATTAAGTGCAAAACACAGCAAGGAGTGCTTTGCATGATCTTCAATGTCCTGGGACCCAAAGTATCATTTATGCACTTATTTGTATTAGATTCTTTCCTTTTAACGCTTTAAAGCTAGCATCGCCTGGTGCTAGCGACAACTAGCGGCGTAAAAAGAAACCGGACGCTACAGGCACTCATTTTATTGTTGACATTCTTATCCTGCATAGTAATGCGTGGTAAGCCGCATAACCTCGGAGGACTTGTCACCCTGCTTGCCGAGGGTATCGCGGTCCACTGAGTGAAGTACGGCCCGGATTGACAGCATGCGTGATGGCTGGCGATCGGTCAACAGCGTTTTCAAGGACTGGTCCGTTATGGAGGAGCCCACCAGCGTGCGGAGGTGGTGCCGGAACTCCTACGTCTTTCGGTCACCGATTCCCTCCCGCTCGAGGAGTAGGCAGATTTGCTACTCGTCGGACACGATCAGCCGTTTTAGGAGCTCCTTCTTGATCCGCTGGCACCGGTTGGCCGCCGGCGAATTAATAACTATGTCTTCCACTTCAACGGCATGACTTTGTCGATCTCGGCGACTAAGTGCGGGAACCTGGTTGTCTCATTCGTGATTCCCGCGAGGGAAAACTGCACTTGCAATGGCGCCAACCAAAGTGCTGGCCTATCCGACTAAAAACTAAAAGAAAACTCCGAGAGCCTTGATGTAATGGTATAAATACCAGAACAGCTAAAGTTGCTGAAAAATAATTACAAAACTTTAACACACATTTTCAATAAACGTTAAATTTTTAGCTTTTTACAAAAAAAACTTAAAATAAGTAAAATTGTTCTCATCCACGAAATAGTCAATATCAAGGACATATGTAATGACAGGTCCATTTCAACCCTTCTCATAATTTCCAAAATCCTAAAAAAAATCATTTACCCAGATTATTAACTCTTCTAAAGAAATATCAAACTCTTCTTTTAAATTATATTGAGCATGTAGGTAAAATGGGAAATGGGTTATAATTTTTTTAATCATATCCAAAAGAAAGGGAACAAATATGTTGAACCAGATTGCTCATGCAAAATCACTATTTCTTCAGCTAAAAACCAAACAGTCAAAGAAACACTTGAAAACATTTGTTTTGCCCGGTGCAAAATTCTCTTAAGGTATTCAAACCCTACATATCAGACAGTTTTTTATCACATTTTGTCCATGAGCCATACAGGAAATGAAACAAAAATCACCAAAGGACAGCAGACTGGCCGCAATTATCTTAAAAACTCTATCTTCACCCTACAAATTGAGGAGTTGTGCATTTAATTGAGCCATTGACTGGGTGACTGATATAATGAGCCATTTGGATAACTATTTGGGTACCTAAGGCCTTCATATCCTTCAATGTCATTAAAAATTGAATTTGGGTGAGGATGATCAAATGTTAGAGCATTTTAACCAGAACCGAAAATGGAGGAAAAATGCATCACTGACAAAACTAGCTGTTAAACAAGCAGGAGACTGCAAAAAATCTCTCCAGGCCGAGTGGCTTCAGCTCAGCAGTAAAGATTGGGAAGCCCACGAGAACATCTACATCTTCAGTGCTACTTTGATATAGCCAGTTCTAATCCCTAAGTAAACGGAACCTATCATTTCCACAATTACCTTCTGGGACTTTGTCAGTTACTATATCATTGAAAAGCACATTTTTCAAGCATCCCAGGCACGTTATAATCTCTTCTCCGTTACGCGCCATGTTTTACAATCTTGCCTGTGCAGTTTTTGATCTTTATGCTCTTTGATGAGAAAAACTGCTAGTTAATCTAAACATTTGTCATTATTTATAACTCTAGCATCGTTCGCGATGGTGAAAAACGTATCTTATCTACTCATTACTTCACTCGATGTGCAAAACCACAAACCTCAGACATGAAGATACCAGGATCCCGCCGATTCTATCTCTTCGCCTAAGTTCGCCTTGTGGCCACCTCTCGTCGCTGTGCTACACGTACCCCGTACCCGCCCCGTACCCCCAAGGCCTTGATAAGGATAATCCATGGCCTTGAGATGGTGGATACTAAACATAATAAAGCCTTTTGTGTTTTACAGCTTGCAAGGAGCGAATCTAGAGTTACTGTTCAACTTGCGTTCCGTCAGGGCCGCCCACATGGGGGATGTATGGCGCAAGTTTCCGCCATAGAAAAAAATTTTAAGGGAATAAAAAATAAAAAAGGATAATGACCGAGAACTCAAAAAGCTCTAATGGTGTTATTATTTCAGTTTTGGGAGTATCGGCAGAGTTGACAGGTATTTGGTGGAAAGCACGAACTAAGTCAATTTTATGAAAACATCTTTCACCCACATAAGATTTTTCACCTCCACCTTTCCCATGTCACCCCCAAAAACCTTGCAGCTTTACACGGCTGGTGTCCTAACACCCCCAGCAACACGCCCTTGCGGCGGCTCGCAGGGTATTATCATAGAGTAAATATACTTTACTCTATGGTATTATGCAGATGTAGGTGAAGCCCAGCGCGAAATCGTCAATATGCGGCACCGGATAACGATCAGGAACGGTCCTGGAATTCAACGAGCGGTAGTCACTATACGGGCGCAAAACAGCGCTCTTCTTCTGCACCAGGTGTAGGGCAGACGACCAAGAGCTTGATGACCTCAGTGCGGTACCCGTTTGAATCATCAGCTCAAACTCCCTCTGGGCAATGGCAAGTTTGTCTGGAGCGAGACAGCGGAGCCTAGATGAAACTGAAGGGCCAGGGGTGGTCTGAATAAAGTCAACCGTGGAGTAGGTACTTGACCCGCCGCGGGGCTTCCGATGGGTTAGTAATCTCCGGAAATTCTGAGAGAATGCGGGGAGGGACTACTAATAACTTTCACTTGACCTCTCCTATGATAGGCCACAATACCGGCCACCGATCGCGCCTTAACATTATCCACCAAGCTTTTACGAGAAATATTCACCAGGAGGCCGAAATGTCGGAGACAATCTGCCCCTATTATTAGGTGCGGCTCATAGGCAACGACAAACTTCCACAAACATTCCCGCCGGAGGCCAACGGAGAAGCAGAGATTGACAGACCCGTATGTAGCGATAGGAGTGTCTTTGACGGCGAAAAGCTGAAGATCCACCTTCCCTCGCTGCTCATGGATCCGCGCGATGGAGTAGACCCAGATATCGGCACCGGTACCGATAAGTAGTTTGACGCCAGATACGACCTCCATGACAGAAAGATGGTTGGAGAGGTCAAAGCAGTCACCTGCCTCCACCAAGCACTGCCCGTCTCGTGCGCCGCGTCATATGAACAAGGAAGGGTGCACTTTGTGGTATTGTTCCCCCAATGGCGGTGGTGCCATCTGATGCGTTGGTCTCGCCTGGAATGAAGTGGGCACTGGTGGCGGATGGGGGGCTTCGGCCACGGCTGCGGGGACGCGAGCACGGGCCACGCTCGCGGGAAGGGTGTTCTATCTTCTCCATCAGTGCACTCAGCTCTGGGTTGGTGGCGACGCGTCGCACTACATTAGCCATACTCCTTCGCTATAGAATACCGCCGTCGCGACGGTGGCAATGTATGGCGAAGGAGTAACTTTTGCCGCCTTTTCCGCCAGGGCGGCGAGATCTACCAAGCTGGTCGACGCCTGGGTGATTAAAATGGTGTGAACAGGGTGCGGCAGGCGGCTCAGCCAAATTGTGCGTTAAAGGTCGTCCAGATCGGCCCCGCCGGCCAATGAACGAACATATCGCAGGAACTTCGACGATCTGCGGTCGCCAATTTCTTCATTCCCGAGGAGTTGCTTAATGCTTTGATCCTCGGACGCCGATAATCGCCGGACCAATCCCGCAATCGTTTATATATATCGAAAGAAGAAGGGTTGACGATTATGTCCTCGACCTTTTGTGCGTAACGGGTGTCGAAGAACGCAGGGGTGCCCATCCCCCCCAATGCTGATGGCGCATTCCCCCCTAAAACCAACAACCTTCCCTCTATCCCCTCCACCCCCCCCCCCCCCCCCCCCGGCCGGTATATAGGTACTAAGCATGTTATAAGCTGTGTCCCAATTCGCCATTTAGGCAGCTAAATCGGCAGATTTAGGGAGGACGCCATCTTGAAGTGTGTCCCAATTCGTTAGGCATCATGGGGGAGCGGATTTAGGTGCCTTTCTCGGGGGTGAAATTTAGGGTAGATGGAGTTTATCCTAAATCCGCCTCCATATTGAATTTCCCATCATGCAAAGCGATGCATGCGCCAGAGAAAACATTCGTCGTAACCATTTCCTCCCCCACCTACAAAAATAACACATGACTGTTGTGTGATCCGAGAGAAAAAGTTGCCTACACTTCGATTTGAAAATGTCCACATGTAGCAAAACTCAGGAGAACTATCTGACACCTTAATGAAAACACAATTGAGACTTGAAATAGAAGCGGGCTTGTTATATTATGAATACACATGCCTCACTCAAAATGTTAATACGTAAATAAATAATTTTTAAAATGTTAACCATAAAAAGAAAATACAAAAAGCTGTCAAACCTTTTACGAATACTTAAACGAGTATCTATCTACTATTAAAAAAATACATTAAAAATAATTAAGTAATTAGCATATGTATCTGATGAAAACTCGTCATATATTACTCAGCAGCCCCGGCTAATTTACGTTTTCGATAAAGGAAATAATTGATGTAAAAGCACACTTCCCGTAGTCATAATCAGTGTTACCTATCTGTCTTTTTATAAAAAGAAAAATCCCTTTGAGGAATGATAAAATTAAGGGCTGAATAATAAATATCAGCAGGTAGAAGTGGATTGACATCAATTCAAGAGGTTACCTCTGTTTTGTCACAGAAAGTCAGGTCCAATCTCATGCATGGAGTTAGAGGATTTGTTAATTTGTAATAACTCAAGATAATTGACTGTATCAAGTAATAATTTGCTGTGGGATGATTTTAGCTGACTTCTTATAATAAGTAAATATTTATAAATGACTGAGCAATTACAGTTAAAATCAGCAATATTATAATCACCAAGTTATAGATAATCTCTTTATTAATATACAGTTTTGATACCTTAAATTGTATTGCAATGATTCTCACAAGCAGAACTATTGGAATTTGAAGGGAGATACATAGCACCAAGTGGGTGAATAGCATGCATATGTGATAAAAAAATGATTAATAAATGAACACTAGACCACTCATACAAACTGAGGAACTCCTACACACTACGACATTCCCTTTTTAAGTATTCTGCCGGTGAAAAGGTTTGTTGAAAGTCAGAGAAACTCCTGGAATTCAACACTTTCTGTGTCCTATCAGCCTAGTATAAAAATACCAAATTTAGCTTACCACATTCAGTAGTACACTATACAAAACACAACTTAGAATTTAATGGTTAACAACTAAGAATTCCCCAAAACTAATAAACTTGAAGTAGTTACTGCTGAAAATGCTTACTAGTAGTGGTGATAGTTGATGCTTGAAATGCCTACCAACCTGCCTTGAACAATATCTTCTAGGATTTTCAATAGCAATTATTACACGACCGAAATAACTTCTCGTTTTAAACGGTATTTTTCCCCAAGCAAATGGCAAAAGCTATACCTTTAGTTTAAAAAAAATACGAATTTACCACCCAGCAAACCTACACTAGCAGTATCACTACCAATGACAACTTAAGATTCTTAAAAATTGGAAAATAATTACCAAGATTATTCCCAAATTGCAGGCAAAAATAGCCGAAGGGGCCTATAGTATTATAAATATCATCATAAAAACAGACCATCGAGAATACTTCTACTATCCGCGATTACATGTATCACGGATATAATGTTTATTTACCTCAGATCCTTTTCATAATTCCTTTGTTTCTCATTTCTTCCCAGCTCAGTAGATGGTGTTACTTGCGAAGGTTGTCCCAACTCGAGCTCACTTTGCCCAAGGTAGCCAAATATTTAGCTAGCTAACCGCATCCTCCCTAATGCCTAACGAATTGGGACACAGCTATAATTTGATAGCCTGTCCAAGGCAAGGTCGTTCGATAACTCGATTCTTCGCCTCTCGAGTCGATGGTGCAACATATCGAATAAATCGACCCTGTGTCCAAGGTAGTATGGAGTGACGCCGAGGGGAACGGAGGATTCGGGAACTTTTTTTATTATTAGCTTCACAAAATCGTTTTAACACTTTTCTGGCAATAAAATCTTAAATCATCATACACGTTGTGGACCACTGTGATATCCATATTTTTAGAGTTAGTTTTGAGGGTTTAGCTACAATGATTTATGACCAAACCCTCAAAAACTAACTCTAAAAAATAGAAATAAAATCTTAAGCAAAACTATTGCGCTTATATAGGGGAACTAATTAAAACTAAATACAATGCTACAAAAAATAATAAGAATGTGAGAGTTTATTTTTTTACGATAGCATGCTTAAAAAAGTAAAATATTGTAAAAACTGGAATCTTTTAGTTCTTATATTTTATTAAAGTTATTGATGACTTCTTTCATATTTCGAATTAAGAAAAAATATGGGAAATATATTGAATATAGCGCTCCTAAAGCTAAACAGCTAGATCCTGTGTATAACAAAATAGGCGGTCAACTTACTGCAAAGATACTATTATGGTTTAAAGATGATATTATGATACTAAGATACCTTACAGCATTATACATTTCTCGCGAATGCTTATGGCATTTGGATGTGCGGCGTTTCTGTTGTCCGCGTCATACAAATTCCATTTTTGAAATGCACTCATGCATGGCACAAATGCGATGTCTTTCGCTTTCCCCTACGTCCCTTTTCCCTACCCCTTCCACCAAATTTAACCCCTCCATGACGTCGTTTTCTGCGCATCTGAACGCCATAAGCTTTCGCGAGAGCTGTACCAGTGAAATATGCAAAAAATAAGGACATTGTAAGCGTGCGCGCACGGAAAGCACTCGTCGGCTCCCAGTATTAATTACTCGGCGAGTAATCCACTCGCCGGATGCAAGAGTCACGTTAAGACTTGGCTCTCTGCTTGCTCCGTGGGAAAATGCGAGGGTAAGGAAAGTACATCGGCGGTTGTCCGTCAATGGGATTGAATCTGGGAGTCACGTGGGGACGCGAGTGTTGTTCGCGGCGCAAGCAGGTTGGAGGCTCGGGGAGTCTCGCGTGGGATTACACTGAGTGCGGACGTAAGGCGTCCTTATGTATTCAAGGGGAATAAATCGTTAGAAACCGAACTCCCGACTTGTTCCCTTGCCGTGTCTTCCCCGAACCATTCTCGACTAAGCCATGCGGCTTACAACATCAAAATTGACAAAAATTTTTAATTTAGATTTGTCTTAAATTATATGGAACCCATTTACATCATTATTCATAGCTCTTATTTACAAATTATACTTTAAAAAATTCAAATGATAATAATAAAACAATACAGATAAAATCAGTACTGGTTGTGGTGGTACCATATTGACTACCCTACCCTCGATGTCCTTTTTACAGTAGTAGTTTTTTTAAATGAAAACTTGAAGCTTTCACGTGGTGGAAGAACGTCATGATAATCAAGACAAAATTTGTGACTTCCACACTTTATTGATTACTTTCGACCGGTTTCGGCTGTCACGCCATCATCAGGTACAGAGTATGGTTGTCAGTAATTCAAAAGATTTAATTGATCTTGATTTAAAAATCTGGAATATATAAACTAGTATGTAATGAATTTAATTGTATATATGTCGGTCAAACTGGACGCAATTTTAAAACTAGGACCGAGGATTATAAGGCGTGCTGGAGGATGAAAGACGACAAGTCAGCTTTCGCCCGACACCTACTACCCACATAGCACAAAATATCTACTAGATATCTACAGCATGTCTTCAATGTCTTGGATATTTTAAATATCTACTAGATTTCTAGAATATGTCTATTTTGAGGGACGACTCTTATTATATGTCTAGTGAAAATAGCCAAAAAACACCGGAATCTAAAAAAAATGTAACTGCTATGCTTTTTGGTGGATGAATATATGAAGTCATTGTACACATGTGCACCAAAAAATCAAGGGAAATTCTTCTGGCAAATGTTTATAAAAGCGATTTAAAGTTAAGAAAAGTCGTTTTTTAAATGATACAATGAAAAATACGAAGTTAAGGCAATAACTTTTCCAACAAAAGTTGTAGAAGATAAAAAATTCTACGAATTGGTAGTAACTCGATCAAAATCCAACTATTAGTTAACCCAGAAGGTCGATTTAAACAAAGAAATCGCTCATTTTTCATTATTTAATTATTCAGCAGGTTTAAACCTCAGCATCTTGAAACAATAAAAAATGATAGACCTACGTAATAGCTATGAGATCCCAAAATTCTGGATATCAAAGTTGAATAGTTTGAACAAAATAACGGGTTAAAGGATAAATGTTTAAGCACCTCTATCGATGGCAATAGGGCAGTTGCTTTGTTTTAATAGATATTAAAATGAAGGATACGATACTACTACTTGTTCACTACTTGTTATTTTAAATGCAATTATATCCTATTTTCACATGTTAGCATCGTTGCTATAAGTTCGTCAATGCAGAATAAACCAAACTATTATCAAGGGTAGTAATCTTTGCTATTATCTGAGTCCTGGAATCGATGTTCAGAAGTCGATAGAGATATCGATTGCATTGTGGTTAGTATCGTTTGGTATCGTTGGTTAGTATGGCGGCAACGTTGGATGATATGCCCTATATCAGATGATATTTGCAGCGGCTTAACTCTATGTGAGGATGATAACTGTGATGTCTGCACAATCTTATGGATTTCCACTTATTCTGAGCAGCTTACAAATTTGATCTTAGTTGCTGACATTCTCCAGAAATGGAGTCCCATTATCAAGTGGAGGAGTGGATCTCTGAATTGATACGGACATGCGAGACAACTTCTCCCTCATTTGATGATGTTTCTCAGGTGGAGAACACTCTGAAGAATGTTGTGGGCATATTTGGTAATGATGCTGTGGACGAAGACGTTGAAGGTAACTTATTTTCATACCTTTCTTTAATACCTAAGCTAAATTCGAGTGATTATTTTGGTACATAGATCGCTAGAAGGTGCTGTTGTTTAGACCACGGTATTTAAAACCCTCATTCAGTTTGTTTCATGCAAAATTTTAGGAGAGTGGTGCTGATATATCTCTTAATTTGCGTCAGCAACTAATTATTGTACGTGAGAGGCATTTTTGTGGTCCTCACCGAGTTGTGTCATCACAGAAATCCCTTTCCTATGCATGCTTAAAACTTTGTAGTGCCCACTTTCGTGTCGTAGGTGCCAATTACAAGCCTGCGTACACGTATATTATTCTATATAAACCGTGCCTACATCATTACCTCCGTTCCTGGCAGATTTCTCTCTTTTCTCCCCTCTGATAGTGAGAATGACAGGTTGGGATTTGTTTGGCGAAGTTTTTCCTTTTTTGTGTGGTGAAAAACTTTGCTGAAGAGATTTTGGCTCAGCAATTATCTGGGAAAGATCAGATAACATGGTCGAGCATGGGCGGAAGATGTTATTTGATGAATGCGGTTATATATCGAGAGTTACCGTAATAATAGTGCCGATAGGCCATCCGTACAAAATTTTTTTTCATCCCCTAGGATTGTGATTTTCAAGGAAATTTTTAGCCTGTGAAATTTCGAGGCAAATATTGGAAATAGTATTGAAAAACAGGTAAAAAAGTAGTGTAACTATTGGAGCGGTCTCCTTACCTTGAAAATTAGGCATAAGTTGGGCAGTTTATGGTCAGGAACGGCGGTTATAGCAGTTTTGGTAGAAGCCCACCTGCTCCAGAACTACCTAATTTCATCATAAATGGGTTAAGAGTGAGGAGGTAGTGGGATGATTATCCAAGTGTGGTGTACACACTCAAGAAAAAATGATTACACGTGTCTGTGTATGACATTTCCGTGGAATTTATACTTTGTTGATAAGTGGAATAGAAATTAATGTTGAATGGTATTGTGTTGCGCTTGATTGATTGACAGGTTCGCTTTATCATTCCTTTCATTTCCTTGAGGGGTTTGTGTTAGTATATTGCACAATAGTTACCGGTTTTTGTACTAGTATATGCATACAATGTATCAAAATTTGGAAGTGTTTCTTGAACACTTGTTGACCTTTTAAAATTCTTGTACCAGCCTAGTAATGAATATATTATTTGCCATTTAGAGAGCCTTTAATGTATTCAATTACTTGTGCCCTGTCATGCATTTTCGTGAAAGCCATTAAATTTAGTCATTCGTCTAGGAATCATGATCTGTGTGCACACCCCAAATTAATTTTGCATGCGTTTCAAATTATTAGTAATATAAATTCTTTTCTACATAGACTTCACATATAATGCATTTTCGTTAAACTTAGGTCATTTTTAAGGAAGTTTTGGTGCTGGTGGTGGATATGTTTTGTATTTTTGATATTTTCATATTACGTGTGCACAATGACTGTCAGTGGCTCTGAAGCACATAGATTTCTTCACAAAATAATAATTAGAAAAATAAATCCAAAAACTTTTCATTCTCAAATTATTTCTCTTGGATATGCACAACCTTGGACATGCAAAACATTTGTGGCACTGCAATAAAGATACTAGGTTTTGTTAAGCATACAATAGGAAAGTCCTTGGATGAAAATATGAAAGAGAGATGCTACTTCGCTCTGGTAAAGCCACATCTCGAATATGCCGTGAACATTTGGGATCCTGGTCGTAAAGATTTCACCAAATAAATTAATAAAATACAAAGAAAAGCTGCACACTTTGTTAAAAACAGCTACGAACAAACATTGAGTGTTACACAACTGTTAGAGGGATTAAGGTGGGAGCCCCTAGAGACTCTGAGGCCACACGCTAGGCTTAGGCTGCTTGAGAAATTCAGAACTGGTGTGTTTCAGTGCGACACAGAATATTATCATGACGCCTCACTTTTCCTACATTTCCACACACGCCTACATTTCTGGGCCTGACAGATGCAATAAACTAAGACAGATACTCTGTCGAACGGATAGGTACCAAAACTCGTTCCTTCCGTGCATAATAAGCGACCACAATAAAAACTGAGCTCCACTAAATACACTCCCATAATACATGCCACCATTACATCTCCCAAAAACTTACATCTTTACACGGCTGGTGACCTAACACCCCCTGCCACAAGCCCATGCGGCGACTCGTGGGGTAGTATGTAGATGTAGAACCCACCCTTGAGTATTGCTCTCTGATCCAGTCAATTGCATCCCACTCAGTCATCATTCTACCACATTAACTTCTTATCAGCAACTGTCTATCATTGTGTGCCCTTTTGTAGACTGACTTACATGAGGAAATCCTCTCCTCCCAGCCTCTTGTGCCTCGCATATCACTGGCTGACACCTGACCTCAAATTCCTACTCCATCATGGGTGGATCCTTCCACTCTGATCATCTACCTCCTGCTTATCACTCACATTTCAGTTATGATGTGAATGTGTGATACATGGTGATACATACCAAAATTATGTCTTTCTGTTGCCAAATGATCCACATTCTACCTCCTACTATCTTTATTCAGTGACCTTGCTGACAGTTACCTTATCTTTTACGATTTCTCTTCATGCAACATATTCACCTTATGAGTGAAAATGAACTCTGCAATCAGTGACCTTCTTTTTCTTTTCCTTGCTTGGAATTACCTTCATTGAATATGGTCAAATACTGCTGTTCATGTTTGAATCATGTCCAGTTTACATAGATTTTACTTTGTTAAATGAACCCAATGTAAATGACTTAGGTGCTGTTATTGATGTCTAAATAAATAAATTTATAAAAATCATTTTCATGGTGCCTTAAAATCTGGTGACTGTAGTATAGAGTATTTATATGGAAAGCTAAATGTTGGTGATTATCTCTAGTGATAACACTAGTCTCAATGAAATGATAAAAATATTGATAGGAGACGTACTATGCCTGGGAGTAAGTTCTTGAACTGTGAAAACCATGTGTGAGAAATAGTTCACTTGGTTTTGTCGATTCAGTATTTTTGAGCCATTTTATCCCTTCCTCATTATATATAAGTGGTGTGGTAGGCCATATGCCAATGAAACCATAAAGTAATCTGTTATTTTTACTTGATTATAATGGCTTTTTGAGAATTGACCACCTGGTTATTTACAGAGATAGGCTCTCTATGATATTGTTACTAGAAAATAAATGTTCTTTTCCCATGTTTCTGGTAGCTCTAAATATTTTTAATAGAATGATAGAGAAGTGAGTGAGTGCAATTGCTGATTTTTTATTGAGTGATTATCTAAAATTTGTTTGGTATTATGGTATTAAGTATCATTTTGATTTTTTATGATATTAATGCGTTGCTATTTCATATCTCGTTTGCAGACTTGATGTATGCTGCCCTATTTAAAGAAGTAAATGGGATTTTCCACTTCATTCAAACAGCGTCACGCCATAAAAGAATTTTGGACAAACCTATTGGTGAGGGATTAGCTCTCGTAGTATACCTGATCACAGTGAACAGAAGAAACAAAATAAAAAAATATAGCCTTCAAATTGAGGTGAGACTATGTTATTGTTACCACTCGCCTAAATTACTTGAAGGGTAAAAGCATCATTCCCTTAAAATAGAAACAATGCTTAGGGAAATTGTTTCCTGATATGGTACTAATTGCCTTTTGATGTTTCCCTGCAAAGGTGTATTACATGAAGATGCTACTAATACCATGAGCAAGTGCTGCTTCAATTGTTTTCCTCATTAATAAGGAGCATTGCATTGACCTTGGATCATGATTCTTTGTAACCATTTGGATTAGCAGGGAAGAAGGAGAGTTTTGAGTCCATCATTCTGCTTTCCATCTGCGGACGCTTGCTCTTTGGGACAAACCTTTTGGGAGGGGGATAATGTAAAACCCCAGGCTAAGGGGGGACGTGGTCCCCAGCCCCATGGAACATTTCTTTGGCTTGAAGAACGGATGATATAATTACCAATTGGTCAGATCATTTGTTCTGAAAACAGAAAATTCAGAAAGTAAAATCACTTGTAATACTGAAGTTAGGGCTCCAAAATAGTATGAAATAAGGAAGACCAGTGGAATTAGTACAACATCTGAAAAATATGAAAATTGTATATGTGGGGAATGGGGTGGGACCAAACAATAACTATACAAACTCAATGATAGCATGAAATGGGTTGTACAAAATGGAGTATTTCTCTCTAATCTATCATTATATTTTCAATAAATTTTTGGCACAGCTTTTCCTCTTTGTTTATTTTCCTTAGTGCTACGTCTGAAAATATATTAGTTTCTCTTATCCTCCCCCCCCCCCTGCCCCAATAATTCCTGAGAATTAGAAAGAATTGTTATCACTAGAGCATGGAAAAAAGTCCTCAACTTTTCAAAATAAAGTTGCAAATATTTTTGAAAAAAGCCTCTCTAAAGTCTGAGATATTTTTGTGAGAAAGTTAACTAAAGTGTTAAATTTAACGTAATTATTGGAAAAATGAGCCGAGAGATGCGGGTTGATGGGTTTTCGAGTTGTTCTATGGACTTCAAGAAAGGAAAAACCACAATTTATAAAATATATTTTAAAATTCTGAATAACACTTCATATGATGAAAAAGCAATTGTGTGAGAAAAATGTTAATCCTTATGATTTTTATAGCTGATAAATATCTATCTTTATAATAGGAAGGGAAAATTAAAGCTTAAATATAAGTTTTAGATAACAGATTTTATTTTTTTATTGCATCATTTAAAATATAGGAAAAATATTTTCCCACTTTCATTCTTTTTAAGATTCATTTCCTCGACGACGCGTCATAGAGTAGTGGCTGACCAGATATTTTTCCATGTTCTCCATAGTGAACGTCGTGCGACGATCGCTCAAATAAGTTTGTGCATCGAAAATGATCGCTCAGCTTCACAGGTTGTCTGAGGAGCATACCTCAGCGTAGCCACTTCACTTACAGAGAGTTTTTGGAAGATGTCAAATGTCTGTCCCTTGAACTCTCCATTGAGAATCTGGGCTACATCACGCATCAACTGGAAGCCTTCGTCTTTACTCAAAATATTACACAATTTTGTATAAACACTTATGGCTTGTTCACCCTTTACATTTTTGCGTTTCTTCTTTACATTCACAATTGACGACACTGAATCACTTAGGCTCAGGGCTGCCCTTGTTTCACTACTCAATAAAATATTCACAAACTTTTCCTATTTCTAATACCAAATGGTAAAGGAGTGGATACGAAGGCCGTCCATTGGATCCAGTATCAATTCCCTTTAAGTAATTAAAACAACTTATGGGAAATTTGCACTAGGTAAAATATTGGAATGATGAAGTCGTTGAATATTATTTGCCGAAAATTTTAAACTCATAGAAATCAGGAATTTGAGGTTCTGTCCCAGAAATATTATGGATATTTTTTTTTTTGGGTTGATACATTAAAATATTTTATCAGCAAGCTTTATATCTTGAGCAATTCCTCTCTTCATACCTTAGGCTACACAAATGAGTGGACGGTTATCTTGCGACGCTTTGAAACCTCAGCAAATGACTGAGAATTTACGTGGCTCGCTCGTATTTAAAGGAGAATAGTGTTCATACAATTTGCATACATTCACCGGTCCTTGTTAAGCCTTTATTTTTCCTCTTCGCTTGAGTTCTGAGGGCGCATTGCTTGCCGCACTACAATGTTGGCTCAGTTAATCTGCGCACAAAGCGACGCATGTACCTCGTCGGAAACTCTAGATGGTCTTTCATATAATTGTATCATTTTTCCTCTTATCTCCTAAACATAAGCGGAGGGTTATCATAGAGTGGAGAGCTGTCGGTTTGTCAGCAGACCACCTGGGTTCAAATAAGATAGTTCATAATTAGATCAATGTATTCTTTCAGATCAATGTATTCCGGGTGAAGTCTTTGTACAACCACTGCAAAAAAGGTCAAAGTGCGAGGTGGCCCAGGGAAAGGAACTGGCCCTCCTACCCTGAATATGTGAAATTCACGCGCGTATGGCTCAGTCGGGGGTGAGCTCTACTCTCACCTATCCAAAGCAACCTTCGGGTTGAAGAACTGAGTGAGCATTTTTGCAGTACATCTCTGCTCTGTGGAATACCACATGACAAACATAGATGTGTCCAATACCCAGTCGTACAAAAGTAATCACAACAGCCAAACTTAGGCATGTGGTTTCATTAAAAAAACCCAGAAAGTCTGTTTTATCAGAAAAAGTCTCTAAACAAATCATTAAAAAATGTTTTATTGTAATGAAATTGGTGAAGACTTGTATTTAAAACCACAAAAGTCCCACATTTACTGTGGTCACCTCTTCCAAAGGCAAGGGGCCATGACTTCCGATGGCAAAGACTAGAGTGCGGAAAAAAAGTCGAAAGACTTTTGCCTTGCCTTTGGAAGAGGTGACCCCTGAAATTAGGCCGTATTCTAATTTGGTGCATTTGCCAATTCATCCGTCCAGCCAATTACTTGTGAGTGCATGTGCATCATGTAATCACAGGGTTGGGTCATTACACATAGAATATTATTTTTCTACATACACGTAAAAAATAGTGTAGATTATGTAGAATTTTGCAAAGATTATGTAGAATATTATGTCGATTATTTTTTTTTCTCTAAAATTATGTTTTATGTTTAATAAAATATAGAAAATTACAATTAAAAAAATTAAGTATTACATTGATTTCATGGTAACAAAATTACATTACCTTGAACAAATAATGTCAGTATTCCTAAATCATTGTTTTATTGCAGTTTTAATAACTATTATTCTCTTATTTTATCAACTCTATTATCTAATTATAGTATTTACATAAATTAGTTGTGTCTTGCCGTGATGGAGGAATCCAGAGTGATTACAAAATGTTGACCTCGCATACAACGAAGGTAAATGTTAACCTGTGGCCCTTTAATGCAGCAAAATAACCTGTTTCACGCCTTCTCTTCCTTAAATATTTATTTATAATTTTTCTATAATTTAGATGAGATTTTAGATAGGTAGGTCTACACCTCAAAAGGGGGTGAGTGTCAATCGTTTATGTCCATAGAATTAGAAACGAAAACATTTAAGCCTACTCAAGGAACTTTATATATGTATGGCCCTAGTGTTTCCAGCTGAATATCTATCTATCCCACATAACTCAAGATAGGCATTAAAAACTAAGTAGGCCTACACTGTCCTATATGGCATCTCCAAATATAATACTATAAAACAATACTAAATGCTAACTTGTCAGAGATGAGACTTAACACGACCCAAATTTATAGTTTTATTGTTTTAATCTTACAACTTAGAGACTAATCTTTTCTCCATGTGGCTTTATTGTATTCTTATTCTTGATGTTTTCTAATTGTATTATGTTGTAAATATTCCGTAGAACTCCCAAAAATACATCATAATTGTAGTTTGAAAGCAATAGCGATGCCTTCCTCAGTCTGAAAGAGAACTGACCAGCAGTAAAGAGAGCAGTTAGCCCTGGAACAGCAAGTAAACATACAGCTCTTAAGTTTTTTTTTTATGGTAACTTTCTCTTGGCCTTGATAGAGGTGCAGTAATATACTTCCTATAATGTTTCAATTAGTAGCAATGGACATAATTTCACTTCAATTTAAATACCAGTTTATATAATCCTTAGTCTAGCCAACTGCATATACATATAACGAATTGCAAGTACTTGCCATAGAAAATTTAAAAAATGATATGAAGTGGCTACAAATGACTCAGGCCTACACCAATCAATCTAGAAAATATTGCTTTGACTCATGGATAATTTGGCAATTAGACAGTTCAGTGTTGGATAGTTATTGATTTCCTGGCAGGCCTAGCGATGATAGGCTTGTAATAGACTATTTAAGTTAAAATGCACTAAATATAGGTTTAATTATTAAAATGTTATAGTACATTGTTAAAATAAAATTTTCCTATAATCGTAATCTTCTGTAGCGGTATATGTAAAATTAATTTTCTACACATAGAATATGTAACTATTAGCAATATTCTACAGTAGAACATGCACGTAGATTACACATTTCCTACACAAAATATTCTACTGACCCAACCCTGTGTAAACACACCTTTAGAACCACTAGAGATGGTTTTGCAGTTCACATTTATTTGCAGTTAGTCTGAATCTGAATCAGTCAGAATCCCTGCCACTGTGTGCGCCATGCAGATAGCTGATTTGGACATGTTATAGTCTGATTTTCTGTTGATGTTTAATGTTTTCATTCACAATCCATTTTTCGTGCAGTAAATTTCACTATTTCATGGATCACTTTGTCATCATAAATCTAGATTAAAACTTTCATCACTGAAGGATATTTATGTACATGTAATGTAGATGCTCTCAGTTCTGGTATTGCAGAATAATGTTCCAATGACTCTCTTTTGCTACTTTCTACGCTAGTAAAAGCTATTTTCCTTATAAAGAAGTTAAAACTTGTTTTGGAATAGCACTAATTTCCCTTACTCTTCCTGGTAGTCTAATTCAATTGAAGAATCTGTGCCCTTTCTTTAATAACTTTGTCTCCGTCATTGCTCCAATGTCAATTTGACATTGGCAATTTCAATTTCTGAACCTGAGTTATTGGTATTTTCTCAATGACTGGCTGAATTTTTCAGTTAAATCGAGATCTAAGAGTTAATCTTCTTCAGTGGCTGGAATTTAGAATGATCCAGGCTTGCTGTTAATGGTTGTAGTTAGGAAATAAGCAGCAAAATGGTGGAGTTTGGAGACAATGAATGTTTACATGTTGTGTGTTTACACCATTGACAAGAAAATGAAAAACAAATTCTTATGTTCATAAGAACTTCATTGCATTGAGAAATATGCACTGTGATATCAGTCTCTCAGACAAGTATTTCCAGAAAAAGAAATACTTCAATAGGCAGAATTTTGGTGCTTCAGAAGAACATTGCCTGTGGAAGGTTAGGAAGTAACTTTAGGGTATGTGGCCAGACAAAAGGGAATTCAGGAACAACATGGCAATTTAGAAGGTATATAAGACCAGCATCACGGTTTGAAGATTGATTGGGCCTTGCTGCAATTTTGTGAGCAGTTTTTGCAATAAGGAAAAGTTTCGTCGTTGTGCTTTGCATGTGTCATTCCATTAAGCCTAAACTTATGCTATGCAACATCTAACTGGGCTTCCAAGAATTACCTATTCTTTTGTGCAAGTGTGATCTATACTTAAATCTTGTTTGTTGGAGAAATATTCGTTGAAGTACTGTTATAAATTGCTGAAATTCTTATACTTTCCTATGTCATTATTTCAGTTTAAATCTTGCAACATAATATTCTTCTTTTAGGAGTTCTGTTGGAAATTGTGGATGGAGAAAGAGTCAGCTTGCTTGAAAGAAAATGCATTGAAGGTTCTAATTTCACTGTATACATGTGGTGATGTAGAAACCAATGAGTCTGTGTTTGGCATCCGAATTAATAAGTTGATGAATGAAATATCACGGAGAAAACAAACTCAGGTGAAAGGTTAGTAATTGATTTTTATTACTTTTGTAAGGATTTTTTAATAGTGCACGTTTTCCCCCATTTGTGGGACAAACCTAATACAATTCCTTGATTTTTCATGTTTTTCTTGCATTCATCATAATGTCTCTTGATTCCATCTCTTTGTATGAGAAAGCTCACAGTCTACATGTTGGCAAATGAATTGCACCAGACCAGTGGGATAAAATTAACTGATCTGTGGGGTTATCAACTTAATTTTTTTAGGCAAATGGCATGAAATGTAATAATAATAATAATGATAAACTTTATTCACGGGTAATTGCAACCCAATTTCTCTTGAAATACGTGGAGTACATAAGAATAAAATGTATTGTATAGAGAGTTTATCATACAACCTATTTAAATCATGTAAACGTGGAATAATTTATAAGTCAGTTTCACATACCAGATAGAATATAAAGGATAATTTTATAATCTATAAAATATATGTTAACATGGGATATAACTATAAGCTTCAGACATACAAATTCATTCATAAAAATACAATAGTCCAGATTTTTCATTTTATTTTCTTAAATACTTGTCATCGTAAATAAAAAAAAAATATAAAAGGATTGGAGAGACATTAAAAATCTATTTTAAAAAATACATTAAATACAGAGAAAAATATATATGTCTATCAATTGCGGATTACTTATTATCATAATAAGTTATATCTAAATAGCAAAGGCACTGATTCGCAGATATTTTAAATTTGTAGAAAGAGGTAAGAATATCAACATGACAGTTGTTGCATAGATTCATAGCCCTATCTATTGGGGCATTCTTTCCATAACCTGTTCTGTGCCAGTTGCTCTGGAAAGTATCAGTAGATCTTAGGTTTCTAGGGGGCACATAAAAATTAATCTGTTCCAGTAAGGATGGACTGTCAATTAGGTTGTTGGTTAATTTATAAATGAAGATCATGTCAAAGCATTTTCGCCTAGATGACAGTGAATTTAGACCAGCAGATAAAAGAATTTCAAGGTAGTTTGTGGATGAGTAGGGTATTCCCTTGCGAGATGAATACAGTCAATATGAAATGGTTTCCATTTCTTATAACTTTCTATGAGTTTAATTATTGTAATATTTGTGTATTATTAAACATTAGAACTGTATAGAATGATAGTAAAGGTATGCTGTAGGTAAGTAATCAAATGTAAATCACTCCAATTATTATTGTGTTTAGATATAAAGTTATTTTCCTGGAGATTGTAGGTCAGTAATTCATGTTTAAACTGTTTTTGTGATTTTTGTTATTACCTCAGAGAGAGTTCCTTTTGAATTGAATAAGTTAATAAATAGCAACAAAGGTATCAACAAAAAGTACTTCAAAAGGAACTCTCTCTGAGGTAATACCAAAATCACATGTAAATGTATTTTTAAAAAATCAAAATACCTAAATTGTAAACTGGATTCATTTGATGTACAATACAAATATTAATTTCCATTGTAGCCCTGATGAAGCATACATAAATATGCGAAACGTTGGCAAAAGAGTAACAGTTTAAACATGTATTAATGACCTACAATCTCCAGGAAAATAACTTTATATTAATAAAAAAAAGAGGTCAGGAAGAAGAATCATCTAGGTATTGTGTTTAGATATTTTAAAAACCAAACCGTTCGCAGCTTTCTATGGGAGTTTTTTATATGCATGTAGTTGATTTATTTTTTAATGATATGAT
Source organism: Ceriagrion tenellum (assembly GCA_963169105.1). NCBI lineage: Eukaryota > Metazoa > Arthropoda > Insecta > Odonata > Coenagrionidae > Ceriagrion > Ceriagrion tenellum. Next base: position 132,885,529 of record OY720640.1, read on the forward strand.
TGGTATAATAAGTGCTCTAACTCTGCATTGTTATTATTCTCTCATAATTGAATCCCATGGTTGGATTAGTATTGCAGCATCAATTCCATCTTTTGGGTGTTTTGTGCAAGAAGTATCCTGAAAAAATGCACTTAAAATCTGAACACACATGGAGATTGCTTGTCTACGATCTGGAGCATGAGGTAATTTAGAATTTTATTGAAATTACTCGATGTGACATTGAAGTTCTTAGGTATTAATTATTTAGGAGGAACTGTAAACTTTTAATTGTTTAGTTAGTACAGATAGTTGACCTATGATGTTGAATACCATTAGAAATAATAATTGGCAAAGTCTACTTAAATATGTGCATATACAGTAAAACCTTGATTTTACGTAGTTGGAGGGACCGAGACAGGGGCATGATGTAAAATCAAGAGTTGGTGAAGAGGTGAAAATGCAAAGTATACATCTGTACTTAGACTGTGTCTTACATCTTATTTTAATAAGCTTTACAGAATTAAAGGTATAAAGTGAATGGTACTAACTACTACGACTTTCATCTTTCCTGTATATCCAAGGAAAGTATTGACAAACGGAGCTCAGTTCTGCTGCGAGCTCAATCAGGGCTCATTGGAGCTAAAGTTCCCATTTTGAGCGCTGATTACGAATTAGGTAAAAATGTATTCAGAATTCCGTCGGTGGATCTGGCTTATATTTTGCAGGCACCCTATGCTATACTTCCTCCTATATGTGTACTTGATTCTAACAATTAATGCTAGTTTTTAAATTAGATGATTAAAATGGTGCTGGCTTTCACTTCAGGGGTAGCAATGCACCAAGAGAGACTTGATTCTATAACCCTGTGTGTCATTTTGTTGTATTTAGACCACATGTATAAAGATTCAGTTACAATATTTCTCCTTGTTGAAAGCAAAATAGCTAAAATTTTGCACTTGAGCTTGTAGCGATTGCGAAGACTGCAACAGAGGTAGGGGTTATATTTTTAGCGAATGAGCTTTGAGGCACAAGGCATGGGTTTTGGCCAAATCATAAGCGTGAGAGGCATAAGCAACGAATGTTCCATCCTTAAATACTTTAACCAAACTATTCCAGAGGGACATCTGGGGGAGCACATTTGATTTGATTCTGGTGCTCCCTCTCATCTGTAAATCTATTCCTATAGCAGTGCTTCTCTCCACTCTTAGAGCCAGTGGTGTGTGCCAACATACATTTTGATTCCATTGTATGTTCATGAATGGCATGCCTGAGCTGGCTCACAGGCATATACAATTGCCTGTACCTGTACTGCTTTGTTGTCTAATCCTCCTCCACAGTAAGGTCAGCTTGAGTTCTACCTCTTTTAAAGGGCCAAGGAAGCTTTAGTTAACATTTTGGTTTTCAAACAGTGAATATTTGTTTTGTGAATTTTTTCTTGTGAGGTTCGAGGGACAATTGCTCCACCTTTGACTTCTATTAGACCAGCGAGCTTGATTTCAAGGCTGCAGGACAGGATTCTTTGAATTTGACTCAGGTCTATACAAATCGCTGACAGTATTTTGCTATCTCACTGTCAAGTTCTACGAAGTTTATTTCTTAATCTGTGCCAAGTGATACTGGACTACAAAAAAGCTCTAAGACTTATAATACATGTGGTTGTACTTTTTTGGAAGAAAGCTATAATACCAAACAGACCCTTGAAAATTGTGTTGCAAAGCTTGAAAAGTATGATGAGTGGTTAAATCTATTTTCCATTGACTTTGCTGTTGAACTGTGGAGAGCCAAGAGGAAGTTCCAGGATATGTGTTTTGATTCCTATCCAGTAAAGTACTTGTATTTTTAGGAGAGTCGGTGCATTACTGTAACAATTATTAGAGAATAATCTTCTGCATATACCATGCTGCCGCAAAATTTGACAAATTATTCTAAAGTATTTTTTTTGTGAAATGGGTGCAACCACTGGCCCTCAGGCAGAAATTAAAAAAATCCAGATTAGGTGGACTAAGTTACACATGATGAAATGCAAAACTGAAATTGAAGATATAAGTATCAAACATAAAACAAATAATCCAGGCTAAATGTCTACTTTTCTTTGTAAACAATCAATAAAACCAGCAGCCAAGGGATTATTTCACAGGATTATTCCAACTTTATTCAATTCTGTTTAGACATCATCCTCCAGAAGACATTTCTTTAGGAATACTTAGTGCTATTAATCTTGCCAGATAGATGGCAAAGGCCATTTCTCTAAATCTATTTTTTCTGGGATGTTCTAATTGTCTGATTTAGAAATATGAGATTCTGAAGATATTTGTTTTTTATGAGGAAAAATAGTGTAAAAGCATGATTCCAAATCCCCCAACCCACTTTGATCCTCAGCCAAGACGTAAAATTACTAAAATTGTTTGTTGAATTAATAAAAATTGATGCAGAGATTGCAGACAAGGCACTGGCTAAAATGACTGACCATCTGCTGCTTCTCGTTTGGGAGCAAGGTGTATTTTTCAATGATATATTGGAATCTACATGGGAATTTTTGAACACTGATTCCAATGTATAGTCTGAGAATCAGCATTATTTAAAACCTAAAGAAATAGTGAATGATTATACGGTTGTTGAAAACACTACTGTGAGGGGAGGAAAACTAATTCAAGACTTTGTTCTTAATAAACTTGACTGCATCATGCATTAATTTGTGGAAGTATTTTATGTTTGTATCCATGTCTTGTCTCTGTGGAGTCTTGACCTTACTTAAAACCGGCCTTTTCTGGAGTCACATCGGGTGTTCCTCAAGGATGCATGATCGGCCCTCTTTTATTCATTATTTATATAAATGACCTAAGTTCTCGAGTTAGCAGTAAACTAAGATTATTTGCAGACGATATCGTCATTTGGTGTTACACCAGAAAACATCAACAGAGAAGATGGTTACACAATCTCTAATGCCTGGAAGTGAGTTTTCATGAAGAAGAAAAGAGTAACCAATGACAGTGCACCTGACTGGTGGTAAACCTGGTGGGAAAAACAGTCCCTATTTAAGATGGATGCAATCACATGCATCTTCACTTCTGACCTGAAGAAGACAGCTGCAATGCTGTTGAAACTGTCATCTACAACAATGGAAATATTGGAAAAGAGCCTAAAAAGCCTTCACTGCTATCTGAATGACTCTGTTGAAGCCTTAGAGTTCACTTCTGGCGAAGATTCACCCTGGAGCTATCTCGCATAAGACCGAAGTGACCTAGGGTTTTCATCTGGTGGTTCAACTAGGATTCTTTTCTTGAAGTTTTGTAGATTAGTATGCATTATTTTCTTCATTTTTGTGTGTATAGCATTGTTATTATCTCTTACTGCAAATTCTGTTGTTTTATTACCTGACTTAATAGGATTTTTTTACAAGTTGTTTAATTGCCGGTTTCCTAAGCTCCAGCTTTACTTCATGGTTATACCAATGAGCTTCTTACTCTTGTTTGGATTTGTGCTGAATATGTTCATTGATTCATTTACATAGAAATCCAAAAAAATCTCCATGATACTTTGGTACACTCATCTCTTGTTGTAACTACAAATTCCGAGAATGAATCTTCCGATATCTCTCCAAATTTTATGAAATTGCATTCTTCAACTAAATAGAGTTTACATTTAGGCTCTGCAGCAGCCTCTACTGTTAAATTCAAGGTCATAAGTAATACTTAATGATCACTGATACCTTCAAGAATATCAACGCTTTTAAATATTGCAGGGTAACTGACAGTTTAAAGATCTTACACCTCATTTCCTGTGAAAAGTTTGTTAACTACCTGTGTTAAATTGTGGTTTGAAAGTATTGATTTAGGCCTTGCTTATATCATGCTTCCTTGAACTCTTTTCTACACCATAGGCTACCTAATTTATAGCTGGGAGGTTGAAGTCTTCTCCAATAGTAACAGCACTTTTGTTATCTCTCACAGTGAATGATGATACATATTTGAGTTTATAATTTGTGCATGTCTATTTTGGAAACTGGTGGTCTATAGTAGGAAGAAATATGTAAATTTCTTTTGTTTTGTTTTTTTTATATTTCAGCTCATTCTCTGTATTCCACTTGTTGCCTAATGTGTACGTGGTAATCTTCAAATATGATAGAACTGCTAAAAATTCTCCGCTGCCTGTACTAACCAAATCAATCATATCTATAGATTTGATATCCTGTGAGAAAAAATTTGCTATAGATAATGTCATCTGCAAGCCTGCTCTCAGTTCCTATTATTATCTCTGCATTTTCAATTAAATGCTCAACTTCAATGTGTGTGTTCTTGATGCTACAAATATTTACTGTTACTAAATCTATATCAATTTAGCTTGGTGCATGTCAGTTCGTTGTTTTCTGTGATTCTGTGTGTCATCTCTTTTCTCTTATCTAGAATTACTGAGAAATGAGACTTCCTCGGAAGTTATGCCTTTAGCTTGAGTGCACGATTAGGAGTTATTTTTGCTATATGAGGTAAAATTATCTATTTGAGTCCCTCCAAAGTTAAGCAACAATGCAGATCTACCTTATACTGATTAACTCGTAGGCTGCTATGAGGTCTCTGTTGTTTAGAGTCAATCTCACTAAATGACCTACTCCATAGCCTTACAAAAACCCACTGCGCTCAAAAATCCTATGAGCAACTCTATCTGAGCTTCAAGGGGCACAACTGCCTTAGGATTTCTGGGAAGGGCAGAGAGATAAGGAACTTGAGAACAGCCTACAGTCTTTTCTTCTGTGATTTTGGGGAAAAATGTTGGGTGGGGTACATGGGTTGATGCGACATTTGAAATGTTGATTATCTAGAGTGGAATAGCTTCTCTATTTTATGCTTTTCCTAAGTAAATCATTGTCCTTTATTTGCTGTGCCGTGGGTGCATCTCCACAGTAGGTCACACATTTAAAATCTACCTTTTCCTCTGCAAGAACTCAAAGTGTTACGGCTGCAGGTAGGTTCATCTGGTGCCATTAAGTTCCGTTCCTTCTTTTGGCTGATTCTCGTATCATTTTAATTGTTTGGTAGGCTGTGGGAGATTGCTTGTCTCAAGGTCAACCAAGTCATAATGAATATTACCTTAGAAGCACTGGAAAGCATGTCCATTCATATCCCTTGAGTTGAACTATCTCCAGAAAAACTGTCAAACAAATGAAACCCATTATTATTATTATTATTTCAAAAGAATTTGGTGTGGATGTGTGATCACAGCGATGCAGACTAGGCTCTTTCACATACAAAAGCCTTTTCTTGAGTGGGCCTTCCGTTGAAATCTGACAGTTAGTGATATATTTAGTCTCCAGGTGCCCTGGAATTGTAGTGGTGGGCAATGTTTGCTGTATGATGGAGTTGACTCTCCTGTTCCAAAGTTCTACGAGCGATATGTATTGAAATGCTGGAAATTTAGGGGAAAATCAAGAATATTTTGCTCTGGGGGACTGAAGTGGTACTGAATAAAATAAAAAAACTGCATACAATTGAGAAACTACACACAATCAAGTATTTAGCATTGAAATTCACTGATAGTTATTGGCTGGACTTCACCGTCACTATGTGAAATCACATAATAACATAAAATCAAGGTTTTACTGAAGTTAACTATCAGGTGTTCTACAGCTAGTTACCCAGAAGTTGGCTTCATTCCTCTTATGAAGTGCTACTAAATGCATTGAATCTCTTAAATCTTCCTATAATGATTGAGTAAGTCTATTCATGTAAATATTTATGTATACTTATGCATATAACCTATACTTGTGTTTCACAATGAGTTATTTCATTGTTGTTAGAGCTGAAATGTTGCTCTATTTAAAACTTAAAAACATGTTTGCCTTGTTTAGAAAGAAGAAAATCCTCAAAGGAGTGTGAGATTGCCCATAAAATAGCTTTAATATATTTTTTGTAGGTACAAGAAAAAACCCTAACCAAACTAAAGGGCCGGTTTGAAGCTCTCTCTGCATTCCTGCATGTTTTCCCTGTGAACAATGAGGATGCTGCTAAACAAAGACTCCTTAAGGAGGCAATCAAGGGTTTAGTATGTGACCGATATAGTACATCTAGGGAAGCACACAGAGGTAAGTGGTTTTACTGCAATAATATTGGCTTAACTCTAGAAATCAACTTCATGAACCATGGTCAGTACAGTACTAGTGGTTTACTGTAAATTAACTAGATTTCTCTGTATTTGTATTTCAGCTGCTCTGACTTTATTTAGTCTTCATGGATCGCAATTTTTAAGAGGTATATTGATGGATTACAAATCTTGGAATGAGAATCTCTGGTTTTGGGTCATTTCTGACAATGCTGATGATAGTAAAGCTGGAAAGTTAGCATTGAACAAATTCTATCAGGTGATTTCAGAGGAGTTATTGCATACTGAAGCTGATCAGGGGAGAGAGATTTATCAGGTATGTTATCAAACCTTTCCACCCCCATTGTGTTACATTTGTAGCTGCTCTGAATATTAGTCAGTTGATAGTTGAAATTGGAGCTGGAATGCTTCCATATTCAGCTTTAATTGGTACAGAGGAATTGGGCTGTATTTTCAATTACCTTTATTTGAAATACTTTTGGTATTTTGTATTTCAAATACTTATATATGGTATTAGTCAACCTTATCTTTGGTTTGACTCCTGATTTTTCAGCCAAAAATTGTACATTTTCCTGTGATTTGTGCATAGTCCAACCTCATGAGTTACAATAAGTTACACCTGCTTGATAATTTTTGAATCTTCCAAAAATTATGCTTTTGCAACCAAATTATGTTGATATTTTCTGTGTGCCATTGTACCTTTTAACCCCTTAGCTGGGGACGGATTTTTTCCTTAACCTTCAGCTGGTGGGGAGCAAATCCACGGATTTTAATGGGACAAAAACCTATTTTTATGTTTTTATATGGCCCCTAAAACATAAATCAAAGGTTTTTACCTTGAATTTGTTTAAAAAATTTTTTTTCATTTTTAACGCATTTTTCCTTGTTTAGATATTGGTAAATTGAGAGATATTGATGGAAAACCCCGATGTAGGCATACTTGACGTATATAATGGATAAATAAACCTTGTTATTGCATTTTTTATTAAAAATAGGCAATGAAATACACAATATGTTCGCACAATTTTTAACATATCAATATTTATACTATTATAATTGCTTTGAAATTATTGACATTTGCTAGCATTCGGTCATATTTTTAATATATGATGTAATTTATTTAGCTGTAGTAATTTGTATGAAAATTTCCACAAATATATTACAACAAATTGCTACAAAATTTTTAACGCTTCCAAACAAAATAAATAAAAGTAATAAAATTATTTTAGGTTTAAGTGTTATAAAAATTCATGTAACTTTGGTGCCACACTCGCAAAAAGACTGAAAAACATAGTTCTAACTCTTTATGATTATTGAGGCTTCTTTTCAACAATATTTCCATGACAGGATCAGAAAATGTTTATATTTTACAATTGTTTATAAATTACAATGTTACAATGCTTAAAACTATGTAAAAAAATAATTTCTTTTTCATGGAAATAATCATTTCCCCTTTTTGATAGTAAAGATGGTGCTGATTTTTTTAGTATTAATTTTAAATTATTAACTAGCCATTTATGGATAATTTTTATGTAAAAATGATCAATTTTCAAGTATTTCAATATAACTGCATTTAAAAACGTTCTACAAATTATGATGGCGTCTTACCAGCATTATTCAAAATATAAATTGGCACTGACATAAAAATTGCACGAGAGATAACGAAATATATTGTACAATGATTTGCAATAAATTTTGCGAAATATATTTTACAATTGTTTATAAAATACAATGTTACAATGCTTAAAACTATGTAAAAAAATAATTTCTTTTTCATGGAAATAATCATTTCCCCTTTTTGATAGTAAAGATGGTGCTGATTTTTGTTAGTATTAATTTTAAATTATTAACTAGCCATTTATGGATAATTTTTATGTAAAAATGATCAATTTTCAAGTATTTCAATATAACTGCATTTAAAAACGTTCTACAAATTATGATGACGTCTTACAAGGCTCCTACTGGCATTATTCAAAATATGAATTGGCACTGACAGAAAAATTGCACGAGAGATATCGAAATATATTTTACAATGATTTGATGAACACTTTTACAAAATGCTTACAACTATGACTAAAAATATTAACTTTTATTCTACGATATCAATAATTTTTCATTCATATATTTCAAATTGAGTTCGTTGTCCTAGGAGTTGATGGGTTCTTGAACAAACAATATTTTAATGGTTTTTTAACAAAAAAACATTATTGGTAGTTGATTTTGGTGTGATAATTTTTAAAACATGGCGCCGCACAGAGAGGAGCATCACACTCTTTACACACGAAAATTGTTTCCTTCCTTTGTCTTTTTGCAAGGCACACAACACATCGTCTAACACCGTGTTTCCTCTTCCCTGTAGGTGGATTGTAATCAGGGAAATGTCGCCCTACGAGTCTTCCTGGGGTTTCACTTGTTGCCCTTCTTTCCCTTACTTGTTCATCTTTCTCTGCTGCGGATTTCCCGTATTTTAAGAACAGTTTCTCAATTAGGTCCATTCGGAAATCAAGTTGCGAGAAACTTCCGCCTTGTTTTCTGTAAATTACAAAAGCATTGAACACTGCTACGTCTAACAGGTGCCTAAATATCTTTTGATAATACTTTTTTAGTCTCTTTCGCGCGGCACTGTATGTTACGATGCATTGATCGGACAAATCCACTCCTCCCATCGTATCATTATAATCAACGCACGCCTGCGGTTTTATCTTAGTTCCCTGTCCTCTGCTTGGAACATTCACCATTGTGTCGTCATGTAAACTGCTCAATATGCACACGTCCCTTTTGTCCCGCCATTTCATTGCCATTAGTTTTCCACGATAAGCCGCAACTACCTCCCCTTTTTTTAGCTTTTTCTGCATTACACTTTGCGGGAGGTTTTTTCTATCCTTTCGCACGGTTCCGATTGCATCGGTCTCAAATCTGACTAAAAAGTCAAATAGCTCGGGGCTACTAAAGTAATTGTTAATCCCAACAGTATAGCCTTGCTTCAGCAAATCTTTGGCAAGACTGAGGACCAATCTCGAAGGTCTAGTGAAACCTGACACGTCAACGCCTTCAACTGTTTCAACGAGTTGTGTGTCTCTTCCTGTGTACATGAGCATATTCCATACGTACCCGGTTTTTGAGTCGCATAATTTATATGATTCCATACCAAACCTTGAACGTTTTTTCGGTATGTAGACCTTCCATCCAAGGCGCCCTTTCCACAGCAGAAGGCTTTCATCCACAGATAGCAGCCTATCGGGAATATAGCTCTCACGAAATTTTTCCACAAGATGGTCCATAATTGGCTTTATCTTATACAGCTTTGCGGAAACTGGACCTTCTGGGACATAATCCTCATTATTCGCAAAGTGTAAAAATTTGAGCAGCAGAAAATATCGCTTCTCGCTAATCATCTCGTGAAATATAGGAGTAGCAAGGAGCTTATTTCTCGAAAAGTAATGCCCTAATTTTGGTTTCTGAATAATTCCTTGTAAAAGAAGGATACCAAAAAATAACTTCAACTCCTCTTTGTCAGTATCCACCCAGTCCTTCTCCCGACTTCTTCTTTTCATCTGTCGCCTCCTAATTTTTGCCTCTATTTGCTGACTTGCGTACAAGTTAGTCTGTGCGGCAATTTCGTCACAAATACTTTCGTCAAAAAAGTGTTCGAAAAGATCAATAGGGTTTTTTTTACACAAAAGTTCACGAGTCAAGCCTGGAGTATACTTTGCCTGGAATCTTGGCCGAGGTCCACCATTTTCAGTCCACTCAGAAATCGACGTCTCCGAATGAAAAAGTTCCTCCTCATCGCTGCTCTCCTCTTGTGACCCACTGCTAGAAGACTCATGCAGCTCCACTGCCTTCCTTCTGATAGCAGGATCGACGGTGCTTGGACCAGCAACTCCTTCGGTGGATACTAAAATCTCCTCCTCACTCGCATCACTGTCTTCACTTTCACCACTCAGATCTAACATTTCCGCGATATCAGTTTCTGCTAATCTTTTTTTAGCCATACTCAAAGTTTTTCACCAAAGCTATATGAATAAATTTTCACGGCTAAGGAACGTATCTCATGTGACTGCTCTCCACCAAGAAAAAATACAGACTGGCTAAGAAAACGACATAACCAATGAACTTAAAATTTTGGAGAGGGATAAACCGGAAAAACCCTTGCCCACATGTTAGAGTTTTCGGCCTCCCAAGTGCGAAAGAGTGTTTTACAATCGTGGGCAGGGCCAACGGCAACGGGATAATTCCTAAGTGGCCCAATTGCCCACAAACAAAACCTTGCTTGAAAGCCGAAAGCCTTATTGCCTGTGACAATGTGTGAAAAAATCGGTTACCCTCGACCTCAAAGAAAAACGCCAAACCTTAGAGAAAATTCTTATTTCTTTAATCTTATTTAGACTACGTCCAAGCAAAGAGAATGCGGACGAAAACCATAGTATTTCCTTTCCTATAATATACTTGGGGATGAGGGGAAGGAATTTCCAAGCAGACACGTGCATAAGTCCTTGCACCAGTTCACACAAGAGACCCGCTAACGGTCGGGAAATCCAAGCTACTCTCGCCCGCCTCTGTTTATTGCCTATACCCGTTATCGCGACCGTCTGCGTGATGACAACCCCCGTTCATGCCCGACCGTGCCCTGCGGATGTTGCCTCTATGGCGACGCACGCCAAAATTCAGGGGAACAGGGTTCCGGGAAACAACAGAGCAAGAGGGCTGAAACCCCTTCGCAGACAAGGGGAAAGGAGCAGCAGAAAGTTTTCGTGAGCAAATCCCGAGAAGCCGAAGCCGCGGTCGACCGGCAAGAAGACAGTCATTTGTCCTCCCATCTAAAGTACTGGCACTAAAGCTCTTAGCACTCCTCTCCCACTGAAAGGAAAGAATCTTTATCATTCTCTCTCTCTGATCCATCCCTCCCCTGCAGGTCTCTGCTTTACACCTCCTGAAACATACCCTTCCTCTCGAAACAAAGAAAGTGAAGGCTGTGGTAGTATAGCAGTGGGCACCCAGATAAGAATCAAGGGATGTGGTGGGAGTGAGTACCAAGGTCTTTCCATAGCGCTCTCCTTCAAATCTCAGTGCTGTGTAGCTTACATTGACCTTACATTTCGTAGATAATGTTTTGGGATCTTTTTTGGGTAAATAGAAGTTTCCAGTTGCGAGTTTTTCTTCTATCCATATTAAAAAAAGCATTTAAAATAAAATTGAACATGAGTGTTTACGTGGTTAACGTGGTTTTCATTGTACAATATATACTCATAGTATTAAAAGCAACAAACTGCGCTAAAATATTGAAATATGTGCATTACGAATGTTTACTGGCTTGTTAGCTGAGATAAATTATGTAGCAACTTATTCCGAGCGCGCCAAAGAATGACGGGGTACTTAAAAATTTATCGTGAGAATGCGGTAAGTAAAACAAAACAAAGTGATAACAAAAAAGCGCTAATCAATAAGTGAGCAATGAATATTTCAAGAATATGTCTAATATCTTACGTCTAAACCATTATGCCGTCGAATACGCAAAAAGTAAAGTTAGAAAAACATATTTCTTGAATAGCGAAACTTTTATCATGGCCAAAACGTCTTTTTTTATCTTTCATTCGTAAAAAAAACATTAAAAGCAGCTTAAATAATAGCCCCTTCGTAGATTCAAATTAAGTTTTTTGTGATAAATGAATACTGAACGCATGTGCGGCGAGAAACAACTTCAAACGGGAAAAATTTTAATCGGAAAATGACTCCAAAATATAAGATGTTCTGAATTTATTCGCCAACATAAAAATGAAAATAAACGTTGCTAGAGTGAAGAAATATGACAATTGCATTACATAGCACATCATAGAAACATAAAATATCCCAAGAGACGACTATAGTTGCCCTTCCCACCAGGAAACTCATTGGTACGCGGCGCGCGACTATAGTCGCGCTCCCCACCTGGGGAGCGAATTTCCTTTGCGACTATAGTCGCTTACCCCACTTAAGGGGTTAATATGGTAATTAGGCTGTTATTAAGGACTAAGAATGTGTCAAGCCTCTGAAGTGTATTTTTTGCTTTCCACCATCGTGAAAAAAGGTGGCATTTCTAATTTAACTACAGATTACCAGTTAGCTGAGCAGTAGGGTGGTCCTTATTTTTCGATTTTTCGAATTTGTTTCGGGACACCCCCTCAATTTGTGCCAATTGGTGTAAAAACATGTTCTGTAAAATATTATCGCAATTGGATAACGGGAAGACGTACCGCATCGCACTCAAAGTTGTGAAATTTTTGCATTTTTGGCTATTTTTCGGACATTAATGGCCATAAGAAGGCGCTGCTATTTTTCAACTGATTTTCTCTGGTAGCCAATGACTCAGTGGACATTTGACATGCTTCACATAATCTTTTTCAATTCTGACCATTGGTTCCCGAGATACGGCCCCAAGAGTGAGCGAGTGCCACCCCAAGTGGCACCTTGCACCAATGCTCGAAGCTCCCTAGTCCGCTGCTGCTCTTGGCGTTAGTCCAATTCCTTCGTCAAAATGAATTGTTATGCGATATTTTATTAACACCTTTTTAATTTGTTAATGTCATTAAATTAAACAATGCATATTTATTGAAAATTCAATGATTGCATCTTTATTATTCTTTTAATCCAATAAACATTTTTGTCAGCACTTAAAACACACTCATATACTCTGACATACACCCCTGATAATTAAACACTGTTTTAAATTAAAATTTAAATCAGCTGGCACGTTTGATTATTCTATATAACAATTTAAAATTCTTTGGACAGTGCAGCTCTATTACAGTCTGGAAATTTGCACCTGTAGTTAGACACAACCTTCAGTAAAAATGGTTTCCGACTTTCATCTTTCGTCAACTTATCATTAAATTCCTCCATCAATTTGACCCCTCTTTCAGCGGAATCATTTATCACTTTCAGTTGCATTGCAATCTTGAGTCCTTCATATTCCTTATCACTTTTCCATTCAGCTGGATCCTTGGAGAGAAATGTCATAGGAATTTGAAATCTTTCGAAATGATTTTTCGATTTAGAAAATATAAAGTGTTCAAGCCCCTCATTGATGAAACTGTCAACATCTTTCGGAAGTAAAGAGAATCTTTTTGGGGTCTCTTCACCACCGTCAATGAAGCTTGTTGCCAGAGCTTCTACCATTTGTCTTTTGGTCTCTACTGTTATATTATTATCAAAAAATCCTAGGGCTGTGGCTTCCGGAGATAAATACCATAAATGGTTCTGAAATTTGTTCACTGTTATGTCACTTACTTCACTGTCAATTTGCCTATATTCATACAATTTTTTTAAGAACATCAAATCCCGCCTTGGGGTTTCAACCGCAATTGGTACCGTTATCCATGCCTCAACATACAGATGCACAATAAACAAGCACATATCACGGATTGAGGTCTCTTCCTCGTCTGACAAAGAGAACTCTTTCCAAAAAAGAAACATTTTCAGGCAGTGAAGCGCTTTCGACATCCACCTTGCATGATGCATAGCACCAGGAATGCGAAACGACACACCGCGTGGAGGGACCCCCCCTAAGTATACAACAGTGAGCTCAAGGAGTTCTCAGTAGTCCTCCCTGGGGTGATTTCCTTATAACTTTTGTAGCACAAACGATGTAATATGTCGAGCTTCCTCTTGCAGCACTTCTACCGAACGTCTGTCTCTCATACCTGGTTTGTAATTTTTCTTATCAATTGAAGGCCATATATTCTGAAACTTTTTAAACAGAGGAACATTAGGGGCCGAAGACTTTCCGAACTTTTCATCGAAGACACTTTTTAAAACCAGTTCGTATATGTGTCGGCATGGTAGAAGCAAGATGTCCTTTTTAAGAAGTTGCTCTAATAAGACACATGCGCCATTGAGTCTCCCAGTGTTTGCTGCAGTTGTATCACAACAAAATGCTTGCAGATTTTCATGTAGGTTCCACTCCTCTAGCATCTGATACACGGCAACGGCTTGATCTTTCCCTCTACCCGATGGTGAAATGGGAACCCCAAGGAGATGCTCAACTCCCCGACTAGTGGCTATGACAGGGAGCCTATCCACCAGTTGTTTGCCTATCAATACTGGAAGCAATTTTCCATCCCAGTTTATGGTAACTGCATTCAGCTCCTCCAATGCAAATGCTCTGCGTAGGTTGACTGCATACTCTGCCCGTAAACGCTCGTGGCAGCGACGGATAGATGAGCAATTTATGACAAATTCATTGACATTTTGGTGAAATTATTCTGCAGCTGCTATCAAAATGTGAACTGCCTCCCGGTCGCTCACTTTGCATCTGTCGAAACCTGCGACAAGTCTCGTAGTGATCAGATCTCTTCGAGCCCGCTTTACAATTGGGCTGTAGGAACCACTGGTGGCAACCTCCTCTGCTCTTCCCCCAAAACAGTTGGACTCATCACATTCGTCATTGCTGTCCTCTGAAGATGTCAGTGGGAATGGTTCAACTATAATTTGCAAATGTTTGAAAAATGTATGAGATTTAAAGTAACTAACAGCAATATTGTGCTACATTTGAATATTATAATTATAGAATTTGAATATTATAATTATTATTCTATAGAAAGCATTCAGTAGTGTTGATGAATGATTGGTTTAGGTCAGGTTTCAATAATAATAAAGTATTACCTCTCACACTTTCGGCGCCTTTTTTCCGCTGAAGCCCCAATTCCTCTTGTTCGCACCGCAGAATAGCCTCCCTTTCTCTCTATTGTGAAGACTTATCCAGTCCAAGCATACATCCTGGTCTGCCCTTTTCTCGTTGACTGAGGAGAAAAAGTCTGTTCTCTTTGAGAGGTCTCATCGTCGTCGTATGGCTGCTAGTCTATAACATCATAGCTTGCTTCATCGTTGTCAAACAAATTTTTTGTCAGAATCTTGTATTTTTCACTTATTGTTAATTCTATTTTTCTTTTAATTAATATCTTCAGTTACTCAGCTTATATTCCACACTCTGGATGTCTTCTCTTATAACTTATGTCTTTTTAGTACATTTATTAACCATTTAAATATGGGGCTTACAGATGCTAGGTACTATAGTCACTAGTAAAGGTAAATTTCTCATATTTGATGCAATTCCGGTTGAATGGATTTCATTTTTACATTTTACATGGTAAATACTACTGGTACTAAGTAACATCTTTCAGATTAATGACCATTATATTAACAATGCTACATCAACTGGACTTACTACATAGTTGTTTTCATCTCACTTCGGATTTTGGCAAATTTTTTCTGGTGTAGTTGGTGTTTTTCAGGTACATCATTCTATCCTAGGTTTGATAAAATGAAACAATTAGAAATTTTATTTATAGGATTTACTTAATCATATCCAGGTGTCAATGCAAAGCTTCATCATCAGGTCTTTCAAATGGTTTCGTTTAGTCAGGAATCACTTTCACCAAGTTACATTAGAATTTCAATGTTTGCTTGAAAAATTTCCACCACAGTGGACTCAAATCCTAGTTATCTGAAGGAGAGTGAAAACTATGTGGTACTTGAAAACTGCTTGATATCGTATTTTGAATGGTAAAGATTAGCATAATGAGGCCACAATATGAATTCCTATACTTTATATGTGGACCCCAGAAGTCAAGGGGTCTAAGTGACATTTTTGAAAAAAATAAGTTGGGTACAGAAATGGGATGTGAAAATATTAATCTTTTAGGTGGTAAAGGTATCCAAGTGGTTTTCTTGACAGGTGCTGCTATCTAGGGTAATGCCTCTTAACTACTTAGTGGGTTGTACCAAACATTTTCAACTTTGACTTAAGTTTTCTTTAAACAATGGTTTTGTTACTTAGACCCCTTGACTTCTGGGGTCCTCATATATATTTTCTCCTTTTTTTCTGTATCTCACTTTAGGATTTGATCAATAAAGTAACCTCTCAAGAATGGCGTAATGGTCTTGGTGTTGCTGGTTTTGGATATCTATCAGCCCCTGCAAAAGTTCTCTTTGGTCCTGATGCTGTATCAAGCATATTTACATCTGTTAAAAGGCTGATAATGTCAAAATTTTTTAGGTATGTGTGTTTTCTGTGATAGAATGTTTTATGTCAGAGTTGAGTGGATTTCATTTTTACATTTTAAATGGCATCAATATGGATGACCTTTCTAGCTTGTCATTGACATTTTGTCCACCTCTTGATGGGCCATTCTTCATTTTATAGCTTCTGTCACCCATCGTGGTTTAGGTCATTTGAAGCTGTTATTTGAATGTTTGCAGTGGAATTCAGTGGAGTATGTAAGGTTGCCAGCCTTTTCAGTACCTGCCTCTTGCACATAGTATTAACTTTTGTGTGTAGGATCAAATTCATTCAACGAATGTGCTGAATTTTTTTTTTTCCTTTTTCCCATCAATTAGCATTTTTATTTTATTTTTATTTAGTTATTGGTGAACCATCCGGGATTTTCTCATTAAACACCTATGTATTGGAACAGATAATCAAATTGCCTGATATTCAGTGTAATTGAAAAAGAAACTTTACAATTGACATCATTTTCACTAAAAAGCAGCTAAAGGAATGTAGATCATGGGATTTGGTGTTATAATCACCCTCACAGAAATTGTATAAGTAATCACAGTCTTTTTCATTGTTGTCCAGCATAACGTTTATGTATCACCATTTGAAGGGTGATGGGAATCAGCATTTATGAGGGTTGCCCTAAATTTAATTCCCCACATTTTTTTTCACAAAAACTATTTTAATTCTACAACAATGAAACTTACTCATCCGAATGAATGATGTTATGGCTACTCACTGTATTTTTCCATATAATCATAATTACCTTCAAGTTCCCATAAGAGAGTTTTATTGTCTTTATTCAGTGTTGATTGAAATTCAATATGGGTGTAATTAATTTTGCATTCCAGTTTTTTTTGCTCACTTTAAATTTGCATCTTAGACTGTACTATATTGATATCCTGTTTTGTTGAAGAGTTAAGCAATTCTTCATGAGGGTCATGTACTTGTGTGTATGACTTCTAATTTTGACATATCTTTTTTCATTTTCTTGTATTAATTTTGATATTTTAGGGATGAAAAGACGTTTCAATCTTCAGTAAGCTTGTTGCCAATGTATATGGAAACATTGAGTGTTGTCACTGGCAATCTTGAACGTGTTACCCTCGATCAAGTAGTTGCTCTTCAAGAGATAGCAGTACACCTAATTGAAAACTATCCTAATTTTCCTGCAATGCAGAGCTATCAGTGTGCTGAAACAGTGATTACTGTTGCTCATCACTTGGTTACTAAAGGGACTCTTGTTAATGTTTTCCTTGAAAAAGTCTGTGAGTATAATTGGGCTTCCTCCACTGTAATTTAGATTAAAACCTCTCAATGAAAAATAACTTAAGGGGGTTTGATACTCTGCCTGGAAAAGGGTTTATTTAGTGCTGGGATTTTTATCACCTTTGGATTTTACCTCCAAATTCAAGGACCTATGGATAATGTTAGTTTCATAAAATTTTTGTAATGTTCATGACTGAGGAGGATGTTGCACACTGTAATAAGTTGGTTGCTGTCCAGGAAGTACTCTTATTTTCCCCATCAGATTCCTACATTCCACTCAACCTGCTACCACCTCCATAGGAGGAGGAGTTTCATAATCCTTTTCAAATTTTCAAAAAGTATTCAATCCTCTGAATGCATTGTCAGTAGTGAATAATTCTTGACACATACTGAGGTAACCTGCTCTGCTAATTGCACGAATGCATTTAGTTATTCTGAGACTATTTTGTGTTTAAAAGTCACTTGCTGAGTGAAGTTTTTTTTCATATTTCAGTATATCAAGGTTTGATTCGTTCCTGCTCTTTCCCTTTGCCATTGGATATAGAGCTGCTGAAAGAGGAGTTAAAGGACACTGGTCATAGTGCCCCCACTCTAACTGGGAGTTCACACTATGTGCCATTTTGGCTGGGACTGTTTGGGCCCACCAGATCGCAGATGATTGTAACTAAAGGTTTGAATTCAAAGTCGTGGTATTTGTATTTTTTTTGCATCCTACTTGAATTTAAATTAAATTTCTTTCCTGAAATTTTCTTACTGTGGGTTTGTTGCTTATTGTGGGCACGTGTGGGTTGTTATATTGTATTTCTGTGAACATACTACATTTATTATGCACACCTGTATTATGTTATAGTGTTAAATTAAATCTCAAAGCTCATACTCTTTAGCTTTCTTTCATCTCAGTTTATGTTTAGTACCCTAT
This sequence comes from Ceriagrion tenellum, assembly GCA_963169105.1. NCBI lineage: Eukaryota > Metazoa > Arthropoda > Insecta > Odonata > Coenagrionidae > Ceriagrion > Ceriagrion tenellum. Next base: position 132,903,822 of record OY720640.1, read on the forward strand.
GGTTTGCTATTATTGGTTTATTTCTCCTGTGAAAATCAGCCGCCTTTCCACTTCTGTCATTTCTTGTCCCTATACCTTTCTCCCTGACTTGGTATCCATCCAGCCCTTTCCATTTCCTCCCATTCTTATCCCTTTTCATCATTAGGTTTAACTATTCAGAGATTTCTGAAGTTATTTCTTTTAGATAGCTTTAATAATCACTAATTATACCTTCCTTCATGTGAGTGAAATTCTCTTGGGGTTCACACTGGGTTAAATTTTTGGCAGCATGGGAGCAGCCCAAAATTTAACCCAGCGTGAATCCCGAGAGAATTTCACTCATAATATTCACCGGGAAATAACTTAATCATTTATTCCTTCATGTGGCTACTTATTGGCTGGTACAACTGAACTACAGCTTAATTGGTTGAGTCTACATTTATTCGAATACTATTATCCAATTGTTCATATGCTGTGTTTCCTACCCATTCCCCAATTTTTTATTTAATTTAATAGCTACATTGTTTTGATTTTTATTTAGATCATTAGCAAGCTTAGTTGAGTGGTGAATTTATTATTAAGAATCAATCCTAAGTTTTGAGGGCTAGCTTTTGCCCAGAACACAAGATTTATCAAGTGCCTCATTGCAAAAAGAAAATTTGCTCTTTTCCACCCTGTAGGTGGTCGCCTAGATGACCAAAATGCTAGCATGGGAGCTCTTTTAATATCATTTGCATTTAGGATTTATCCTTAATAGTAAGTTGATGCCGCTTTGAATTCTATTTATGACATGTTGGCATTCCTCGAGTTGAAATATTCGGAAGGTAGAATAGTCCCCACAGTCGTGTCTCAGGATGGGGATTACAGGAGGGGTGCATCAGCCAGATAGGACAAGTGCAGGATAGGGACATAAATGAGAGATCTCCTGGGGTGAGCAATATGCTGGAGAATGCAAAAATGGAGATGGAAAAGCTTAATAAAAAGTAAGGCATCAAAATGCAAATGAGAGACTGAATTCACTCTACAGTTTCAGGCTTCACTTCATGGAAGTTAATAGTATCCATATTTAGAAAATACAATTTCGTACTTTTCCACAGAATTTTATTTTGTGTGGTACAATGTGTTTCATCGACTTGCGGCATATCATCAGGTACAAAAATGCAGTCCAAACAGTACTGGTATATATACAATAGGCAGAAGGAAGGGGGAGGAAAAGGGAGGGAGGAGTTAAGTACTTTTTATTTCACTTGGTCGATTCTGCCCATGCGTTCTATCGTGTTACATTGTATACAAAAGGCAGAAGGAAGCGAGAGGGGAAAGGGAGGGTGTGGGCGGGGGTAAGGGCAAAGCAGTTTGACAGTAGCATGACGTAGTGGAAGGGGGGTTCGGTAAGGTGGAGGGACACCAGGAAATACGGACGCGGGAGTGTGGTCGGGTGGGAAAGGAATAGGGGAGGTAGGAGATGAGGACACGGTCAGTTGGATGGAAGGCTTGGTTTTTCCAGGGTTAATTTTTCAGAGAGGAGTGGAGAGGACTGCGGAAACAATTGCTCATTACAGAGGGATGTGTTGGGGTTTGCTAAGTGCCTTCTTATCTCGATTTGTCGAGAGCATCCATCTTCAATCCTTTAGGAAGGGTATGTAGGATTTCGAGGAAAAAATCACTGGTGTGGTTACACTCTTGAAGGTGTTTGGCGAAGTGGGAGGAAGGTCATCATTCCTAAAACACCTCGTATGTCCCTTCCTTCTGCCTTTTGTATATATACCTGTACTGTTTGGACTGAATTTTTGTACCTTATGATGCCACAAGTCGGTGAAACGCATTGTACCACACAAAATAAAATTCTGTGGAAAAGTATGAAATTGAATCCTCTAAGTATGGAGAGACAAGACAAATAGAAGCTAAGATTAACAAAAGAGTTTGACAAGGATACAACCTCTCACCAGGACTGTTTGTCATGTGCTTAGAGGGGGCAATAAGAGAAGCAGAAGAAAATGGACTGAGTGGAATACAGATAAACTGAGAAGAAATTAACATGATCTGCTTTGCAGATGATAAGTCATGAGATGATGATGAGTCATGCAGGAAATCATGATGATCTTCAAACACAATGGGTCAAGTTCTCCAAGGACACAATGTCAATATAATTTAGACAAGACTGAAATCCAAGTATGCGGATGAGAAAAGCTAGGGAAGTGAGAGCAACTCAAAATTTGAATCAAGTCGAATTTAAGAAAAACTTGACTCAAGCTTTATAAAAATGCTCGAGTCAAGAGGAGTGTTTTTCCTATAATGATATTTAAGTTTTTGGAAAAACTTGTCATGAGCCGAATACAAAATTTATCAAATCTCTCATTTTTATCGAATCTTTGCACACTGCATCTCGAATCCAAATCCTGCTTTCTATTCGGTATATTTGCCAATTACTTAAGTTGTGTCCCAACTCTCCATCCATCCATGAAATCTCAGCAGATTTAGGGAGGACGCCGTCTTGAAGCAAGTCCCAACTCATAAGGCATCAAGAGGGAGTGGAAATAGCTGCCTTTTTCAGGCATCGGATTTAGGGTAGACTGAGTTTATCCCAAATGTGCCTCCATATTGAATTTCCCAAAATGCAAAGTGCGCCAGAGATAACATTCGTCGTAACCATTTCATCCCCCACTACAAAAAAGTACATAAACACGGACCATCGAGAATATTTCTATCACCAGCGATCAGATGTATCACGGATATCATGTTTATTTATTTCAGATCCCTTTCATAATTAAGTAGTCAAAATAAAGGCCATGTCAGATCAACAGGTAGTCTCAATAGGGGTTCCCCAAGGCTCAATCTTGGGCCCCATATTTTTCCTCCTTATATAAATGATCTTCCATCTTATCTCAATCACGGTGACATTACAATGTATGCTGATGATACTAATCACTTCATGAAATATACTCATGACACTGTCAACACCCTCCAACAAGGCGTAAGGTGGTGCACTGAAAATAGAGTAATCATCAACGAAGACAAGTCTGCATTTGTTCAGTTTCACCCATATCAAAAGAAAGTTCTAACTTGCCCTCTACTTAAATTGAATGGACAAGTTCTCTCTCGTGTATCGAATTTTAAATTCTTAGGGGTGGAAACTGATGAATCCAAGCAATGGGGGACACACATTAATGGTCTTTGCTCTAAAATTGCCTCGGGGTGTTACCTCCTAGGACAAATATTGCCAGTATCAAATCTGTCAACTGCTAAATTAGTCTATTACGCAGATATTTACAGTCGACTTAAATATGGTGTAGTAGCCTGGGGCCACTCCCACCACACAATAAGGCTTTTTCAACTACAAAAGTTGGCAGTGAGAATCCTGGCAAGAGTAAGAAAAAATTACAGCTGCAGGTCCCTTTTTAAGGATCTCAAGCTTCTAACCTTCCCCTGCATTTATATATTCTCTTCAATTTTGTGTATTAAAGAACAATATTCTGCACTAGAGCTAATAACTAATATGGACGTGCATAAGCATGACACAAAAAGGAAAAATGACTTTAGAACTGTTACTCATAATCTAAAGCTATACGCTAAAAGCCCGCTCTATGCAGGAGTGATGTTCTATAACTCCCTACCTATTAAAATTAAAATCATTAAATCTATCTCACTCTTTAAGGTAGAACTAAGAGTATCTGATAAAAAATGCATTTTATTCGGTGGATGAATTTCTTACCTCTATGTAATTGAGTTAACTGTACGCTATGTATTTTTGTATTCAATCTGTGTATATTTTGTTATTTCTATTCTGGTGTACTTATTATACATATACGTTGTTAATTTGCCTGTTGGAACTGTCCCATACATGTAAACACGTGTCCCGGGATAAATAAATAAATAATCCCTTTGTTTTTCGTTTCTTCCTAGCTCAGTGGATGGCATTACTTGCAAAGGGTGTCCCAACTCGAGCTCACTTCGCCCAAGACAGCCAAATATTTGGGCACCTTATCGCATGCACCCTAATGCTTAACGAGTTGGGACACAGCTTTATCATTACCAATACATTGATAAATACTAAAAGAAACTCAAATACATTTTTACATTTTCTTGTAAATTTATGAACCCATGATTTGTTCTAGGTCTTCCCTTAATCTAAAATATCACTATTTAGCTTTAAAAAAAAAAACTGAACAGAAATTTGTTTCACTACATTCCATCACTTTCTTAGTTAGGTATAAAGAGAGATGTTTAAGTGAACACAACTGAATTGTTATACATATTGTTGTTCATTCTTGGTTATTTTCCAATGAGGTCTATCAAAACCTTTCTATGTATTTTTTATAAATTTCAAGCTTAATGTTTTTCTGGCTAAAATTGAAAATTTTTATGCTCATTACTACTGCACGGTAGTGACTCCAGAGATGCAGCCATGGGATATAGTGTCAGAACAGGACGCAAAATGATATGGCAATGTTTCAAACCCTGACTCAGGTTAATGTCAATCTAATGGTCATATTTCTAATATAATGAGCTTTTTATGATGGGAAGAGAACTATCTCTCTTTCCTCAAAAAATTTGGCTTCATAAACATATTTACATATCTTAGCACTTTTTAATTTCATCCATATTTATATTTAAGGATGTTAAGAATCTAGTAATTCCATAACCAATCCTCATAAAGACAAACTAATTTTTCCTTACATTGGCAGCTGGACAGATGAATGATATATCTCATAGAAAGACTTATGGTGATGTGTGGTGGTTGAATATTCAGTGTCCTGTGTTACTTGTTTATTAAAACTAAAAAGTAATGGAGGCCTTTACTCTCTCTTAGGAATGGATGTCTACAGTTACAAGAGTACACAAGAGTTATTATTTGACCAGTTCATATCATCAATCTTGGTGATATTAGATAGACTGGATTTGTCACTCATAAAAGAAGTTGAAACTAGGGTTGGTATTTGCCTTTATTGTGATATGTTTCAATTTTCTTTATTGATCTATTTTGGCTAATAAAACTGAAATTCTCTTGGTTTTAGGAGGTTGTAAGTGCGCCAGCTGCAGAAAAAATTTTGAGACCAAAAAATGAATATGGACTTACATCTTCCAAGCCCAAGGATTTTGTCATATTTTGCAATTTAGTTTCTATCATTTCTGAGGTTTTGCCAACGATAGAGCTGCATTTGATGGAAAAATATCTAATTCAGATTACCATGGGGATCATGGACCATTCTGAAAAGTTACCATTGATAAGTGGGTTTTATAAGCTTTTGGAATCATGCCTTCGTATATGCATCCAACTTAACTACTTTGAGGTAAGTTTAATACTCATCAGTGACTGGAATCAGATGAACTTGTTCACCCCTGGGAAGTTACCTGGACTGATGGGGAAAATAAGAGAAATCTAAAAATTATCGATGATATAATCATAAAAATAAAACATTTAATGTTTCAAATATCAACTGAAGTGAAGTGCAGTTATAAACATTGGAAATCCTTAAAAGCTATCCTTTAGAACTAAAATGTCTTAAAACAGTATTTGGTGATTTTGTGAATTATATTAGTAATTACATTTTTCATAAGATTTAGCCATGATTTTTATTTTGTCTTCGTTTTTAGGATACACAAGCTAATGTCGTCTCCTCAAACTTGAGCCCTGGTGCTATTACAGATCATGAAAAACAAAAACTCTTCTCCAAGTTAAAGCAGTTTTTACAAAGTATGTTGATGCAAATTAAACATTACAAGGGTGACTTGAAGCTTTCATGTCTTCAAGTTCTCATGGCTACTCCAACACCAGTCATAAGGATCATTTTGCCTCAACTTGTTTCACCTATGAAGGTATTTATGTATTCTAAACTTGTATGTGGAAGATAATGTCATCATCTGGGATGAACTTTAAGTTAATAATTTCTATTGGATCTCATTAATTTCTATATTGTTGTAAGCATTTTCTTCATGAAAAGAAAGAAAAAAAAGTTGGGTGCATATTATTCATAAGTAAGAGAATGAAACTGAAATATTTATCATTTTATTTGGGCCATAAATGATATTTAGCACTCAAAAAGCTTAACATAAGTTTTGGTCTACTTTTATTGCACTTATATCTTACATGATGTGAGTGCCGTGAAAGCTTGACTTACATCACTATATTTAATTACATCACCATATTATGAAATTAAAACAAAAATAGCTAAGATTTATCTGGCCTCACCATTAAAACCTTCAAACCTACTCTCCTCATTGTATTGAAAAAAATTCATAAATTGTAATGCTGTACTCTAAAATCTAGGTATGTACTTTTATGTCATTATATGAGGAAATATGAAAATCCTTAATTTTCATTTTTGAGAATGCAGGTGCATCTTATAGTGGGTGCATGTTTTAATTGGAAAATTATGGTATTCTGTTGATGGTTTTGGCAAAAGTTACGCTATATTTGTGTGTATATGTTGATATAAGTATAAGTTTGTCTTTAAAACCAAAAATATAAACTGAAACCATTGGTTTCATTATGTCTAAACGAAAAGGATGCTTAATCTCTTAGTTTCATAATAAAAATGGCAAGCCCTTGAAGATACCAGGATAAATATTGAAACAAAGGGTGACAAACTTTGAGGAAAAAAGGATAGATTAATTGCCCTTATGCTGCAGAAACTCAACAATACAAGGCATGGAAATTGTTGATATGATTAGGATTCAATCAAATCTAATCGAATGCATGGATTCAAGATTCAATTGAATCCTTCCAAAAAAGATTTGATCAAATTTGAATCCAGTTGTGCTTATGCACTACGTCGCTGGAAACTTTGTTGTTGTTGTAAATTTTTTCGAAATCTTAACCTTTTATCATTTAATTTTTACTAATCATTTTGACACTGTTGACATGTCAAGTTTAATTTAAAAATCATAAGACAGCACATGCGCAACACTACTTTTCTAACCTTTCAAAGCATTTGTATGCCATTTGTATGCACTGTAAATCATTATGCCTTCCATATTTATTGTTTGTTTAACTGATAGACCAAAAGTATTTCTTTTTGTTTTTGAAAATGAAGTTTTGAGCTGCAAAAAAATATACATCAAGCATAGAGTGCATTATAAAACAATGCTTTTATTATACCATGGAATTTACTCAAAACAGTTTTTGTTGCACCAGTGTGTCATGGTTTAGTGTTGCAAATGTAAGGAAAATTTAGCTGGTCCTGTTTAAGCATTGATTAAAGAGTTCTTAGGTTCTAAGCACCCATGAAATGTAAATTTGGGTGAAATTAAAATGTACCGAGATATGGAAATAGATAATCACGAGACCAAATGTTGAACGGAAAGAGTTCTTTCCTTGAGTCAAAGAGGTCATTATATTCGCAATAATACCAACATTAATTGGTGTTAGGGTTTGAATCTCTATCACACCATTTTGTGCTAAATTCTGGTACTATATCCTATAGTTGCAGCTCCAAAGCCATTAACGTACTGACCCACCGGTGGTCACGCCCACCATAAGAAGAAAGGGATCTTCTATCCCTGTATGTCCGTGAGGGAGGAATACGACTTCTGTTTTTGCCCACGAAGATGACTTATTGATGTAATGGCAATGTTTTTACGTGAAGAAAATTAGTTAGTAAAACAATGGGCTGTGGATTAATACATTCAGTTTATCATGAGTTTTATCAACAATTAAAACAGTATCTTGGTTATTTATTTTATTTATTATGCACCTGAAGATGATACTTATGTATTGAAACCCGGGTCGTGTGTTTTTTTGTGGTTAAGTATAAGGTATAGTAAATATGTCTATTGAAACACACCACCAAGTAAACCAAGATACTGTTTTATTTGTTCATGAAGCTAGTACAGCTTACCAAATTAAGTTATATCGGAAATTCAAATTCTTTATTAATCCCAGGACACGTGTTTACATGTATGGGATAAGTCAATAGGCAGAATAAAAATATATAATAAGCACACCTGTATAGAAATTAAAAAGAAAACATGTTTTGAATACAAAAATACATAGCGTACAGTTAACTCAATTACATAGAGGTAAGAAATTCATCCACCGAATAAAATGCATTTTTTATCAGATACTCTTAATAATAATAATAATTTTATTAACCTTCAATTATTACAAGGCAAGTCAGTACAAAAATAGATTATTGGTGTTACACATAAAATTTGACATAGATATACATATAGGTGGATTAGAATACTGAGGCTAACAAAAATGCCTATAATGTGAAAGCACTTTTGTCATTTACAAATTCATTTAATGAGTAGAATGCTTTTTTACATAGAACTTGTTTTACCAAAGAATAGAATTTTTTATTATCTTTTATTGTTTTGATTGAATCAGGTACCTTATTAAAATATTGAATTCCAGTATACAATACACTTTTTTCATAATATGATTTTTGTGGAATATACTATTAAAACTATTAGGATGTCTGGTTTGGTATTTGTGACAACTCAGATAGGGTGTGTACAAACGAGGGTTATTTTTAACAAACATGATTATATTTAGTATATAAATACATGGAAGAGTCTGTATTCTATCTTTGATGAAATAATTTTGACAATATTCGTAGGATTTCAGGTCGTTTAAGACCCTTATTGCTCTTTTCTGGATCCTGAATAATCTCTCTACATGTACAATTGTCCCCAATAGATGACACCATATTGCAGTTGGCTGTGCATGTTTGCATAATACAGTGCTAAAGCTGCTGCCTTTGAACAGGTTTCCATGATAATCCTGATAGCAAATACAGTTTTGTTTAGTTTATTGCAGTTGTTGTTAATGTGGCAACTCCAGTTCAGGTTGGTTTCTATATTTAAACCTAAAAATTTGAGACTATCAACATTAACATACGGTAAACTATTTTTGAGCCTATTTGAATATTTTCTTTGTGTTTTGAGGAATTAGACACAGAATAATAAAGTAACTATGTTTTGCTATCGTTAATTATTAAATCATTTGATAGAAACCAGTTTTTGGCTTTGCTTATGGTTTCCAAGACTTCATCTGTTGCCTTATCAATGTCTGTTGTATATAATCTCATCGAGGTATCATCAGCATACATAGTGGATGGTATAGTATTCATATAGCCAAAAAAATTGTTTGTATATATTAGGTATAAAAGGGGTCCTAAAATGGACCCCTGAGGGTTGCCCTCAGTTAAGTCTTCAGCAGATGAGATAGTCATGCCAAGTGAGGTGTATATTTGTACGTATTGTTTTCTTTCTTTCATATCGGATGCAAGTAGTTCATAGGTTTTTCCTCTTATGCCTAAATTCTTGATCTTACTTAGTAAAAGATTATGATTAACGTAATCGAAAGCTTTACTGAGATCTAAGAATAGGCTTATTTCTATTTTATCATTGTTTAATTGATCATTTATTTCCTGCAAAACTTCATACATGGCTGTTATTGTTGATTTGTTTTTGCGATAGCCATGTTGGTTTTTGGTAAGTAATTAAAATTTCTCTAAAAATTTAATTAATCTCTTATGAATGATTTTTTCAAATATTTTGGAGATTATTGGCAGAAATGAAATGTGTCTACAATTATTTATGTCTTTGGTGTTGCCTTTTTTATGTATGGGAATAATTTTACTTATTTTTAATTTTTTTGGAAAGCTGCCATTTTCGTAACATTTATTGAATATGTGCACTAAGGGTTTGACTATATTTTTTGCTACTACCTTTACTATTCTTGAATTAATACCATATATATCATTACTTTGAGAGTTTTTTAAACTGTTTATGATACGAAGTGTTTCATTTTCTGTTATTTCTTCAAAGAATATGGAATTAGGGGCAGGGATGTTTGAACTATTTAGATCTCTGATTGCTGTTCCAGTAATTGTTGTAAGATTTTTGATGTGGTTCACGAAATAGGAATTAACATTTTTCTGCAATTTGATGTGGATTATTGGTTAGTCCATTATATTCTATTTCATCAACTATGTTCTTTTTTGGTATAGACACTTGAGTATTTTCTTTTATCACATCCCATGTGGTTTTGATTATATTATTTGTTGACATGATTTTTTTTAGAGTAAAAAGACTTCTTTTTATTTTGCAACAGCAATTTGTAGTTTAGCTTTGCCTTTTTGTAAGCAGACTCTACATCCTTGTTCCCAGGATTATTTCTATATTGTAGGTAGCATTTCTGTACATGGTCTTTGTAAGTGTAGCATTCCCTGTCTGTATAACACTTTCTATTCGAGTTTGTATTTTTGAATGTTACGTATGGTAAAATACAATTTACAGCATCTAAAAAGTTTTGGAAAAAGATATTATGCGTCTTTTCTACACTTTCACACTCGTATACCTCCTCCCACTGAATTTTATCTAAGTATTCAATCAATTCAAGTTCCCGCATTTGATTTAAGGGTACTCTTTTTGTATATCTACAGCTAATTTTTTCTAGAATGCAAGGTTCTAATTCAACTATTATGCCTAAATGGTCAGAGGTGTTGCAGATTAATGGTTTGGCATGGGGTTTTGAAATGATAAACTGCTTTGTAAAGTATGTTTAATATGTTACTTCTTCATTTCATTTTTGAACAATGCAACCAAGCAAGTTATGTACAATAACATAACAACACATTGGGAGAACAACTGGTAAGAAACAAGTGAGCTGATAAATTTGTGTTCATGGACAGGATTACATGCATATTAACAACAACACACCCCCTTAATCCTGGACATAACGACTTTACATCATCAGCACTTTAGACATGAAATTCTAAATGCAGAATTAACATACATAAAACAAAGCTTCCAAGGTAACAGTGAAAACACAGAATACATAAGAACAAAACATTAGTCTTTTGGTATAAGCATCAACTCCTTCACAAATTTCTTTACCTTTGTACCGTGAAATGCTTTAGTAAGTATATCAGCATACATCTCCTCACTAGGACAATACTTAATGAGAGTTAATTTCTCCTCAATACTCTCCCTAATGAAATGATGTTTGATATCCAAATGTTTAACACCGCTATGAAACATCCTATTGCTGGCTATTTTCTGAGCTGATTGACTAGCATTAAACAATGGCACTGGAGATACATCAACACCAATCATATCTAATAACAGATTCCTTAGATATATCCCTTCCCTAGCAGCATCTGCTAAGCCAACCTACTCAGCTGCAGTGCTTGAAGTTGCTACACTACATTGTTTCTTACTCTGCCAGGATATGACACTATCTCCAAGCTTGAATACATACCCAGTGTAGGATTTGCGATCAGTGCAATCACCTCCCCAGTCAGCATCTACATGACCAAAAATATTCACACTATCAGATTTTCGAAACATCAAACAAAAATTCTTTGTTCCAGCTAAATAGCGTAAAACACGCTTTGCATTTTGTCAGTGCTCCTCTTTGTGACAATTATTGAACTGTGACAACACACTTGTAGCATAAGCAATATCTGGTCTTGTGTTAACTGAAAGATACATTAAACACCCAATTAAATTCTGATAAGGCTTATCATCACACCTATCTGATTTTTCTAGCTTTATACCCACAGTCATTGGAGTACAGGCTGGTTTGGCATCTGTCATACCAAATTTCTTGAGAATTTCATCTACATACATACTTTGATCAAGATAAATCACATTACCTTCTCTTCTCAGACGCATACCTAATACATTGGACGCTAAACCTAAATCTTTTATCTTAAAATTATCCTTGAGAACTGACTTAAGTTTTTCTCTCTCAACTACATCCTTACCAAAAACAAAAATATCATCTACAAATAGAGCAACAATTGTTATGTTCTCCGCATGCATTTTATGATATACACAAGGTTCTAGACTAGATCTGACATAGTTCTGATCACACAGAACATTATCTATCTTTTCATTCCACATTCTAGATGATTGCTTCAACCCATACAATGATTTTAGCAATTTACAGACCCTACTGTCATTTCCCTTTCTTATAAAATGTGCTGGCTGAGACATATAAATATCCTCATTTAGATCCCCATTCAAAAAGGCTGTTGTTACATCCCAATGGTGAATGTCCAACCCATATTCAACAGACAAGGCAAATAACATTCTTAAGGTTGAGGCTCTAACTACTGGAGAAAAAGTCTCATTATAATCAATGCCATACTTCTGTGTAAAACCTTGTGCCACCAACCTTGCCTTGTGGCGTGTAGTTCCATCACTGAATTTCTTAAGCTTGAATACCCATTTACATCCGACCAGTTTCACATCAGGAGGTTTTTCTACCAGTTTCCACACTTGATTTTCCTCCAAAGAATCTAGCTCTTCTTGCATGGCTTTCTTCCATTCATCCCAGTCAGGTCTTGATTTTGCATCTTCTACTGAACAAGGATCATCTTCCCCAACTTCTGCCTGATATAATAACTAGTCATCAAATCTCTTTGGTGGCTGACGCTGTCTTCCTGGTGTATCATTTCCACCCCCTTGATCTTGACCTTCAATGAATTCATGATTTTCTTCATGACGTTCTTCATTACTTTGGAAAAAATCAAAAACAGTTTCCTTGATATCATCTTCACCAATACTACCATTTAGATGACTATTTTCCAGGAATGTTACATCATAAGCTCTTACTATTTTCTTGGGATGCTTTGGGTCAATCAGACGATACCCTTTTGTGTTTTCACAATATCCAACAAATATATGGGGTTTGCACCTTGGCTCCCACTTACTTTTACGTAATTCCTTGGGTACATGGACATAGGCAATGCAACCGAATACCTTCAGGTGCCTTACATCAATTCTTTTATTTGTCCATAATTCTTCAGGTATAGCATCAATTGTATGATAAAGACTTCTATTTTTCAAGTAACAAGCAGTTTGACAAGCTTCTGCCCAATAGGACCTAGGTAGCTCCGAATCCATCAGCATGCTTCTTGCCTTCTCACAAATGGTCTCAATAGCTCGTTCTGCTCTACCATTTTGCTGTGAAGTATATGGCACAGTCACCTGATGTTGGATACCTGCCTTGTCAAGAAAAGCTGTCATCTGTCCATTCACAAATTCGCCCCCATTATCAGTACGTAGAACTTTGATCTTGCAGTCTGTTAAGTTTTCCATTCTAGCTTTAAAACTACAAAACTTAGGAAATACTTCATCTTTTGACCTCAGAAAATAAGGAAAAATTTTTCTAGAGAAATCATCTACAAAAATTAGCAAGTACTTTGATCCCCCATGTGATTCCTCTTTCATTGGACCACAGACATCAGCATGAACTAGAGCCAATCTTTCAGTTTCCCTACTCTCACTATCTGGGTGTGGCAAACGATGTTGTTTACCAGTGATACATGGAACACAAGGACTCCTAACAGGATTCTTATTTAAATCCATTCCATTTATCATTTCCTTCATTTTGATCAAGCCATTGTCAACACGTCTATGTCATAAATCAAAAGTGGCATCATCTTTAGTTGCACTAAAAACAGTTTCAATGGGTATTACCTGCACATTGTCCATTTTATACACACCATTAACCTCAGATGCAGTCATGGATGGCTCTCCATCTATCTCAACATTTGATTCTTTGTAGATCATACAACCTGTAGATCGAAAGACAAGAACCATACCCTTCTTTGCAATTTGTGAAATAGACAACAAGTTAGCACATAGGTTAGGTACATAAGTCACATTGCTTACTGGTACATTTTCTGTTACCCTTTCACTACTCAGCAATAATTTACCACAACCAGCACTCTCTATTCTTTGCCCATTTGCACATTTAATTGATATTTTTGAATGTGACGTGTCAGAAAAATCGTGCAAGAGGTCTTTTCTGGGTGTCATGTGCCTTGAAGCACAAGAATCAAGATAGATATGATCAGAAACCAAAGAATTACAGGAATTCATACATTCATGAGTCAGCAAACTGAAGTCTTCTTTCATGGACGTTTTCTTCCTGGAGTGACCATCCTTCATATGCTGATTACCACCTGAATTCTTCTTGTCAGACAGGTTCTTCTTCAGCTGAGGGCACTCCGGACGAACATGTCCCTTCTCACCACACTTGAAGCAGGTAAGACCCTTCTTCGACCGTTGCTCCGAAGTTTTCCTGGTATTCTTGCCATTATACTTCTTTCCAGACGCAATCAAAGCGCTCTCACCAGGTTCGTCTATCTTCTTGCTATCTTCCTGAAGCAATCGCACTCAGACCATTTCAGAGGTGAGTTTAGCACCTGAATTTTCTAATGCCATCCTCAGCGGTTGGTATTGTTCAGGTAGCCCACGCAGCATCACGACGGCTATTAACTCATCCTCTACCTTCTTCTTTATGTCTTCCAATTTCTGAGCGGTTGACAGAATTGACGTAAGATACTCGTGCATGGACGAATGCTTATCCCTTCTTTCATCTAGTAGAATATTTAGAAGATTTATCCGGCGATTGAGGCCTTTGTCTTCGTATGTTTTCCTTAGCTCTTCCCAGGCATCCTTAGCATATTTAGCATTTCTTAGATAAGGGTATACTTGCCGGGAAACATGAAGACAAATCAAACTTAGTGCCTCTGCATCTTCGTGATCATCTACAGGTCGTCCCTTTGCATACTTGCTGCCATCCACGTAGCCCCATAATTGGTAATGCATTAGTAAATGTTTCATGGCAAACTTCCAATCTCCATAATCATTGCTCCCTTCCAACTTATCTACCGTGCCTCTGAAACCGCGACTATTTGCCATTTTCAGATTTCACGTAGGTATTCTAGTCGAATTTTCTAGCGATTATTATTTACACCTCTTCGCTGGGATCTGGGCCCACAACCTGTTGCAGATTAATGGTTTGGCGTGGGGCTTTGAAATGATAAACTGGTTTGTAAAGTATGTTTAATATGTTACTTCTTCATTTCATTTTTGAACAATGCAACCAAGCAAGTTATGTACAATAACATAAACAACACATTGGGAGAACGACTGGTAAGAAACAAGTGAGCTGATAAATTCGTGTTCCTGCACAGGATTACATGCATATTAACAACAACAAGAGAGATGTTCAGGAGTCAGAAGAGAGTTACAGTTTACATAATTTGGTACAAGTACATTGTCTAGGCATGTTGCAGATAACCCCTGTATTCTAGTCAGTGCGTTAATTAACAATTTTAGGCCATATGAATATATCATATCTTTGAATATTGTAGATCCATGGGTGGTACAGAGTAAATATATGTTATAGTCTCCACCCAACATGAATAATTTTTGTTGATGGAGAAGATTATTTAGTAGTACTTCCATTTTGTCAAAGAAAACATCTAGGTCTCCAGTTGGTGAGCGTTAAATGCAACAGATGTGGCAAACCTGTGGGTTATCTAAAGTTATTGCTGATATTTCAAAATTTTTTCCACACTTAGCTCACAGATATTATGGCATGTTTTATAATTTAAGTTTTCTTCTAAGTATATGGCTGTACCACCATGTCTGGCTACGCTATGGCTGAAATGACATCCTAAATTATAATTTTTCAGTTTGAATACTTCAATTAAAATTGTCTTTCAGCCAGTGTTCTGTCAAACAGATTATGTGTGGGCAATTGTTCATTTAAAAAAGATGTTTTTTGTTATTCAGGCATTGGATATTTTGAAAAATAACTTTTTGATTTGTGGTATTGGGGGGTTCATGATTGATGGAAACTGAAAAATCATTGACCTTGTTTCTGAGGACTTGGTGATTGAGGTGTTCAGCTTCGACTTCATATTTCTGGTGTACTGTTGAACTACTTGGGGTGAGATATTTTTCAAGCGCTCTATTACATAATGGTTCTTTACCACCCTTTAAGACTTTTCCCTTATTTTCACCATCGGAGACCTTAGTTTCCCAAATTTGAGACGATCTTAATGGTATTTTGAATTATATTACCGAGTGTGTGAGAGCCACGTCGATTTGCATGGTGGGAGTGGCCCCAGGCTACTACACCATATTCCTGTGTGTGATGTTCATAAATTCCATGATTGTGTTCTAAATCTGTCCCATCACCAGTTCAACGCCCAAGATATGTCCATCCTTAACAAAGGTTTGAAGTATGCCCCAAATGTGGCAATTACCTCAAAGAGACCTGGATTATTTAGCAGTGGATTGTGATGTAGCTCTACGTAAAGTTGGATCAACCATCAAACATGTCATTGCTCACGAATTTGGTGCCCTGAATGCGTCCAATTGTGGCCATATTTCTCGTTCTTCTTGTAATGAACTTAAAAACATCAATTCTATTAGACAGCAAATTCAATCGCATAATCTTGTCCTCCAAAAAGCAGACAAAGGTAATTGCTTGGTGGTTTTAGACCGTGAAGACTACCTTCGGAAGTGTCAGCAGTTCATTAGCTGTGCCAACATGACACCCCTCCCCAATGACCCCACTCTAAAATTCCACCAATCTGTTAAAGACATAATTCGTGCTTCTAAAGAATTGTTCCCTCATGAGAATATTTTTCATTTATGCCAGTCAAATCCTTTGCCTCCGCATATGTACGGACTAATTAAAATACACAAACCAGAAATGCCTATTCGACTTGTTGTCTCTGGTATTGGAGCTCCCGCTCACAAGTTTGCCCATGTCCTAAATAAACTTCTAGTGCAGTACACCGCATTTAAACCCAAATATAGTATTACTAATTCCCTACAACTGGTTGAAAAAATCAAAGACATAGTTGTCCCCCCAAAGTCAAGGCTGGTGTCCTTTGATATAAAAGATCTATTCACCAATGCACCACCCAGCAAAACTATATATATAGTCACAAAACTGCTTACGAAATCTGGTGTCGCAGATAACATTATCAAAGAAATGTCCTCCATCCTAACAGTTGTTCTGGCACAAAATTATTTTATGTTTCAAAATCAATTTTATCATAAATCAGACGGCCTTGCCATGGGTTCCCCAATTTTGGCAGAAATATTTTTAGATAATCTAGAAAACTATATTTTTAGTTCCGGTCATTATTTATTTAAGTCCATTGTGTACTGGTTTAGATATGTAGATGACATTATTGTATTATGGAAAGGCACAGATCGTAGCTAGCTAATTTCAATGATTTTTTAAATAAAATCCACCCAGACATTTCCTTCTCCTGTGAACTTGATTCAAACAATTCTTTGAATTTTCTCGACTTAAATATTTCCCTCAAAAAAGACCGTCATGTATTTTCCATATACTGCAAGCCCACATACACCTACCTTGTTATTCCGATTGATTCGAGACACCCTTACTCGTATGAAATATCAGCTTTCAATTCCCTAATACATCGCCTCCTCAAGGTTCCTATGTCTAATGTAAATTTGACTAAAGAGACTATTATCATCAAACATATAGCCCGAGTCAATGGATATAATTCAAACTTAATTAACAAATTGATTATTAAAAAACAGAAGAATCTCACCTTGCAACTCATGTACTTGGGTGAAGGAGATACAGATAAGAAGAAATGGTGTTCCATCAGATTTTTAGGTCCCATCACTAACCATCTTGTTAAATATTTCCCCAGAGATGAATTTTATCTATCTTTTAAGACTCCTTATAATTTTAAGAAAATGCTAATTAATTGTAAGGAGCACATATATCCAAACAAGAAAAGTGGTGTATATGCTCTACATTGTAATGACTGCAAAAGTGTGTACGTTGGGCAAACTCAAAGGAATTTTATAATGAGGACCAAAGAATATTGTAGTGCTTTTAAAAACAATAATAAAAATAGAAGCAACTTCGCCAAACATCTATTGTGTAACGGTCATGGCAGTGCTTTGGAAACCAAAATCCTACATTGTAGTAACAATTCACGTGAGCTCGATGCCCTCGAGAAATTAGAAATTTTGAGGAAAATTAATGACCCTGATGTGTTTGTTGTCAATGAATGCTTGTTCCTTTCCCCCTCCCCTATCCTTGAAGCAGTTGCAGATTGATACCTGCCACCTCTCTCCCTCCCCCTTCACCCCCCCTTTTTTCTCCTTTCTTCCACCCCCCCCCCTTCTTTCCTTTTTTCCCCATATATAAGAGAGTTCCCGAATTTATTATGCACCTGAAGATGATACTTATGTATTGAAACCCAGGTGGATTTTTTTTGTGTGTGTAGTTAAGTAAAAGTTATAATGAATATGAGTTTTATCTGTATTTCTGCATAAAATATTACAATTACTTACATTCTCTATCTTGGAATTTGAAATTCAGCAAAAATCTGGAATCAACTGTAATGACGAACTTTTAGAAATACGTCATCCGTGTAATGAAAATTGCCTATTCTTCATTCACAGGGGTCGGAAACATTTTTGGCGACGTGTTTCGCTTTAGCTGGTCCTAAAATTATTTATCCCGTCAGTATTTTGATAAATTTCATCAAATGAATCAAAAAGCCTTCATAGAACATAAACACTTCGTTATTTATTTATTTATTCTCGAGACACATGTAGATGGCCATTGCGCTTTAGCCGTTATTGTCTATGATGCGGCAATAACACGAAGCAAAATTTTACAATGTTTTCTATTCAGCCTGTAAAAAACATATCATAGTAATATTGCTGCTGGTAAATGTACATAAAGTGTGCACTAGTTTCCACAATTGCAATATAGAATGTCTCACTGTTGACTTTCCCCTAATATCGTACATACATCATATGAAATGGCATTGGTTTTGAACACAAATATGGACCTCATCGTGAGCTTACGGGTAAGAAGTTCCCCTCCATGCATAAAATATTGAAATACTACCCTAGCCATATACCATTTACAACCAAAAATTTTCTATATCCAATACCTAATACTTTCAGATTTGTTTAGGTGATGTATGGACCTTTTCTTCTTCGAAGGTGGAGCACCATCACTAGCAGCCTCGCTGCCGTCTAAATCGTCCTTCAAAAGGCCATCAATGACCTTTTCCCCCTTCTTCAATTTTTTTGGCGAACATCTTTTGGGCAACCTTTCCAATTCGACCGGAGTGAGCCGCAAACATACATTTTCCCTCTCAGATGTTCTTCAACAAGTCCAACACTGGTATAAAAATTATCTATGCACACTGTGCTGCCTGCATCTAAAAGTCCTTCGGTCAACTGTAGCACAACTTGGTGACTGTGCCCAACATTCTCCCGCAGCACAGGCGTTTCACTTTTACCTTCGTAAACCTGGAGATTATGTGAATTCTCACAACACCTGATTCCATGTTTATGAGCCTTTCCCGGTCGGTACTGCCTAAAATGTAGTCGACCTCTCCAAGGTACCATGGATTCATCTATCACAACATTTTCCTATGGAGAGAGAGTAGAACGAAATATCCCGCAGACCAGATCAAGGAGGGGCTTCACTTTGGCTAACCTATCTGTACTGACAGTCAAATCAGCATTGTTACTGACAAGAAATCATTTCAATAGTAGCTCAAATCTGTCCTGACTAATTACATTCTGGATGAAATCATTCCGGTATAGTAGTTTCTGTGACCTATATAGCTGTATTTACGGTAAGGTACCCATCGCAATCAGGATAACAATGAAATTGCGTATTTCGAACATCGAATTGTCTCTCTACTTCTGCATCCTGGATCGTCGTCTAATAACTTCCGATTCCATAACCTGCCTTGTATATTTATTAGGGTCTTCAACTATTAGATTTTGCACTTTTTTGTTCAGGAAATGTAAACGCTAACCGGATCTGAAAGATCCAATTGTACACCTAAACCAGCACCACCATAAAAGGTAAATTTTCAGGCAGAATTTGTGCAATCTCCCCATGCACTCGAACTAGATGAAGATGTAACACGCTCTTCCTCTTCCAATGATGAATCTTTCCTCTTCTGAATACAGAGAGTCACTGTCATCGTCGATATCGGATGGGATATACGAATCATCAAAGTCAGAGAAGCTAAAGTGTGATGTATGAAGCTGTCTAAGGATGTAACATTTTGAACTTAGCTAATGGGTGGGACACGTGCCGAGAGGCTGGTCGCCAACGTCTAGATAAGGAAATCCCAAGAAATCTCACTTGTGATGGAGTGAGAGTGGGTAAGCCATTGTTTGGCATGGGGTCCCAGTGGCTGGGCTATCCGGTGCCTACCTCACAAGGGTGGAGGATTTTCCGGTGGGTGCGTAGGACAATCGTTTTCATGATCGCCCTCAGGTATCCAGACCCTTTCCCATTTTTAGAAAAGACCCAACTGCCCTCCCACTGCATACTGTTGCCAAAACCTTGAAACCAAAGCAGGGAATTACAGCGGAAGAAGGATTTAGTGAAGGTTACGGAAGAAAAATCCGAAGCAGTTGATAAAAGCTATAATGAAATACTTTATTTTTTCTGAAAAATCATACAATGATACATATGTTTAAATTACCCTCTGCATTTCTCGCTGGTACCGCTGGCAGGAGTCAGCACTATGAGGGTTAAGTTTAATTTCTCCTCATATGAGGCTATTTTTGTTTTGACTTGGCACCATTGCCATAATGTAAATAATTCTCTTTTGGTTAATACTTACTTGTGGCTTGAGATTGGTAAAATAACATAATTTTCATTTGAGGCAAAGTCGCGGACACGACAAAAGTGCACCCAGTGACTAATCGGTGCGGGCCGAATTTTTGCCTGCTGCCAAAAAATGGAATATATGTTTTTATTTTTATACGTAAATGTAAAATTAAATAAGCTAAATTATGGTACAGCTATTTTTAATGTTGGTTTTTTGTTGTATAGCTATCAGGTGGCAAACTCCGGTATCCATAATTTTTATTCTGACGTAGATTATGCAACCCAATTGAAGTTGAGAATTTTGCATCCGATTGTAAGGCGAACCCTCATTTCTGTAGGAGTTGGTCGGGGAAAACTATATTCCTTTATGGGATAAAAATGTCCCATCCGTGGTTTAAGGTGTATCTAGTTTTTCCTCGGGAACTATGGGTCAGAGGATAAATATTATTTTTCAAAGTGAACAACTCCATAAATAATTAAAAGTCAAAAACTACCAAATTTTTATGAAAAATATTAAGAGAAATACAGCTGATCAAAATTTACAATGGCACAAAAATATCTCATCCTCAGTTCTAGTGTAAATGTCATTAAACTGAAGTTACACTGACTGCATATAAAAAAATGTAAAATCAGTGTGAATGTAGAAGTTCAAACATTTCCAATGAACAGAATGTAGAAATTCAAACATTTTTGGCTCTACTTGTGGATTTACAACATAATGAGAATAACATGGATGAATTGGATGTGGCTCCTGGATGTGAGAGAATAATGGCCATGTGGATTTGATTGGTAATGCATAGAGGAAATACCCAGTGTATATAACAGTGAAAGATTGTATTACTAAACTTAGAATATAAATCTTACTCATTTTTCAGCAGATATTCTTTGTGGATAATAAGCAGTAGAGATACATTAGTTTTATTCATACACTTGTTTTATTCAGCCAATGAACAGAAATATAAACTCTATAAAAGCAACTTCGCCAAACATCTATTGTGTAACGGTCATGGCAGTGCTTTGGAAACCAAAATCCTACATTGTAGTAACAATTCACGTGAGCTCGATGCCCTCGAGAAATTAGAAATTTTGAGGAAAATTAATGACCCTGATGTGTTTGTTGTCAATGAATGCTTGTTCCTTTCCCCCTCCCCTATCCTTGAAGCAGTTGCAGATTGATACCTGCCACCTCTCTCCCTCCCCCTTCACCCCCCCTTTTTTCTCCTTTCTTCCACCCCCCCCCCTTCTTTCCTTTTTTCCCCATATATAAGAGAGTTCCCGAATTTATTATGCACCTGAAGATGATACTTATGTATTGAAACCCAGGTGGATTTTTTTTGTGTGTGTAGTTAAGTAAAAGTTATAATGAATATGAGTTTTATCTGTATTTCTGCATAAAATATTACAATTACTTACATTCTCTATCTTGGAATTTGAAATTCAGCAAAAATCTGGAATCAACTGTAATGACGAACTTTTAGAAATACGTCATCCGTGTAATGAAAATTGCCTATTCTTCATTCACAGGGGTCGGAAACATTTTTGGCGACGTGTTTCGCTTTAGCTGGTCCTAAAATTATTTATCCCGTCAGTATTTTGATAAATTTCATCAAATGAATCAAAAAGCCTTCATAGAACATAAACACTTCGTTATTTATTTATTTATTCTCGAGACACATGTAGATGGCCATTGCGCTTTAGCCGTTATTGTCTATGATGCGGCAATAACACGAAGCAAAATTTTACAATGTTTTCTATTCAGCCTGTAAAAAACATATCATAGTAATATTGCTGCTGGTAAATGTACATAAAGTGTGCACTAGTTTCCACAATTGCAATATAGAATGTCTCACTGTTGACTTTCCCCTAATATCGTACATACATCATATGAAATGGCATTGGTTTTGAACACAAATATGGACCTCATCGTGAGCTTACGGGTAAGAAGTTCCCCTCCATGCATAAAATATTGAAATACTACCCTAGCCATATACCATTTACAACCAAAAATTTTCTATATCCAATACCTAATACTTTCAGATTTGTTTAGGTGATGTATGGACCTTTTCTTCTTCGAAGGTGGAGCACCATCACTAGCAGCCTCGCTGCCGTCTAAATCGTCCTTCAAAAGGCCATCAATGACCTTTTCCCCCTTCTTCAATTTTTTTGGCGAACATCTTTTGGGCAACCTTTCCAATTCGACCGGAGTGAGCCGCAAACATACATTTTCCCTCTCAGATGTTCTTCAACAAGTCCAACACTGGTATAAAAATTATCTATGCACACTGTGCTGCCTGCATCTAAAAGTCCTTCGGTCAACTGTAGCACAACTTGGTGACTGTGCCCAACATTCTCCCGCAGCACAGGCGTTTCACTTTTACCTTCGTAAACCTGGAGATTATGTGAATTCTCACAACACCTGATTCCATGTTTATGAGCCTTTCCCGGTCGGTACTGCCTAAAATGTAGTCGACCTCTCCAAGGTACCATGGATTCATCTATCACAACATTTTCCTATGGAGAGAGAGTAGAACGAAATATCCCGCAGACCAGATCAAGGAGGGGCTTCACTTTGGCTAACCTATCTGTACTGACAGTCAAATCAGCATTGTTACTGACAAGAAATCATTTCAATAGTAGCTCAAATCTGTCCTGACTAATTACATTCTGGATGAAATCATTCCGGTATAGTAGTTTCTGTGACCTATATAGCTGTATTTACGGTAAGGTACCCATCGCAATCAGGATAACAATGAAATTGCGTATTTCGAACATCGAATTGTCTCTCTACTTCTGCATCCTGGATCGTCGTCTAATAACTTCCGATTCCATAACCTGCCTTGTATATTTATTAGGGTCTTCAACTATTAGATTTTGCACTTTTTTGTTCAGGAAATGTAAACGCTAACCGGATCTGAAAGATCCAATTGTACACCTAAACCAGCACCACCATAAAAGGTAAATTTTCAGGCAGAATTTGTGCAATCTCCCCATGCACTCGAACTAGATGAAGATGTAACACGCTCTTCCTCTTCCAATGATGAATCTTTCCTCTTCTGAATACAGAGAGTCACTGTCATCGTCGATATCGGATGGGATATACGAATCATCAAAGTCAGAGAAGCTAAAGTGTGATGTATGAAGCTGTCTAAGGATGTAACATTTTGAACTTAGCTAATGGGTGGGACACGTGCCGAGAGGCTGGTCGCCAACGTCTAGATAAGGAAATCCCAAGAAATCTCACTTGTGATGGAGTGAGAGTGGGTAAGCCATTGTTTGGCATGGGGTCCCAGTGGCTGGGCTATCCGGTGCCTACCTCACAAGGGTGGAGGATTTTCCGGTGGGTGCGTAGGACAATCGTTTTCATGATCGCCCTCAGGTATCCAGACCCTTTCCCATTTTTAGAAAAGACCCAACTGCCCTCCCACTGCATACTGTTGCCAAAACCTTGAAACCAAAGCAGGGAATTACAGCGGAAGAAGGATTTAGTGAAGGTTACGGAAGAAAAATCCGAAGCAGTTGATAAAAGCTATAATGAAATACTTTATTTTTTCTGAAAAATCATACAATGATACATATGTTTAAATTACCCTCTGCATTTCTCGCTGGTACCGCTGGCAGGAGTCAGCACTATGAGGGTTAAGTTTAATTTCTCCTCATATGAGGCTATTTTTGTTTTGACTTGGCACCATTGCCATAATGTAAATAATTCTCTTTTGGTTAATACTTACTTGTGGCTTGAGATTGGTAAAATAACATAATTTTCATTTGAGGCAAAGTCGCGGACACGACAAAAGTGCACCCAGTGACTAATCGGTGCGGGCCGAATTTTTGCCTGCTGCCAAAAAATGGAATATATGTTTTTATTTTTATACGTAAATGTAAAATTAAATAAGCTAAATTATGGTACAGCTATTTTTAATGTTGGTTTTTTGTTGTATAGCTATCAGGTGGCAAACTCCGGTATCCATAATTTTTATTCTGACGTAGATTATGCAACCCAATTGAAGTTGAGAATTTTGCATCCGATTGTAAGGCGAACCCTCATTTCTGTAGGAGTTGGTCGGGGAAAACTATATTCCTTTATGGGATAAAAATGTCCCATCCGTGGTTTAAGGTGTATCTAGTTTTTCCTCGGGAACTATGGGTCAGAGGATAAATATTATTTTTCAAAGTGAACAACTCCATAAATAATTAAAAGTCAAAAACTACCAAATTTTTATGAAAAATATTAAGAGAAATACAGCTGATCAAAATTTACAATGGCACAAAAATATCTCATCCTCAGTTCTAGTGTAAATGTCATTAAACTGAAGTTACACTGACTGCATATAAAAAAATGTAAAATCAGTGTGAATGTAGAAGTTCAAACATTTCCAATGAACAGAATGTAGAAATTCAAACATTTTTGGCTCTACTTGTGGATTTACAACATAATGAGAATAACATGGATGAATTGGATGTGGCTCCTGGATGTGAGAGAATAATGGCCATGTGGATTTGATTGGTAATGCATAGAGGAAATACCCAGTGTATATAACAGTGAAAGATTGTATTACTAAACTTAGAATATAAATCTTACTCATTTTTCAGCAGATATTCTTTGTGGATAATAAGCAGTAGAGATACATTAGTTTTATTCATACACTTGTTTTATTCAGCCAATGAACAGAAATATAAACTCTATAAAAGCAACTTCGCCAAACATCTATTGTGTAACGGTCATGGCAGTGCTTTGGAAACCAAAATCCTACATTGTAGTAACAATTCACGTGAGCTCGATGCCCTCGAGAAATTAGAAATTTTGAGGAAAATTAATGACCCTGATGTGTTTGTTGTCAATGAATGCTTGTTCCTTTCCCCCTCCCCTATCCTTGAAGCAGTTGCAGATTGATACCTGCCACCTCTCTCCCTCCCCCTTCACCCCCCCTTTTTTCTCCTTTCTTCCACCCCCCCCCCTTCTTTCCTTTTTTCCCCATATATAAGAGAGTTCCCGAATTTATTATGCACCTGAAGATGATACTTATGTATTGAAACCCAGGTGGATTTTTTTTGTGTGTGTAGTTAAGTAAAAGTTATAATGAATATGAGTTTTATCTGTATTTCTGCATAAAATATTACAATTACTTACATTCTCTATCTTGGAATTTGAAATTCAGCAAAAATCTGGAATCAACTGTAATGACGAACTTTTAGAAATACGTCATCCGTGTAATGAAAATTGCCTATTCTTCATTCACAGGGGTCGGAAACATTTTTGGCGACGTGTTTCGCTTTAGCTGGTCCTAAAATTATTTATCCCGTCAGTATTTTGATAAATTTCATCAAATGAATCAAAAAGCCTTCATAGAACATAAACACTTCGTTATTTATTTATTTATTCTCGAGACACATGTAGATGGCCATTGCGCTTTAGCCGTTATTGTCTATGATGCGGCAATAACACGAAGCAAAATTTTACAATGTTTTCTATTCAGCCTGTAAAAAACATATCATAGTAATATTGCTGCTGGTAAATGTACATAAAGTGTGCACTAGTTTCCACAATTGCAATATAGAATGTCTCACTGTTGACTTTCCCCTAATATCGTACATACATCATATGAAATGGCATTGGTTTTGAACACAAATATGGACCTCATCGTGAGCTTACGGGTAAGAAGTTCCCCTCCATGCATAAAATATTGAAATACTACCCTAGCCATATACCATTTACAACCAAAAATTTTCTATATCCAATACCTAATACTTTCAGATTTGTTTAGGTGATGTATGGACCTTTTCTTCTTCGAAGGTGGAGCACCATCACTAGCAGCCTCGCTGCCGTCTAAATCGTCCTTCAAAAGGCCATCAATGACCTTTTCCCCCTTCTTCAATTTTTTTGGCGAACATCTTTTGGGCAACCTTTCCAATTCGACCGGAGTGAGCCGCAAACATACATTTTCCCTCTCAGATGTTCTTCAACAAGTCCAACACTGGTATAAAAATTATCTATGCACACTGTGCTGCCTGCATCTAAAAGTCCTTCGGTCAACTGTAGCACAACTTGGTGACTGTGCCCAACATTCTCCCGCAGCACAGGCGTTTCACTTTTACCTTCGTAAACCTGGAGATTATGTGAATTCTCACAACACCTGATTCCATGTTTATGAGCCTTTCCCGGTCGGTACTGCCTAAAATGTAGTCGACCTCTCCAAGGTACCATGGATTCATCTATCACAACATTTTCCTATGGAGAGAGAGTAGAACGAAATATCCCGCAGACCAGATCAAGGAGGGGCTTCACTTTGGCTAACCTATCTGTACTGACAGTCAAATCAGCATTGTTACTGACAAGAAATCATTTCAATAGTAGCTCAAATCTGTCCTGACTAATTACATTCTGGATGAAATCATTCCGGTATAGTAGTTTCTGTGACCTATATAGCTGTATTTACGGTAAGGTACCCATCGCAATCAGGATAACAATGAAATTGCGTATTTCGAACATCGAATTGTCTCTCTACTTCTGCATCCTGGATCGTCGTCTAATAACTTCCGATTCCATAACCTGCCTTGTATATTTATTAGGGTCTTCAACTATTAGATTTTGCACTTTTTTGTTCAGGAAATGTAAACGCTAACCGGATCTGAAAGATCCAATTGTACACCTAAACCAGCACCACCATAAAAGGTAAATTTTCAGGCAGAATTTGTGCAATCTCCCCATGCACTCGAACTAGATGAAGATGTAACACGCTCTTCCTCTTCCAATGATGAATCTTTCCTCTTCTGAATACAGAGAGTCACTGTCATCGTCGATATCGGATGGGATATACGAATCATCAAAGTCAGAGAAGCTAAAGTGTGATGTATGAAGCTGTCTAAGGATGTAACATTTTGAACTTAGCTAATGGGTGGGACACGTGCCGAGAGGCT
This sequence comes from Ceriagrion tenellum, assembly GCA_963169105.1. Lineage (NCBI taxonomy): Eukaryota > Metazoa > Arthropoda > Insecta > Odonata > Coenagrionidae > Ceriagrion > Ceriagrion tenellum. The sequence continues at coordinate 132,931,123 of OY720640.1, forward strand.
GGTCGCCAACGTCTAGATAAGGAAATCCCAAGAAATCTCACTTGTGATGGAGTGAGAGTGGGTAAGCCATTGTTTGGCATGGGGTCCCAGTGGCTGGGCTATCCGGTGCCTACCTCACAAGGGTGGAGGATTTTCCGGTGGGTGCGTAGGACAATCGTTTTCATGATCGCCCTCAGGTATCCAGACCCTTTCCCATTTTTAGAAAAGACCCAACTGCCCTCCCACTGCATACTGTTGCCAAAACCTTGAAACCAAAGCAGGGAATTACAGCGGAAGAAGGATTTAGTGAAGGTTACGGAAGAAAAATCCGAAGCAGTTGATAAAAGCTATAATGAAATACTTTATTTTTTCTGAAAAATCATACAATGATACATATGTTTAAATTACCCTCTGCATTTCTCGCTGGTACCGCTGGCAGGAGTCAGCACTATGAGGGTTAAGTTTAATTTCTCCTCATATGAGGCTATTTTTGTTTTGACTTGGCACCATTGCCATAATGTAAATAATTCTCTTTTGGTTAATACTTACTTGTGGCTTGAGATTGGTAAAATAACATAATTTTCATTTGAGGCAAAGTCGCGGACACGACAAAAGTGCACCCAGTGACTAATCGGTGCGGGCCGAATTTTTGCCTGCTGCCAAAAAATGGAATATATGTTTTTATTTTTATACGTAAATGTAAAATTAAATAAGCTAAATTATGGTACAGCTATTTTTAATGTTGGTTTTTTGTTGTATAGCTATCAGGTGGCAAACTCCGGTATCCATAATTTTTATTCTGACGTAGATTATGCAACCCAATTGAAGTTGAGAATTTTGCATCCGATTGTAAGGCGAACCCTCATTTCTGTAGGAGTTGGTCGGGGAAAACTATATTCCTTTATGGGATAAAAATGTCCCATCCGTGGTTTAAGGTGTATCTAGTTTTTCCTCGGGAACTATGGGTCAGAGGATAAATATTATTTTTCAAAGTGAACAACTCCATAAATAATTAAAAGTCAAAAACTACCAAATTTTTATGAAAAATATTAAGAGAAATACAGCTGATCAAAATTTACAATGGCACAAAAATATCTCATCCTCAGTTCTAGTGTAAATGTCATTAAACTGAAGTTACACTGACTGCATATAAAAAAATGTAAAATCAGTGTGAATGTAGAAGTTCAAACATTTCCAATGAACAGAATGTAGAAATTCAAACATTTTTGGCTCTACTTGTGGATTTACAACATAATGAGAATAACATGGATGAATTGGATGTGGCTCCTGGATGTGAGAGAATAATGGCCATGTGGATTTGATTGGTAATGCATAGAGGAAATACCCAGTGTATATAACAGTGAAAGATTGTATTACTAAACTTAGAATATAAATCTTACTCATTTTTCAGCAGATATTCTTTGTGGATAATAAGCAGTAGAGATACATTAGTTTTATTCATACACTTGTTTTATTCAGCCAAATAACAGAAATATATACTCCAAAAAAGTAATTTTAATTAGCTACTTAATTACTTATAGAAGACCACAATATTAATTACTTATAGATGGTTGGTGTTCATATTCTGGCAATATTGTCAAAATTTCTCGACCTTGGCTTGAATATGTTCAGTTATCATTGCATTTCTTAAAAAAGGAATAAGGGATGATTTTAGTTTACACTTTAAGAAAAGGTCTTTTTTAAATCTTTGTTGATGCTTAACATAATTTTTGCTTACATATTGTGCTTAATAAATAATTTTGGGCCGGTGTTGTTCTCTTAATGACTCCTCCACTTGGCCTAGATTTTGAGCGACAACTAGAATTACAACTCCTTGTCCTCATGCCTCTCGGGTGCTGGATATATGATCCTTGATCCTAATTGGGTATGGTAAAACTAATAGAATCCATCTCCAGCTATTTGTATGCCCTTTTGTGATGGCTTTCTTACCTTCTAGTATGTGGAAGATTAGCTATTGTGGAAGTTGATTTCTGTCCCCAATAAAGAATTTGTACTTATTCATTCAACACCCATTAATATTGTTATGAATTGTTATTCTTTTGGTGAAATTGAATTAAGTTATGAGTCAAATGATAATAATAGAAAACATTATTGAAATTAATCGTTGATTATTGACTGGAATTACCGCTTGCTACCAACTTTTGATAACTCTCTTACCCACATTCTTTTATCACACGCTCACTTCTTGGCCTATCCATCCTACTTTTCCCACAAATATTTGACAGGTGCCCCTTTCCCACTGCATTTAGCCTTCTCTTGTGCATACCCTGGAATGCCCAGATTTCCAACCTCTTTCCTCTTATCACATCAGCCATTAACATCTACTTATTTAATCTCCAACCATTCCTCCATCATTTGCCCCAGTTGCTTTTATCCATTAAAAGGTGGAATAGCCATGGTGACATTATGCATCACTGATTTACCCCATTTGAATGCATATCAGTCTGTCAAGACCCCGTTTACTCTTGCATTTGCTGAAATGCTATCTCGGCTTCATAACATTCAATAACTGCTCACTCATTGGATACTCCATCAGGGTGGCGATCGTCGGGGAAAACCTGGAATTGTCAGGGAATTTTTAAATTCTGGAAAAGTCAGGAAATTATTGTAACAGTCGGGGAGAAACTCGAATAGGAACCCTCATTACTTTTCTACCATTACGTTTATCAGCCAGTCTTTCCCGCCCTTTATTTCACCAACTAAAACTAACATCTGTTGCTGCCGTACATGGAATAAGCACCATCAATTCATGGAGTATTCTGTTGTGAATCTTAGTTATTTAGTTGTGAATCAGACGTACATCAATGTATCCATTTTGTATATCCTTATTGCGATATTTGCCTAGTTGTGTTGAAAATCATGATCACATTGTATTACGCTCATCACAAGGAATCCGAAGCTATGTTAGTCGGAAAATTTTACCGTGCCTTTTTTTTAACTTCCGAAACTCAGGTGGAGAGGTAACTAGAGCTCACTAGCTTACAGTTAGTGCATGATTGCAGTTCTAAAAATACGAGACGATGATTAGAAAATTTAAAGCTGCCGTAGAAAATTTAATTCAGCAGAAAAAAATATTTCAATAATAGGTGACCCTTTGGCGATTGGTCTGGGAAATTGGTAAATCCATCAGGGAAAAGTCAGGGAAAGGTCTGGAAATTCGAAAGTTGGATACCAGTAGCCAACCTGCCTATGAAATCCCTCCATGGTTTATTTTTCTTCCCTGGCACTCTGTCATATGCATTCTTGAAATCTATAAATGCGCAATATGCTTTCTTTATGGCAGCGATACACATCTCAAGCACTCGCTGAAGTGCAAACAGCTGATCCCTACATCCTCTCCCAGGCATAAACCACACTGTGCTCCCCAGATTCTGTCAATAGGTGTGGTTAAAAAAATCCCTAATTCATACTGATGGAGCAATATATATGGTCTTCCAGTGTGAGATTAAGAGGCTAAGTATGAGGCTAAGAACTGAAGTTGTACCAGGAAATGAAGTGGATCCTGGCTGACAAATGTCTCAAAGTGATCTATTCATTAGACCACTTCAATTTTCTCTACTTAAAGGCTTCAATTTTAATTAGTTCCGTTAAACATTAGAAAACAGTAGATTTTTTCTCTTTACAGCCAAGGTTAATTATCTGACTATTGATTAGTGTACCATTTAATCAGTTTACCTATCATTAATTTCCTGAATATTTTGCTTGCAGTCTGTTTTTGAAATTGGTTGCAGCTACTACAAATTGGCAGATGCAGGAATTGGTGCTTTAGAAAAATGGAGTGTTGAGCTTCCCTTGTCTGAATGGGGTCCAGTCCTGAGGCAGATATTGCCTGCTTTGGACTCATTCCTAAAAATTGGAGGTACTGCAGTAAATCCCAATTAATTGCTTGGATACCTATTTCTCCTTTGTTCAAATTGTCTTTTCTCTAGTTGGCTTATTTTTTTAACTTGGTAGTGGAAATACGAATCAAAATAAAGTGGTTGGCGAACCCATTTTTGAGTGATACGTGAGGAATCCAGTTGTTAAGAGAACCTTTAATCTCTTATGAGTCCAATCTCTGTCACCTAAGTTTTTACTTTTTGTTGTACTTTTTTATATATTCTAATGGCCACATCTTTTTAACAAGTCCCCAATTGCAGAAAATAAAGTTCAGAAAGGCTTATTTTGAGTGCTAAGTAATTTTTATTTTCTCTTTTAAGAAAAGTGGGTCCCACCACATGCATAAAACTTTATGAGATCATTCTTCTACTTATTACTGTAGGTACAAAAACTCTTGAATTTGAGACACATCCTTTTCAGTATTCTCGTGCCATTAGCCAATGTTTTGCAAGAAATAAATATTGACTTCATGTTCAATTTCAGCAAATAGGATATGTAAAAGTTAGAAGAATAATTAAGGGAAATTTTTTCAGTTACTGCAAAACAATAGTGTTTCATTATCTCTCCTCTGTCATTTTAGTTCTTTAGATATGTCTCATCTTGGAAAAATGCCTGAGGCAAGTAAATGAAGGGAGATAAACCTTTAAAAATGGTTGAATTGAACTGCCAGTACATGTAAGTAGGTGTGTGTATTAGGGTGGACCAAAATTTCCAGAATTTTCATTTTTCTCGAAATTTGTAAGTCTTGAAGCTTAAATTTTTTCCTTTTGATACCATATAACGTATATGAAATTTGAAGACAGTCAACCGCTGGCAACCCGTTGTGCCGCAGGAGTGCCAAAGTTGCAAATTTTAAGTGTGAAAAGTGGTTTTTCCTTCATTACTCGGTACATATTGCATGTATCGATATACTTTTCTCGTGAATGGTATATAATTCTATTATGCAAATTATTCGTACTTTAACATTACTGTATTGATCTTAGAATAGCCAAATTAATGGTTTAAAAAAAAGCATAACGACACCTGATTGCTAGGCAACATGCCACTTTTCTTGATTGTTGACATTACGAGCTTTTTCCCATTGTGCATGCTGAAAATGGATTTTCTCAAAACTGGTCTTACAAACATGTGGTCTTAGCTCTGGAAAAGGTTTTACTGTGTCATTAATGTTTTATTTTATTTTAAAGTTTATGTTTTCATATAAATTTGTTTAAGTTTTGAATAATAAGCTTTACACTGGTGTCACCTTAAAGTGGAAAACTGCTCAAAAGAGCTATCTTGTCTTGCTTATTGCTTACAAACCACCAGTTGGTATTTTAAGTTAACCATCCTTATTTATCATCTAATTCCATAATAACTTATTTGAAATTGTGTTATAAAGCATTGTTAATTATCATTATTCACTCAACATCTTTAACAGAACTTATATGGCTTTATCATTTTAATATTAAGTAAATAAAATGTTAATTTATTCAGCTAGTGATGTTAAAAAAGTAGAATACAGAACATTGAAAAGAAATACATTAAGATGATAAGTACAAAATACATATATTACGGTTCCTTGAAACCTTTTATGTAGCCACGAAGGAACTTCTATTCTGTAATAATTTCTCAATCATAGAAAATGTTTTAACTGAGATGTGAAAGTTGTAATTGAATTATTGGTTTTTATATGTTTGGATGGATGATTATACATAATTGCTACTAAGTAGAAAGGTCACATATTGTAAAAGTCTGTTGAAAGGTACGAGAAATGAATATTTATTTTTTGTCTGGTATCAGGTTCATGAATTTTGATGTTGACATTTGTGAGCAGAGGGTATATCTTTGAAAATTGAAATACATATCAATGAAAAATGTATATGCATGGTAAAGTGGGAATCCAATTGAGTTTGAACAGGGGTACACTAGATTCTCTTCTTCGGACTTTACCCATGACCTGAAAAACCTTTTTCTGCAGGCTGAATACATTGCTATAATCTATGGGTGAACTCCAGAAAATAATACCATATGTTTAATGTGGTTGATTAGTATTGAAAATTCTTAGTTTTTGCAACAGAGGTGTCGAGGAAGGGGCAAGCTTATGGAAGAACTTTTTTGACTGTTTTTCACTCAGTTTTGATAATTACTGAAGCCAAAGAAGATGACTGTCTATACAGATGCCGAGAAAAATGGTGAAGTTCATCTATTTGGTTCGATTTTCACTCATATAAGCATCAATTGGAGGCACAGCTAGTTTTTTTGTGCATATACTTTTGTCTCCATTCAGGGTTAATTTGCTGTTTTCTAGCCTGTCCACCATTTGTGGTACAGATCCATTTATATAAACTATTTTATCATTATCAACCAATATATTCACCAACTAAATCATATTCTTTTAAACTATATTTTTTCCAGTGCACAGTAAAAGTGAATCATCTGTGAGTCTGAGTGTTGAGAAACTGAGAAAGGCTTCAAACTCAAGAAAAAAATATCTGGTTGCTAAGAGGAGACTTGAGAGGAAGGGTTGTGTGAAAGATTTGACCTCCCATTATCAGCTGCAACGGAAGTGCCTTCTATTCCTCGGGCAATTATCACCTTCCATGGTGCAAGCTTTAATAGCTGATGAAGATGAATCAGATCGTGGTATGGCCTGGGATACAGAGGACCACCTCCCGTTCCCTATTCCCCTACCAGACATTCATCCCTGTATTTACATTGGTGAGTCTTTGTGAATGAAATAGAATCTGTTATCAGGAAGCTCATTCTTCATTTTTCTTTACTACAGTGAAAGGTCGTAAGATCATTTATTAGCAAATTCAAGTGCACTAATCAGCCGAAAATTCAGTTGTCTGAAACTGTTGCCGTCAACTCTGTTCTCTGAGTTCTTGAAGTATAGCTTATACATAAGATAATTACTGGATTAATTTTTAAAGTAGGTTGGGTATCTTTTGAGCCAAAATTAAACAATCATCTCAATTTTATGGACAAACTTTTCCAATAATTCCTGTGTTAAAAACTCCTTCTGAAATCACTCCCTCTTGCTAGACACAAAATGGCATGACATGCCATTTTCCAATAAATGGGCCAAAAAAAGAAATTCATCACAGACTGGCTTCCTGGCATCTATGGCAAGAGTCTGAAATTTATAATGACTTATCAATGACTAAAATATTCATGTATTATGTTATTTAAAGATACATGAAAAGAGCTTTCAATTTCATAATTGCAATTACTACATTTGCTGATTGCCATATCAAGTTTGGAGTAACCAAGTTGAACATTAACTTTTCTGTTTGGAAAGAAAATCCATCACCACGTAAAAGACTACCTGGACCTGGCAACAAATTATTCGTATTAGTATGCATCTAGTAAGACCTCAGTGGTGCAACTGCATGCTTCCATATTTCAGAATTTGACTTCTTAAGTAATAAGTAATAGTCTTAAAATTATAAAAATAAAATATTTAAAATAAATAAAAATAATCTCAAAATGAAGCTAAAGGCATTCATGCTGTTCAAGTCTGCATTTGGATACATATTATCTAAATGTGTGGGATTTGGAATGGGGGGTACCTTTGCACGCTCTAGCATATTCTTTTTTTGTGAGCCCACAGTAGACTTTCAAGTTGATCACAGTTAATGAAGATTTTTTCACTTGGTTGACTTAAAAGAGAGAGAAGGAAAAATGAAAGGAAATGCCTGTTTTTCTGGGAGTGATGATGTGAATCCAGTGATTTGAGTGGTTTCTTACTAATATTGTTGGCAGAAGTTAATATAAGTTCTTATACTAGAGGTTAGAACTGATTCAGAAGGAAATGGGTGCAGTGAAGTTGTTATTAAGGTAGGGATATGCAAGTTGCTCGAAATTTGATTTTACAAAGCTCAAGTTGAGTAAATAGTGATTTTTAATTGGTTGAAAATACACACTGTTTTTGTGTGAATCTGAGACAGTGTTTTTTCCCTTCCAGACTTCTAAAAAAAGTGAGTTCTTCTTACAGACAGAAGGAAAATCCTTAATAATAAAAATTATCATCATCATTGCCACCATCTTTATTTCACTGTTGACTAAATACATTCACATGGCTCCGTCAATATGAACAAAAAAAACTAAAGGGAACAAAGTGGGCACAGTTTACTTGTTTACCAGCTTGCCTCCCAAAAAGGTCACTGTCTGAATACCGAGTGGACAGGGACTACCAAGGTGAAGGATCTTATAATTGACCAGAATTGGTCCTAATAGACCATCCATTGATCCGGTAGGACCCTGATCCAATGACGTACTCCGACAGACCACGCTATGTCCACCGTTAAAGGGAGTCGGGGGATACCCAATCCCAAATTTTTGGGCAATGGGCTTCTCCGGTTCTCATCAGATGTGCAGTAAGTCTTCGCGTAAGTGAGACTGATGGTGACTCGTCCAATGTTGTTGGGGGAACCCAACAGCTACGAGGACTGCGGGGAGACGGGGCCCATTGTCATCCTTTTGACATCAATCAGCCTCATGGTGTCGGCATTGGTTGTGCTTCGCTAACCCTTCCCTTCCCCCTTTCCCACTACTTCCCCTCCTCAGTAATAAGCGAAAGCTTGAGGCGGAGAGGGAGGTTTTTAGCCTGCGTGGAGACCCTTAGAACTTGTCTGAATAGAAATAATTGGATATTCTTCTTAAAGATTATTAGTGAAGCAGTGTCCTTAGTTTTCTGGGGAAGTTTGTTAAAAAGTACAGAGGCAGAGTGGTAGGGACTTTTTTTTACTGAGGGAATGGGTGTATGTTTACAGTGAATATTTTTTATGTGAATGGGTGGAGTAATTGTAATGGGCGGAAAATGTTGGGAATTTATCAAGGTTTTCTGCAGCAAAACAGACACATGTTACTAATGTATAGGGAAGGGAGAGTTAAGATATTGACTGAAACAATTAGAGGGTTACCTGGAGTGTGGATTGGACAGTGAAACATGGCTTTAATAGCTTGCTTCTGAGTAGAATAGGCCAATTTTGCAGCCGGGGAATTTACTTATCCTTACATGGTGCATGAGATTGGATAAATATTCTTTATTAACTTCCAGCAAGTTTTTGCAATGTTCATAAATAGTTGATATTTAAATTTAAATAGTCAAATTTATAACAATACTAGTTAACAGGATTTACATGATAAAAAAATACTCTCAAATTCTGAGGTCACTTGTATGCAATGTATAGATGGAAGTCTTTGGAAAAATAATGATAAAACAGACACTACATAGATGAAAAAAGGGTAATATAAAAGTATAAGATATTTGAAGACTTTTTTCTGCATAGTGCATGGAATTCTTCCTCTGAGTATGAGGTTTAATTTAAAGAAAAGCTTCAAGCTTGTACTTGATGGCATGAGAATAGGATGTGTCCATTGTTATGGTGAAGTCACGGATCACAATCCCACTCCCTAATTATGGTAATCCTTTTCAGACAAGTTTCTGCCTCGCATTGTGGATCTTTCTTTAACATCTAGTGACCGGAATACAAGAATTTCTGCCTGTGAAGTGCTTCATGCCTTTATCATGTACCTTCTCGGGAAAGGTGAGCTATTCCCTATAATATATTCCCATATTTCCTAAGATTCATGTATATGTTGTAATTAATTCAAACTTAGAAATAGAAATTACCACAGAGTTAGATGTACATGCAGGAACTGGCCTCCTGAAAATTTTTGTCCACCTTACTGCTACCAGAGGGAGGAACTGTAGCCAGGTGGCAGCACTCTTGCTTACCCTGTGACATAAAAATGCCAGGCCATTGCTGCATTGCTATGAGTGATCTGTGGGATACAACAGTAATAAGGGAAAAGTACACTTTATTTCTAGAGGCTAAAGGTGAGGAGTCGTCAGCCAAGTGGGCTAAGGCTTTATTTTTGCTCTAAGATTGAATATTTGGAATTGGCCAAGTTGTTATAAAGCTTCAACAAGGTTAGGGTTTATGTTTATGAGCTCTGAATTTTGTTCATTATAGGTTTACCCTCAGCATGGAACAGTACTACTACAGAAACAAACATGGCAGCTACAGCTTCCAAATTCACAAATGTTGTGCATGTAATTTGATGGACATTTATTTTATCTACATTTTAGTTGCTTTTTGTTAGGTGTAGTGGTTTGATTTAGGGGCCGTTTAAGTATTATGTGAGATGATTTATGCCATTTTTGTCCTCACCCCCTCCCCCTATGTAAGACAATGTAAGATTTTCCCACCCCCCCTTTCAGTCTTACGTAAGACGTTTGATATTTGAATCTAGTCTTCGTTAAATGCTCACTTTGGTTGAGCATGGAGGTAATGTAGCTAGCCAGTCAGGTGACAAAATAGGAGCATTAGTGTAGAGGTGAGATTACAGAAAATATGCCATTAATGAGCGAATGATCCATGTCACTTTGACATTTCATTGGGAAACAATACAATGTGTCAAGACAGACAAAACTCTTACATAAATTGGTTCTAGATGCCATGAACCCACTACATAAGACAATGTATGATAATCCCAACCTCCCCACCCCCAAAAACGTCTTAGGTAATACTTGAATGGCCCGTTATCTTTGGCAGATCAGCCAGCTGAATATTCAATTAGTGATTAGAATTTTTTGCATTTTTGCCTTCTGAAAGGAAGTGTAAGTTATTTCCACTTAATTTAACTTTGCAACATTCATCTTTGAACAACTAACTGCAGTGAAACCTGTATTAAGCGACCACCTCCTGACCCATGAAATAATTAATGGCTGCTTAGGGAGGTGACCTCTGAGAGGAAGGGAAATCCACATTGCTTTTATGAGAAATTCATTTAATCCATTCCTGGAGAAATCGGCCACTGAAAAAGGTGACCACTTTAGGGAAGTGGCCACGGAGATAGGTTTCACTGTATTTACTATCAAAATACATATGTATGGTGGTTTGGATTTCAACTTTCTCATTTGCAATGCGATGTGAACTTTCCAAGGTATGTAACTGCACAATCTCAGGGAAGCTGCCAGAAAAGCCTCTCACATTGAGTGAAATTGAAAACCAGCATAAATACAAGGTTGTGATGCCAAAACAGCAAATGGAAATCAAAGAGAAATTAGACCTAGCTAAGGAGACAGCAGATTTGGGTTGGAGTTGGCAAATGGTGGAGCACAATTGTGCCTTGGCATCAGGGAAGGAATGCACCACTCATTATGCTTCTGGATATTTGAGCTGGCAAATGGCCAAATACAGTAAGTATGCAGCTTTAGTTCATTTCAGATGACTTGGCGAGTGAGACTTCGGCCATTCTCGTCAGCGCCCGCCTACTCTCGCGCCAGAGGGGAATTTGTGGAATGGGCGAGGTAAGGGAGGGGAGAAGCGAGGTAGAGGAGGGGAAAAGCGAGGGAGGAGAGCTGCAAGGCGTTGCCATACCTATGGCAACACGAAAGTGAGAACTGGAGGTTCAGGGGAGCTTTGGAGTTAAACTTGATGTGAGGATATCATTGGCAGTAACATTGTATGCACAGAAGGACATTGTACGGTGAATAATACGGAACAAGTAGGGTACAAAATTTAATATTTTATGTGCTCATCAAAATACTGTCACTTTCACAATACTGGGCTGGGGGAAGGTTTATACCTCATCCAGCCCAGGTTAAATAAAGAATATCAGTATCTATATCAATGTAATACATTTTCTGCTTCCTGTGTTGCCACGTGTTCTGTGTATTCAGTTACTGCATTTTAAGTGCGGCTGCTTAAATACTGTGGGGGTTGGTGTGCTTATCGTCATCAATACTTATCGTACCATCGGTACGTTTAGTGTCAAATGCGATTACAAAGAGGTCAAGAAAGAGAGCGACGATTCCACATTAGCAGAGCTAATGGCAGTTGAACAATGGCAGAGCTAATGTGGAATCGTCGCTCTCTTTCTCGACCTCTTTGTAATCGCATTTGACACTAAACGTACCGATGGTACGATAAGTATTGATGACGATAAGCACACCAACCCCCACAGTATTTAAGCAGCCGCACTTAAAATGCAGTAACTGAATACACAGAACACGTGGCAACACAGGAAGCAGAGAGAGATCTTTGCACGACAGAATCCAGAGTAAGACTGAGCTCCCGGGAGAAGGAAATCCCCCACCCACGCTCCCATTGGTTACCTCCGGACCACATGGCCGGCTTCAAGCTCCTCCCTCCGGCTGGCCCTGCCTTCCCACCCGCCAAGTCATCTGAAATGAACTAAAGCAAAGATGCATTTGCTGGCCTTATGACCACAAATATTCAACTCTAATGCTTCATCCAGGCGAGAGCAGTCATTCATGAAATATTGATTCTGTAGAGGGCTTGCAGTGAGTCCTTGATGACACTGAAAGGAAATTATCCTATGTTGATATAATACCATGCGTAACTGAATCAAAACTTTGGCACTCATTTAACAATGTTGACCTACTAATAATAGATGTAATATTCATGCTAAAAATTATTTACTATACATGCTACAAATTATTTACTTTTTCAAATCTCATTGAAAATTTTGATTAATATTGTGGTGAAACTCATTTGGTGGGTGCGAGAGTCCTTAGCTAGCAGACAAAGATATACAAAGTAGCATCCAGTTGTCTATTTTCACCTTCATTCAATTTAAAGTCTTACCAATGATGATATCTATGTCAAAACTACGATGTGTGCCTAGTGTATCACTCATCATATGCTTTTTTCATGCAAATACTGGTTGAAAAGTCCTCAATTCACTGTGGATGAACAGTATAGGGCAGCGACTAGGGCCTGGAAAACCTAAATAAACAGAGTGTAATAATATTTATGTATATTACAAGTATATATTATAATGATTGGTTAGGTTTAGACTTTGACTCTCTGTAATCTATTTCTCACTTGAAAATACTGTGTCCCAAATGATAGTTCAGTCTTGGGTACATAAATATCAATGCTTCCCATGGGCAAGCGAGGGTGCATCCACCTGGTGGCTGACCTCTTTGTGAGGCTACAACAAGGTGGGCAAGCCTATGCATGGCTGAGCTAGGATGCTGCCAGAGCGGGGAAATAATGTGAATGAATACATTGTCAGTATAATTAATTTATATATTGTTAAATAGTATACAAATTGTTTCTTTCGCCAAAGTATTTTGCTTGGCTCATTTCAGTTATCAATGGAAAATCTAACTCCTCTAAATTGTTCCTGCATATAAGTCTTATGTTTATGTTGATTTGTGATATGTAGGAGAAATAAACTACATAAGAACCATCATATAATGAAGTCAAATTTAGTTATTTTCCAGTTGTGAACTTGTGCAGTGAAGTGTCAAATTTTGCAAGTATGAACTAGGTGAAATTTATTTCGTCTAATCAATTGATAAATGATATCAAGGTAGTATTAATTGATAAACTGTTGGGGTGGAAAAGTGAATTGAATGATCACTGTTCATTACTAAAACTGTAATACTGTCAAGTGCATATAAAGTCATGGCATGAGTGGTCGTTGATGTGATAAAGCAACATTTTTTTTATTCATCTTTTTCACTTTGAGTGTTGAATTGTTTTAATCATAAAATTGCCGCATTGCCTATTTGTTGGGAATTGTCGTTCATGAAAAAGCCAATGGAAACTAGTCCATTACACTTTACTGTTGTCATTTGACCATGTAGTTGGACTGGCGTAGTTGCAGACAAAATAGATTCTCTGCATTGCATGGATTAATCGTCAAACTGACCTGAAAGTTATACACATTATTCACCCTTCATTGAAAGTTACACGCTTGCCATCCCCGATGGTGTGGAAACTTGGAATGCAATTGTTTATCTTTCATTGTTTGGCCAATAAAAGCCGTTCAAGAAATTTCAGTAGCCGATGAAATCCACATGGCTGTATAAGTGGTAGACCTAATTTGGTGGATCTTCTAGAAGACAAGTGTGCTAGACAGTATCTAGAGAGTTATTGTAATATCTTCGATCTGCTCCTCATTTTGCTACCTATTAGATTTGAAACTGTGCGATTCCATGCTCAATCGAGGCCATGACTCAGCCACCTCTGATGATTACTATTTTTGGCACTAAGGAAGAATATAATAAGGAAGACCAATTTACCAAATATGTATTAGCTTTCAGTGATTAAAAATGTCAAAGTTATGGCACTTTAAGTAACACAAGTTAGAGCAGAATGGCACACTGTGGCTCCAAACTATAGCTCAAATAAATGTCTATCTAGTGGTCATATTTTAAAATTAATGATATCACATCGCCAAAAGACAACAATCTGAGTTTTCTATTGACTTTTGGTTTTCTAGACAAATATTCTGAAGATGATTTTCATTTTTTCTATTTTTTAAATTTTGGTCCATATTTAGGGCCTGCTAACGCCTAAACTAATTCATAGAAAGGGTGGGACTTAATTTTTCTAAACAGCAGTGATACAGGACTGTAAGCAGGCAATATGAAACTTAATTTGTGGTGCATATCTAAAGCACTGTGGAGCAACAAAAACTGAAATGTGAACATGTTGCTACCTTTAGCGGTTTAGATAAGTGATGTTTGATCTCTGACTTTATGTGGAAATATATATTTTACTACAGTCTTTAATTAACAAAAATAAAATTGGTGGGTTATTCAGTCAAACACAAAAGATATGGCAAACGTAATTTCCTTCTAATAATGTCTATCTAGTGGTGGTCGGTCGGTCATTTTTCCGCTTTGAAAATACATGTTGGGAATTTACGCAACTGGTCTGCACATATACTGCATGTTGAATATCCAAACAAAGACAAGAGGCAAAATTCATAAATAATAAAAAAATGTAAAAGTGCGACATGTTTACCAAGTGCTTATTGAAGAGTCTCTGTGGCATGTCTTCGTAACTAATGAATTATATTAACAACGTATGATTTTTTATAAGGATCTGATGAAAATGTTGGAGTTATTTTAATGAACTTTATTCCTAAATTGGAAATCATATCATTATTTTTACTGTACATTTAAACATAATAAATGTACCAAATTAAAGCAGAATTTTCTGTTGAATATTTAATGGCCTGCTATGTTTTCTACAGAATATTTTTGTAACAATCCTAATGCCTCTCTGTTGTAAAAGCACAATATCCTTTGTACAACACTATCAATTATAAAATGAATGATTCCATACAACCAAATATTTTGAAAAAATTAAAAATAAAATGTTCTACAATAGCTTTCTTGATCATATTTTTAACTGCTCCCCAACATATAAGTTATCCAGTAGAGTTAGTTCAGAATGATTTTAGTGTGTATTTTTTCATTGATTGGGTTATGTAATAGGTGAATTTAAATTTGAAAGTAAATGGGTAAAACTTTGTAATCTAAGTTACAGCTTTGTTCAAAAACAGATCGGTTGATTTTTCAAAAAATATTGGAAAAACTATGTATTTGCAAATCTAGTATTTGAATATTCGAGGTTTTCGATTATTTGAGGTTTTTGATTTTGAGATAATCACTATTCATCCCATCTCTAAGTAAAACCTTGTATAATATGATCTGGGACCCTTACAATCCTCACAGTATTATAATTTACAAAGACTTTAGTTTGGAATAATACTAGAATGGTCCCTCGGGCAACCCCTTGTGATGAGTATGGTCCCAAAAGAACCCCCACATAATACTTCTGGATGTTAATTTGGGGCAAAGGATGGGATGACAAGAGATAGGCAAAAGACTCCGCCACATCTGTGTGTGAATAGGTATAGTTACTTTGCCATAACATCAGGTTTATCATGTAGGAACCAATTCCAATTGTAACCAATCAGGTGTAGGTGGGCATGTGGCTTTCTCTGACATCATTTCCTTGGAAATAAATTTTGTTCATGAGAACTCTTTCCTGATAGCCTTCAGTTGCTCCGGAAATCCATATCTTTGCCCAATCTTTGTCTTCTATTGGTAAGTCCCATTTCTCATGCTAAATGGATTACATCTAGCCCTATGCTCCTGGAAGTGGTTTCTCACTCTCCTGTAGGCAGCTTCCATCTTTCCATGCGTCGTACAGTTCTTCACTTTTTTACTTATAATTTTCAGGTACATTTTGGTAGCTTCTTGTCTTTTTTGCTAATACCATTACTTATTAAGCAATAGTGCATCTTTTGTTCTTGTATTCTTGCCCTTCCTTCTCCAACCAGTCGACTCTTTGCTAGTCATCTTGTTAGAGGTTCTCTGTGACACACAGGTTCCTCTTGATGGATTTGGTTCTGTGAGCAGCTAATTTTGTGACCTCTACCACTCCTCCTTTAATTAGTATGATGCAATTATTTTTCCTGTTTCTCTTGGCAGCCTACTGCTTCTGATTTTTCATTCAACATTTTTGTAAGGACATTTGGGGCTGAGTTTCTTTCAGTTTCTCTTCCCAGTTTTCTGTAATTTCTTGAACATTAGGTGGTATTTTATAGCCATTAAGTCTAAGCTCACCGCTGATGCCTGTACCTATTGGTGTCACTCTTGTTCACAAACCTTTCCCTGCTTTAGAATATGATCTTTTTATCTATTCTGAACTGTTGAACCAAACTGGAACCTGAACCGGAGAAAAGGGCAGCAACCCATCCCTAGTAAACAACACTTGGTCACCTGTGGCACTGAGCCATCCATAGCTGTAATTTACTTGTTAATTGCATGTGAAAAGTTCATTGTAATAAGAGAGCTATCACTTGAGAGATAGTGGAGAGTTGATCATAGTTGTTATGGGGTGTAATTACAATATTTATTTTCTTCAATATAGGAGTTCAGCTATCAGCAAAAAATCCAAACCAGCTGTCAAAATTGATTCAGAGACTGGTGCCAAGTCTTATTCAGCTGGGATGTTATCCAGATGACACAGTCAAGAGTTTGTTTCACAAGCTTTTGTTCTCCTTGTCACATTGGTATTCAAGGAACTGGAAAAGCAGAGATTCTGAAATTTGGATCGATGCACTACTGGTAACCACAACCACCAAGATACATATATATCTCACTCATTTATTCCATGAGTTTAAACATTATTCTATTTTCATTCCCTCAGAAGTCTAAGTAGTTTCTTTGTGTATGTCAGCTCTCCCTGGGTTCAGCAGTAAAGTACATAGTCATTCCTTCTTGCTTGCATATAACTTTGAGTGTGTTAGTTTTTTGTGTTCCTGTATGAAAATTGACTTGAGATGTGTGTTCACAAACATTATATGTATCTTTATATTCACATTGGATTGCCTACCATTTGTATTTCAAGTAGGGATGAGTCAATTCCACTTTTTTTCGATTCAAATTCCTATTCTTTCAAATCGATTCTCGATTCCGAGTCCATCGATACTTATTCCTAATAACAGGTGGGATATTGATATACCAGTAGCGTACTACTATTATTTAAATGCAAGTATTGGTTGAAATAAAATAACAAAGACAATTAAGTCGCCCCAAAAGTATATTTATTAACAAATAGCAAATATATCCTCAGCTTATTGAGGTAGATAAAAAGCACAAATTGAAAGCCTACACCCAAAATTACTGAGTCAAATATGATGTGATAAATGAAATTTGATTGGAATATTTATCTATCTGGAATCGATGGAATCGGAATCGACTTTAGGCTATCGATTCTCGATACCGATTCTAATTCTGAGAATCGGTGGAATCGAGAATCGATATTTGGATTAGACTCATCCTTGGTAATAACAATGTTGACTCTTCATTGATGTGGACTTCTGAAGGAGATTAAGAGCTTGCTGAGATTAAAAATCAAATCCTTGTAGGAAAGTCAATGGTAGTTCATGGAGCATATCATAGAATAAGTGTATGTTTTGGGCTCTGAAAGGTATTCTCTGGTGGCAAAATGGAGTATGTCAAGATAAGTATAAGGGTTGGCTTAATGTAATGGGAATGGGGTACCCAAGAAGTGTTTGTGGAAAGAGTAAGTGAGGAAAGGGTCTGTGATAATGAAAGTGGAATAGGTCCATCAGCAATGAGTATCTATAGAAGGAATTTGCATTATTCATTTGGCCACGTTAAGGAAATGATGAGAGTTTAATGTGGGAGCGTAGCAATGATAGTAGATTTAATGTTAAAAGTGGGACTCACCTGTAAGCGCATGCTGCTCTACTCCTCTCCTGGATTTGGGTTAGACATGGCTTAAAGCCACGACAACTGGCGTGACATGCCAGCCGGACAATTCCCAAACATATATACAACTTATATCTCACCCAAAAAAAAAGATACACCACGGTGAGGACAGATAGACCTACCAGGAGGCAGCCAGAGAGATGAACCCTAGAAATTATTAAGCACTTACTGATTGAATTGGGAAATCAAGAATTTATGCTTGAGAACGACCAAAATTGGATCTAAGGAGGTGAAACTCTTCACAGTTTCACGTGTCGAAAGAGAGCCAACTCTACACCTGACTACATGGAAACTCTGTGTCTAGTTAGGGTTTGGGGGGGGGGGAAGTGTCAAGCCCCCTGACGTCCACTGACATAACTAATATCGTACACCGATGAGTGCAGCAAAGTTACTAACAAAAACCCATTACAGGACAGTGTAGATTTTTCCATGCGAGAGTTTGAATGTCAAAATGGCTATGAGGCTAATCGAAATGCTAGGAGGCAAGAGATATTCCTAGGGGTAATTAGGGTACTAACCCCATCTTGTGGCATGTTGGACCCTTTCTTGGCCTGTAGGCAGAGGTTATCTCAATTGTTCTTCTCTGTGATAGAACTAGTTAGTAGTAAAAACTAGTTAGTCTGGCTGTTGAATGGGTTAACTATGCAAAGAAATTTATTCAATAGGGGTCCCTGGCAGTACAATGATCCTTACTGAAAATGTGCTCTTCACTTGCAATTTTCTGTTGTACATAATGCCATCTGGGCTTCACGGGCTTAAACTCAGATTGTTACTATACTATTTCAACACTTTGCTGTACACATACATGATTGTCTTCATGGTCGTTGTATTTGCACTTAGTATTATATAGAAAGCAGCCAGTGACTATCTGTGAATGATAATAACTTATGTATGAGTACAGTAGCCATAAATATCTTATCTATTAATAAGTTACCCCATGGGTCTGTGCAAAATTCTCTATAAAAAATGGAATACGGTTGTCTTGGGAGAGATCTCATTACTGTAGTGATGTGGTCAGGATTTGAGGATTCCATTCAATCTTATGGAAACAATAGATTCAAGATTTGGTTGAATCCTTCCAAAAATATTTTAACACCTGTTGTGGGGGTTACATGTGTGCTTTATGTATGCAAACCCTTCGTCGTCCATCATAAAATTATTTGAAATATCACCTTGAAATTCGTCATTTCAGCGCCATTGTACTGCTAAAGTTTGGTTATTTGTTTAAAAATTCATTATTTCCTAAGCATGTACATGTAGTAAAAACCTTGATTTTACATAGCATCGTGATTTTACATGGTGACAATGAAGTACCCAACAATACTTGCACAAAACCATGTGTAGTATAAGTGAAACTGTGACGAAAGCATGAGCCATAGATAAAAAATAGGGAAATTCTGGTATTGGCCATGATAACTGTGCAAAATACCTCTCGCCATGAATCAAACAGCAGAAAAGTATTTAAACTTTAAATTAGAGTTGTATATTTTATTGTAGATAACATCTTGTTTTATGTACATGCTTTTATTACATGTTAAAGGATGGTGTATGTGACCCAAATAATGCAGCCATCAGAGAGTTATCTGCATCCTGCCTCAAGGAGTTTATTGAGAGCAAGTTACCATCAGGAGGAGGTGAAGGGAGTAAGCTTCCATTGAGTTGTATAGAGAGCATATTAGAGAAAATTTGTAGCTTCAGTCTTCATTCCAGCCAGCCCAGGCGCATAGGTTTGTACTATTGTCCTTTGTTTTTAATCGTGCCTTGTCCGTGCTTACAATGAACTCACCTCTGTCGTTTGCATGTGGTTATGTTAAAAAAAGAGTTAATAAATAGCAGTTGTGCTATGTAACAGTAATAAATGAAGATTGTGCCATTTTTTTCCATTCATAGTTAACGAACTCCTTTAACATTGTGACATTGACCCTATAGGCATTAGCTTTTGAAGGCAATGAGTCTGAGCCAAATAACTTATCTTTTATGTATGGCTCTTAAAGTTTCCTCAAAAATATCCTATTTTCTTCAAGCTCCTCAATGAGCTTTTTAATGAATCTCCTCCTGTGATTTGTGTGCAGTAAAGCCATCTATGGTCCTTGTGTCTGTGGTTCACTCAGTATGGAAATTACCTAAAAAGAAAGGAAATTAGGAAAGTGAAAATTTCCTAAAATAATAAGCCCCAAGTTAATAAAAATGCCATTCTGTGTAGTGAATCCTCTTGTCTCAGTCCTTAGTGCATGATTCATTGCAATCAGTTTTTCATCACCTTCTTGTGCCAAAAATTTTAATATAATCACCCCTCTCATTACTCTTAGCCTAAAAGTCACTCATAGCCATAAAGCCATGTACCACCGTAAGACACAAACAGCCAAATTCTGTCTCTCTCATTGCTTGGCTCACGAATCACCTGGGCATTTGAGGGATTGTTAAAACCCCTGTAACCTCAGTGTGAATCGTGAATTTTGATATTATGACATCTCTACCAATCGTCCACTGGCACCAGTATTCCCCTCTCTTCCCCAGCCTCCTCTCTCTGGGGCTTCCTCCTCTGTTCATGTTTGAATATTTACCCCAAGAACTGGGTCTGTTGCCCTGTGACCTGCTCACTGACAACACTCCAAGACTCTCTCCATTCCCCTGGCAACCAAAAGGACCTTGCTGCTGCTCTTATTGAATGGACTTTATTCAAGAACATACTGTGATGTATCACAGTATTTTTTTTGCCTAATGGCATGTTGTAATTTCCTATTTAGTGCATTGTGGGAGAAGTTATCCATTTCAAAGGCCGTGTCTGTTTTTATTTAACTTTAGTCAACCCCTGTTTTGCCTCAGTCTAGCTAGTTCAATTCAATGACAACAAATTCAGTTTTGTGTGTTGCATTCTGAGCATGAAAAATATACAATGTTAAGTCTCAAGGTTTCTCTGTGTCTGTATGCATTGCCACACCACTTTGTACATCTTTGTGAATGTAAATGTATAGTTTTGCATGATGTTCATATGGTTAAATTTAGTGGCAAAGTTTTATCATATATGAAGAGTTGATGTATTGGCTAGGTCCAGATTATATGGAGCCGTATACTGGGGGGTTAGAGGGGGGGCAGGTCATCCACATGTAACCATCCTGTCTGTCTCGGTATGACAGATTGGGAGTGGCATGACTTGTGCTTTAGTTTGGGGGGAAGAGGGCTACTGCTCCTTTTCCTTCCACTGGCTACACCCATGAATGAGTGTGATGTACTCATTATCAAGGAAAATGTACACATTCTCAATTTAATTAAAAAAGAAACAAAACATGAAGTCTCTAAACTTTACTATGAAAACAAATAGTTCGTAGATGTGATGGTATAGAATGCACTGAATATGCAATCTAAATTTGATCTCTTTTAATAAAGCTATCTTCACAATGTGTATTCTTTGTATTTATGCAAGGTTATTTACATATTTTTGCTTAAGAGCAACTGCTTAATATGATCATAGTGATAGAAAACTTATTGCCTCTCAAAAGAGAAGGTATGTCCAGCAGTGTCCAACATCAAGCTCTCAGTCCTTCTAAGCTCACAGTTGCCTTGTGGAAGAGGGTGAAATGTGGCTCTGGGAGCGGTATTGTGGAAATGATCCTTTCGATAACCCCTTCCATCCCTGATGATGTGGACCTTGGCTCATGAGGCTTGGGAAGTCTGTTAAATGAACTAGGGAGAAGGGGCCTCCTTGGCCTCATTTTACTGCTTTCAAGTGGCTGATGTTTCTTCTTGGGTCAGACCTGTGGGGAGGGATAATGAGACTGTGGACTATGGTGGAGAGCCCAGTCCCCACGTGGCACATTTCCTTGAGATGTAAATGCGACGAATTTGGGTTATCACACAGAGGAATATCCCATCTGTAGACACTGTCAGATATTGATGCCAAGAGAGTAGTTCTCTCAAGTCTCCTACTCTTGCATCTGAGAGGTTGCATTTGATATAATAATTTGTCAGCATGTTGTTTACAATTGGGAGATGCTAAGTCAACAAAGACTAGGCCAGAGGCTATTTCTCTAGCAGAAAGTAAGATGGCTGAGACCAGTGGGGTCTGGATGCTATACAATCCAGGTGACATTGTTGCCCAATAAAGCATTAAAAAAGTGGCACACTTCGCCTCCACGGCTTGGATGGTTGTTGAGCTCTCTGTGCTCGGGTGCCATATCAGTTTTAGTTCCTTGGAGAACATATGGTGCAGAACATAGTTGTAATATGGATAATTTGACATTATTTTGTACAGTGGTTCACAATGTCCTAAAGCACAAACCAGCACAGCCCCTTAAGGCCACTCGGAACCTTGCACACAGTCAATTTTGAACTCTTAATGTAAATCTTCAACTGAGAGTCTCACTAGACTAGGAAAGGGCCTTGGTAGATGTTTAATCTCTATCCCCTTACCTGTTCTTTCCAAAACCACCCAATGTGGTATAGCCAGCTGTCAAAATATTACTAAAATAGCTCTTTTTCCTGTTCGTATTATTTATAAATTACAAATAAGTCACAGGGTGTTTTACTTTTTCCAAAGTCACATTCCTTGCTCTATCACATGGTGGTGTTACTGTCATTTCCTCAAGTTCATTGGTTTCTTGCCTATAATTTTGGAGCTGAATGGGTTGTCTCCATAGGGTGAATTAATAATATGGCAATACTAATTCTAGGTGCAGCCGTGGCTCTGAATAGTTTATATCCAGTTCTTGATGAGGACGCTTCTGTTGTGAATATGTTTTGGTTAGAGTTGCTCTATTGCCAATTGATGGCAATGGAGATGAGTGACCTTGAAGGCTCTCCGTCGAATTGGTTGATGAGCTGCTCTGTGAGACACTTGGAGGAGTCCTTGAAGTTGCAAGCAAATATATTTAACAAGGTATTATATTGTATTTTTGATATTTTCCTCAATAGTCATGTGCATGCTATTTTTAATCTTTTTTCTTGAAACATGTTGATTAATAGGATATTAACCTTTAAGTATTGATATTTAATTACTTATTCTTTTTATGCATGTTCATTTTTTATAATTACGGCTATTAATAACTCTCTAGCTTGCCGATGAATTGGTGTCTTGCAGGCACAAGAGGCTAGTGACAAAGGCTCTCGAGTGTTCTTTGCACACAAACCTACTGTGTGTAAAATATTTCATTGCAGATTTGTCACTTGTGCAGGGTTTGCATTTCCTTCTTTTTGAAGTACCACAGGAACTGTGTTTTTTCTTGAGGCCAGTAGTACCCGAGGCTTTTGTAAAAATCAGAGTGCATAATCTAGACCATCAGACTGGGCTCTATGGGACAGTTGCACAATGTCTGGTTATGTCCTTATGTATGGTTAGAGCCACGGTTTTAACCCTTTTACTGCTGGCAGGCCGATATATCGGCCCTCGTTGGATGTGTGAAAACTGCCATGGGCCGATTAATCGGCCCAACTTTTTTGACCTCTTTACTTTGTGATAGGAGGCCTATTTAATGGCTCCCGTTAAATAGGCCTCCATTCTTCCATGGTATTAAGCCCCAAATATATCTCCAGCATTGGGAAAAAATCTAGATGCATAAAAATAAAATTAAGTACTAGAAATAATTAAAAATGTGAATTCTTGTGAACTTCCTGAAAACAGCCTTGGCAGTCTTCGCACATCCCACCCAAAATGGGCTGGCAGTAAAAGGGTTAAATAAGAAAAAAATGTGTATGACCGTGACCCCAGCTGTAAATAGGGTCATAACAAACATTGTGCAGTTGGCCATAAATTCTTTTTGAGGCCCATGACTAAATTTTTTATGAATATTTATCTTAACCTCTTCTTTATCACATTTACTTAAAAACAGATTCTGAGAGATTGTGCCCACTATATTCCAAAAAAACCGATAATCCAACACTCCTCTTCAATCATTCGAGCCGCCTACCCTTGTCTCCTCCTGATCCCCACCAATAGCTTTCTTTCCTCCCCCACCATAACAAGCACGTCCACACTTGTCTTCCTTTCCATCCACTGCAACTTCTCCATCCTCCTGCACACCCTAATCTCAAAAGCCTGCCATCTATTCTCGTCAACCTTTCTGATGGTCCACATTTCTACCTGATTCATTGCTACACTCCATATCTAGCTCTTCACCTGCCTCTTCTTTATATTCTTCCCCTACGTCCCAGTCAGTACCTCCCTTCTATTGGAATTCTTTCTTCGCTAATGCTAGACTCCTCCTTATGTTTTTGCTACTATGTCCATTTTCCTCTCGTATATTATGCAAGTAATTAAAATTCTCTCGCTCCAGTTTGTGCCCCAGACTTTAATGGCCAGTCTTGCTTTTTTTCTTATAGTTAATCTTCTTACTTAGTTACTTCTGTTTTCTTATAGTTAATCTCAGTGCAGTATGAATCAGGGATTTTCATTTTGAATCAAACCGAATCGAATCTTCCAAAAGATATTTTGAATCAAATCGAAATTTATTTTTCATTTTGGTAGCGAATTGAATCACCCTAAAAAAGTTGCTTGCAAATCAAATTTGAATCTAAATAAAATGCAAAAGCTTATGCACAGTTAAAGTAATAAAGATTTTCACAATATTTCAGCGCCTTACATTAGCTTATATATCTATAGTGGCACAAAGAATAGCACAGAATAACATGTGGTCATTTAAATTTTCATTTTGCGTGAGGAAAACATCGTCTAAATACGGCACACCATTTTTGGAATGAGCACCATGTTTGAATGCATGCAACGATTCGAAGAAGAATCTATCAGAATTGAATATTTCGAATCATTTGGTTTTGAAGCATCCAGATATGCAGACGAAATGAATGGAATCAAGCCTGATTCGAGTCGTTTCGAATCGATTTTAAAGCATTCGCACAGCTCTAGTTTATCTTATCTTCATTCCATAGATGCCACACTGCTTTCATAATGCGTCTACTCTAACACATGCTATCCCTTCACACATTGACTGACCAATCACCAATGCCCTGTCTGGTCTGTTTCTCGGAGCTCGTTACAAGTCATGTGACTATTTCACACGGAAGATGATTAACTCAGATCTGGATTGGACTTGTACTAGTCCAAAAAAATGGTGGATGTTCTTGAGACCAGATATCACTCGTGTTTTGATGATTATGATATATTTTGAGATTGAACCTAGCGATATTTCCAACCCAAAAGTCTGTGCCAAGTATTTGGGTAAATACAAATGATTGAATATATGCTGAGAATTACCTTAATTTCATAACTTGCCTTAAATATCCCATTTTCCGAGTTTTCGGGAAAACCTAACGTCATAAAATAAAATCATAGATTTTGCTGCATTTGTTGAACGATGAGCTCTAAATGGTAGTTTACACATCTTATATGCAAAGATGTCTTGTTGGATTGGTTTTGGCTCCACCATGTCGATGTCCTTATTCATTCACAACTATAAGTTTAGCATGAATCTTGTACGTCGCAGGGCATTTTTCCTTTGTTATTTAAATGAAAGTCAACTGGTGTTGAGCTTGGTGACTTGGTTTTCAGGTGAAATTCATAACGACACAGCAGTCAAGAGAAAATAATTAAGTATCTTGATGTTTAACAATCTTTAATTTATTACTAATAAACAACTACCTATCAATTAATTTTTGCCATTAATATCAAGCCATATAATCATTAATAACTGGAAATATGAACTGAAAGTTTCGATAAATAATCTTAACTAGTTCGCGGCGGACACTATATGTGCCGTTCTTTCCCCGATGTTGTTCGAATCGTGTTTTTTATTAATGAAAATGACTTTGATATGGTTGAAAATGATGAATTCGATGTTGTTCGAATAGTGTTTTTTATTAATGAAAATGACTTTGATATGGTTGAAAATGATGAATTCCACTAAATCAGGGTAAACTGAATGGCCAATATTGAGTAATAAATCGATTCCTCTTGTGGGTATGCAACCACTGCTCACGTTGTGAATTTCTTATACATTCGTCTAAAATATCTTCAGAATACACTCGTCTGCGGTATTTTTTAGATATGAAAGTAGATGAAATATTCATTGGATTCTATTGAGAAATAGAACATCATTGCAGTCATGATCTTGATTTTTCGGTGAAAATTAAATATTTCATAATAGCTTTTATCTACTGCTTCGGATTTTTCTTCCGTAGCCTTCACTAAATCCTTAATCTGCTGTAATTCCCTGCTTTGGTTTTATGGCTTCGGCAACAATATGCAGCAGGAGGGCAGTTGGGTCATTTCTACGAACGGAAAAGGGTCTGGATACCTGAAACGATTTTCCTAAGCACCCGCCGAGGAATCCTCCTCCCTTGTGTAGCCAACGGATGCCCCAGCCACTGGGACCCCACGCCAAACAATGGCTTACCCTCTCTCACGCCACAGGGAGTGAGATTTCTTGGAATTTCCTTATCTAGAGGCTGGCGACCAGCGTCCCACCCATTGCAAACGTGAGGGCCTACCAGCCGAAGGTTCCTTATGTGAGGGGTGGCAGAGGTCATAGCCTAGCCGGTACATTTGAATCTATATTTTTCATTCTCTGCGCTTGAGAACCCCAGTTTCTGGAATATTTTCATCGGTGTAAGCGAAGACGATGCTTCAAGTTTCATTGCTGGGAGGCCTTGTACAGTTGCATAACATAATCATTTTACTTGTATAGGCTATGGCTTTGTGCTACTCTGAATAATAGCTTCTTCAGAATTCTTTTGATGATTTTCTTTCAGTGCAGCTCTACGTGCCTTGTTCATTCCTACCAATACCTACCAATACCAATCTACCAATAGCTCTTTTGCAATTTTCTAACTTCCTTGTCATAGGACAATTTTTTTCTCCCCCTACCACCAACTCACCAAATATTAGGTATTCTCGAAAAATTTGGACAATTTTCAGTCTTGGCTGAAGCACGAGTGACCCGCGAGATACAGGAGTTTTGGTTTTTCTTTTTGGAAAGTGATTTTTTCATTGAAGTGGCAGAATATCATTAGAAGTCATGGGAGATTCAGATACATCACACTTTAGCTTCTCTGACTTTGATGATTCGTATATCACGTCCAATATCGAAGATGACAGTGACTCTCTGTATTCAGAAGAGGAAAGATTCATCATTGGAAGAGGAAGAGCGTGTTACATCTTCATCTAGTTTGAGTGCATGGGGAGATTGCACAAATTCTGCCTGAAAATTTACCTTTTATGGTGGTGCTGGTTTAGGTGTACAATTGGATCTTTCAGAACCGGTTAGCGTTTACATTTCCTGAACAAAAAAGTGCAAAATCTAATAGTTGAAGACCCTAATAAATATGCAAGGCAG
Organism: Ceriagrion tenellum; assembly: GCA_963169105.1. Classification (NCBI taxonomy): domain Eukaryota; kingdom Metazoa; phylum Arthropoda; class Insecta; order Odonata; family Coenagrionidae; genus Ceriagrion; species Ceriagrion tenellum. Next base: position 132,958,348 of record OY720640.1, read on the forward strand.
GTTATGGAATCGGAAGTTATTAGACGACGATCCAGGATGCAGAAGTAGAGAGACAATTCGATGTTCGAAATATGCAATTTCATTGTTATCCTGATTACGATGGGTACCTTACCCTAAATACAGCTATATAGGTCACAGAAACTACTATACCGGAATGATTTCATCCAGAATGTAATTAGTCGGGACAGATTTGAGCTACTATTGAAATGATTTCCTGTCAGTAACAATGCTGATTTGACTGTCAGTACAGATAGGTTAGCCAAAGTGAAGCCCCTCCTTGATCTGGTCTGCGGGATATTTCGTTCTACTCTCTCTCCATAGGAAAATGTTGTGATAGATGAATCCATGGTACCTTGGAGAGGTCGACTACATTTTAGGCAGTACCGACCGGGAAAGGCTCATAAACATGGAATCAGGTGTTGTAAGAATTCACATAATCTCCAGGTCTACGAAGGAAAAAGTGAAACGCCTGTGCTGCGGGAGAATGTTGGGCACAGTCACCAAGTTGTGCTACAGTTGACCGAAGGACTTTTAGATGCAGGCAGCACAGTGTGCATAGATAATTTTTATACCAGTGTTGGACTTGCTGAAGAACATCTGAGAGGGAAAATGTATGTTTGCGGCTCACTCCGGTCGAATTGGAAAGGTTGCCCAAAAGATGTTCGACAAAAAAATTGAAGAAGGGGGAAAAGGTCATTGATGGCCTTTTGAAGGACGATTTAGACGGCAGCGAGGCTGCTAGTGATGGTGCTCCACCTTCGAAGAAGAAAAGGTCCATACATCACCTAAACAAATCTGAAAGTATTAGGTATTGGATATAGAAAATTTTTGGTTGTAAATGGTATATGACTAGGGTAGTATTTCAATATTTTATGCATGGAGGGGAACTTCTTACCCGTAAGCTCATGATGAGGTCCATATTTGTGTTCAAAACCAATGCCATTTCATATGATGTATGTACGATATTAGGGGAAAGTCAACAGTGAGACATTCTATATTGCAATTGTGGAAACTAGTGCACACTTTATGTACATTTACCAGCAGCAATATTACTATGATATGTTTTTTACAGGCTGAATAGAAAATATTGTAAAATTTTGCTTCGTGTTATTGCCGCATCATAGACAATAACGGCTAAAGCGCAATGGCCATCTACATGTGTCTCGAGAATAAATAAATAAATAAGGAAGTGTTTATGTTCTATGAAGGCTTTTTGATTCATTTGATGAAATTTATCAAAATACTGACGGGATAAATAATTTTAGGACCAGCTAAAGCGAAACACGTCGCCAAAAATGTTTCCGACCCCTGTGAATGAAGAATAGGCAATTTTCATTACACGGATGACGTATTTCTAAAAGTTCGTCATTACAGTCGAGTCCAGATTTTTGCTGAATTTCGAATTCCAAGATAGAGAATGTAAGTAATTGTAATATTTTATGTAGAAATACAGATAAAACTCACGATAAACTGAATGTATTGATCCACAGCCCATCATTTTACTTACTAAATTTCGTCACGTAAAAACATCGCCATTTCATCAATAAATAATCTTCATGGGCGAAAACAGAAGTTGTATTCCTCCCTCATGGGCGTATGGGGATACAAGATCCCTTTCTTCTTATGGTGGGCGCAAATATCGGTGGATCATGCCGCCCAGGAGGCTTGGAAACCCATGACCGACTGGTGGGTCATGCCGCCCAGGTAAATAGGAAATCCACGACCCACCAGTGGGTCCTGCCGCCGCGAATGTGTTATGGTCAACGTACAGTATATTATCATAATGCTTCATCATAATATTACATTATAAAGCTGTTAATAGATGTTCAATTAAGATAAAACCAACTTAGCATGATATCTTGCTATAAAAGTTGTATAAATACAGTAGAACCTCTTAATAACGAAATTCAAGAGACCAAAATTTTGCCATTTTGTAAATCGGGAGTTTGTACCAAAGGTGATTTGCACGTTGAATCGTCCCAGGGGAACATTAAGTATCCTGGTGTTGTGCCATAATTTAACAGGGAAGTGGTTTGCTAAACTCCATTAAAGGTAAAATATCCGCAGAGGATCGCAAACAATTATCACTACCGTTCTCTTAGAACGAAATTGGAGGATTTGAAGCCCAGTTTATGATTTTCGTCAGCATTAACTTCCAACCCGTAGTCAAGAAGAATATACGGATTGTAATGAATGCTTTAACAATTGCGTGGAAGTGTCCACCGCTTACTTAGGCCGAGAACAAGGGAGTTCAACCACGCTCAACTTAAACGTTTACGGTTGACTGTTTGATGCCAGGGCACGCAAAGTTTTTTATATGCCTGCAGCATTCCACTTTGCAGCATGGCCATGGAGGTAATCCTTCCATGCTCATGAAGAACCTTTTGGCAGTCCTTTTGCTAAGCCATAAATAAGCTGCGGACATTATTATTACGCAATTGTTCTGGAATTCTGTTTTTAAGTAATTTTATAGCAACGAATCACGGGATGGACTACAGTTGACTGCCCATGGGCCAAGTGGCAGGGCTACCACTATCGTGGCCACAGCAGCTGGGTTGTTTGTGTGTCACTGTTCTTCGGCGAGAGGTCGCTATGGAAGACGGAAAGCGGAACCACGGAGTAGGATTTCCTACTCCGTGGGCGGAACTATGTATCACTATACGCTTCAGCAACTCGAGAAAGAAAAAGGAGGCCCAGCTATGCTGCCATGATGGTTTTTTTCTGTCACCCAGTGCCTTAAAATAAAATAATAAATTGAGTTTGGAGGATTTCGTCTTCTCATTCATTCAGCACCTCCGAAACTGTTGTCCTCGACGTTATAGAAACCTTTTTGTGGACTAATTAAGCGCGAGTGATTTTTACCACTACTGGGCCCGAAAGAATCGCCGCCTGTGTATTCGTAGTGTAGTGTAGTCATTTAATATTAGTTTTATGAGTTTGTGTTAGGATGGATGCGGAAAATAGTGCAGTTAACCGCGTAAATGTGCGCACCTAACCTTTTGGCCTAAGTTATTGACCCTGTAGTTTGTCCTGTTAGAGGAGAGCAACTTCATTTAAGTGAAGTTACCCATGATGCCATCAAGTATTTCCATGTCATCAGCCAGCTCGACAGTTGCTACGTGGCTGAGGACATAGTTATTAACTTACCAGAGGAAGGAATGTAAGCGAAAATTAAGGAGGAACTTATGCGGCGGCTTTCCGCGTCATGCAAGTAGAGAATTCGGAGGCTACTCGAGCACGAGGAAATAGGCAACCAGAGCTTGTCACAACATCTCCACCACCTCCGAATCCTCTGGTTTACATTGGAAACAGGGTTGCCATCATACAACAGAACTCGCAGCCATTGAGAACCTGTTTCATCATTGAGAACTGATGCTCGTCCATGTTTCTCGCTCATTCGTAAGTAATAATTAATGACACTGATGGTGGCACTCGACGGCATGAAAGTATCAGCTGCAGAACCGAAGATAAACGAAGTTGACCCGCGATTACTGACGCACATTCCTGCGGACGGCTCCCTAACCATGCTGATATTTAGTCACATACGCAAGTTAACAGAAATGCAATTTCTGATTTGCTAGTTCTCACGGAGTCTCTGATTGGCCCTTTTTGCTTTTAAAACTGCAAAAATCCCGCAAAGTAGACAATATTAACAATTTTTTCGGCAAAATATGTTATGAATAGGTAAATAAAACTAGTCAGGGCCAATCTTTCATATCGTTAGTCGGGAGTTTTCTTAAAGCAGGTGTTCGTTCATTAGAGGTATTCACTAATGCTTTCACGTAGGGATTTGGCGGGACCACTGGCATTTGTTCGTTCATCGGAGTCTCTCGTTTAGTGGGAGTTTGTAACGTAGAGGTTCTACTGTAACTACCATTTAGAGCCCCATCCTTCTAGAAATGCTGGAAAATATATAATTTTATCTTATGATGTTAGGTTTTCCCGAAAACTTTCATTTGTATGGGATCTTTTAAGGTAAGTTACGAAATGAAAATACTTTTCAGCAAATATTTAATCATTTGTATTTACCCAAATACATGGCACAGACTTTTGGATTGGAAATATTGCTAGGTACACTCTCAAAATATATCATAATCATCAAAATACGAGTGATATCTAGTCTCAAGAACGTCCACCATTTTTAACAACAGCCCTGGAAATCTGAGTTACAAATCTGCCATGTGAAATAGTCACATGGCTTGTATGTTGTAGAATTGTAGCTCTGACAAAACCGTCTCCTGGTCATGTGCGACTCTAACTCACCCTTATCAGCTGGCCCTCTATTGTCATTTCCTTATGTAGCTCTTCCTATGTACCTCTTACAATTTCCTCAGCATAAATGTTGAAAAGCACTGGTGACAACGAGCAATTTTACCTAACCCTGTAAGCTATAATTGCCATCCAGATTCATCGTCAGCCACTCTCACCCGTGCCCTATGGGCCTTATATAAGTTTGATGAGTATCCCTATATAGCCAATCTATTCCTATTTTCCTGAGTATCTGCATTAGTTTTTCCCTATTTACTTTGACTAATGCCTTTCAAAATCCACAAAGCAAGCATAAACATCCTGATTATACAGTTTCTGTCTATCAGTGCTCTCATCTCTGCCTTTCTCTCTTGGGAACCAAAATGGTTATCACCCTTTTAGTATTTAGCTCTACTTGACCGGATTTTATTAATTACTTTAATCAATACTTTTGCCTCATGGGATAAGAAACTAATCATTCTTTATTCCTCGTTTCTGTTGCTTCCTTCTTCTTAGGGATAGACATTAAGACCATTTTCAGAAATCCTCTTTTAGTATTCCTTTCTTGTAGATAGGAATGAATGGTGTTCAAATAATTGCTTGTTAAAGATTTCCCATCAATAGATGAGTCAATGTACTTTATGGTAAAACCTTCCACTGCACGTAACAAGTATGCATCATCATCGGTTGTCTATCATCTCTCTATGCACAAGTTTTGTGTGTCTTGTTATTATTTAATGACCTCTTCATCTCTCCGTGTAGAGGAATTTAAATGCAAGGCAGCAAAAGGGTTAAAGAATCAACTATCGCTATTGTGTAAATTTCAGTATCAGTGATCAAAAATTGAATTGTTGGTATCAGCCCTTCCGTATTTGCATTCATGTGTTTGGCTTCTATTCTTGTGTTCTTAATAATATACAGTTATCAAGGAATGGGTATTACCACGTGTTAAAATGATAATTGTGACCTGAAAAAATCCTGGAATCACATAATCTTTGGTCTGTAGCAGCCCTGAATAGGAGATGATATGGTGGGAGGACAGAGTTTGGATGAAAATATTAAACTAGAAAAAAATAAAAACTTTGATAAAAATAAGAATCACATAGGAATGAAGTAATAAATTCATCTTTTTACAAATAATCCGAAGTAATAAATGATTTAAGATTTTCCTGAGAAGCCCGAGAGAGATATTTAAATCCAAAGTAAGTTGCTACACTAAACAACAACAAAATTAAAACAAGGAAGGTAGTGCAGTTTAGAATTCATCATTGAACATGAATGGCAGTGAATGGAGTGATGTGCTAAGAAGTATCTTTTGGTTGGTATGTGATACGTAGTGGTCTCAAAAGTCATGGCCTAATTTTAGGAAAAAGTTATCTTTTACATCAATACATTGAAATGGTATATTTGAATATGTTGGCTTTTTATCATGTGGTAGTTTTAAAACTTTACATTATTCATGTATGATGCTTTTGCTGACAGTTAACCTAAAGAACCATCCTAAATGCTATTATCGTAGCATCAATTATTGAATCTGACCATCATTTACTTACCTTTTGTATGGCGTAATTCATTATAACTTGCTAATGACATTTAAGGATAAAATCAGAGACATAATATGTTTCTTGCCATATTAATAAATATTAGTGATTGTTGCTAAGTGCGTTATATTTCTTCTGTTTTTAATTCATATTAATGCTGGAATTCTTAAGTAGGATGCAAATGCTTAGTAGTAATCTCATTCATTGGTTTTCTTCCCTAGGATTCGAAAAAGAGACGGAAACCACCAGGCTTTGAGGGAGTCCTCCTCAAAGATTTACTACATTGGCTTCTGAGCAAGATTGGATCAATTGGTCCTTCATGTAGAAAGGCGTGCATGAGACTTTTCCTTAGTCTTGCTCCATGTGCTCAGGGTAATGTGCTACAGATGTGCTAACAACCATTTTTTACTTAAGTCAGGTTGAGATAAACATTTTAAAAATAAGTGTCGCTAAAATTTAAGAAAATAAATTAAATACATATGTATCTCCATCTACAGAATATACTGAGAGATGCTCCATGGGCATGAGGCAGGGGGTGTTAGGACACCAGTCATGTAAAGATGTATGGATTAGGTATTGGGAGGTAAAATGTAAAGGGATTAGGTTTTGGGAGGTGAAATGGTGACATGTATTATAGGAGTGCATTGAGTGGAGCTCTGTTTTTCTTGTGGTCATATATTTTGCCCAGAAAGAACGAGCTTTTGTACCTATCTCTTCAGTAACATATCTCTCTTATTTTATCATTTCTGTCCCACCTAGAGATGTAGTGAGGCATCTTGACAATATTCTCTGTGTCGCTCTTAAACACACCAGTTCTGAATATCTCAAGCAAGCTATGCCTAGTGTGTAGCCTCAGAGTCTATAGGGGCTCCCACCGTAATCCCTCTAAAAGTTGTGAAAGAGTGTATGTTCGCTCGTGGCAGTTTTCAACTAAGCATGCAGCTTTTCTTTTATTTTCTTGGTTAAATCTTTATGACCAGGGTCCCAAATGCTTGTGGTGTAGTCGAGGTGTGGTCTAACCAGAGCAAAGTAGCATTTCTCTTTTACTTTCTCATCCGAGGACCTTCCTATTATACGCTTAACAAAACCTAGTTTATTTAATGACGTGCAGCGTATGTTTTGTGTGTGTGTGTTAACCACGGTACATCAGAAGTTAAAGTAATTCCAAGATATTTTACTGCTTCTGAAGATTTTATGTTTACTCCACCCACAGTATAGGCTTGGCATTTGTGTGATGACTTTTGCAGGAAGTGAACTGTGGTGCATTTACTGATATTGAATTCTAACCCCCACTCCTGGCATTACGAATGAATGTTATTAAGGTCTAATGACAGATCTTCACAGTCCGCGTCTTTGCTTATTTCTTCGTCTGCAAATAATCTTAATTTACTGGTAACTCGAGAACTTAGGTAATTAATATAAATAATGAATAACAGAGGGCCGATCACGCTTCCTTGAGGAACACCCGATGTGACTCCATCCATATCAGAGCCAAAACCATCAATGACTACTTTTTGCTTTCGATCACTGAAAAAGTCCCTTAATCCAGTTCACTATTTTTTTATTGATTCTACATGATTTTAATTTATATTATTTTTTGTGAGGAACCTTGTCAAATGCCTTCTTGAAATTAAGTGATATCACATGGACTTACTTTTTCAATTCACCTGATTTTTGGGATGTCATGAAGGAAGAGTGCAAGCTGTACTTCGCAGGACCTAACCTTACGAAAGCCATGCGGACTGCTATGTAAGAAGTTCGATTATTTAGGAATGTCATAATATTGCTGATAACAATGTGTTTGAGGATCTTGCATATAAGTGATGTTAATGATTTAGACCTGTAATTTCCTGGGTCATTTCTCTTTTATTTTTTAAATGTTGGAGTGACATTGGCTATTTGCCAGTCTTGGGGCACTATATTGATTTGCTAAATATAACTTCTACGAATGGTGCAATCTGTGGTGCTAAATTCTTGAGCTTATGTGCAGGAATTCCTTCTAGACCTGGGGACTTGCTACATTTAATCGAAGGAATTTGTTTAGTTATTCCATCAGGTTGAAAAAAAATTAGCCACACTGATTTACCCTCAAGATTCTATTGATAGCCATCTTGATTTTTAACACAGTCAAATCTCAGTTATATAAATCCTCTCGGATCAAAAAATCGGCTCCTCATATTTACAAGTTTCTTATTTTTGAACCTCTTCTCTATATCGCAACAAATATTTTCTTTTACTTCCCCTAACTATTGTGGTCTTCAACAACGTGTTGAAATCAATTATTGTTGTTAATTGCAAAAGTTTTCTTAAAAACAATCATGCAATAAAGAATCCTAAAATAACTATGACTGTATAGTTCTCTTTGCCAGTGCTTTAGGTCAGCAATCATGGTGTTGGCAAAATTTCCACCCAGTTTGGGCAGCATACATAAAGCTTAAATTGCATGTAAAAACTTGAGCAGTTACAATGGACCCTCACTTTTTTGACTCTGTAACTTACGTTTTTCCATGAATTATGACATTTTATTGGTGTTCCAAAAATATTTGTATCCTTGTAATGAAATCGTATCCTATGATTTTCACTACCAAATTAGGAAAAATCCCATAATGTTCGACAAGTGGCAAGGAGTAACATAGTGGCCAGTATCCTGAATGATTGACGACCAACTCAGAGTTTGAAGTAGAATATAAAGAGCATTTCTGGGCAAATTGTTTTATAACAAAAGTCCGCATGTAGCCTGTTTTATTTTCTGCTGTATTGTTGCAATTTAAACGTTACCATTGCAGTCAAAATTCTTGACAAAGAAAAAACAACCTATTTTTTGAGCCTCTGGCAAAATTCCAAAACTTTCCTAATTGCTGCATAATTATTTTTGGTTCAACTGCCATCAGAATTTAACACAACATTCATTCAACCTTTGTTTGTGATTTCTGAAAGTTTTGGTATTTTAAGAGCTGTTGTTGATTTTACTAAACAACTTAATTCCTGTTCGTACAGGTTGAGGAGACATGGTCGTAACACCTGGCCTTGTCTTGAATTCAGTATTGCGATCCCAGTACTTCTAGAAACATAAAGGCAACGGAATAATTGATAGAGATTTGTATTTATATCACAATTTTGCATGGATTGTATGCATTTTCTGTGGAATATGCTTTGCAAATGCGTGGCATACTACCAATTCAGTTGAATTTTTTTAAAAGGAATGGCACTTCACAAGGCAGCTAGATTAGGTATTGATGACTTTAAAGAATCACATGGCTGGATAGACGGTTTCAAGCTTGAGGGTAGTATTGTCTAATATATCATCTGTGAATTTGAAAGCATGTATCTCGAAACATTTTCTCACTAGAAGTGCCCAACTTCATATAATTGATGGCTACATTCTCTTAAGCAATATTTTACTATCTATGAAGCAGATCTTACTTATGATATACTACCACACAAGACCCAAGACTTCAAAGGTGATGCTTACCATGGTGACGAACACAGCAAAGCTCGACTCACTGTTTTGTTGGGAGCCTGTGTAGATGGCAGTGATAGACTGAAGCCCGTTGTTTAAGGATAATCTAGAAATCCACATTTATTTTTACAACATTATGACCTTATTGTCTATAACCTATGCAGCTAATACAAATGCATGGGTGACTTATAGTATTTTTGGATGAAAAATCCATGCCCTTGATGCAAAGACTTTGGGCCCAAACAGAAAAATCCTTTTGTTATTGGCTCAGTGCCCTACACACCCTATTACCTTTAAATTAAGATATAAGTAAATGATATTTGTCCATGCCAATTGCACCAGCTAGATATAGCCACTAGATTTTCAGTATAACCCATTCAAAGTAAATGAAATTATGAAGCATTTGGTCATGATTCTGCTTCAATTTCCTACTAATTTCCCTCAATTTACCCTTTCCAGCCATTAACACTTTTTTCTTCGTCCCCTTCATTAGTGTAAAAGTGAGGTTTCACTTCATTTAAAAAAAAGTATAAGAATTTAATATTCTTAATCACCAGTCTGCAGAGAGGGTCAACTTCCTTGAGAACTCAAGATAGATATTTGTTTCGAACATGTATGTTATGTTATGACCGTAGCTCTCTCAACGGTGCTTCAAGTTGCTCTCAATTCATTATGTAGTCTTTGGTAAAAAGAGTAAGGGACAGCTCATTTCCAAAAGAAATTTTATTAACATTATTTGTGGGGCCTTCCATATCAGCTACTGAATATAGCAAATAGGGAGGAAATATTATTTTTTTTTTAGTACTAAATGTTTGACAACAAATGTGGTGTGAATCATCATATGTCCATGTTGTCAGCAGTTTAGGATGTGATAAGATCTCTGTTATTAATGTTCTATGAGTTCTCTTCTCTAGATTTTTCGGATGAGTAAGGTAATAATGTGAAGGTTGTGGAGAATGATGCCAAGGAAAATATACCATTGACTGTTTGTGGAGATGAATTATGCCAAATATGTCAAGCCTTTAGTTTGCATGAAAGGTTATTCACTTGCTGCCCAGAAAACGCCTTTCCTCTAGATGATGGAATTATGCTGATTCAGATTTTATTGATGCTACATTGCCCATTGAAATTTTTGAATGATTCATCAATATATTTCCAAGCCTCTTTTCACCATAAAGATTAGTGCTTATAATTCTATTCAATTAAGTCACTCTATTACAAAATAATATCATTATTTCAATCTTTACATACTTAATCTTTTCACCATCATTTCACTTTGTTGGTGTCAGGAGACTGTTGGAACATTATTTCATCAATTGGTTTCTTTATTTACCTACTTTGATGAGCCAAAGTATTGAGCTCATTGTATGACTTCATATGTAGATGTGATTACCGAATCACTTCATGACTTAAGGAACTTTCTATCCATTTGAAGAAGGGTGAAATATAAACTTCATCTCAAATGGGCAGCCCGGTTTATCCCAATCCAGCGGTCTCCATTCCATTAGTTAGGTATTTTCTTTCTCTGCTCTGACTAACTGCTCATATTCTGGTGATGGTAAGACTTCACACTTAAGTAATGAGAATCTTCTCTCTCATCTGAATGCGGGCATGTGTACAAGTGAACACAGGACATAGATCTTTCAAGGGGATGGTTGGGCTGGAAGCTCATAAAATGGTAGGAGGAAGATGGGGAGGGGCCGAGGGTCTTGCTTGCAGCTGAGGTGGGGGTGACCTTGTTCAGTATGTGAGTGCCTTATCTAGTAGAGGGATAATGGGCAATGCTCAAAGGGCGGAGCACCAATGAAAAAGGAAAAGTGGTAGGGGTTGAGAAACAGAGGTTTTGGAAGAAGAGATCTCCCTGGATGGGATACAGGGCTGGGTATAGAAGGTTAGAGGAAAGCTCTTGATCAGAGTTGATGGCTCCTTCTCTTCATTGATGGAAGAAGTACAACAGACGTGAAGCGAAGAAAACCCAAGCTGAGGAGATGTTCTTTGTAAATAGGTAACTTCTTTGTTCAAAGAAGATATGAGTATAAATGATGAAAGAGTATGTGAAAACATTCATGTAGAGTGTGGCCCTGTGGATTGGAAGCATGGGCCATTGGAAAAGAACACCAGAAAAGACTAGAAACTTGGTGTTGGAGGAGGATGCTGAACTGAAGTGAATGGACAAAATAAGAAGTGAAGAAGTTTACTGAAGAGTAGAAGAGGGAATAACCATATGGAACAGTATATGGAAAAGAATGAGATATATCGGACTCACCCCAAGGCACAATGGGTTTGTGAAGAACATAATTGAAAGTAAGATAGAGGGAAAAGTCCTCAGAGGAAGAACAAGGAATAAGTTCAAATAAAGGCCAAACAAAATAGGGCCAAATAAAGAGGGAAGTATTGAGAAAGATCTACCAGGATATAAGGGACTTAGCTTTGGATAGTGAAGGGTGGAGGGATGCAGTTGACCAATCTTAGGATTGAACAGCCAATGATGATGATGCCTTCAAAATCACTCTGCATTTTGCTGGCATCAACCACTTGCATTCTTTCCTTGTTCTCTTTCAGAATGGTTTGGTATTCTTTTTTTTTCTCTTTGTAATCATCACGTGCCTTCTTTTGCTCTTCCTCATACTTGGCTGAAGTTAATCACCTTGATGACTTTTGAAACTTAAAAAATTACTCGTATGGTAGTTTTCTCTTGATAGTCAGCTGGGAAATATGTGCATTTCATGAGATAATCTTGTATTAATTGCAAACAAAATTGATGTGCTAGGTGCGTGTGCATATGCTAGCATTTTGTTCATTAATAGTATAAACTTTTGAAACCCTGTTAGTTGCAAAAATTTGTTATGAGAATGGTTGTAAATGATCTCATTGTTTCTTATTATAAAATGGTTACTATGTTGCTCTTCTGAAGATTATAATAGTATAGTGACAGTGCTTTTCATCTGAATGGTGTCCTAAAAGGCCTACGATGTGGTGAACACATGGCCTTGAGATGCTATCTGAGAAGTAGAACGGTTGCTCTCCATTCAATATTGCAGCCTCTGACATGCTAATTTTAACTCTTGTTTTAGGTTACTCTGAGCCTGAGCATTTCATCGGCAAAATGATAGAGGAACATGGAGTGGATATCATCATTGACATTTGTGAGAGAGTGAGTGAGTTGAAAAGTAAACCTTTTTTCCTCTCGTCCATTGCTACTCAAGAAGAAAAACACTCGAGGAAAGACCTTTTATCTCTTTTGGATTGGTTGAGTTCACTTACAACCACACTGCAGTGCTATGTATGGCTCTTTGAGAATAAACTGGTGAAACCTTCACAAATATTTTTGGAAGGGTGTCATCAAAAGATATTGGGTGCAGTGTCTGACTTTTTGTCATCCCAGGAAAAGTTTAATGACAAGATAATGGGAGCTCTTTCAGAAATGTCTTTACCGTTGAACAGTGCCATGCTGGAAAGTGATGGAGAAAAGTGCTGTGGACCCTCTGTTTGTGGAGTCTCTGTGCAGATTTTCAAATTTGTGTGCTGCATTTATCATGACTCTCAATCAAATGCATTTGTGCAAAATATCTGTGATAGCCTATTTACCCCTTGCTTATGGAAGTTAGTCGCAAGTTGTATTTTCAATCACAGTATTAGAGGTAGTAACAAAGGCAATCTAGAAAATTTACAAAGTACTTTAAAAAGTCTGTTTGAAGTTATTACTAGCCTTCCAGATTTTTCGCGTGAACAGTTCTTCTCCATCATGGATGAAGAATTTAAAAAGGTACCAAAAAATGAATTGGAAGGAATACATGCTGTGCTGATTGGTGATAAGTTGTATGCATACATGGATTTTGTGGATAGTCTTCTATTTCTGCAAGAGTCTTCGCAAATCAACAAAAATTTCAAGGTAATGGCATGGAAGCTAATGTGTCATAAAACTTTTAAGTTTATGTCCCTGATCTGTGGCTACATCATTATTCATGGCCTAAATATCAATGCTTTGTAATTTTCCCTATGCTAAATCCTCAGTTGTATATTTTGTGAAATAATACCTACAAACTGAAGGTCTAATCTTTGAAAACAAGTAAGAACTTAAGTTTCAATTTTGTTGTTGTTTTCATAATTACTTCTTTTCAATGTCACCTATGCAGTAATTATTTGTTTTCATTTACAGTGGACCTACATGAATGAGTTGGAAGAAAGCAACTTGCTTCAACATGTCTTTGACTCTCTTTTTACTGTAGGTAGTTCTGAAGTTGTGTGTTCACGTCTCAGTCAAGCTAAAATAAAATATCTGGAGTCTTTGCTGAAGCTGTCATTATGCCAGAGTACAAAGGTACGTGGGGATATTTTTGAAGATCCCTTTCAAAGACATTGATCATTTCATTGTTCTCTGTTCCATTACCCCAAAAAGTCACTCTTTTCGAGAGTCGTTATCACAATACCTAGCTCAAATCATAGCTCAAATGGCAGCAGCATTTTTGCTTTGTTTCATTTGCTTACTCAGCCATACTTGTGGAAAACTGATTTCTGAGAGAAAGTTTTTAGATTTTTGGATGTGAAATAATTGATTGTATTGGTGTTATTTTAGTTGAAACCAATACTGAAATGACGATAAAACAATAATGTATATTATCATAGAGTAATATAGAGGTCACGCCCCTGTGCTAAAGAGCGTATGCATTTTTGAAGAAGTTCAGGAACTGATCGTTAGCGGTCTCTGTGGTCGACTAGTTCCATGGTAGAGCGGCCAATTTGAATTCGTTCTGAGCCGCAGCCTGCTCTGACTTGGCGCGTGACAAGTTGGGCGTTCTCGTGAGCTCCCGCTGGCTTTTGAGTGAGAGGGGAAATTTGAGGAATGGGGGAGGTAGGGGAGGGACGAGGGATAGGGACTCGTCAGAAACGTCATGGTACTCAGTAGCCTCGTGCTTTTTGCGTGTGGTGGGGGCATAATGATTCCGGGAAATTAGGACGGGGCTGCCATAAAATAACTTGCTATGGGAGGGGCCTCAGTTCAGTAGAAGTGTCAACGAATGAGTCCCGGGGGAAGGATGTGTGCCTCTTGAAAGGCGGCCAAGGCCACCGTCTTTGCTGCCCAGTATTGTCGGGAAAAGGAATATACACCCTTACCATTACAACAGTCCACGTCACGTTAGTAGTTCAAGACATACACCAAGTGCATAGGTAGAGCAGTAGGGTTATGCGAATACAACGACGATCGTCGTATTTTGAGGAGTACCACACTGAATTTGAGGCCATGTGAAGTTGATGTTAGTTGTATTTCACAAATAAATTAATAGTTTATATGCTATAAATAAATAATAAATCTTTGCCTTTCTAAAAATAAAATTCAATTTCTTATAGAATACTTCTCAAAAAGAAGCCAAGACAGAGTCGTGTGAAATCTTCGAGAAATTATATGGTGATTTAGGGGTGGGAGGGAAATCATCCAATGACAATTGAGTTAGAATATTGGTCGAGAGAGGTGGAGATGAACAAGTCTCATACAGAAATCATCAAAAGAATTCAGAGGAAGGTGTTTTGCAGAGCAGTGGCACGTGTTAGATCGAAAGGCTAGCTTGTCTACGGCTAGTACCTTGCTTCCACTTCACGGGTTAGACCTTATGTTGGGTTACCTGCACGCTTTCCAGGAGGAAAGTGGTAATCTTTATAAGAATTGACCAGCAGGATACTAAGTGAATATGTAGTTGACTAACGAAAGTGGTATATATTGCTTGAATGTTATAAATAAAATAAAAGAGTAAACTTATGAATAATAGGAAAGTGCAAGGTGCCTCTATTTTTCACTTGTATAAAGGCTTAAGTATTGAGTATACATACATAAACGAGAAGTGCGAAAATTCCTCAGGTGAAAAAATAATGAAATTCAAAGGATAAGTCACTCCAAGAATTGAATTATTAAAGAGTTTTCCAAACTGTTGAACTTTAGCGCTAAAGTATATGTAAGAAAGTATTTAAAAGCACCTCCAACAGTCTTATCCTGTAACTCATATCATCAATGATGAGCCTAAATTATTGAATCGATTCATGTACTGAGCTTTCTGTATGCGAATGACTTTCTTTCTTTACTTTATCAGCTTCTTTACTCATTCATGCTTCTTGTCGTGACATTTTCTGCGAAGAATGACCTTTGAAGTAGAGTTAAATTAGTGCTAATGAGAGTGCGACATGGGTGCCTATGTCAAATGTTACCTCTGCATATTACCCCAGCCAGCCACCTGCAAGGGTGTTTAGCAGGGGTAACTTATCACAAGCATGTAAGCTACCTTCCATAAATTTTTACGGAGCCTAATATTAATGTACGAGGAATTTGGTGAGTGATTCCGAATGAAACTTTCATTGTAAATTGACATAATTAACTTCGCTCCTTGAGTCCTAACTTCTTTGCTTTGCAAGTTTTATCGCTCATGTACACCAGACAATCAATCCGAAATCTTTTATTGGTAGTAAACAAAGAACTCCTATCAATTATATATCATATGGCAATGTTCAGACTAATATTACTGCATATTTCCTATGCAATGACGAATACTTCCGGATTCCCAATAAAGGTTTTTGGATGATACAGCTTTATTTTATTGTATCACCCATAAACTACGAAGCCCCCTTTAAATTTTTCCACAAAAATCCACTCATACCAAGATTTCAGTTTTCTACGAACAAATAATGATTGAAAAGCTAATGTAAATCAAATAGAACCACAACTACCTTGTAGTTTTGCTATCATTGTTTTCAGTTCACAGTATACTCTGTTATTTCACTCTACTTGCTTCTCCTCGGTAATCATTAATTTCTCTGCTTAGTAAAATTCTTTTGAATAGCTACTTCGGGTATCGCAAAGTTAAAATTTCATTATTTTTGACACTCAACAATAAGGTAGTATGACAAAAAATAGATTGCTTTTAAATTCTAGCAGAATTGAAGAGGAAGAAGTACAAAAACTCAATATCATTTTTTAGTTCTCAAAACAAAAAAATTACAATCGGGTTCTTTGGGTCAATACCATCCGATGACTTTGGCTACCAATTTCTCATTATTTTTGGGAAGTTTCTTTTGGGAAAAGCGTTTCCCCCTCTAGCTAGGAGGCATGACGCGCGACGTGAGATGGCTTGAGCTGGCCGCACGATATATTTGAAGAATGGCTACGGTAAAGGCTACGGAAAGGCTAAATGCCACAACATTTTTCTCTTGTGAACAGGTAATATCGCGTTACTTGGTCTATCACCCAAGACTTAAGATAAGAAGTTGATATGTGAAAAGCATTTCAAAGAAAATGATGTCAACCCAAGCGGTCGGCTTGTGAAGGGAGCACTTTCGCATCATCACCAGTCAACCTCGGTGGTGCAACTGACATCGGAAAGAACTTCGTCTCCTTGTAGTATTACAACTCCCGAAAGAACTTTGACTCGACGGATAACACGTACGTATTCTAAAAGTGCCGCAATGCTATCTCCTGATGGTGAAATGACATCTCCTATTGCTGATCATGGGCATGATGAGATATCATATCTTACGCCACCTAGCGGTCGTCGTACCTCTCCTAGGCCAACTCCTACTAAGACTGCTCGCAGAGGGTTGTGGAGGGTTGAGGCGATTTCACCGCTTCCCGCTGATCCACGTGCATCTCCAATCACAAGAGAAGTAGTCTGCAATGAGACTCAAAAGAAAAAGAAGCTGAAAGCTCAGGTAGAGAAATACAGGAAAACAATAGCGAAACTACGTACTTCTGTTTCACGGTTGCGGAATCGTGAAAGGCTGATGGGAAAAACAAGGTTGGTGAGCTCAAGTTTGCTGGAAAAAAAACTTTAAATCAAGGGAAGCCTTCCTTTTTACACAAATGCAGTTGAGCCACAAAACTGGAAGCCCATGGAGTAAGGAGGAGCAGAATTTTGCACTTTCTCTATTCTTCAAATAACCAACTACATACCAATTTCTCCTCGAGAAGCTGACCCTTCCTGCTGGGTCAACTTTAAGGAAGTGGATTAGTAGTTCATCAAAGTACATGATGGGGTTTGACAACTTTTTCTTTCAACAATTGAAGCTAAAAGTGTCCGTCATGGCGCGTAGAAGTAAGGATTGCGTCATTCTTTTCAATGAGATGTCCCAGCTTGAAAATTTAGAATACTCTAATTCGATGGACATGATTGAAGGTTATGAAGATTTGGGACATCTAGGTAGGACCAGAAAAGTTGGGAAGTATCCTTCGGTGTTCCTGATCAGAGGTATTATCCATAACTGGGAATTACCTGTAGGGTACTTCATTTCTGAACGTGGGCTCAACAGTTCCCAAATACGGGCACTCTTATTTCCTCTAATTGAAAAATTAATGGTTGCTGGCTTGCAGCTCAAGGGTTTTGTTTGCGATCAAGCGAGCTCAAATCGAAAAGCAATAAAAGCGATTGGGGTATCATTAGATAAGCCTTTCTTTGAAGTACAATGGGTAAAAATTTACTGTATTTTTGACGCTCCTCATTTAATTACATATCTAATTACATCTTTAAGGAACAATGTCCTCAATAGTGACTTTGTTATGGGTGGAAAAATCCTTTCTTTTGAAAATATTCGAAAGGTTTATCGGAATGACTCGTCCAGCTCCACAACAAGAGCACTATGGAAACTCACTCTGGCCCATTTATGGCCAAATTCCTTTCAAAAAATCTCAGTGAAACTAGCAACTCTAATATTTAGTCATTCGGTTGCAGCTGCTATCCGTACGAGCTACTCAACCGGAGAGCTAAAAATCCCATCCACCCTCCCAACAGCCGACTTCACTGAATTCATCAAAAATCTCTTTGATGCCCTGAACAGCAAAATTAACATCTTGAAAAGTCATATACGCCTGGATGGAAAACATTTTCAGTCAATCGTGGTGCTAGAAGAAGGGGTACGCGTAATGAGTAACATACGTAAGAAAGATGGTAGCCGTCCCCCATGCTTTGATGGCTTCTTTCTTTCACTCAATTCAATTAGAACGTTGTGTCACGAGGTGAGTGATGATGGCATATTTTCTGCACAATTGAATCAGGACCCTGTTGAAATTTTTTTTTCAGTAATAAGGCAAAAGGGAGGATTTAATCGAAATCCCTCTGTGAGGGGATTTAGGACAAGTATTCGGCAGGTGGCTCTTCAAAGTTTATTCAAGCCTCCTAAATCATCTAGTTATGATTTAGATAAGGACCAGGTCCTACAGCTGCCCACTGGATTATTATAGTATTAAAAATAAGAACTAAATAAAAATTTTGTCTTTGGAAACTGGTTTAAAGTTATTTTCATTCACTACAAGGATAATTACTTTCCAGTCATCGATAGTGGACAGAGAGAAGGGTTAATCTACTCGAAGGTAAGAAAAGTTTGTCCTTAATTATTATAGCGATGTATATCCCCATGTCACAGGCTAAAACAGTCCTAAATTCTCGGTGGGTTATCTCCGCGGTTATCCTTCTCAGGGCATCGAACCTGTTGCAGCATGAGATATACCGGATGAAGATAAAATATTAGAAGACAAAAGTGATGAGCTTCTCTAGAAGTAAGACGGCACCTTGAATATGCCAGTTGGAGGGCACAAAATAGAGAAAGTCGAGCAGTTTACGGAAGTATTTTAGAAGAGTAGGGGTTTAGAGGTGGGAATATAAGATGTAGAATTTCCCTAGCCAAGGAAGTATTTTCAGAGATGTGGGATTTTATGCTCCAAGGGTCAGCACTGGTGTTTGTCCCAAGTCAAAATTGTGGAAGATTTGAAACCCTCACGTCGCATCAAAAAGCGAGGATCGTTTGTTACACTCACGGCCGCGTCGGGTCAAAATCTTACAAGCGAACGATCTCAATATAAAGTGACACAGCGTAGGAGACCAGACGGAAAAACAAATCAATATGAAATTATTCTATTGAAAATGTTATCGTATTGCATTTTTGCTCCGTAAAACTTCCTTTTTTGTCACTATCATTCTAGAAAGTTTTACTCCAAATGGCTAAATGATTTCTTGGTAAGCGAGAGTTTGACGCGACACGACCACCAGTGAACGAAATAATGCCTGCATGTTGACCCGATGCGACCATGAATTTCTTGTGCCGATTTCGACCCATGACGTACATGTTTGCGGCACCTTCAAGCTAGTCCTTTGCCCAATGTATCCTCAACATCTCTTTTGATATGATTAGACAAAAATTGGCATTTTTGATGTGTAAATGGCAATCTAATTGTAAATTAATATTGCCTATAAATTGGCCATTTTGTTCAATAGAGAGGCCATGGCAAAAGAATCATTGCATCAAAGCTTGAGATCCAAAAACCAAAAATTCGCTTCCGTTGAATAAGTGAAACAAGGGCATAATTATTTTTCACAAAAAAATAAAGTGATTTTCGAATAAGATGTGATACGGTTTAGTTAGGATGAAGATATGGAGGCATCATACTCAGACGAGACGCCGAAGAGATAGACCAGATTTACCCGAAAGAAAGAAGGTTGATGACACCTAGAGTAAATACATTTAAAATAGTGAAATAATAAAACAGCCTTGCATCTACACTCACTACAAGACGTTGTGTGAGACAATGAGGCGCACACCTTTTGCCAGTCATGGATTTTTTTTGCAGTAAACCAAAGCTTTGCTTGCAATTTTCGCTATTTGCTCATCTTCGGGGGTTTTTGAATTAGAACTAGATTATCTTAGGCGTGTATAAGTAAGGAAGGGAATTAGAGCCGAGGAAGTCTTTCCTTCTTGCTGCTCTTGCTCATGGTTCTTTGTTCAAAGTTCTAGGAAAAAATTAAATGCTCCATTCTGGGCTCGCTCAAGCCATTAATCCGATGCTCTTGATTTTCCTCTTCCCGTAAGACTTTGATTTTTCTTAATTCGTAATTAACAGACTGAATCATCATTACTTCTAAGTTTCACCGTGTTTCACAGTCTAGGTGGACTATTATTTTCAGTCCAGACTTCTTTTGAGTTACAGACCAAAGATTTGGTCGCATGAAACTGGTTGACAACTATTTGACCACTGACCTAAAGCAATTCGTCCACCCGTCAGTAGTTGCCGCACATGCCCCTCTTCCAAAGGAGACGGTAATCTAGGCTCTGGTAAGGAGCACCTTTTCGTCAAAGCTGTCGATAGTTAAGGATCACAGCTAGCATCGACATCCACTGCTTTTGGTATGAAATTTAAAATCATTAGACTATCTGGTACATGAAAGGAACAGGTATCAAGGGAACTATTCCATAAATTCTTGTATAAGCTATTCCTCTGCTTCCGATGTGCTCAGATATACACAACAGAATAAAACAAAGAATTAGTTTAACTCAGAATAATATTTTGCTGTTAGAAATACTGTGCATAAATCCTTAACTTATGCTTCAGTTGGTGACAATGTTTTTGGACTGTGTACCACTAAATTTTTCTTGACTTCACCCTGTAGATTCCGACGAGATCGATTTTGAAAATTCACAGGTAGCTTATTCTCAGTGACAGAGCTAACGAGGGCACTTGGTGAAAAGTAAATATTTAATTTGGTAATGATGTAATTCGGGGTTAAATAGGCAAGGGACAAAACAAAATAGTTTCGGAATAAATCGGCGGATTGTGACCCGAAACAATGCATTGTGACTCGTAACACTGCTGTCCACTAATCGTAAGATGAAAATAAGGCCAGTCGAACTGTACAAACTGTAAATTTTTCTCTTACTCTAAGGAAATGGGTATTTGTGACCAATAGATGATTCTTGAAAACCTTGGACTATGTAGGCATGCATAGTTGATAATCATCCCTTCTGAAAAGAGCAAGCGACCTTCATTTCTGTTTTTATAGCATATGTTAACGTTGGACTTACACTTTTATTGACATGGTCCTCTGGTGAATTCTATCAAAATTACATTCTCATGCTCTCAGGCAACCGTCTTTATTGCGATTTTATTCAATATCGCTATGCACAGTAGATCATGGATAGACTTGACCAATAGTTTGTCGAATCCCAAGGAAAGTTTTCGTGATATACCGTTTGACCGTTCACATCCGACTCGGTCGGCACAGGACCTTACTCTAACTCCGAGGTGGCTTAGCATCCGAAGTGCTCCTGAGCTTTGCTAGGCAAAGCGTCAGGCAGTTCTGAGATGATTTTTAGGCCCTGACATGACTCGGAACCATCGGAACACCCTCCCGAAAGCCCTCCCCTACCTTGCCCATTCCACCAATTTCCCCTCTCGCACGCATGTTTGCCGCACACATGTATGGGAGGGAAGTGCGCTTGTCCTTGAGAGAACCAGTGGCAATCTTTTAGGAACGTCACTGACATCTAGCGGAGAATAGCAGAAAGAAAAAAGCTATATCATAACTCCCATAAGGGCGAGCCCTCTGTATACTCTGTGATATTATGAAAGCTATATGTAAAAACTTTTTCAAAGAAACTTTTGAAGTATGGTTATATTACTTTGACAGAAAGTCACTAAAATGTAGAGATCTCATTTTGAACACCTTTTGGCAATGCCACAAGACAAGCACAGGGCGGGCACTGACCCGGTAATAAACTCTGAATTTAAAAAAATACCAAATTTTTTGTTGAATTTTGAGGAAAATTGTTGACTACATAAGCTGTAAAAGAATCCAAGCCATCCGTCAGTTATTTCCTAATATCTCATGTAGCTATTGCATTCAAATCCTTGCATGAGTTATTCTAATGGCAGACTCAAATTTAATGGGGGGGAGGGAGGGAGGAGGGGATAAGGGTCTGCAAATAAATTTTCACCCAAATGGGTCTGAGAGTCTGCAAATTTCAACCCACTAAGGGATGAAGGCACAAATAATTTTGCAAATCGGGCAGTGTCCATTAAAAAGTGAGCCACAACCTCTGATTTCTGGGGGTGCTAGGCCCCCCCCCCCCCAAAATCGTGCTTGGGGGGGGGGGGGGGGGGGAAGGGGGCAATGCCCCGTTGTTGTACCCCTGGTTGTAATACCTGAGTAATGTGGTGGTGTCATCTTTGTAGATTATTCCCGCCACAGTTCATTTGAAATTTTTCTGTGTGATAAAATTGTGATAAGATCGTCCCTTTTCTCTTATGGATGTTGGTTATAATAACTATAACTAAATTATTAATTTTCAGGCAGATTATTTAGTATCACTGATAACTGATTGTCAAAAAGTGGATACCATATTTTCTAAATCAAATATAACTAAAGGGGAGCATTTTTTCATAATCTTTAAGTCCTGTTTGATGTCTAACTTCTTCATGGATCTCAAAAGTTCAATGGACAGTCTTCTGAAACATTTAACTATGAATAAAGAAGAAGCTGCTTCAGATGCCATCATGGGGATAATTAAGGATTTATTTTCAGACCCGAGGATGAAGCAAAGGTATTTATCATATTATTGTCTAAAAGAATCGATTTTATCTCATTTGCGTGACTTAGATTTCATTTTTTGGCAAAATCCTTTTTTAGACTTTATTCCAAGGAGTATGATATCTATACAAAAATTAATTTTTTATTATAAATTATTACCCTGATTCATGTATGTAGTGTGAATTTCCATTTCATTGACATTCATCAATATTTAAAAAAATATTTCTACCTACTAACTTAATGACTTGAAGACGGATACTCGACTAGTGTCATGAGAGTAAATTACTCACATTGCACTCGCCCTTTTGTGAGATTATGTTAAGCGATTTGCTGTAGTTACATAGTTGTAAATCTTCAGTGAGTCTATGTACAGTACAGGACCTCAAATCTGGAATGCTTGGGACTGCAAGACTTCTGGATTTTGTGTTTCAAGTGGGAAAAAAATAACATACTTTTATTTGAGGATGTTTACGTGATTAAATCATATGTTTGAAATGGCCAAGAAATGGAAAATTATCATGTGATGATGAACCTTCCAGTAGTAAATATAATTTAACATATTTATATAAAATTGATCAAATCAAAGGCAAGTTTTCACTTGGCTGCTGTCTGATCCACTCCATATGTATTTTTTCCTCATTGGCAATTTGGATTGATTCAATGTTTTCTTTTAGCCATTAAACTAAGACCATTACTCTTCACTAATGTTTTAAAGAATGGATCCTTTTGTTTCTTAATGTCATTAATAGTTTAAATTACCTCACCTAACCGCTCACTTACTGTAGTCGCAAAAGCTCCTGTCGCTGTGCCGTGAAGGATCTTGGGACATGGACCCCAGAATTTTTAAAACCCTGCCTTGTGGGGAGGAAGGTCGTAAATAGTGGGGCGTCAGTGAGCAAACTTTTTCTAGTTGCCGCCAGCCTTAGCACCTCAGTAAATTCCATGAGTCACAGCTAACTGGCATCTGGTTTATTACATAGTATTCATACTACCATGCCTTGTACGTGATAGGGAAGTGTAAGGGCTGGAAGCATTGTGTTGATGAAGCAAAACAACTTGCCTGTTAGCCATGTGTGTGTCTGTGTGTGCCTCATTCCTCTGCCTTGTACGTTTTGGTGTTCTGAAGATCCTAGCGATTTTCGCTACAGGTCTTTTTAGATCTCTTCACCTCTTTACTTTCATTTTCTCTCTCTGCATAAAACTACTGAGAAAGGGTGTGTGAGAAAGTTAGGAAGACCGATTAAGACTTCATTGAAAGGGAAGTAGTCATTGATGGTGCTCACAACATTGTCATAATTAACTTGCATGAAGACAATGGTTCAAGTGAAAGTGAATATGAGTCTGGTTAGATTAAATAACTTATACTCTTTGCATTTTTTTTATTTTTCTGGCATATTTTTGAGTAAAAGTAATTATGCCGAATTTTGTGGAATTATTTACAGTGCTTAGCATTACTTGCTAGTCACCTTTGATGCCTAAAGAGCTGTTACGCGTCATATCAGTGAAGTAGATAAGTGCTATTTTCTATCTGCAATTAAAAGCCATCCACTAAATCTCACTGGAGATGGCCGTTAGTATTTACTTACTGCTAGTTCCTTTCGCGAATGTGAAAAGATTATATTTTCATGTATACCGTTAGTTATTTGTTGAAAATTGCTAGCGTTCATAAAGGTATTCCATGCTGACTAATTATACCACGTGTACAGCAGTTAGAGGTAAAGTTTTCTTTTTTTTGCAAAGAAGTTTAGTTCTTCTGTCTCGTTCCCAGCCGTGCCCTCCCCTATATTCCCCTCCATCCATTCACTTCGCTCCTTCCGCTTTACCTTTCCCCTCCACTGTGCAGAATGGTACCAGGTTCTTTTACTACTGCTATAACCTCTTTACTTGCGTCTACCTGTCCAAATACTTTAATAAATCCCCTTTGTTTAATACTTGCTGTTAATAGCTTTTCCCTAGAAATTCTGCTGAGAGAATTGATTCCCAGTGTTTTAGACATGGTGCAAAAAAAAATCTTGATATAGCTGTCAAGTCATAAGTTCTCTCTCGTTTATTGCCAAAAATTCAGACTCTTCCTCTATGTACTGAGCATTTGCTTACATAATTTTTTTTCAAAATATCGTTAATTGATGCTTAACTTTGGTAAACTAACACTGTCATTTCTTTAGAGTGGAGGTGACATTGGCTTTGTTCAACATTTGAGGTTTGATAATTTCAAAGCTAGGTGGATTTATTGTGTGTGATTTGAGTGCCAAAATTTTGTTGGCATGTCTCTGCAAATATCTAAATTCCTTATTAACCCTTTGGGTGCGGCATGACGTGATATCACATCATGGTTGTCTTTGCGCTGGTGCTGATGACACGATATCATGTCAAGGGTACTATGAATGTTCCAGCTTTCACTAGGCCCCCTAGTGAAAGCTGGAACACCTCCGGTACCCTTGAAGTGATATCACGTCATGCCGTACTCAAAGGGTTACAGGCTAGTTCAACTTTTTCATATTGGTTAAAAATAGAAGTTCAAGATAATGGTGTCAAGAATAAAAGCAATTTTAAAATTTTAAACTATTTTTTCTTGATATGCATGTTTCTGGAACAGATAAACTTCGTAAAGCAGGAGTCTATTGTATTAATTTTACCGGCTAATATTTTGTGAATCATCTTTTCCTATCATAGTTTTCCTTTGTGAGAATCAGAGATGATTCTGCCTTGAGTATTTGGCCATTTGTTTGAGTTTTCATGAAATTGCCCCATTACCACATCCTACCTGTAAAATGCAGGAGTCAGGATTAGTGGGTTAAGTTTTGCTATCTGATCAAACTGAATGACAACTTACGTGGTTCTTTACACTCGGATACTTTTTAAATATCTTAATGTATAATTCTTGTGATTTTTTTCAGCCATTTGGACTACTCCTTCATTTCTTCCTGCCTTTCTTGTCACTGGCAAAATCTTTTAGCTTTGTCTTGGATGGATGAGTGGTCTTCTAGAATCCTAGATATACTACTTGCTATTTATGTAGGGGTACCAGGCTCAATTGAAATCATGCGTGGATACAGAGGCATTTATCATTGGATTGTCAGTGAGCTGACTTCAAGCAGACGTTCACTTGAGAAGAAGGTGAAAGTTTTGGAGCTTCTACCCTGTCTTGTCAGCCATGTTGATGAGGAAGACAATAAGTTAGGGTAAGTTATGATTTCCAATAATGTCCCCTAATTGTTCTTAGTATGTACTTTAAGATCAATAATCAATTCTAACTTACTATTACAGTTTTCCGGGGTTGGTTGAAAAGTTTATATGGTAGAAACTGGAAATTATGAAAGTTTGATTTTACGAAGGAAACTCTTTGGTCCCAACCAAAAGGGCATCTAAATGCATGTAACGGTACATGATACAGTGAAACCCCTCTTAACGACCACTCCTATCCAGCGACCACCCCTCTTAATGACCGGTCTTCTTCGGAACTGATTGTAATGCCCGTATTGGCAATGTATTTATTACCCCTATTCAAAGACCGCCCCTCACCCCGACCAATGACCACTACTTCGATGGGAATTTCCCTCTCTTAGGCATTCAAAACCTGAGGTTTTCCCAGATTCTGGGAATCGGATCAGCCTACTATGCCAGTCGACTGTCTAAATATAGCCAGTCTATGTGTACCTGCACCCACCAGAACAATTCGATCGTTGAGGATAACAACCCCCTCCTTATGGCAGGCTCCCCCTTGTGGAAAGGGTCCGTGAGCTTCACCCTTTCTACAGGGGTTCTATTTTATGCATTTTGTATGCTAAAACATTACATAGTAAAGAATGAGCCAGCGAGCCGTTTCATGGGCAACACTGTCACTTCATATTTTAATAATTGCAGTTTGCTTTGAGTGACAGTATATGAACGATCTCCGAGTGGAAGATGTTGAAGAGAATTTGTTTGAGTTTAGAGGATGGAGTTCAAGTTATCGAAGAACGAGATAAAGGAACTGAGAGGAGGTTAGCGGATTTGCTCAAGTGTGGGAAAACCCAAATAAACGGAATTTTCAAATCTAGGGGCGATATTTTGAAGGAATGGCACAATAGTGACCGGAACAGAGGAGTGAAAACAAAGCGTCAAGAATAGTATGAAGCAATCAACTCTGTAGTTTTTGAGTGATTCAAAGTTGCATGGTCAAAAAATATTCCGATCAGTGGTGCTTTAATAAAGGAGGAGGCCTTGCAGTTTGCTGCTGAATTCAGTGATGAAGATTTCATGGCTAGCAACGGCTGGCTTGAACGATTTCGTGTACGGCATACTGTTACCTTCCGTGGAATATCTGGTGAATCCGGAGACGTAGGTGAGGAAGTGTGCTGTGATTGGAAGGTTAGACTTCCATCGATTATCAGTTCCCGAAAACAGCAGCATGTATTTAATATGGACGAAAGTGGGCTATTTTTCGGTACTTTGCCATCTATCTGACACTTAAGACAGAGCAGTGTAAGGGTGGAAAGCTGGCCAAAGAAAGATTGACTGTATGCTTTTGTGTGAGCGCTGGTGGAGAAAAAGAGGCACCTCTGGTGATAGGGAAGTCTCTTCGGCCGAGATGCTTCAAGAACACGGATACGACCAAGTTGGGTGTATTTTGGTATTTTAACTGTAAGGCATGGATGATTTCAATGATTTTTGAAGATTTGCTTAGGAGGTTTGATAAAAAGATGAGACAGCAAAATCGCTACATACTCTTGTTTCTTGACAATGCTACGTGTCACGCCCATCACGTCAAGCTGACCAATGTCCAGTTGCAGTTTTTCCCACCTTATACCACATCAAAATGACAACCTCTAGACCAAGGCATTATCCAGACATTCAAATGAAAATACAGAAAGCGGATGATGCAACATTTGATTGCATGGATGGATGAAGTTGCCACTGCGTCAGATTTAGATAAGAGGATAACAGTGAGTGACACTGTGTCATGGGTGCTTTCTGCATGGGAAGATGTTGAATGCAAGACAATTGTGAGGTGTTTTCAACAGTGTGGTTTTTTCGGCCCTGTCAGTGAAGAGGAATTCGAAGAGATACCATCAGATGATGTGAAAGAATTGGCTCGAGCTGGAGGGTTTGAGTACAGCCAAACGGTGACTGAGGAGGAAAATCGCACCGATTGCTATGATGACTTCAGCGGTGATTGGGAGGACTCCATACGAAAAGAAGCAACAGGTAAGATTTGTATGACCAAATGGCATAATTTAATCCAATATTTCAATGCAAGTTCATCTATTACTCACATTTTTTCTTATCTCTTTTCCGGTGGCGTTGTTTTATAAGGAACCATATCTGAAGATGAAGATGATTCAGACACAATGGAATCAACCAAGGAACCGAATTTGAGTGCTCAGGAAGCACTGTCAATTATAGAGGTGTGTTGGTGATTCAGTGAAAAGTGCCAATTTCCATGGAGAGTAAATAAATTAACTATTTACAGAACTAAAATAGGTTTTTGAAAATGAAATTGCAAAACAAAAGTGCCAAGGCCTAAAGCAAACTTCTATGCAAAAGTTTTTTTCGCCTCAAAGTGAGAAGCATCAAAAGTAAGAAGACAATGATTATTTGTGTAATGTTTTATGTGTGTGCGCAGTCAGGATCCAATTTCAGAGCTTCCATTTTTATTAAAATTATTTCATTCATTTTTATTTTTATTATTTTTTATTAAAATCGCTTATTTATGTAACAGTTCCAACGGATTTCAGACCGTTTATTTCTATCCCTCGCAGGTCCCAAACTACGATATGTTCTAAACTTATAAGTCAGAGTAATAATTATTTTTTCCAAATTCAGTAAAATGCCTACTATGTATGTTGGTGCAATCATATAACATTTATTTATAAATAGCATTTTCGCGAATATCATGTACTCATCTCTATAGTACATTGTATTTTGTAATAAGATTCCTGTGCGATATAATTATGCAGTGCGGACGTATGTAATATTAATTAAATTACTCTGTGTGTGAAATTTCTCCGAAATTCACAAATAACAGTAAAACAAATTAGATTTGTGTAGCCTTAAGTAAATTGCAACCTCGGTAGTTTCTCAATATTTTAAATTAAAGTGCCTGCTTACACTTACGCTGAAAGAAAAACTATCCATTCAGGCAACCGTACCCCTCTTAACGACCATTTTTCACCGGAACCGTCAGTGGTCGCTTAATACAGGTTTCACTGTATTACAAAATAACTAGAGGTGGACCAATACAATCTGCGAATACTCTAATACCGTGAATACTCTCATGTCTCGCCTCGAATGCCTCGCCAATAAGGAAGGCCAATTTGCCAAATATTAGCTTTCACTGATTAAAAAATGTCAAAGTTATGGCACTTGGAATATCACAAGTTAGTGCCAATTGGCGCGCCACCTCACCAAACTTCTGCTCAAATAAATGTGAGGTTATATTTAAAATTTAACAATCTTTTTGTCAAACAAAGACTACCATCTGCGCTTTATATCAACTTTTGGTTTTCTAGACAAATATTCTGAAGATAGCTTTCATTTCTTCTATTTTTTGAAATTACGGTCCATATTAAGGGCCTAATAACTCCTAAACTAATTTTTAGAAAGGGTGGACCTTAATTTTTCTGAACAGAAATGACACAGGGCTGCAAGCAGACTGTATGGAATTTAATTTGTGGCTCACAACTACAGCACAGTGGAGCAGCAAAAACAGAAATGTGAAAATGTCGCTACTTACTGTGCTTAAGATAAACAATGTTTGATCTCTGACTTTATGTTGAAATATATATTTTGTAACAGTTTTTAATTAACAAAAACAAAATTGGTGTGTTATTCAGTCAAACACACAAATCCTTTCTTGTCCTTCTATGCGTGCCTGCTGTGAAAATGACATGTTGGGAAGTTATGCAGGTGGTCTGCAAATACGCTGCACATCAACTGTCGAAATATAAAAGGCAAAATTCTTAACCCTTTCACGACAGGGCCCCTAGCTGGAAAATTCAACTTCCCTCAAGGCTGCCACAAAAATATCTTTGCACTCCCAGCACGGAGTTTTCACTCAGCTAGGACTTGCTCAGGTACAAGTATTATCAACTTGGGACTGGACCCAGCAGGGTGCCGAACATTTTTCTCGGCCACAGGCAGGAGTTAATCCTAGCCCCTTTCCACTTGGGTAGCCCGTTACAGCATGCGGTTGTGGTCAACTATTTGTTTATTCAATGGTTTTGTTAAAGGAGTGGTTGCTGCAGCCTCAATATAAATTTTATCAGAAATTTATTCTTTTAGTTTTATAGTCCCTATTGGGCTTTTAAATGAAATTCTACGATTAATATTAAGTGCTCTAGCAAAAATGTTCATATCAATGTTTAAGCAAATGATGTCGCTTCAGTATTTCGAGTTCAGTAATGATTTGTCTATTATTCAATGATAGAAATTATTATAAATTTAATATTTACTTCCTCAGTCCATTTGAGCTAGAGTCATCATAGCGCAAATGAAGGAATCGGTACTTTAGAAAGTTACACTGCTTTGATTCATGTAATGTGCAGTCCACGGACACTAAGTCTCTGACACTACTTGAAGTGGCTTGTCCTAGTGAAATGTCATCCTCAGGATTAACATAAAAATCGTCATCCTTGCTCTTGTTAGAATTTCTAGAATCGGCTCATCCGTCGTAATCTTTGACTTGTTTTCACCAGTTGAAATCAGTCACGTCTGGATATTTCTTTCAATACCATACTCTGGACAGCTGAGAGGAAGCACAGACCGGTAGTGAAAATCTCTGCACGGATAAACCCCGAAAGTAGAACTGAAGATAACTCGAAAGGACTCTGGGTACGTATTATAAAAAGGATTTAGGTGATGTCATTCTAAGAAAAAGTAATTACGATGAAACATCATTCCTGGGGAAGTCCCCGTAGGAGAGGGCAACAGTGCATCGAGAAGAACATTAACCCATAAGCATGAATATGACCATAGAGAAATTATGTCCTTCTGAGAAGAGTAAGATTATCTGTATGGAAATATTTTAGCAGAGGCTTCAATGAGACTAATCTACCTCCAACAGAGACTGCGACCTGGGCATTCATTTGGGGATGAATGACTTTTTCCCAGAAAATATTAACCTGGAAAATGCATTTCAAGAGAAACTTGGGCATGGCGTAAGGTATATTGCCCCCACTGGGAGCGCCCAGCTTACCCACAAGAAAGGTTTTCTTTATTCCTAAGGTCTGGTGATTTAGCAAAAAAATACCAAAACAATTGAGCCAATCCCATTACTCGGCTGATGGTCGGAGGTAACCTCGAACTTTCCTCGCATTGGTAGCTGCATTACCGGCATATTTCTGTTGTCAATTACTTTTTTCTGCAGTGCATTTGCTAAATACATATATGTTGCCTACTCAGGAAGTCCATTTCTTATGTCTCTCTGAGCAGATAATATTTTTTTAAAGTACCTGTACTGTGATTATTGACAGAATTGTGTTTGGAAGGGAAAGTGTTCCGTCGAAAATTCTATGGAAATTTTCTATTTGAATGCGAAGAACTAAGAAAAATATGTTGTCTTATTATTAATGCCAAATTTTTAGGGTACTCCCCTGAGTACCCTAGAAGCTCATTGAGAAGCTTGTTGAGTAATCAACGAGCTTCCTTAAATTATCAGGATACTAATTTGCAACAATGTGGTCCACTGAGGTGACTTCACCCGAAATATTCACATAATGGAGATTATATTCCTTCTTAAAATTCTCGAGCAAACCTTTACTTGGCAATAAATTCTCTGTTACCACTGCGTTCTCCAGATGACACGATATAGTTATGTAATTGCATGACTTTTTCATGGATTATTGGTGTGCTTAATGGCATTCTTTTTTGTGTTTGAGACTCAATCCAAATATTCAATGCTTTCTCTGTTTTTTCCACATTACATTCTCACAGCAAGTAGGACACTTTTACTCTTGCACTAGTTCTACTTACACCATTATTTCAGATTGATGACTCACTTTTCTTAATTGTCCTAATAGTGGATTCGATCACTCCCAGAGACCTGGCAACAGAAGCACAGGATTCTTCATGAGTAAGTCTGTTGAGCTCTTCCAATTTCTTGTGCAGTGTCATTACATATCTCTCCCGTTTTATGAAACTGCTTGTCTCTGCACTTGATTTACACTAAAAATGAAAAGACATCATTTAAATAACAACCGAGACTTCAATAAGTACACTCAAGTTTCAACCAAGTTAGCCTGAGCCTGAGTTAGGTTTTGCCCTCTGGAGATACAAAAGTGAATAGCACAGTTGGGATAATAGGCCTTTTGGTGAGGCAAATATGACAAAGTTGGATTAGCAGTCAATGCGAATTTCAACTTCTAAATTATTCCATTTGTTTATCATGTATTTTGATGAAATTCGCTTTCAAGCATCTATTATTACATAATTTGACATTATAAAACTGAACTCTAAAAAATTGTTCCTTTCGCATATTCTACAATTAATACAATATAATATGACATATGTAAATGTTAAAAATGTTGTGGCACATTACTGTATGGCAACGTTTGGCGCAAAGGACGTGTTTGATGGAGGTCTGGTTTTGAACCAGTGAAAGGAAATTCCATCATGTATAAGCGATAGTGTTCATGGATAAATTCTCGCTTGATGTAAAAAAACTTTACTAAAAGCGTGTTATATTTCCGCAGTGTAGGAAAATCATGGCTTGAAATTGGTGAGTTTTTTGTAAAAGACTTATTTTTGAAGGAAAATAGTTTTAAATAGTCGCAGAAGACAACAGCGCAAAATTAAATTACATTCTGGGATCGGCAAAGCTTGGTAAAAATTTGGATACCATGTAAATTTGTTTTGTGTTGCGAACAGCTGCGTTGGGCAACTTATGGACCTCTGTTAACGAGGGAACCCCCCCACCCCCACGGTTGAGAAGGCTGGTTCTCTTAAAAGAAACCGCGGATACTCATGGGACTCGGTTGACAAAACCACAGTTGACGAGGGATACCTGTAATTTCTTTGTTAAATAAGTGATTCTGTTGACAGAAGAACTGAAGTATATTTATAATAAACATTCATTCGTATTTCTTCTTGACTTATTGCTCACTTATTCCCGTTTATGAGATTGCTGCAATGGATCAGAAATTGAGGAAATGGAAATGCCCACCCATTCCCATATTCTTTTTCCTCACCCTGAAATTCCCACTAGGATAATTCACTCAGCTTTCCATCTCCATTGCTCCAAATCCTCGGCTTACTCTCCTCCATTACCTTTCTTTCTCACTTATGGCCAATCTATCAAACACTTTCCTTCCCTCCCACTCTGGCCATAATTCCCCCTCAAGTAACCTTCCGTGTCCCCCTTCCCTGCTCAAAGCCACACACTACCAGTGGGCATGAGCCATCCCCCTCTCACAGAAGCCCCCTGTGCCAGCTC
Organism: Ceriagrion tenellum; assembly: GCA_963169105.1. Lineage (NCBI taxonomy): Eukaryota > Metazoa > Arthropoda > Insecta > Odonata > Coenagrionidae > Ceriagrion > Ceriagrion tenellum. The sequence continues at coordinate 132,991,342 of OY720640.1, forward strand.
TCCAGAAGATCAGGCCCCTTCATGTCCCATGCCCCCCCCTCTCACCCACTCAATACTAGGTCAGGATGCAATGTTGTCCCCAGCTGACTCTGCAGACTCCACATTCCAACTCTTGGGACCTTTAAGAAGTTCCCCTCCCCACCCCTCCAATCTCAAGTAATCTGTGCACGCCAATGGGTCTAACACTCCCAAATTATTATTTTGTGGGCATATCTTGATTCAAGATGAAAGCCCCCACTCTCCAGAGTCGCTGTGTGAAATGTATTTGTATGATTTCTATAAACTGGTTTTTGTTGGTTGTTTTCTGCTGCTGAGCTATGATGACACCCATTTGGCCAGTGAGAGTAGGAGATGGCGATTGCCAGGTGGCCAAATAAAATGACACTGCTCAAAGTGGATATTATGTATGAGCAGTTTGTTTGTCTGTTTTTTTTGGAAACCAGTACACTATCCAGAAAAATAATAAGTTGAAAGTGGAAACCAAATTTATAGAATCTTTTTTTATTACAGGTACCATTTACAGCAGTTATTTATCCAGTACTTTCCACTGGAAGGAGGAGCAGACACTGCAGGCCAGGATGTTAAAAATACTGACCGAGAAATGGTATTTCAGAGGTTGCTCATAGCACTTGAGTTAACCAGTTGCCCAATGCTTTTAAAATTTATCATTAATAATTCCAGAGGAGGAAGTAACGGTTTAAATCCCAATGATTTGGACAAGTCACTGACTGCAGCTGTGAAAAGGTAAGACAATAAACACTGGGAAAATTTCAGCCTACCATTTTGTTAATCTTAGTGCTGCCTTACTTTCTTTGAATATATCCTTATCGAAACATTACTTTCTTTGATGATATATTTCTAATAAGGTTGTATATACATCAGATCTAGTTTTAGAGATATTTACTGTTTTTTGTGCAAAATGTTGTTTTGTATGAGTCACCTACTACAGAAAAAAACTTGTTAATACAAAGTTTCAATTGTATAAAGCAAAATTGTCAGTCCTGACAAAATCCTGTCCTAATCCTGTCCTGTCCTGACAAAGTCCTGTGCTAATTACATGGCACTGTTCGAAAACACTAAGTTTAAAAAATATGTACCTAGAATTTGAGACTTGGGCCATGCTACAGGAAAAAAATGAAATTCATTTTTACAAACCCTGGGTAAAGACTTCATCAGCAGGACTCTTTTTGCAGATGTAGACACCTTACATATCAGCATAACCAACAATGATGGATCAAACGAGTGAAGTTTGTGAATGACAGTGCATTCATCTCCTGTACATACCTGAGTCACCCTGTCATTTTTGACTTAACCTCCCAATATAAGTTAGACCTTGAGTGTTGGGGGAAATGCTACTTAAGCCATTATTTTTTACATTATTAACATGAGGATGAGATTTTTTAAACTCTTAGACGCATTGCCATAATATGAACAACACTCTTTTGGTTAAAACTCACCTGCAGTGCCAAATACCGTAGTCACTGCCATGCCCTCAAATTGGTGGCAGTTCAAATTCCAATGCATGCTCTGGGACAGAAAAATGATGTGATAAAATTATGGAAAATAGGACATGGATATTGTCGTGGCCGCTTATTCTAAAAATAAAGTCTTGATCCAAAAAGCATGGTTTACATGAACCTGCTCCAATGAAGAAAAGGTGCCATCAACTGTAACCACAAACTTTCCTCTGACCTGATATTCTCTGCCCCTCAACCCCTCCTGGGAGCCAAAGCCTTTGTTTCTCATCTCCTAACACCTTTTCTCTTTCACTTGATGCCCAAGGGTGCAACGCAAGTGCTAAAACTTGACGTCGCTGGTGAATTGACTGCGAATGGTGGGTGGAAACGAGGAAATATCAACAATCTTAGCCAGTTTGATTAACTTCAAGCAAGAACATTTATATAACAAACAAGTATTACAATTAGAAACAAGCCCGTAGGCAAAATACCGTAAACTTGATCTATAGACGACGATCAATAGTCACCACTCCAGCCAGTCCTTTCTCGTCCTTGTTCAGTTTCAAAAGAGGTCGGGCCCAGCGTTGACACGATGCAGCTGATGCAATTGACGGGGAGTCAGCTGACCAACGCAGGAGTTGGGGGTGTAGGGGAAATCCTTGTCCTTGTTGATCGGTGGAGGAAATGGCGCTAGCATTGAGTCGATCAGAAAAGAGTGCGCCACTATCACCTTCCCACCCACCAGTATAAAAGTGAGTTGATTGTCCCACCGCAGGCAGCGAACGCGAGACAGTGAATCACAAGACCACAATGCGAGAGGGATAGTTGCGGTTGCGTTTGCGAGTTTTTTGGCGATGAGTGGTTTTTCTGGCAGTGGTTTTGCATAGTGGGAGGGGGGAAATTTTGGCACAAATCCCCACTCATCATTCTTCTTCTGGCTTCTGGCTATGGTTCTTACTTTTAGTCCTACTAAACAAGGCCCCTGGACTCGGCTGCAGGTAACACACTCTGCCCCTTCCCCTCCCCTCATCCTCCTACCATTTCACACTTCAAGTTGATAAATGGTTCCAGAGTTCCAGAGAGGTAAATCATGGAGTGATTTGATTATCATGTTTAAAGTCACAACATGAGCTCATCATTATCACATTTTAATTGAGTTAAGCTCATCAAAGTTGGTAAATTAAGAAACAAAAGGATGAAATGAAGTTCCACTTGTCTTCCGACATGTACAAGGCAAAATAATGGCGGAAAGATTAAGAATGTAAAGCAGTGATGGGTTGGATCCAAAATTTATGGAATCTAAAACCCAAATTCAAATCTCTTCTATTTATCGAATCGTGAGTCGGAATCCTGCTTTCCCTTATTTTATCTCCCAGTTCCTTTTCAATACAAATGCAAAAATAAATGTTTCTTTAAAACATTTTTTTAAACAATTCATATCCATTCATTTCTGAATCTATGAGTTGTTCTAGGCTGTCCCTTCATCTAAAACCTAATTATTTAGTTTAAAAAATTGAACAGATTTTTTTCACTAACATGTGAATTATTTTCTCAATTTGGAATTAGGAACAATAGTTAGATTAACTCAACCAAATGTTTTATGCATTCTTAGTTATTTTCCAATGAAGTGTCAAAACCTGTCCATGTGTATTTATTTGACTAAATTGTAGGCTTCTACTGTTTTTCTGGCTGAAATTGAAAATTTTTGTGCCAATTACCACAGTGTGTTGGTGGCTTTGAAGATGCAACTGTGGAAATTAGTCCCAGAATTTGGCACAAAATGGTGCAACAAGGTTTCAAACCCTGACTCCAGTTTATGATGATTTAATGGTTGTATTTAGAATATATTGACCTTTTCGTGATAAGGAGAGTACTACCTCTCTTTCCTTTCAACATTTGGCCTCATGATTATCTACTTCATATGTATAATAAGTGTTTAGAACCTATTAACATTGTAATCCTTAATCAATACTTAAGAAGGACCAGCTGATTTTACCTTACATTTGTGGTGCTTGACTGGCATGATGGAATGACAAAAACAGTTTTGAGAAAATTTCACTGCATAATAAAAATGATGTTCAATGATGTGTTCTAAGCTAGGTGTGTATATTTCTGCAGCTTAAAACTTTGTTTTTCAAGAACAATAAATATATATGGTCTATTGGTTGAATATTCAGGAGTCCATTTTTCACAAAAAGATAAAGTTGACTGCTGAATTTTTTTCTATCATTTCTTTCTTTGTTCTTTTTAAGAGAATTACAAATCTTCTCTTACAATTGAATATCAAGAAATGCATTGTAAAGAAAAATTTAAAAACTCAACTAAAGCTAATACCTGAACTGAAACCAAAAACATTAATGTGGAAATGATCCATCCCTATTCTATACATGTAAAATATTCATGTTTTAAAGATGCAGATTTAGATGCTGTAATCAAATCAAACTCGTGGGTCATGCGCCATTATCATTTGCTGCATTTCCTAAGGATTTAGAACAATGTGTATGAAGCAAACCGGTTGAATTTTAAGCAATTTGCAGTTGAATAAGATTGTTATCCGTGACAGTCATTATGATAACTAGTTTTACCTTTTGCTCTGAATTAGTGGTGGCGACTTCTTTCTTGCATGCGATCAAAGTTAAATTGAGGGTGTACTGTGAGCCTTTTGGATGAAAGACTAGTGTGTTACTGTATTGCTTTTACATTTCTCTTGTTCTCAGCAATCACTCAATTTTTCCCATTTTTGTAACATCAGTTTCTTTTAGTTCTTTTTTAAAATGTATGTCAAAGCCTGGTGTGAATCAGGTACATTAAATGGAATTAATTTATGTATATGGATTTTATAAGTAACCAATATTTTTTATGGTTCAATAAAGTTGCATATGTAATTCTTATCAGGAGTGAGGAACATTTTCTGTTCTGTGAAAACCCTATCAGCCTGGATTTAGTTTTAGCTTTCAGCCCCCAGATGCAATCCATCAGAAGCAGCAGATGATTATTCCATCCTCTGTGGTCTCATCAAAAGCTGCTCATATAATGTTGTACAGAAGTTTAGTTTTTTATCATGTCTTTCATTGAAGCATTTAACTATGAGGACACCCAAGCTATTTGGTCTATTGTAATTGAATAATTTATACAAGAACAAACTTCTTGTTTGAAAAATGGTCTTTGTAAAAATCAGCCATATGGACAAAAAGTATGTGATCGGCCACTAGTTTTAAATAATGCAGTAGTGATTCCATCTCACTACCCCTTGATAAACCATCCACATTACACACCATAGGCCTGTCCAGTTTATGCTGAGATCTGGATTAAGGAGGTCCAGGTCAGTAAGGGTCTACCATATGCAGAGTTGGGCAAAATACATGGAAAATGTATTTTAGATACAAAATACTCAGCCAAAATTTCTGAAAATACAAAATAATATTTTCAAAATACATTTGAAAGTATAAAATACATACAGGATATACCATGCAAGCCTCGACGATGGCTCATGGAAGGGTGCGACTCCACACCAAGCATGCTCAACAAAGAAAAGTTACACTCAATCCACACATCATGACAATGAAATCATGAAGAATCAAAAACAGTTAAACCTAGTCCCTATCATGCGGGATTCCATCTCCTCACCATGAAAACATGCCATTAAGACTGCTAATACTGTCAAATGTTTTGAGCATTCAAAAAAGAAATATGTGGACAATGATAACTGATATATTTATAACACAATGAATCAACCGTGCAAGAAAAAAAGCATTACTCTTGATTCTACCCGTCCTCGCCACTTCCTCTACTGGTCTACTGGATTGCTACCATTCCGGTTCTGAATCGTATGTGTAAAGAATGTCTTCTTGAATCTGTCCATTCAGCAATCCATCTCCCCAATTTTATTAGTATGATCGAACCCACCCTCTAGCGCCATGAGTTGGGAAAGAAGGTAGAGCCAAAACCCGACCAAGGGCTGGAATTTCTTCAGGATGAGAAAGATGAAACCAATGTAACAAAACCGATTTCCGACAATATGTATTCATTAGTGATGTGAAAAGTATTTTAAGTATTTGGAAAACACAAAATACTTGTGAAATGTATTTTTGATTTAAATACAAATTACATCTCCTAAAATGTATTTTCGATACTGCCCAACCCTGACCATATGCATCATAGGTTACTTGTAGAACAGAGGTAATTATTCATAATTACTTTATCATGGTTATATACTCTGTGGTTATATTGATTGACACCTTAGCATTTATCTGCTATTACTTCATTTTTAGTGGTAATCAGTTTCATGATCATATATGATCCATAATTTCACATTTTATTTTTTTCAGGGCTGATGCCAACCTTCAGCTGAGTCTCATTGCAGCTGCATATTCAGTTGCCAAGGAAGAGGGCATGGAAAGCCTTCGTCTCGGAGCAGTTCGAAACTTCATATCCAAAATCATCAAGAATAGCTGCAAAAATGCAGTGGAAAGTTTTTATAAGGATTCCATCAATGAAATTTATCAAACTCTTAAACAAAGTTTGGTGAAGAGCCATACAAGCTTGATGGGTCAGCTAGTATCAAAAATTGTTTGCTTCCAGCTGGTTGAAATAATGCTAGTATGTTTGAATAAGCATCTCGAAGAACCTGTTTGTCCAATTTTTTGGATGAATGATAATAAGAAAATACATGGTAGAGATATGATTCAGTGGTTAATGGGAATGTGTTTGAATGCAAGGCATCATACTGATAAGCGTGAAGGGCTTGAGGACCTCTTAAGAAGGTATCGATGTGCTGCCTACAATACTGCGGTAGCAATTGTGGCAAATCTTAGGAAGGAGACCAAGTCCTTTAAATATGTGTTCAATGAAGAGCTCGAAGTGGGGATTAGGCTGTGGGAAGGTTTGGTGGACACTTCCTTCACAATATGCCTCCAAAGGTGTTTTGATAAACTGCCGGAAGTGGTTACCGTTGATGCCCCAATTCATGGAGGGGAAGAGTCGAGAAAGAAAAAGATGAGGTGGGACTCAAGTTTGCGGAGCTCCATCCGTCTCACGTCTCAGGAGTTCCTTGCTGACAGCACACTCAATGAGGACATAACTAAATTTGATTACCAGAACTGCTCTGTCCGTAGTCTTTGCCGTACGATGAGAGAATTGGCTGATGATGACATCAACGCTTCCGAGGTAAGCTGGGAATTTTGGTTTTAAATTATAATGCATAATAGAAATGTTGTTGGCCACTTGTCCATCACTTCATTGGATCTTATTACTTCCTCATCAGAATTAACCTGATTGTGTCAATGAAGTTTTTTTCCTTCTGTAAAACTTTGTAATTATAATTTTCAACATCATTCTTATCTCTCAAATAGAATATTTTTCTGTCGAACAAGTTGTATAAATACAGAATGGTAATTTTTAAATGTTATGGTTTTAAAAAGTTCATTTTATTGTCTACGTAACCTTTCCAAAATGTTCATTAGCATTTCTTTCCAGAATAAGAATTCCCTTTTGTGTGTTTAGCAACAATGGCTTGTTGCTGACATGCATATTTTATTTTATCAGTACATTGACCGGCAACCCTTGCATCTTGGTGGTCTCATGGAACATCTCAATGCAATTTAAGTTTGTGTACCCCATTCATCTTATGCTTAGCTTAGCAGAAGTTTCTTTGTGTTATTTGTTTTCTATTCATGAATATTTTCAGCATTAAATCAGTTAGAAGTCTTTGGTTTGTTATCTATGTTATATTTTGCAGACCGGGGAGATGTCCACGCCTGAACAGTTAGTCCATGAGAAGGACCCCGCTAATGACCATGAGTGTATGACTACTGTAACCAGTCTTATAAAGCATTTGGTTGTGGAAGGGATATTGCCATCTGGTGACAACTCAGAAGTGAGTTGGAAGTTTTCTCTCTGTTATTTTTAGATTCATAAAATTTGATTATAATGCAGGTCTTGGTGGATGGAGGTAATTATGATAACTTTTATTAAGAACCTGGGTTATCATGCCCCCAAGGTTCTAATGGACAAAATACTTGAGAAATTTAAACTATAACTAAGACTTGTATTTTCGAAATTAGAATGATTTAGAAGTACTTGTGCCTTATTGGCAATTTGAGTTATTACAAGATTGAAGGAGTATTCTCTATGAGATGCTATTTCTATGCAAATAATTGAAGCACCAAGTATCACTGCTTGGCAGTATCTGTATAATTTTTGTATAGGTGAAAGTATGGTTTACCTTTTGGATATTTCTATATTTTGGCTTTAGGTTGTAGCATTTTATTGTTGATCCAATGACATTATGAGCTCATACAAATTTTCATGGAGAACATAACTGGTTAAAGGCAATTTAAAGGATTTCAAATGGTCTAAAATCTGCTTTGCTCTTCCATTAATATACTACTTGAGCGGACAATCAACTCACTTTTATACTGAAAGTGATGCTGGCACGCACTATTTTGCTTGACTCAACGCTAGCGCCATTTCCTCCACCAATCAACAAGGACAAGGATTTCCCCTACTACCCCCAACTCCTGCGTTGGTCAGCTGACTCCCCCTCAATCGCCAGTGGCATCGACTGAACGCTGCACCCGGCCTCTTTTGAACCTGACCGTGGAGGTGAAAGGACCTGCTGTGCTCCAGTTGTGACTTGTGTTTGTCTTCTATAGACCAAGTTAACAGTATTTAACCTACGGGCTTGTTTACCAAATATCACCGTCACCCTCGGAAACACTATGTGCATCATTTCCTTTGTGCAATAAATTCATCCAGAGAATGAAATATCAGTATATGTACTTCGTTATGAATTTTATAATAACCATTAGGATATTGGTAATATATATTCAACTAATGATATGAAAACAAGGAGTATATTACTTTCATCTAAATATCCATTGTGAGTAGATTCTTCAACTTCACCTTCCGATCCAGAATCATCATACACTTCAAGTGCATCAAGAATCTCATTTTCATCTTAGTCTTCCATTATTCAAATTCCAAATACAGCAGAAAGTGGAATACAAAAATTTCTTGACGAAAGTAGATGCATGTAAACTAGTGAAGCACAGCCTGACAACTTCATTTGTCATTCTACTGTGGTCCTCGGTCACCCTTATCATGTTTTGTCGCTCTGAATCATGAAGTTCACATTTCCATCGTATGTGACAGCACTATGCAATCTTGACCTGCTGAATGTGGCCTAATGTGGAACTAAAAGAAGGCAAAGCCATTATAAAGGGCCAAACACGACTTATACTCGTTCAGGGAAAAACAGGAGCTGAAATACGGTAGCCCGAGCTAGACTTGGGCTTAGTCCGGAAGGCATTTCACATAGCCCAACCTATGCTCGGGCTTGGTCCTGAAAGTGTTAGAATCAAATCACCAAATTCCCTCTGTCAGTTGAAGGGTGCTACTTGGAAGGAGGCCACCTCTTGCAGATGACATGCACAATGTAGGGCCACGTTAGAGATATACAATGGTGATCCAAGTAAAGGTTGCCTGGGCTATGAACTAAGAAATTCATGTGGTGAATCACTGTATCCATTATATAATAATGTAGCAAGTAATGTTTATGGAAAATTACATACAGCTTATAGTAGCCTTAAAGGATTTATCTGTGTTAAGGCTACCTTCTAAACAAAACTGTGCTCCACATGTCACAAGAATTGTAAAAAAGTAACATAAAATGTACAGTTGGTAGACAAATAAATGTCTACTCACACAACCCTTTATATATAATTTTTGCAAAAAAATTATTCAACTTTTGTTTGAGAAAACAACTAAGATATATGTCGTCCATAAGAATGGTAGAGTTGAGCATTTAATTGAACAATTGGGTGCTGGTTTTTAAGGGTTTTTGATGTGGCAGAGTGGACAGACATACAGTGAATTTCCCACTATCCTTGCTAATAGAGGGAGAAGCTTAATCGGAGAATCAAAAGCAATGGATAGTCTGATCTCATTCAGCTGTGTGGTAGTTGTGGCCTTAGTTTCAGCACCATACTTCCTGAAAGGGTTTCATGCATTTCTTGACGAAATACTCATCTTCCCAGTATAAACTTTTGTTAATTGGGCAATCTATCATTCCACTTATTTCTCTGAAAAATTTTGCAAGCTACAATTTATGCTTTTTGCTTACATGTAAGGAATATGCTCCATCAATTCGTGGAACATTTGAAGGTAAACTTTATTTTCCAATGTGCAATGCATTCCATTTTTATACATTTCCATTATTATTATACCTACTTGTGGTATTAGTCCATCAGTAAGCATTTTTACTCATGATTGCAACATATGATGCCTTGTTTACACATGGATTGTACCTGTGTGAATAGATGCATGAATACATTCACCATTTAGATTTGATCACACTGAATTGTACCAATGGATGAATGCGTGTCCATAAAATAGCCCATGCTCTAATTTGGAGCATTTGTTCTCACAACTGTCCTGCCACATAATTGTGGGTACACACATTGTGTATGTATACACCTTTACAGTTATTGTGAGGAATATGATCATGCAGATAGGCAAATTTTCTTCATATTTTTTTTGTAACTTCTGACACTCGCATCAAGATAGCTGGTACAGACTTACACCACTACAGTTCCTTGGAGTCCAATTCTTCCACCCCAAATTATAGCTAACGCAGGCATATGTCTCCTCTGTGGCAATTAGTGATCCTGGAAGTTCTGAGTCCCATATCTTCATGCTAGCTCAGCCCACACTCCAAGTATACTAGTCTAGGCCACTGTCACTTTGCTTACCACAAATGACTGCAGGCAGAGATCTCCTGCTCTTTTAATTATCTTCAACGTCACAGAAATGTCTTACATGAAGCACTTCCTCTTTCCCCAAGAATATGACATTTTATATCAATAGTATTGCTGAAGGAAATGTAAGTATAAAATAGCTGTGGAGGCAATATAAGCTCGCTCACCCAGGTCATGCTAATACTGAGTATTGATTTAGGAGACTCACAATAATGCAGTTCTGGCATCTGCACATTTGAAAAACTGCAGGAAAACCATGGGTATGCACAAAATGTATCAATGTCGTAGACTTCAATGTGGCCACTGGCTGCATGTGCGGTGGGTGGTAGGTGAGGAGGGAGGTAGGGAGGGAAGGGTTACAGAAAGGGAGAGTGGGGCAGCAGGTTGCTGCAGGATGATAAGCAGATAATTCAATGGATGGTTTGTTTGATGGCGGATAATCGGTGCTCCACTGTAGTTACTACAATATATACAATAATACTATATAATTGATGAGTAGCTGCTGACAAGAATTTAAAAAAAAATTGTCAATGTTGTGTAATTTGATGAAATTTAGTTTTAGATATTAATTTTATACACAGCTAAGATAAATAAAATCAAGACTATAATCCTGAAGGATTTCTGTCATGGATTCTGCTTTAGAGAAATAATTCACTACAATATCATGATACGGTTTATGATTTGGTGCAAATGATATACTTAGGCATAAAATTAATGTGAATTTTCTCATCCAATCATGCTTGTTAATTGTACATCTACTAACATTATTTTAATATGATGTTGTGAATATCAGCATTCATGTCTTAGTCGGGATCCATAATGTGAGCCCTGACATTGATCGTTATGTCTAAGCTAGCTTTTCCATTGAAATGTGTCAGTTTTGAGTGCTATTATTTTTTGTAAGACATTGCTGACATATTTTTTTTAATAATAGCATTTTAAGACAGTGAATCAATCAGAGGAAAGCAAAGAACTTTCATTGGAAAGTTAAATTAGCATGTGAAAGTGTACAAATAATTCTTCATGCATAGCCTTGATGGAAACCTTAGCATCTCTACTATAACTTTAAATATTTCATGTCACCAATTGAAACTTATAATAACTCTTGACTAATGGGCTCACTATGTATCAGTAAAACACAAGACTGATGACCATCTTGAATATACTTAGTGTTCAAGTTTTTGTGCCCTTATGATTACTTGGCTCTTTTGTAATCATGTTGTGGGATAAATTATTAAGATTTAGAAAAAGTTAGATCTCAGTTACATTCGTATTTAATTATACATCTCCTGAAAATATTATCAATACCTAAAATATTATTTTTTTATATTTAATTTTAGTTTGACCTATGTTATTATTTTTTGTCAAATATGTTTTGAAAGTCTTCCTGAGAATAATTCAAAGAGTATTTAACATTTAAGAATGTTTTTGTAGTAGTGATTTTAGTCATTGATATTACGTCTGTTGACCAACCTGTAGTTGTCTGTGCAATTAATATTCATAAAGCCTTTGATTTCAGGATTTTGATTGGATGAGATCTATAAAAGAAGCAATTGAATACTCTGACAGGCATTGCAATGTGAAAATTTTCCTTGTGAGAGTTATATTAAACTGTGAAGAAGAATTGGCTGCCCATTCTGAGGTATTAATGGTACCAATCATGAAGTTAATAGCTGAGGATTGTCTTGGGCATGATATCAATTACTTGATCACAGATGTAGTAAGTAATACAAAAAGACAAGAATATTTCTGTAGTTCTTTAGTTGAATGTAGAAATTTAACACGTTTTTAAATATTGGTTTCAGATTCAGATGTTATTGACATGGTATGAAAAAAATCCAAATGTGCTACTCTCCAGAACCCATGTTTCTGGAATGTTCAACTTCTTTGCTTTGAAAGCTGAGGACTCCCGAGAACATATATTTAAAGGATACATGGGTATAATCAGGTGATGTTTTTTAGTTAAATGGAATTTTATTTCCTGTTATTGGTAATGCTAATTATAACTTCATGAATAAAAGCTATGTACTGTATGTATCAGAGTTTAAGAATACCCTCCATTTATGACTTCATGTGAATGGAAAATAGATTGTGTATTTAACATGGACACTTCAGAAAAATGTAACAGAATTTAACTGATGGATATTTTTAAGCTTTACTTGTTATGGACCAGTTTTACCACCACAATATAATAGGTTAACCAGTATTTTTTTACTCTTTATTTATATAAATACAATAAAACTTGTTGATTATGACCACTCATGTGACAAAATCCTGCCAGTAACAAAGCAAGTTCTTGATCCTGTGGACTTTCCTGTGATGGAAGATGTTAAATATCCCACTTATAACAAGTATGGATAGTACTAAATCCCCCTTACTGTTAAGTATTCTTTGGTCCCTTGGCTATTTATTTCCTCATTCACAACAAAATAATCACCATCTCCCTTCCTCACCCACTTTCATCTGACCAAAAAGTTTCCAACACTTACATCCCCTCTGATAGAGTCACTGGCAGACATTCTTCATCACAATTATTTTTGCTTTCTCCTGAGTCTGAATCTCCCTCTCTGTCAATGCGGCCGCAGGGATGAAGTACATCCTTGACAGTCAGCCCAGCTGTTATCGGTGTATTCGTCCACTGATTTGAACTCATAGAAAAGTTCAGTTGACTCAAAAAGTCAATTAGTTTCCTTCCATTAATTGATGACTCTGTGTGCACCTTTTCTTCTGGAAGTTGTGTCAGTGAAGTGATCCACTTCATCGGTGATGACCATAAACCCAGATCAGAAACAGTTCTGCACTGTTTGCAGTCTTATCTACTTGATTCTATGCATCCAAGGAACTGGGAGAAAGCATTTGAATAATTTTTTTCATACTCTCTCAGCATATATTTATGATTAGTGATCACAAAAGTGGAAATAAAAATGGTTATTTACCATGACAAAATTTGTAGCCTGATTAAAGTTCATTTTCATATCCTTTTTCCTGTCATCCAGTCAACCAAATCTAATAATAATACTTTTTTTCTCCATCAGCAAATACGCTGCATGGATTCGCCATTCACAATATAGTTGATACAATTAAAAGGACTAAGTCAACAGTAACTTTTATACAGAAATAGGCACCAGACTATCATCTCCCTTTAGTAATGTACCAATAGTAAAAAATACTTGCATGAAAAATAAGGCGAAGAATGTAAAGGAAAATTAAAGACAATCTCTCGTAAAACCAGTTAGGATTTAGGAAGAACAGGGGTACCAGGGAGGCCATACCCTGACTGAGAGTATTGGTAGAGAAAACAGTACATAAGAACAAGCCATTGCATGTCATATTCGTGGACCTGGAGAAAGCCTTTGACAATGTTGAGTGGAACAAGATGTTCAGACTGCTGGGAAAACTCTGAATGGATTACAATGGCAGAAGAATAAGCTGTCCACTCCACAGGAAGCAAGTCATCACCATGCGAATGAGAGATGCAAGTCAGATAGAAGCTAAAATTAACAAAGGATTCAGACGAGGATGCCACCTCTCACCAGCACTATTTAACATGTACTTGGTGGAGGCAATTAGAGAAGCACAAGAAATTGGACTGAACGGTTTAAAGATAAATGGAGAAGAAATGAACATGGTACAGAGGCTTGTGCGGTGATTTCTTGAGGTCAGTTTGTTCGGGTTTTTCCCCTGTTGATTCATATTAACAAACAACAGTTTTGCTAATGTTACAGCTAGCATTGTCAGGTCCTGAATGAGTTTCATAGATTCTGGTTCCTTTATATACCTAATGCTTGAGTTAGTCAGGCGCTCGTTGATTGGCCGGCTGGACCTTTGAATTCAATAGTTGGAAAAGACGTTTGGACATTGAGGAGAGAGGATAACCTTCTTCCCTATTGAAATTTTTTTTGTTTTTGGCTATTTCAATCGCCTCTCGTACTATCCAAGGGAAATATTTATTTTCTCTAGCGATAATCTTAAAATTTTCAAAGTTTATGATGTGTCTGGGTCCTGACCAGGCATGCTCTGCCACCACGGAATGACATATATATTCTTTTCAGTTGCCCTTTGGTGTTCCTCCTTTCTACATTTTAGGAATCTCGATGTTTGGCCAATGTTTGATTTTATGTAGCTGCGGACCACCGCCATATATAGTAACAACATCCTGCCCCTTGCGCTTAGTTTCACATACACACAAAACATCCATTCGTCTCACTTTCATTTCATTCAACAACTTATGCTCCTTTCCATATACTCCTATCACATTCCAAGTACCAATAGTCCAGGTCGTATTGCTATGTCCAAATCTTGATCATACCTTATTCAGCTTCTGCCATCCATCGTGTCCTCTGCCATCCGTGGCTACCCTGTGACTGTTATGAGTAAGCTGTAATAGAGTATGCAAGGGTACCAGACTTTGCAGTACCCACACCACGTGCAGTTTTCCCTGCTAATGATAATGGTGCTCTACCGGTCAGTTTTGGCGCATTTTCGCGAGTATGCCACAAGAGAAACCAAATCATAGAAATACCCTAGGCCTGCTTTCACTATTCTACTCAAGTTAGGATCCATTCTGAAAGGACTACCATCTACATACTACCCCATGAGCAACCGCATGAGCATGTGGCAGGGGGTGGTAGGTCACCTGCCGTGTAAAGATGTAAAATTTTTGAAGGTGAAATGGTGACATGTTCTATGGGAGTGTATTTAGAGGAGCTCAGTTTTTATTGTGGTCGCTTATTGTGCACGGAAAGAACGAGTTTTTGTACCTATCTGTTCGGCAGAGTATCTCTCTTATTTTATCGCTTCTGTCAGACCTAGAAATAGTGAGGCATCATGATATTAGCCTTGAGGGCCAGCATACCGTTGCCCGCGACCCACCACTAGGTGGTATATCCGGTGTTCTGTCACACTGGATTGCTGTAAAGAGTTAACCAAAAAATTAATAAAATACAAAGGAAAGCAGCCCGCTTCGTTAAAAACTGTTACGAGTGTACATATTGTCTCTCACAACTCTTGGAGGGATTAAAGAGGGGGCCGCTTGAGACTTGGAGGCTACACGCTAGACTTAGGTTGCTTGAGAAGTTCAGAACTTGTGTGTTTCAGAGCGTCACAGAGAATTGTATCATGATGCCCTAATACATCTCTAGGTGTGACTGAAGAGATAAAATAAGAGAGATACATTGCTAAACAGATAGGTACAAAAACTCATTCTTTCCACACACAATAAGCACTCACAATAAAAACTGAGCTCCACTAAATACACTCCCATAATAAATATCACCATTTCACCTCCCAAAACCTTACATCTTTACATGGCTGGTGACTTAACACCCCCTGCCACACGCCCTTGTGGTGGCTCGCAGAGTAGTATGTAGATGTATCATTACTGTTGTAGTAGTATTTTTTCTCTTCCAGTCCTCTTTGCCATTCCAAAGACGATGGCTTTCTTATAATTCAGAATTCAAGCCATTTTAGGAGATGAAAAATTACTATCCACGGTGAAATGCCTTTATTTATTCTTTATTTGGATGAGACTCCATCAGGCATTACTACACATATTCAGATAGAAGCATCCTTTCAGGTGGTGTATCATCCTTTGCGATGTAGGGGAAGCCAGAACTTTTGCCTGTATTTGTTGAATTTTAAACCCATGAACTGAGTGAATATAGCAGGAAGAACACCTGGCTTTGTTAGGGAATAACTATTCATCAAAAGTTACTTTGCCTCTGGTCTATAATGAGTGCAATGTAAGTTCTATGATCCCCTTATGCCTCTACCATACATGATTGCGTCATTTATTATTGGTGGCACGATTTTCTAGTGAAACTCGAGGGGTTTCTTCCATCATACAGCCGATGGCTATAGCGAGATCGGCACTTCCACAATCACCAGGGATCTCTATAGCGTGCTAAGAGGTTCGTTGTCTACATCTGTGTCTAAGTATGTGAAATCATTGAAGGATGAATGAACAAGAAGCATAAAATGAAATAAATGCATTAAGACAGAAAAACTATGGACTTTGCACTCACCAATAAAATAAAAATGCAATTTAATAATTGTATGTTCAATATTAAACCATGTAAATATGTGCCTTCAGGGATTACCTTATTGTGATTTTTCGTGGTGATGGTGATTTTTACTATGATTTTTATATGTTTTTGTAATCAGAATAGCTATTGGCTAAATAATGACTGGTATTATTACCAGCGAAACCATTATAATTAGCAAACTTCCCCTCTTGAACTGTAGGCACTTAACTTCTTTTACATCCATTCATCACTCCAAGTTGCAAAAAAAATTTGGCATTGGTGATTGATGCTACACTGCCGATCTCAAAACTAAAGTAAGAGCTCAGCTGCAGCAAATTAATCCACGGACTGACTTAAGCTCTAACCTAAAAATAGACCTCCAGTGCTCTAACCTCATATAAACTACCCATTCTGCCATCCTTCATCCATTGATTTTCATATGTATATTTAGATAAGCTCTCTGTCCTGTCAACAAAGACTTAAAACATTTTCTTAATAGGAATTTTTCTTACAGATCAATGTATGAACAATGGAAACATTTAATTGATATTCCATGTGAAACATTATCGGACAAACTAGTGGTTAGAAAAAGTTGGAACCTTGGCCTATTTTTATCCCGTCTTTTACTTGAAAATTCCCAGATTCCTTGGAGGCCAGAAGATAAGCAAAGGTAAGTGTTGCATAGGCATCAAATTTGCATCTCTTTCAGCATGGTATGTTGTGTTATATTTTATCTTAAAAAGATTTTCACCCTTTATGTTGTACAGATATTAATTGGAGATATTACTTCAGCTTTGTAAAATGTCTTTTTATAAATTGAGTACCCTTCTATCTGGTTTATTGATCACCTATTGTAATGTTCTCCTTTGGCCAGTAAATATATCCCTTTTATTCTCAGGAACAACAAAGTCATGTATTTTAAAATATCCCATGATTGATGTTTGTTATTTATGCTTTACTTGGCTGTTTCTTGCTCTGTGTGTACAGTATTTGAAAAAATACATGCACCAATACATGTTATTGAGTGGAAGTATGAAAATGAGAGATGATTACCTTGAAAACCTCTTTTGAACAGATACTGTTTTTCTGCCATCATGGCCCAAAAATTGAAAAAAAAAAGGCTACCAACACTTATATCCATGCTGCAGCTCAATTGCTATTGACTTCTCTATTTGGCTTTCAAAATCTCTGAATATATCATAATCTATTCTTGAAAATAGATTTATGTCTTTGGTAATTTATTTATTTTATATTATGAAGTGAAACCATATTAGAACTTCTCTTCTCATGCTCTAAAGTTATTGTAGTGAATGCATAGGATTTGTCCTTTGTAGGGAGAGTTACCACTGTTAGTCGAATGCTGAAATTGAATTATAGTGATGCAAGGATCTCTTGAATAATTTCTAACATTTGTTCTAAGAAAAGGTTGGAGAAATGCTTTATTTTGATTTTTTAAATGTTTCAGGTTTCTTGATGGCTTACTTGAGATTTTCCAAAGTGGAGAGAGGAAACATGTATATCTGTCTGCTCATGTAATTGGACAAGTGTTAAGGTAAGTAGATTGTCATCTCATCTGGAATGACATCAACACATTTTTTTGTCTTCAAAGAATAGAGTTTGACTGGAGGGCTTGATTGAGAAAGTCTTGGATGATTATGGTGGAAAAGAATCTTTAAGGAGAGTAATACTAGGAGTCCTAAGAACGGGAGGACATGCTTGAAGGATTATGTGGGCATACATATGAGAGATACTGAAACACAAGAGGTATGAAAGGAAAGAGCAGTATGGACGAAGTAATTTCAGCAGTCATATTTTCTGGCCCATCACTGAGAATTGAACTTAATTGACTGCATCTAACCTCCAATGTGTGATGAATACATGTGTGTTAGTGATTGGCTGTTTCGTTCCATCCAGATTCATTCCTTTCCTTCTCTTTATTGTGTAGAGGAACAATTTTAATGACAGCTCCTTCCTTTTGTTCTTTTTTCTTGTTATCTATGCACTTTTTTTTAACCCCAGAAACAAAGGAGAGGCAACCTTCTACAAGGAGCTTTATAACCAACTCAAGTGAGAATGCTAGGAGGTGAGGGAGTATTGAATTGAAAGCTACTGCGAGGAAGTCAACAAAAATATGAAGAAGGGAGTGCCAAAACAACAAACAAGCTGGCGAAGAAACACTTCAGAAAGAGGAAAATAAAAAGCAACAACATCAGGGATGTGGACAGGAATATAGCTGATAGGGGTGATGACAATAGGAAGAGATGGAAGTAATTCAGCTAAGAACTCTTACCAAGGGCTGAGGCTGCTGGAAGAAAACCTAATGAAAAATGACACATACTGAGGAGCAAATTTCAAAAAAGTCCTTCTGAAAAATAAAGCACATGGAGCAGACAACATCAGTGGATAAATCATCAAAGCACTCAAAATAAAGTCAAGGACAACCTGGGAAAAATAATTATAGCTACCAAAGCAGATGACTTCCAGAGGACTTTCAAAGAAGTGTAATGATTGTAATAACTGAATGAGACAAGGACTTAGAGATGAGAGGAGCACCAAATCTTCAGCGTAATGCCACATGCATTGAAAATTCTTACACAAATAATAAGTCAAAGGATAGAAAGGAAATGTGAAGACAACGTCTCGGAATCCCAATTTAAATTTTGAAAGAACAGGGGAACCAGGGAGGGCTATGCCTGAGAGTAATGGTAGAGAAAACAATGCAAGTGAGCAAGTCATTGTATGTTGCATTCACGGACATGGAGAATGCCTTTGACAATGTTGAGTGGAACATGATTTTCAGGCTGCAGTATTTCAGGCTACTTGGAATGGATTACAATGGCAGAAGAATAATCTGCCCACTCTACATGAAGCAAGTCATCTCCATGCAAATGAGAGATACAAGACAGATAGAAGCTAAAATTAACAAAGGAGTATGAAAAGGATGCAACCTCTCATGAAAACTGTTCTAGTTATGCTTGGAGGAGGCAATAAGCACAAGGAATTGGTTTGAATGGAATTTTGATCAATGGAGAAGAAATGAATATGCTCTGAATCTCAGATGACATCACAGTGATTGCAGGAAATCTTGATTATATTCAAAGGTCACTAAATGCAGTAGACCAAATTCTCCAAGAATATAATATGAAAATAAATAAGATGATGAATAAAATCCTAGTGTGTTAGAGAGAAGCTGAATGCAGGAGTCACACTGAGAAGAGAGAAATTAGAGCAAATGAATTCTTTCACCTACCTTAGAAATACCATCGTGTAAGTACAACTGACATTAATCAAAGTATAGCCCACACAAAGCAATCGTGCATGGCAGAATAGCAACTGCTTGCCACTTGCAGCCTCCCCACTCACTTTGACAAGCAAATGCACACATTGCTTAAAATGATTGAACCAAAAATAACTAGCTGCAAGTGTTAGGTTATAATCCTCTCCTTCCTTATATTTTTGAAGTCCTTGAACAAACTATGTTCTCTCCTATGCCTGAATGGTTAGCAAACTTAATGGGATCTGTTTGTGAATTTGGCCTTCAATCCTAATCACAAGTGATTTCTCCAATTTGTGGATGGTTTCTTTTCTTCATCAAAATTGTTGTCTACAATGACATGGTACCATTAACTAGTTTCACCCCAAAAATGTCAACAAAACATGTAATTTTCAATGTATTTACAAAGTTATAGTTTCAAATACCCAGTAGCTCATCTTTGTCCATATTTGGCTCTTAAGATGCATGGGGGTAGTAATGTAAGAAAGCATATTACCTGTGATGAGGGTGTTTATAATGAGTACAGGCAGTCCCCGAGTTACGTAAGAGATGCGTTCCGACAGACTGCGTAAGTTGAAATTTACGTAAGTCGAAAATTCTGCGTCAGTGCTCCAGAGATTTCGATCGATGCGGAAAAATGCGTGGTAAATTCTCGGTGGAGAAATACGCGGTAACTTCTCGGCAAAGTTTCATTCAATTCACTGCAGCATTCATGAACTCTTACGTGTATTCTTAATTTATTATAGAATCAATAAACATTAATATCGCCTGAAAGTTGCATCTCATGAATTGCTAATCAAAATGCGTAATATCAATCCTCGAATTGACCGATCGCGTGGATTCAGGAAAGTACGGTATCTTAATGCTACATAACTAAACTGAATACTAATATTGATTTATTATGTTATTCTATGATCGCAGGAGCCATATAATGCATAATTTACTAACCTTTAATCATTATATCATTTGCATTTTATATGTTGTGTTGATTGATGGATCTGGTGGTTTCATTGTCACAGTTCATACTCGTAGAGGGGTGTCGAGGATTACGAGAAAATTACACACAAAACACACAGAGAATATTATCATGACGCTTCGCTACATTTCTAGGTCTGACTGATGCGATAAAATAAGAGAGATACACTGTCAAACAGATAGGTACAAAAACCCATTATTTCCGCTCATAATAAGCGACCACAATAAAAACTGAGCTCCTCCAAATACAACCTCATGGGACATGTCACCATTTTACCTCGAAAACTTTTACGTACCACCCCTTGCCACACGCCCATGCGGTGGCTTGTGGGGTAGTATGTAGATGTAGACCATTGTTGTCTATTAAAGATTGCAGTCTTTCTTGCATTAATCCCACAAGGTTGTGAAATACCGAATGACGCCTTGATAAGGTGCCCTACACTTCTCTAACGTGGGCCTCGAAAGCTTCCTCATTCCTCTCATCCCCATTTTCCCATTTCCTGACAATTATTCCCCAGACATTTTCTATGGGATTGAGGTCTGGAGAATTAGAAGGCCAGGTCAATAGCTAAATGTTGCGATGTTGTAAGAGAAACCTCGTTGTTGCAGCTGCTCTCTGTATGGGGCAATTGTCCTGGATAAAAACCACGTCCTCGCCCTTGGGGACGACCTGGGATGCATAAGGAAGCAAATGATGTCTCAAAATTTTTACATAATCTTCTGACTTCATCCTCTTTGGTATTACTGCAGCAGTCATCGCCCCCAAAACCTCAAACTGATGTGGCCAGGTCTTTTGTTCCTTAAAATGTGTTCATCCTGGAGCCTAAAAAATTGACATCCATGTAAATAATTGAATTAACTTATAAAAATGCACTCATAAAACAGTTTGGTATTTTACCGAGAGTTTCGTGGGCGCCATAGTTGAATTCTTCCCCGCTCGTCGCTCCTTAATATTTTCTCATCAGAGAAAATAGCCAAGTCCCAGTATGCCTGGGGCATTTGCGAATGCACCCGTACAAATAGAAGTCTGGCATCTCGGTGTTCGTTGGTTACCACGAGTTTGACTGCCAGCTTGAAATGGTGGATATCTCCTTCATGAAGTAGTCGTCGTATGGTTGAGAGACTGCAATTTGTTTCAAGTTGCCTTTTAATGGCAGCAGTCCCACCGTTCAATAACAGCTGGTCCAAATAGCCTAGGCTTAGTCACTCATCTTCTTACCTAGAAGTACACCGATGTTGTCCACATTTAGGTCTTGATTTTAGTTGCATATCACCCTCCCTGTTACGTTTAATCCATCTATATGCAGTGCTCTTGTGAAGATCCAATTCTCTTGCAATGGCACTCACTGCCAATCCCGCCTCCACCATCTCTATAATCTTTCCTCTCACTTAAGTCTCACTTAACAGCATTCAGGAATTGAAACCACGAAAATGACTAACATGCAGAATTTGCTGTCCCTATGGGGATAATGTGGTTTTTGCTCAAGCGAGCTGTCTCATACATGCAGGAGAGACTACAAGGTTCTTCTTGCCGTACCACCGTGTTGAGGGACTCTTGAGGCAGTCAAATTCGCCTGACCGCATTGATCGCGAAATAACAGGTTTCATACACGGACCTTGTGCGTGGAAAATGTGAGTGGGGCGATGGAAGATGCTTTAAAAGGCCATAATGAAAGAAGTGGAGAATCATTTTCACGAGAAGCTTCAATTTAAAAAGACTTGATGGGACCAAATAGAAACAAATTGCTTTCTCTAAGACAAAATAATGTTCAGTTAATCAAATGGTAAATACCTAATGCCATCCCAGTGTTGTAATCCGCAACTTTGAGTGTTACCTGAGGAATTGAAACTTCGAAGTTTTTGAATATTTATTTTCCGGGAGAGATTCAAGAATGCTTCGAGATAGTTTGGGCAAAAGACAATAATCAAGTCTCTCTCTTATATTATGAAAAAACTTATGCCGAATTAACATTGCAATCCATACAGTTATCACAATACATAGCACTGTAAAAGGCGTGATAAAATCATGAAAAATATCCGAAAAGGAGAGAGTAGAAGGAATTAAAATTAATTAAAAATCCAACAACGCATGTTAGAACATAAATTCCTGAACAATGTATGGAAGGAATCTCTTTAAGTTGGATTGTTATAATTTCATCGTAAATATTTCATTATTTATGATGATTTTTTTTAAATAATAGAGGAGCTAGATCCAATTACTTTTCGATGACATAACCATATCCATGGTGCAATGAAGTGCACTCTATTATTCTGATGTTTTTAGACAAGCGATGCTTCAGGTAGGTAATCTGATCTTGTTTCTATAGGTGTGAGAGAAACTTGACCACAAAAATACGCTATTATCATGCAAAAAACAAAATGCAATGCCATTACATGGAATTTCGTGAGAATTCTATCCTCAAAACGCATGCATAATGGTAATTACTTTATGATTACAGAAATACTACAGGAATATAACTTCTAACTTTCAATTTTATGTCTTTTGAAAGAATATTGTTTGGAAGAGAAAAATGGGTAACTACTGCTTGTACTTGTACTGCTTGTATGATTCTGTTGTTTACATACTTCGTCGTTAATAGCTCTAAAAATTGAAATACACATACTGAACTTTCTTGGATTGGAATTTATTCCATTTGATGATTACTTCGGACTGAAACTCACACGTTGATTGTTTCCAATTGATCTCTTATGTTTGCATTTTAAAGATGCTGGATTAACAATGCGAGATAACGTTGAATGCTAAAGGGCAGACGAAATTTAATATTTAATCCCATTAACTAGAGTAGAGCATTGCAATCAATTATTGATCTGAGAAATAAATATATCGGAGCCAACTCAAAATATCTACTCTACAAAATCAAAATATTTATTAGGTTATTACTTTATCCTTTCCTATGGACCAGGGGCGTAGATTTTTCTCTGGAGGGCAGGGTGGGGAGGGGGGGTTCAGCCCTCAATGTAGAATGAGATTATTGTTCAGTATAATTGGAATCAGAAATTAAAAATTATGAATGGTGCTTTGCTGACGCATTAAAAGTGTGCAATAATGTTTGGAGGATATCGGATGAAGGTTTTACATGCTGGTTTTTCATTTTCATTCTTATTTTCTATTGATATTTCTTCGACGGGGGGGGGGGGGGGGGGGGATTCAGACACCCTGGACCTCCCCTTAATTAACCCCATGCCATGGATGAATTCCACCTCCTCGAACCTTTTCCTCAGTGCTGTGACTGTAGTATTCTTACTATGTGAATGACAAAGATGGCATGGAATGATTCGAAGCAGCTCACACGAGTAATTACTGCAAATGAAAAAGCTAATTGCAGTTTTTACTGACAATTAAGATCACCTGAGCAAAAGACAGTCACAATTGTTCCAAAAGACGCAAATGAAACTCAAGTAATACAAAAGAATTGTTGAAGAAACATACCTGTCTGAATATTTGTTCCAATTCATTGTGCATTTCGATACATTGAGTTTACAATTCGACTGCTTTGGAGAAACCCACTCCCTTTGACTTTTGTAATAAAACATTAAATATTAAGAATAATATATCTAATATTGTGAAGTAAATATGAGGGCTACTTTATTACTGTTAAATGGAAATATGTTTAAAAAAAATTAGGGAACAAGGAGATTTAGAACTGAAGCCGCTTCTAATGGCCACAGCAAGAGTTGAGAACTTTACCGCCACGCCACTGAATGAGAACAGATATTGTCGACCTTGTGCTTGATTTTATTTTCCATTGCACGGGAATGAGCCCATGAACACTGGCATTGTATGAGTGCAACAAGAGCATATTTTATTTTAACAGACTGTGGCACAATTTTCAGTGGTATCATGATTAATTTTTAATTGATTTGACTTTCCAATGTGTCCGATTAAGTGTAGGTATCGTTTCCCGTGTGAGTATGCTTCAACGGACCTGCGGATTTATGAATGAAAGTAAACTTGAGCTCTCGTATTGATTGTCATCAGGAACGTGAGCTGCACAATTAATGGAAACTTATACATTTTACATATCTCTTAACTAATCCTCATAAATTATGCAGTGAATACAATATTGCAGGAGATGTGAATTCTGTTCGAATTTCCTTCCTTCCTTGAATATAGAATAGATGTGAATGCCATTTTCAAACTGTGGCGAAAGTGATATGTGACTCCTAAGCAATACCTTTGAATCCGACTGTACATTGACTCATTCATTTTCTCTTGCTCCTAAGGTTTCAAATAATCCCCTTCAAGAAAATCTATTCGACCAGTTTTATGCATTTTTTTCCTCATTCTGTACCTTCCTCATTTACCATGTAATATCTTATCATATCATCTGCTTGGTCGTTCACTCCCAGTTGTTTTCTCTTTGAGCCAACCTGCAAAGTATTTTCTTGTCATGCACAACATAATTGAATTATCATCGTTATAGTTTCGATTGGGTTACTCATTCCCCTCCCTCTCCTCTATTATTTCTGCGATCATGTCTTGGGAGTACACCATGCCTTAGCAATGGCATATTACTCTAATACACCTTATTTAGGTGGACAAGTGGACTGATAAGTGCCTCTTATTTTTTTCATACTACTTTATTATCATTAATGGATGTACTTTTATTAATAGGACAATAGATCCCGAAGAAATTGGCAAAGAGAAATGGTTATCTCTGGCGGAAAATGACAGGAAGTTTATGTTGTCCGTTGTAAAAAGCCTCCAAGGAATGAAAGGAAACCAAAAGGACTGCTTTTTAAAATGTGTGATGGAGATACAAAACAACTATTCAGGAATTGTGGATGAGTAATAAATCTATCAAGCTATTTTGGCTATAACACATAATAAATTCTTCCTGCTTCCACTGTTTTATGTTAAATTAATATGTATTTCATTCCAGGTTTTACTCATTTATACTTTGCCATTTGCCAAGGCTATATGGAAAACTCCTTACCATTGGTTTGACTTTAATTTTCTCTCGAGTGGAAAAGCTTGAGAGGCCTTTCTTGGAATTGAAAGATAAAGGATTGCAACGATGGCTGACTACAAAGTTTGTATCCTGTATACCTCTTTTATATCATAAGAATGTTTCATTAGCTTTCATTCACAATATTATGCCGAGATGCATTAGAATGGACATGCATATTGAGTTATAGTAGATAGCTGCCTTATTATTTTGTTTCTTCAATAAGCTTGATTATTAATAACCTTGTCAGTTTAAAGTGATTCTCTATTTTCATGAAATTGGTTCTAGCATAAAATAGTTTAAATAGTTTTAATTTTTTCTTTTGCAATGATCCTTTTTAGTATTCCTGAAAATCAACAAGTTGCTCTCAAGATGGTGATGAAAATTCTTCCGAAAATGAGGGAACAGGAAATTCTTGAAATATTGGACTGTCTCCTGTCCTTTCACTGCCATACAAGTGCAGAATGTCGTAGAATCATGTTTGAAATCCTGATGTGGATTTTTGACCATTTCTGGTTGGTATCTTTACATTTCTTTACCTTTATTGCTACTTTGTTGTTTAATTTATACTCTCACATGGTTGATTCCAAGGGTAGTGAAATGTAATTGATTTAATGATTCCAACTCTTAAGTTTAAATTGAGGCCTTCATCCAAATTTGGCTCTTCATTCACAAACAGGTGTGTGAATTGTGACCTTTTTTTGCATTGTAGTGATTTAGTGCAGAAAGTCTTGTGTCAATTCTGGAGGATTCGAGGGAACTAGATTTTGTGTGCTTGCCATCCAGCAAAGATTGCAGCTCATGACAGGTTCTCTTCTCCTTAGGAACCCTAGGGGTCTACACATTGACCCTAACAGCCTAGTTTGACTAAAATTTTTTTCTTGCAATGATTTTCTGGTTTTTCGTAGCTGTAATTCAGCTGTCTGAAGAATCAGTAGGAACTCTCATTGTTTAACTTTGGCTTATTTTTTATGACACATTTTTGCTAAACAATTTCAGTCATGGCGTTCCAGTCATATGTGCTATTATTATCTGTGCTAAATATATAGAATCATATTTACTTTGGTTCTTTGGTGCCCAGTGCAATCAAAAATAGTGCATATTAGTGGACAACACTTATGATGGAAATATTTGCAGAAGTTGCATTGAGAATTTATTTTCATGATTCCATGTTGTCTTATGACATGTTGTAAAACTAGGTCCTTCAAATTTCATGCACTTTAGATGAAGATTTTATCATTATTTATCTTTCACACAGGAGAGGATTTATCTGGTAAGATTTTTCCTGACAAATTTTGGATTGGGTAGAATTTCACAATAATTACACCGTTCAGAATTTCTTAATGGTGTGCAATAGCACAGCCAGAAAGACTTGTATCTTCATGGAATAGGAGGCTATTATAATGAGGGTGGCCTATAGGGAGTGGTTATTTAGTCATTTTCAGTGACAATGTTAAAACTGCCAGCCAAATTTTTTCTGAAGTAAATTATAAAATACTCCTTACCCAATTATACTCCAGTACCTCTTTGCTGGATGAACCATTCAAATAGCACTGATTCTAATGAAACATTTTCAGCCGGTCACAGTTTCTTTCTACTCCCCGCAACATTTCCAAGTGTAAAAGCAGTGGTAATTTTGTCTTTGTTTTGTAAAATAGTAAACAGGGTGGATGAAGCTAAACCATGCTTTGGTCTGATTTCCGTTTTATTGACTTTTTTCTTTCACATTCCTGTACAATTTCGTAGCCAAATCCACTATTTCTTTTCCATTGCAGCATTCGTAATAAAAAAACAGTGAACTTCAGGAAATAGATCAGGATCAAGCGTACCAAACTAACAGTTGTGAAGCACTAGCCTGTTCTCTTCTGCAATGGTGTGCATCAATACCCCTTTCTTAGTATTCCCCTCTATTGACACTCCCCCCTCCTACTACTTCCCGCTCTCCTTATTCTCCCCTCGAAGACCAGGCAGGCACTACAATGTGACATTCGAGCCCATACAAAAAACAACTTAATTGTCATTCTGTTCTAGTTTTTTCTTTCTGAGTGATAAGTTGTCTTGAATAGCTGAAACTTTGTATGCCTGTCTTAGTTTCACAAGTGACAAATTAACCCTGTTATGTACCCAGTCAATCACAATGAAACAAACTCCTTACGGTGGTCTGGCAGAAATAGCCACTCAATTAACCAAAATGCTTTGTACACATATAACACTGTTACAAATGCTATTAGCCACCCTTGTAATAATGACCTTCTGCTGTAACTGAACCATTAACCCCTCAAGCGCGGAGGACCTTTAATTGAATCCCATCCCACAGGCCGGAGGAGATTTAAACGAATTTGCCTTTTTGATGTGCTATCATTCAATAATTAATAACTTTCAAGATATTTTATCATTATTGTTAAAACTTTTTATAAACCAGCATAAGATATTGCGCTATTACCCTCTAACTTTTTATATGCTTTGGATAAATATTTATTTTTATTTTTTCTCGTTCTCTGAAAAAAACTGATAATTTTCAGTGTTTAAAGTGAAAAAAATTTTTAAAAAATATATAGTGATCTTTAATATTTAAAATGCATTTTTAAAATAATTATGTACTTAATTTTTGTAAAATGGTATTATGGATGTGATAATTATGAGGATACTTTCGATATGATAACCCATCTCGATAACATGAAAAATCATTACTTCGTCCATTTTCTTCGCTCTGAGATATTATTATCCAATAATTTCATGTAGAAACTCACTTTTTTTTGTTAAAACGTTAGTATGGAAATATTCTAATGGCTTTACCTTAGTAATTCTGCTTCGTGTGATAAGGCTCGAAGCAATCCAAGCACAAACCCGCTGCACATGTTTCACACCAATACATGCTGTCTCTTCTTTTCCCATGCTTGGAACATACTGCACATCTCTTTTGGGGCTTTGCTTTCTTCCCAGTTGCAGGAATCCTCCTCAGAAAATGTCTTTCAGTGAGTCGTGGCACTAAATTGTCCAAGGAGTAACGGCCTGGTACACATTGCCCATATGCAGTTGCATATTCAATATTCTCCTAAATAACTTCATATACCACCTGTTATGGTGTTTTTTTCGATCAAGTACATACGTATGTAATAACTGGTCCTTAAGATCCACCCCACCCATGAATTTGTTGTAGTCTGACACACAAAGAGGCTTTCGGCTCTCTTTTTCGCCTTTGGATACCATTCTCATTTCGACACTATGGAATGTAGAGATCATCAAGACAATTTTTTTGTCCCTCCATTTGATAACAGCAACGGGCCCAGAATGTTGTCCACATATTTCGTCCTTCTGCAGCTTCTTCTCCTTCACATACTTTTAGACATTCTTTCTATTCAACGTCAAAGTTCCAACACAATCAGTCTTGAATTTACTTTTCAGTAGCTTTGCAAGAGCAGGAGAATTATAAAAATTGTCCATCCAAATACAGCGTCCTTGATTTAGCAGTGGTTCTGCCAAGTGTAAAACTATTGCTGTTGTCTTGTTTGAGTTATCTGGAATGATTTTCGAGGGGAATACAGTATTTTTACCTGTGTACACAAGAAAGGACCATAAGTAGCCAGTATTTGCTTCACAAAGCTCGTAGGTCTTGATTCCAAACTTTGATGCCTTCAGAGGAATATATTGTTTGAAGGATAGCCTGCCCTTCCACAATGTCAAAGACTCATCTATGGAAATGTTGCGATTTGGTAAAAAATATGTATGAAATTTTTCATTTAGATGTTCAATTACGGAAAAGATTTTTTTTTAACTTCCGAGGACTCCCTTGATCATTTTCTTCATTTTTGTGGAAATGAAGAAATTTACAAATTATCTCAAATCGGTCCCTTGAAATTACATCCCCGAAACCTGGAGTCGATATAACTTTTTGTCGAAAAGTGAGTTCGAAGTGTTGGCTTCTGCACAATTCCCATGAGCATGAATAGTCCCAATGTTACGTATATTTCTTCTGTTGTCACTGGTTTCCATGTGGTAATTGTCGACTTCCTTGAAAATGGAGGCTCACTTGAAGAAATCTGTTGCTGAGCATAACGATTTGTTTCTAGAACAATACTATGAATGAATTCTTCATCAAAAAATAACTGAAAAATATCTAGAGCATTGGACAAATATTTGACTTTGTCTTGAGGTCCAAAATCACCAACAAATATTTCTCTGTTACCTATATAATCTCTCATTCCCTCCCACTCAAAGCTTTCTGCTTCATCAACATCCTCAAGTTCATCGTAAATAGGCTGCAGAGTGTCAATTTCCGAGCGATCATTGATGTAATTTTCTCCATCACTCTCCGAACTTACACTGTCGTCAGAATCACTTTCAAGTAATACTTCAGTAATTTCTCCGTCACTTGGAAATGGTAATCTTTTTCTGCTTGTTGAAGCCATTATAGAGATATGTACATATTTATAAAAAAAACTGAATGCAAAACGTACACACGGATAAAATGACACCACACGGCATGAAAGGACAGCACACTGCATGAAAGATTCCGGTGGACTGAAATGCTTGGTTTGAAAACTCCTTCGAGGGATGAGCAAAGATTTCGAGGGGTCCCAGTTTATGTTGACTGTTGAGAGAGGGACTCTTAACTTCATTTATTACTGTCCATGAAAGATGGAGCAAAGAAATGCAGAGCAAAGCACATGGTCCCTTCGCTTCGGACGGACGAGACAAAGCAAACATTCATCAGGCTCAAGGTGATGATGCACTAGGAACAGACTGAGAGAGAAGCGAGAGAACTAATGGGGAAGATATCGTATCTCATGCTAAAGGAGCCAACTCTTTTTGATGACTCACTAGCAGACTAGGCAGATGTGTTCAAGATGGTACGAAAGAACAAACGCGAGAATTTTTAAGACCAAATTCATTGACTCACGGGTTTGGAAGTTAATATAGTCGCAATTCAAAAAACAAAATAAAAGTTGAAAAGTACTATGAATATTTTATTGTGGAGAAAAAACTTTTCTTCACAAAATACAGAAAAATTTCCCGAATAAAAAATTCAATTTCTGACCGAGAAAAATAATTAGCTTCAGACGTACAGGGAGCTTACTGGGTACGCATGACGGCGGCATACGGTGATTTAATCGTGCGTACTGGGTACACAGGACGGCGCTGAGGGATATAAAGAGCCACGATCGTTTCCTCTGTCATATGCATCCCCGCGAGGCAGTGAATGGTGGCCAAGCTGCCTACGCGACAGGAAACAACAGAGTAGATTGGAGATGTGTGACATATTGTTCTTTTTCTTGAACAGTTCATTTTGATCCAGTTCAGGGATCAAAGCAGTTCAAAAGAAGTCATATCATTCAAAATGTGGGGGGGGGGGGAGGACTCCTTGACATTTTTGTAATCAGAATGTCATATTAAGACCGTAAATATGTGTGTAAAATAAATGGAGACTTTCATCCATTACAACTGCCTCAGGTCCTCTGTGATCACCCCTAGCATGCAAGTTAAAGTAATTAATATTAAATTAATATTTTTTTAAACATTCATGTATTTTCAAATAGTTTTATATGAACAACATCTCCAATTCATGTAATCTGCAGCGGCTCTAGCATGTGTCACATGGGTGGG
The DNA here is from genome assembly GCA_963169105.1 of Ceriagrion tenellum. Classification (NCBI taxonomy): domain Eukaryota; kingdom Metazoa; phylum Arthropoda; class Insecta; order Odonata; family Coenagrionidae; genus Ceriagrion; species Ceriagrion tenellum. The sequence goes on from OY720640.1 coordinate 133,022,401, forward strand.
CCAGATTATAAAATGGGTGGGCCTAACCTCGAGTTAACGTGGATAACTGCGAAGGACAAAATATAGTTTAAAACATTTATTTATTGACCTTACATGAATGGCACCCCTTTCCTGACATGCCACGCAACAAAAACAAATTATGCCTCAGGCCTTAACGCACTTTCGAGAGTGCATTCATTTTATATTCACTTGAAAAACAGCAAAATTGATACCACTGGGAAGAAAGCGAAAAACTGTGAAATATAAATTAACAAGCAGTGGTTTACCTACTTTAAAACAGATTTATCCTTCTGTTGTGACTGATGGCAAAATCATCAGCCACTCTTTGCGAGTCAATAGTCTTAGTCACAGTCCTTTCTATTGCAAGAATAGACAAATAACTTAGGCATTCATCAGACATTGAATTCCTTAAATAACTTTATACACGTCGCATTCACGATAATGTTCTTTCACATGATGCAGAGGAAGCTGGAATAGTCACTGCTATTTGACTTAAGTTGTACAAATCATGTAATGCAAGTTTACATTGCTCTAACAACTTGAGCAATGCAAGTAAATTCTCAATCTTCACTCCAGTTTGCTGTTCATGTCTTATGATAAGATTTTTTAGTATCTTAATTTCTGCCTCCAAGGACTTAGAATTGCATGAATAATTTCGTGCTGATGGCAGTAATATTTGCTCATCCATAAAATGTTCACTTTTTGGGTTTAGACAAGTGATTCCTTTAATAATTCCAGAGTTTGAAATAAAACGTCTCTCAAGCTCACTGTCTATAATATTTAAAATTTTATCAAATACTAAAGATTTGAAACCTGTTGGTTGCACAGGTTCCAGGCTGTCTTTATTCTACAAATCACAAACATATTCCCCAAGATGTTTTGGCAACTTTCGAATTCTTCCAAGAGTAGAGGAATCTGTGGGAATATCAGCACCTATTTTTGTTGCAACATCTACACTTTCTTTCCATACATGCGTGAAACCTGAGTCTGATATACGCATTTGGTTGAAATGATCCCTTGTAGCTTCTACTGAGTTGATTGCAGCAACAATATCTCAGTCTTTGCCCTGAAGGAAATCAGATAGTGACTTGCACTTTTCTAGCAAACATGTGAACAGGCATAAATGAAAAATAAAAGAAAAGTTTAACTTTGCACTAAATCCTGATGCTTTGGCAGCTCGTTCTGAATTTTCTGCCTGAATGTTTACTATGGTTACAATGATAGCTTCAATTGTCTTCTTCACAGCCAAACAAGAAGCATACTGACAGGCCCATCTGGTGTCACTTAACTTTTTTAATTCCACTTTTCCAACCTTCATTTTAATTTGTGTATCAATAAACATTTGATGCACTGCCGACCCGCTCATAAAAACATAGAGTCCCTGCAGTGTCATAAAAAAATCTGTAGCCGACTTGATCCCTCTACATGTGGCTACTATGACGAGATTCAACTTATGGTTCATACAGTGTGTGTAGATGGCTTGTGGGACTTCCCTGCTTAAAAGAGCTTGAGCACCTGCACAAGAACCACTCATAACGGCAGCTCCATCATATGTTTGTGCAACACAGTAATTTAAATTGACTCCACAGTGTGCTAGTTTTTTTTAAATGCAGACTAACAAAGAAGAAGCATCCAATTTTTTTGCAGGTTCAAGGCCTAGAAACCTTTCGTGTATGTTACCATCTAAATAGTACCGAATGACAATTGATAGTTGCTCAGTTTTTGAACAATCTTTTGACTCGTCAACCATTAGAGCAAAATACTGGGCTTCTTTCACTTTATCTGAGATATGTTCTAGAACAATATTGCTCATGGTGCTAAGAATTTCGTTTTGTATATCATGATGTGTGTATTTTTCCCTTTTAGATTCAAGTTTTTTCCTAACACTTGGATCTTTTTTCCCTGTAAGTTCCATTAACTCTAAAAAAATTCCCATTATTTGCATTATTTGCATTATTTATATCTTTCTATTCAATATGACCTCTTTCAGCTATTCCTTGAAGGGCTGTGTATCGAAGTACATCGGCAATAGTTTCTATGTATCCTCTGTTTTCTTGAACTTCTAGAGCATATGTTTCATCTAGCAGAGCAGCAACTGATGCATTCTCTCTGTACGTACTTTTTAAATTTTTGAAAGACTCCCAAGCAACTACAGAGTTTTTGTGTGGGAAGCTGTTCTCATGCTGCATAAAGCCGGAATTAGAATCTGTTGCTCTTTTCCAATTAGTGAAACCCTCACTTACAAAAGTAAGCAATTCGCTTTTTGTGCCTTCAGTTTGGGGATGGAAAAATCGACAGGCAAAACAAAATGCAGCATCATTTATGATACTATATTCCAGCAATGGATGAATTTTGTACCAACCAGGCTGGAAATTTCTTTTTCTGTCTCCAAACAAGCGGAAAGGAAAATGCCTTAATAGTGGTTGTTTTGGTTCATCGGTAGGTTTCGTAGATATATCACAAACTGAAGCAGATGGATTAGTACTGCTGGTGCTACTACTGGGAATGGAAAATAAATCTTTACCTTTATTTTCACTGAGTTTTTCATTTTCCAATTGTTCTTATTCTCCTCCTACTTCCATTTCATTATAATCAAACGATTTTGTCTGCTTCACTTTTTGGATCGTGAACACTAACCTCTGCAGTTACAGATGGAGACACTGTAATGCCCTCATTTGGTTTAATAACTTTTTGTTGCCGACTGAAGAACTTTGATATGCTAGGCCGTTTTGCCATCTTACTACGCTCACTTTCAATAGTGATTTCAAGTGGGAATCAAACATCTGTGATTGCGAACACGACGAAACATGTATCTACTGTACTTAACAAATCTTGGCTAACGGAAAATGCTTTTTCAGGACTCCGCGATTATCATCGTCAGGCTGGCATGCTTGCAGATAACAAGGTCCTGTTTCACCATTCGACACTTGGAAAATGTAGCATTAGCCTGAGCATTTTTGAAATCACGTTATGTATACCGTATTGGAGAAAAAAATTGCAAGCTTCCAGAAAAAAGCCCTTTTTTTGCTTGGGTATTACTCTTTTTGCTTGGGTATATCTATATTGAGATACGAGAATGAATCAAAGTCTAAAATAACGCTACATGTAATATCTTTGCGTCAAAACATCCTCTTAGCGTGTACGTGCCACTGAATCGGCGCGATTTAGTTCCGCATATTCGATGTTCATGCCTTCGAAAGCATGCCAGCGACCAGATCTGCGTTGGTAATCTGGCGCTGCTCTCGCCCAGAGAGATTTTCCCCCACCCTCACTTCCCCTACATCTGTCTCTCTCCCTCCATTGCTCTCTCTACTTCTATCTCTCTCTCTTCCTTCCCTACTTGACATTGGGTGGGAATAACTGTTCGGCTCACCTTGGAGAGAAGAGCCACCGATAGACGTCGGTGCTTTTCATTTGGGTAAGGCGATAGCCAATTATCCAACGCAGGTGCCGTCGATCGCCGACTCATCTGCATCCCCGGATCCATGGATAGGTCGATGTTAACTTCGTCGTCATAAAATCCACTGCGAGTGTATTTGTTTTATTTTACGGACTTAATATGGACAATGCAAAATTGTTTAGCAAATTAACATAGTGGTTCCTATAACTGTACACAATTTGTTTTAATTTTATAAAATAAAGTTTTACTTTGGACTTCGATTCTGAAATTTGTCCGTCTTATTTGGGAGGGCCAGAGGGTGGGCCCGGGCCCACCCTGGCCCACCCCTGGCGCCACCACTGCATATAATAGTCTATGTAATCTTTATCAACCTGTCGTTTTTATTAGATGATTGAACTTCAAAATGGAAAGAAATGGAAAATGATGGCTCCAAGTTGCGTAACAATAATCAGTCAAGTAAAAATGAGGTAAAAAATAGGAAAAAAATGTCAAAACTACCTTCTACCACAAAACAATAGATTTATAATATGAAGAAATGGCACTTATGGAGGTTTTCTCTCAACTGATAAGTTAATGTAAAATACAGTATTGGGGAAAGAGCAATTACCACTGATAAAATATATATACTTTTACTTTCGCCATGCAAACTCCAGGCAGATACATATCACTCCAAGTATTAGCCGTTTTTGAACTTGGCAAACACATAGTTTACTTGATATCAAGATATCTTGTTTCCTAGGCAAGCAAAGTGAAATCCTTATTTGACACTTTCGTAGACCTTTTATGATGGAAGAGACATCATGCGGCCTTCACCTCGTAAAACATACGAAAAGCACCATCCGTGTCCATAATTTTTGTGGGTGATTGAAGTCGATTACTTCTTTAAAATGTTTCCCATCCGTATGCAACAAATTAAAAGGGAATATAATTTTTAAAATCTTATTGCTTATGAATAAAATAATTATCATATACCATAATATGGTAAATAACTATTATGCTTCGATTGCTAGGGGCTGCTAAATTGGATGATATATCGCTCACTGTATTTCACCACAGTCAACGTGTTTATGCACCAAAAATATTATAATATTATTTGCATGTATGAAAAAACACGTAAAAATATATTAATATATTACACTTCGAACAAACTACCTATGATCTTCGACTGATTACTGATAAATACGTGCATTGTAACTAACATAAGTAATTAAGTTGAAAACAAATTACATTTACTCTAATGGTTTATTGTCCCCCTTCTTTGATGAATGCAGTGAAAACCTCTCCAATGCTCAACGTTGCTAACAATTATGATGTTCGTTAGCTAAAAATAATGCTGCCAATGAAATTATGGCTACCTGAGAGTACTTTCCATCGAACCATAATTCTTTCAACGAGATCATTTTTTTCCTTCCAGAGCAAGGAAGGTAGAATTTGTAGGTTCAATGAAGTAAACAAGGACGGAACATCTACAATGTATGGAATTATTTATGCAACTATTAGGTATTAAATCTTTTAACAGTATATTCACATTTGAAAAGCCTTTAAATATAGCGAATTCATCAATTTTTCCACAATAAATTAATAAATATAAAACAAATATACGTAGTAATGATAAAATAGTATTTATTTGAAAGTTTCTTCACTTCTATTTTCCATACAAGCCCATATTATCACACCCCGTGTTTTAACTTAAAACTTAGCAAGCATAACAAGTCTGCTTTTTCATTTACTTGGTATCTTGACTAGGTATCTAGACAATATGGTGTCAGTGGCCACTTGAATTTGACGGCATTTCCGCCCAATACGTACTAGGTTTCAAGGCAAGATTGCTTGATTTGCCAAGTTCGAAAACGGCCTTAGTATCGACTTTCATTATCACTGCCATTCATCAAACACTTCTTTTAAATGCAGAAAAATTATTGCTTTGATAGCTTCATTTAGCTTAGTACATGAGATGAATTGCTTTTCACCATCTGTTAGCCAGGATAGATGATGAGTTTGATGAATGCTTATAGCATAAGAATTTTTTAAATACCTGTATTTTGGAATTATTTAGTTTCGTTTGTCTCACTCACTCACTTTGTCAAACTCAAGAATGCATTTCATTCATTGAATTTACTATGAGTGTGCAAAATTTTCACTTATTTGAATTTCATGTGTCCATAGAAATCCATGTGAATAAAAATGCGTCGCATTTTTATTTTGCTGTGAATCGTAACCCATTTCATGTACAGGCAAACAATGCATGGATAATTTCCAATTGAAATGGCATTGAGCTTACATACCTAATCAAGTTTTCCAGAATGCTATGATAGCTGAACCTCATGCTGTTCAATGAATCCTAATGAGAAGCTCTGCAGCTGAACTCTTATAAACATGCTCTTCAGAGACTTCCTGAGCACTACCTTAGCAGAACTCTTTTTGGCATATGGTTCAGGTTCTTTCTGAGCTGTACCAGAGCTGAACTATTTTAGGCATGTGGTTCTGGTTCTTTCTTAGAGGTAAAGGACAAGTGTAAGCCCCATCCTCCATTGTTGGGGTTGTTATCTAATAGATGTTTGGATTATGGCTCCAACACCCCGCTCCCCTCAATAATACACCACTGGTCTTGCCATCTGTTTGTTCTTGAAGGAACTAGATAAACACAATTTGTTGTCAGCTGCTGCTTTGTTCATACTGTGTAGCTCTTGGCTGAAACTTTAAATTACCTAGCGGAATTTAAATTATTGTGTGGAATAGGTAGTTTGTTGAATCATTCATTCACTGATCAGTTAATTTCTAGGAACTGTATGATTTGAAATGCTCAATTGATTTCATCCATCTTTTATCCTTGAATGTCATCCATTGTGATTTGTACTTTTATACTAGATTCAAAAATAAGCACTCATTCCACATGTTTTTGGACAAGGTTACCAAATTCAAAAATCCTACTTCAGTACAGAACAAACTTAAAGAAAACTTGTTAAATACCAGAGTTATAGACATATGACTTGGCTTATAAATAGCTTAATAATACAGAAGACCCTCGCTAATCTGGACAGGCCTCCAGAATATACTGTGGGTGGCTCATCATGGGGTATTGAGAGAACATCTTCACATTAGTTTCATTTCGATCAGCCTTCATATTCTCTTTATATTTGGCCTCAAACTCAGGGTTGCATTATTTTTTGTGCCAACTTTGGTCATCAGTTGATACAAATGAAGTGCATCTGCCGCCATTGTCCTGCGAGTGATTTATCATAAATTATCAAACTTCCTCTTCAAAACCCTCGAACCCATAACCCTATGCATCAAAATCTTTACACAGTCATGTGCATAATTGAGTGGAACGTTGCAGGAAAACCTCTCATTTGGGAAAAATTTTGCAATTTTGTAGAATTTTGAAGGTGGCCACTGGCTGTGAGTTCAAATGAAAGTGATAGTACATAGATGGGGAAGATATGGAGAGAAAGGGGGAGTAGTGGAGGTGCTTATAGAGGAATTGATCTTGGGATAATTTGTTGGCCAAATGATTCAATTTGATAATGGAATGGAACTCTACATTATTACCATTTGTCTGTCACAGAAATAAAAACACATTTCAGATGCCATCCTTGAAGCTAATGGTGGCTCAATGGTATGTCATCCTGGGAAAAAGACTGGTGGTTGTCAAGGCTAATGTGGGGATATACAAGGCTGTCTGCCTGAAGAGTGGTAACATGCTGTACCTAAATACAATATCAGATGGAAGAAGTGGTGGATTTATTAGTTTTTAACTTTGGTTTATTGAAATATTTGGTTGGTTGAACTATAAATCTATAGCTCATTGGGTACCTTGTGGCAGCTGCTTTTGTTACTTGTGGTCTATTGTGACTAATTCACATGTTGTTTATTGATCACAGTTGTTAAATGAGACAAACAGTTGATTCCTATCACCTGAATGGAGTGCCATTATGAAGGTAGTGGATAATTTTACTATCCTCTTGATCTGGAAGCTGCTTGACACTGTTAATATCATGCTGTTCAATATGCATTCATACAAAAGGTTGTAACATTAGTTGCTGATGATTTGTGAATAAAAATCAGAAATGGTTTGCATAATGAAATGCATCCTCCACATTTAAAATAGTTCTTTTTCCAAGAGCTTTTCTTTGATTGGATTTAATATTTTTGTCGTTTTTCTGACAGTCTTAATGATTGGGACAAAACCCCAGGGACGTCATCAGAAGTGTTGGAGGATGAGGACCAGCCTTGGACTAATAAGTGCACAAAAACACTCCTCTATGGGTTGATTGATGAAGAAAAATCTATTCAGTCATGTGTTTGCTCCTTCTTTGAAAGCAAACCAGGCTTGAAGCCAAGTGATCCAACACCAGGTCGCTTCATCAACATTATGGATAAATTATATAGCCCTGCAACAGAAGCATCATTCCTTGGTTATGCGTTGACCTTGCTTCTGTCTCCATCAGCATCAACGCCTAACTACAATGAGTTGCTCTTTGAACATCCTTTGGCCGAGTGTGTTTTTGAAGTAAGTTACTTTTGAAATGATAATAAATACAAAATTTGTGACTTCCACAATTTATTGATTATTTTTGACCGGTTTCGGCTGTCACGCCATCATCAGGCCTGACAGCCGAAACCGGTCAAAAATAATCAATAAATTGTGGGAGTCACAAATTTTTGTCTTTATTATCATGACATTCTTCCGCCACTTGAAAGCTTCAATTTTTCATTTTACTTTTGAAATGTTTAGTTATTTAATAAATGGAATGATACATTGTACAACCTTTTTTCACTGTTTCAAAATATTCCTCCCAAAATACAATGTTGTGTTGCCCCTCTTTCTGATCTTCTTACAGGATTATCAGCCAAGAACTTCTCACAGAACTGTGGATTTGGACATGTCTCCTATGTTTACGGATTCCTTAGCCAGTTCATTGACACAGATGGAACTTGACTCTCAGACACAGTCACAAAGTTCCTCTGCTATCACTTCAAAAGTTATTGCTAGTCAAAGAAGCCTGGCATTTTCACCAGGTAATGAAAGGTTGTAAAAGTAATGCTCTGCTTATTGAATTATCATTGCTCACTTTTTCATTGAAGGCTTCATAGAAGCATTGTAGATATACAGTGAAAGCAAGCTGGTGAGATTGTTAAATAATAGAAAAGAGGAAGAGTAATTAAGGCTATGCATGAATTCTAAGGGCTGTGTGTGGAGGAAATTGTTTTCTATGTTAAGCCATATGCACTAAATGCTCTGCATATTTTACAAATGAATGATATTAATGTTATATGATTGAATTGTTGTCCATATGTGATGTGCTATTATTAAATTGTGCGCAATTTGGTTTGTACAAAGACTATCGATTAATTTAATGCAAAACCCCGCCTTTAAAATGGTAATATTTCTTTTTTGGACCCACTTCAGAGAGTGGTAAAGTGAAATAGCCTTATTTGCTATGTATTAAGAAATACTGTGAAAAAATTTCTTAATATAATCATAAAGGAATGATTCGGTTTAATCAGAAACAATTTGATGGAAAAAAGTTAAAAGAATGATGTAGTAATTATATTCATTTCATTTATTATTTCAATACATCTGGCAAAAAATACATTAATATTTGTCCATCACCAGTCAGTATTTTATGTATGTTTTTGTAGCTAAATGTATTACTGCTACTGTAAGAGAATTGATTTTGGCAGAAGGGTGAATGTTGCCATTTTTTTGTGGTTTTTATAATCCTGTTTTCCTAATGGGGCTTTCTTTTATAATTTAATTTGTTTTTAACTATGCTTTTGCCATTAGGTGATGGCCCAATCTTCTCTCTTGGAGCTGGATCCTCTGGTGACACTGTGGATGGAAGGTCGACTTCTTTATTTGGCAGTATAATCCCTGGAGATGGAGGTAATTTATTAGTCGTTTGATAACTGAAGATATCTTAAACTTAATTGTTGATACAAGACCTAATCTTAGTTTTTTGCAATTTCAAGTGAGCTCTTGCTAAAACTGATATTGTTGAAGTAATATTTTTTCCTCATTAGAAGATGTGGTTTCATTTTGGAGCATCCAATTTGCGCCCCAATAAATCTTAATGAATGATTATAACCTGATTTGTCTAATCTGTTTTAATTTTAGCAGTATATAACTTTTGTAAAGCTTCAGAGTTTAGTAAATCAAAAATTTCTATCTGTTTAACTGTTTCTAAAATTGTATTAAGCTAAAAAGAATGGCTAATTGTATGGTAATCTCTTAATTCACTGAGATCAAAACTATTTTGAACACTCATTAAATGAATAAAAATTGTAAGTTTAATGGATAATGTAAGGGTCTGAATTGAGTTGTATTGAAGTGAGGTTTATTTTCCAAGGAGTAGTTAAATATGTTCAGGTCAGCTTTGCAAAATTTAGCTGGAGACATAGTCATCTATTTACAGGTACATATGCACAGGCATTTGTAAATGTCTGTGGGCAAGCTCGGTCGCACCACTCGTGGCCATGTGGAGAACTAATTATTTACGTTGGTAATACATGGCTGCTAAGCGATGTGGGCAAGTTCCATGTATTGGGTAAGGTTTATGGAGTCGAGAAAAATGTGGGGATGTCCGAGTGCCGGGGTTGAATGGAAGTTACTTGTCGTCCCAATCGAAGGGTCTATGAAAGAAACGCTCAAGGACAGGTTTGCATTTCCTTGCTTTCGCTGCCGATATTTTCCATCCAGCCGAAATCCACGGGAATGTTCTGCTGCTTCTATGACTCGTGTGAATAAAGCACATTATTCCTACTCCAAGCAGTCAAAAGAGGAGCTACAGTATATGATGGAGAGTATTGTAGAGTGGGGAAAGAATATGGAATGAAAATGAATGTTGGATACTCAAAAGTGTTGAGAGTTAGTAAGAATGAAGCAATCATTAATATATCAGTAGAAGGAAAAATTGTTGAGCAAGTGAAATCATTGCTGTATTTGGGAAGTTTAGTAACTGAGAATGGTAGCTGTACCCAGGAAGTTAGACAGAGGATAACTATGAGTAAAAAAGCATTTGAGAAGGTGAAAGAACTTCTGACAGCATTTAGCATTCCAATAGAACTGAGAAAGAGATTTGCTAAGTGCTTTGTATGGAGTGTGGTGACTTACAGCAGTAAAACATGGACAGTCAAAAAGAAAGATGAAAAGTACTTGGAAAGTTTCGAAATGTGGTTGTGGAGAAAAATGCTTAAGGTGAAGTGGACAGATAGAATGAGAAATGAGGAAGTACTAATGACAATAGGAGAAGAAAGAAAATTGCTGAGGGAAATAAAAAAGAGGAAGACAGCTTGGATGGGACATATATTACGCCAGAATTGTTTTTTTAGAATAATTATTTAAGGATAAATGGAAGGAAAGTGAGGAAGGGGAAGAAAAAGAATGGGAATGCTCGATGACATTAAAAATGGCCGAAGTTACAGGCAAATGAAAGAAGATGTTCAGGACTGACTGCGATGGAGGACATCCAGTTGAAACCTGTCAGAAGACAGATTCCACTAAGAAGGAGAAGATACAGGGGCATCATTGTTTTGCTTTACGAAAAACTCCTTTGTTTACTCTCTCATTAAAGATTTACACCTTTTGAAAGATATTCCCTTGGAAATCAATTAAACAAGAAATAAAGACTGTAATTTTTTAGCTATAAATATTAGCCAAGGCATATATTGGTGACATCTTGCAGTGGCAAGTAGTGAAGGAACTTATCTACTAGCGTAATTTGGAGCCCTAATTCATCTGTAATTTCCTTGGTGGTAACATCTCACCATCTTCCATGATTAGTTTCTTTTGTAAATAAATTCAAGCTGAATCAACCTTTTGAATTGGAGATTATCAGTGTTAACATAGAGTAAGCCAAAAACCAGTATGCATCATTTGTCATTTCTTATCATATTTCGTTCATGAGCAATTTATAATCAATTGGATATCACTGTTGGACAGACACGCATAGATAATTATGTGTCTATTACGGTTAAAGTTTGTTGTTAGATTTGACCATGCTCAATAGTCAAGAAAAAGGGATGGTCAAGAATAATGCCTGCATACATTTGTTTACTTGACTGAACGTGATATTAGGGGAAAAAAATTAGCAGTCTCCTATATTAGCAGTTTGCTATTCCCAAAGTAGAATTAGCAACTCCCATGGGAATAACTGTTACTTTCCAGGTGGATTTGCCAATGAGCAGAATTGATCAGTGTCGCAAGGTATTTCTTAAGTAACATCCTAAGTTTGAGTAAATTCCCCAATAAAATGTTAAGCACCCATAGCCATTTGCATGAAATATCCTATGTCTTACCACAATAATGACACATAGTTAAACATATCATTTTTAAAAGGAAAGTTTCCGATGATTTTCTCTTAAATTTTCAGGATTACAAATCACACAAGCACCTAGCGGTTCGTAAAATTGTCCAAAAATATCAATTTTAACTCCCATCGAATCGTTTCTTAATCTCAGGGAAATGTTTCAGCATAAGCTGGCCATTCATCGAGGTGCTCAAGTTATTCTAGTTGATTCAATGAAGATTATGATTATGTCAGCATCACACTTATGCCATGTCTATAAACCTGAAATCAATGTTAATCAACTTACAGCTTGGGAAATAAGCGCAACAAGAACAGCAATGAAAATGTCTACCATTTGTGTGTGGAGCTAGAGTACAGATGCCTTCTTACCCTTATGGCAGACTTCATTCTTATAGATGGAGGATTTGTTGCTTTCCAAATGGAAGTTAATCATTGTGAATACTTAATGTCATTGGTTGAAACATAAGAACAGTCTTGTAGTTCTCTCCTGTTATGGATGCCAGAAGCACTTCACCATGTTACAGACTTGGGTCAGGCAGTTTGTACTCTCCAGGTGCTTCGTGTTTCTTATTTCTCCCAGAGAGACTCGTTGTGGACTGCAGATGGGAGAAAACCCTTGCAAGTGTGCCCCACGTCTCTTTTCCCCCATCTCTTTTCTCCCATTTTCGTGAGAAAACCAAGTGACACACTTGGGCCCCAGGTGTGGATTGAAAATTGATTGCAGAAAAGGGTTCTTTGGTCCATGAATGTAACCACCGGCATTCAACTTTCTGAAAGAACTCCTAGTCTGTAAATATTACCTAAGAAAAATATGTTATACTTGTAACATTCATTTACATGATGTTAGAAAATATAGAGCTTCCTTAGCTAATTTCAGTTTACATATGGTGGAAGATTTGAATAAAAAACAGGTGGTAATCTACACTTCTTTTTCAACTTTTTAGCTATGGGTAGTAGTGATTAATGGTCTTATTTTTGAGAAGTCTTTAAATATCTGTTATTTTTGTGGGATATCTTTAAATTCTCAATCTTTGCAACCTGATCAGCAACAACATTGATTTTTAAAAATGAGAATGTGATCAGAGTGCTAAATCAAATGGTGAGTTATTATTTGAAACTTTTTCCTTTCAAAAAAGGTTTAAAAAAATGAGAAGATATTTGAGAACAAATGTATGGGTTTGGAAACCTTGTGAAAGCAAACCTCTATATTTTTCTAATCAGATTTGAATTTTTGAGTGAGTTATCATTTTGATTGCTTTCATAATCCATTTCACCAAAACTGATGCTGGATGGTGCGTAAAATGATGGATTTGATGTAGAAGTTATATCCACTTTAAACTATTTGGTCTTTATTTTAAAATGCCCTTAACTAGTCTCATAAGCATGAGAGTTGTTTTAAATTATCACTCTTATCTTTTCATTGACAAGTTTATTCCATTGACATCAGGAGTAAAGATGTTGAGTTGAAGTGGCACCCGAGAATTTGAATACCTTAACATTAATACCAATCTGAACGGATCTGATTCTAAGAGTGGTCTTTCAATATTTACAGTTTTCAAAAGGCCTCATGAAATGAAGAGGAAGAGGTTATTGAGCAGGCCCAAGGACAGGGCATATTATGCAGCAATTGAAAACAGGAAATCGGCCCAGCGAATGGAAATGGTGGAAGAGAGGGCAAGAAAAAGAGATGCTGAAATAACATTGCATCGAAAATTTCGTGTCGGTGACTTTCCAGATGTGCAGATACATTGCTATGATATCCTTCAACCTCTGTGTGCTGTAGCCAAGGTAATGAATATGATATTAAGTAGGTAACCTCCCTTAGAACATGTTATTTACGTCATCTGTATTAAATTTTATGTGGATATCTTGGATAGAACCATGACTAAGACTGATTTTTGGATAGAATTAAGCGGGTAATCTCCCTTACAAAATGTTGTTTTTGTCATCTGTATTAAATTTTATGTAGATATCTTGGATAGAACCATGACTAAGAACTGGGTCGTGGGTTCGAGTCCCTCCTGGGTGGGTTTTTCACCACCCAGGGCATGTATGTATGTCATGTTCTGTTGGTCTGGTCCCTGGAAAACCTGATGACAGGCTCAGCAGCCTATCGGGATTCCAGGGACATACGGGCCAACAGAATCGTCCAGCAAACAAAAAAATAGTATATTTGTGAATAATATGGATGTAGGGGGAAGAATTGGTCTTACAAGTGTGTAAATATTTAATTCTGGCTCAGCAGGATCTGATGGGGTGGAATTTGAAAGAAGATGAAGTCTTCCTTGTAAAGTTTTAATGCTTGTTAATCCTTCTTCAGAATCAGCCTCCCCTTCATTTTTTGGTTTCCTGATGATGGTTCTCTCTAGCAGAACTTTTGCTGATTGCACTTGAACCGTAAAAGAGTTCTGGTTTTTTGCCCGTCATTGAGTGGTCTATCTGATAAATTCAGTGGTGACAGGCAGGTCTGTCTGATGCTTTCTAATTCACATATTCTCTTTGTAGTCTCTCCAGTGTCTGTTAAATTCAGTGTTGATACCTTAGCTTCCATTGTGAATTTGTCATGCTTCCACGTGTTTGAGACCATTTTAAAAATTAGTGTAATTTGTGGAAATACCTGACGAAAATGTATAACCTGGATAAAATGTAAGGAGCTCGGACAATAAATGATCAATTAAGAAGAAACCCAATAAAGGTGCTTTCTTTCAGTTTCTTCCCCCAGATCTTGTGTCACATAAGAGTGCCTGACTCCAAATGTGAAAAATGAATGAGGTTTTATCTGGAAATTAGAATGATATCTCTCGGAAGAGAAGAGTAATGTTTTGTGATGTTTAAAACCTTTGGCTATCTCACACAATCTGAGGCCAATGATATCTGAATGGCCTGAATGCTAATTTTGTTTTATTTTCACTCTTGAGGAACTGTGGCAGGATTAAGTATCAAACTGCTGAAGCGAGAGGGAATGAGAGGAAGTCTACTGTACTTAAAACATGTAATCATTTTTCAGAGAGATCCTGTGATTGCCCAGCAGTTTTTTGTATCTCTTGTTGATGGCATTTTGGAGAAAATGAAAACTTCTGTGTGTAACTTTAATGTTTTGGCATTGCAAGGCAGAGAGGCATTCAAAAGGATTTTGAAGCTCACTAATCAGTTTTCTGGTCCCTTAATGAGTGCAGTCCTGGAAATTGCATTGAAGCACGTAAAATATTTTGAATTGAATGTGGATTCTGTCATGGAAGGTTAGTCATCACTTCTCTATAACTTTGGTTACTTTGATGACTTATGAAACATATCTTGGAAATTTCATTCATTTATGGTTTCTCATCAGCTTTTGTTTTGTTGCTGGATTTGAGTCATTAAGTGTTAGACCCTTCAGCATTAGATCATCTGCTCATTTAAAATTATACTACATATATTTAATATCAATTGAGGGATACAGATGGTTTGCATCAGTTTGATAGTGCATATTATTAGCAGTTTTGTGGTTTGTTCTTGCAATAAAAGGCATGCTCTAAACCTGTTGTTTCTGCTCTGGATTTCAGTAGAAATTACGCAATATATTCTTAATTTGCTCTGGTCAGCTCTGGAGAGGAGAACTAGTGATAATTGTCTTACTTTGATAATGGAAGGCTCCCGACTTGCCTGACCATTGGGATACTGATATAGTCTCAATACTGGAATCAATATATTTCTTTTCTGTCCTAGTACTTCAGTACTCATTTCTTCTCTTTGGGTAATTCACTCGAAAGAGCTTGTGGGAGAAGGCACCGGAAACTACCAACAGCGTGGGTGCAGGAGAGCTTCTTTATTCTTAGTATTACAAACACTTGCCCAATAATGGTATGACTGAGACTGACTGTGAGGTCGTTAATTGGCCTTTATATATGTATATTCCCTGCCGAACATTCTGGATGTGGGTTCTTGAGAATTCTTATGTCTTCTCAAAGACCCAGGTGAGCCCACTGGAGGGAGGGTGAGACAATATGAGGATCCACCGAAGGATGAGGACACTTTTGTGTGGCTGAGCACTGGTCTCCTGCGGTAGAAAGGGTTGAATGGCACCACAACAGCCCCCTGCAGAGAATGGAAGTTCATCATAATGGTACAGTGAGGTGTTGTTATGGGCGGTAACAGTCAGGAAAATACACTCGGCGGCTGTAGCAAGTCGTCTCCATGGGTGGCTGCTCCGGTGGTGGTAAGGCAGGTGTGCTTTGTTCACGGGCCACTGAATTTCCTGGGTTGGGGGCCATAGGAATGGTATCAGCCAAAATAATAAATCAGCCAGGTTTCACCCTGTCAATAGAAACAATGATATTAGTGTCAGTGTAAGATAAGTCAGAAACAGTGACAGTGAAATTCTTATGATCCCAGCTGAGCATGAAGTATGGGCCAGTGTACAGAGGTCTTAAGGTGCCACGCATGGTGACGTCTCCTAAGAAGACATGGGTGCATGTGGCAAGGTCCTTAAAAATGAATGTCTCCGGTAGGGTGTGGCATGAGGCAGAAACAGGTTGGATATGAGCTGTAGTCTGCCGAAGCCGATCCATGAATGAAGTGATGCTCAAGGGGTGCATGGAGTCAGGAGTAGATTGGATGGATTCCCTAGGGAATCTTAGTAGCTCACCATACAGGATCTCCACAGTGGAAGCCTGAATGTCCTCTTTGAAGGAGATCCAGATTCCTAGAAGCACTACTGGCAGGGCTTCATACCACGATGAGTCAGGGCGGCACATAATCACTGCTTTCAATTGTCTATGAAGACGCTCCACCATACCGTTTCCTTGGGGGTGTAGGGTGACAATCAAGAGCGATGTGTGCTCAAGTGTACTGCTAAAGCATGTAATAGCTGTTACTTGAATTGGCGGCCTTGATCAGTTGTTATGCGTTCTGGGCGGCCAAATCTGGATATCCAACCAAGGGTCAATGCATCTGTGACGTTTTCAGTCGTGATCCGCTCCTGAGGGAAGGCTTCTGGCCAGCGTGAGAAACAATCTATGGCAGTGAGGCAGTACTAGAAGTGTCCAGAATATGGCAGTGGACCAATGATGCCCAGGTGAACATG
The DNA here is from genome assembly GCA_963169105.1 of Ceriagrion tenellum. Taxonomy (NCBI): domain Eukaryota; kingdom Metazoa; phylum Arthropoda; class Insecta; order Odonata; family Coenagrionidae; genus Ceriagrion; species Ceriagrion tenellum. The sequence goes on from OY720640.1 coordinate 133,039,172, forward strand.
CTTAAAATGGGCAGATGGTATTGCGAGTTGTCCAAGTGACGAAGAGATGAGTCGGGTAATTTTGGCACATTACCATGGCACACAGGTTCAACTCCAGGCATGGACATCATGCCCATGTATTGGCACTGGGGTGACTAAGGTTGTGGAGAGATTCGAAGACCTGTCACCTGTGTGACACAGGGACTTACGGTCTGGAGCAACTAGTGGATGTATCACAGTAAAGTTCAGTATTTAATCTGTGCCGCAGCATGGTGCATGTGGGAGGTGGTGGTGGCGTGGTGAATGTTGGAGGCTGCGGCAGGCATAGAGAAACCAAGTTGATCACTGAAGGCATCGGTTTTTGAGTCCCGAGATGAATTTTCCGCTGCAGCTCTTCATTTTATTTTTACTTTACTACTTAGTACTACTTACTTAATTACTTAGTATTACAAGAACTTGCCTAGTGATGGTGTGACTGAGGCTGACTGTGAGGTTGATGATCGGCCTCTTTGTATAGCCCCTGCCGAACGCTCTGGGTGTGAGTTCTCGAAAATTATTGTCTTCTCAAAGATCCAGGCAAGCCCGCGGTAGAGAGGGAGAGACAAGGCAAGGATGCCTTCGTGTGGCCGAGCGCCGGTCTCCTGCGGTAGAAAGGGTCGAATGGCATCACAAACCTCTTACTGTGGCATCAAAGCATTGGGTTTCCAATGCAATTGAGAACTGATCGACCATGCTGTTGCTAGGGGAAATCTTATCGGGTAACCAAAAGTGACAGAGTGGGAAGAAGTGAACATTAATATTCAATTGTTGTGGTCTTCTTGCAACTTCTCACTTTAAGCCACCCTCTTAATAATGGCCTTCTACTGTAATGACCTTTTCCTTATAAGGAGAGAACTACCTCTCTTTCCTCTCAACATTTGGTCTCATAAATATCTATTTCCTTTTCTTCATATATATCTTAATTTCACCTATATTTATATTAATTGGCTGTTTAGAACCTATTAACTCCTTAATCAATCCTTAAATCAGGACCAGCTAAATCTACCTTTCATTTTTTGTACTAAACCGTAAGTGCACACTTGAGCAACAAACACAGTTTCATGAAAATTTTGGGTTGTAAGAAAGGCGATGTTCTACAATGCGTTCTATTTTACGTATGTATATTGCTCTGTGACCTAAAACTTCATTTTTCAAAACAAGATAAATATTTTTTGTCAATTGGTCAACCAAACATTTTAAAAAGCAAGCATAATCAGTATAATGATTGCAGCATACACATCAGTATGCAAAATTTTCTGGGAGATTATGAAGGTAGTGTTGCTAATGTACTGAGCAGAGATTTTTCAATGAAATTCAATGAGACTAATACCTTCAAGATATCTGCTGATTAACATATTTTATGCCATGATATTATTTCTCCCAAATAGTCACACTTAAGAAGTACAATGGCATCGATGTGATAAATTCTGAGATGAGATTTGGAATGAATTTACAGTTGATGGCAAAGAGTTAACAGTGATGTATAGCACATGCCATTCACATAACTGGATTCGATTGAATCTTTTGTGAAAGGATTTGATTGAATTTCAAATTCTGACATCATCTCTAATTTTAGTGCTTTTTTATATTTATAATAATGCCAAATGTTTGCTTATTTGAATGCAGTGCCCACTTACCTCTAATGGTATACATATTAAATTTTAAATCTTCCATTGATGTGTCACATTGGAATGAGGAAGCATACTGATAGGTGACCTTCCTTTGACTATATTTAGCTTTAATTCAGGAAAGGACTGAGGTGGTTTCAATATTGTTCTCTATTTTTTATACATGAATTTGTTTTTAAATATAACCCATTCACAAATCAAGAGTTCCCTGTACTTTGAAACCATTTAAGCACTCTACACATTGAAGTCCATGCATTGTTGAATATTACTTTTTGATGTACATAGTGGTGTCCACTGACTGGTAAGATTGTTGTAAGTAACTGTGCTCCTTTCTGGTATATTATTGGGAATACTTTCTTTTCATAATCCTTTTTATATATTTTCTTATAGCGGTCAGTCCCAGTGGACTTTCACCTCTGGCATGTCTCTTCCTGGAAGCAAGGTTAAATCAATGGCAACCTGAGCAACATGCCAGACTTTATGAACAAGCTGACAAAGATAAGGGAGTTTGGCTCCAACTTGCTAAGTGAGTTAAAACTGTGTTTATAGTCATTCTTAGTCCTTAACATTTTGCATATCTGAGCTACATTGATTCAAATATTAGATCATCATTCACATGTACTTCTAAGCATGCTGAATTTCCTCATGTACTGCAAGTTTACTTAGATAGTTAGGTACAAAGTGGATCCTCCACCATTAAAAAATGAAATATCTTCATGTTCGAAAGATTAAATGAACATTGTATCTATCAATCATTCTCAATGCTACCTAATCAATCAAATTCAACAGCAGTTCCTGGTATCCAAACAAAATAAATGATGACAAGATATGGTGTTCATAATGAATAAAATAAGCCTTGAACATAGAGTAACTACAGGCAACGCTACCACATGAGTTGAGACTGCATTGCCTATGGTGATGGTGGCACTTGATAAAGGTTGAGGACCAGTATTCTCTCTTTTCGTTACCTCAAATGAGTGGGGGACTGGGACTCTTCCACAGTCTATGGCCTCACACCCTCCCCAAAACTTTGTCTCATCTAGTAAATATCAAGTGCTGATAACTGGTACAGTAATCATAATGAGAGCAGGCTCAAATTCTCATTCTCAAATTACTTTTCTTATTGAAATTCAGTGTTCTCTGTGTTCTATTTCTTAACACAGTAAAAACTCAATTATATCGAGGAACTGGACTGAAAAATCAGCACTTCATATTTTCAGACCTTTTTAATAACTCACAAAAAAGTATTTCGTTTTGCTTCCCAAAGTTTTGGTTGCCTTCGAATGTGTGTTAAAATGAGTTTTGGTGGTTACTTGTGAAAGGATTCTAAAAACAAACATGTTTGTGCAATAGGATCCAAAAATAACTATTACTTTGTTGTTGCCTATGCCAATGCTTTGAAGTCTGCATACATGGCATTAGCAAAATTTCTTCCCAGTTTAGAAAACTTAGATAATGCTAAACTTGTACTAAAAACATAAGAGTATATTCACAATAAACAAGAGTATATTCACAATAACTGTACGAGAATTGATTTTCTTTAACAGTGGTCAGTACTGAGGACCCACCATTATGAGTGCTTAAGAAGGTATTTGTTTCAAACGTCTACCTAGTTAGGTATATTAATAGCTGTCTCAAATGTGCTTTAAGTTTCCCTCTCCCCATTGCTTTGTCATAGGTAAAGAGAGCAAGGAACTCTTCTGCCCATTTCATAAAAAAATCCTTCACTCATGGAATTACCACATTTTTATGGTGTCTTCCATATCATCAGCTGAATATACAAAATTTGGGGTTTAAATTGCTAATTGATTAGATGCATAGGGCAGGACTCAGCATATACATAATCAGCTAGCTTTATTTAGACAGGTGGAATAAAAATGCATAGGTCGTTGATTGTGATGCCTAAGAAAATATACCATTGTTTGAGGAGATGAAGCCTGCATTTGTATCTTAATCTCAAATAAAGGTTCCCTTTGTTTTCCCTTTTCATTACCTCTTCACTTTTGAATAACCTGATTGCAAGTTACCTAATTGAAACAGTTGCCCAATTAACACCTTCCTTCATCATAATTCAGCAAGCATTTTTGAGCTATACCACAAACATTCTTTTCCCTAATAGATTTTATGCCACATCTTCATTTAAACACCAGAGTGCCAATCCAGTCATTCGGTCTCAACTTTTCCATACTTCATACCCTGCGTAACAACAATAATAAGCTGTTAAATGGTGTTTATGTAACAACTACACAACAGAACAGGTTTACATTCAGATTAAACAACAACAGCTTAGAACGGGTGTAAAAAAATAACTGTTTATATGTGGTTTGAACAGTAAGTGCCCTTCAAGCACACGGTAGTATGGAGGCGACCTCCATTGGTCTGCAGGTAGCTCTGGCGCTTGCACTTAACAGTAGTTTCTTCAATTTTTGGAGCAGGGACTTGAACATTTTGCTGTTTTGGTTTTATTATTTTTACCTCATGACGAAAACGCATTCAGGACTGTCCACAGAAAGACCAAGACAACTGCCTCATTCAAATTCAAATATAGTGTATTTGCTCTTTTTAAAGCAAAACGAAAGTTAAAACAAAGTATTCAAACCACTATTCGCTTTTCTCCAAGTAAATAGGTTGTTAAAAGTTGAATTTCCTTGTTTTAACGGTTACCAATCAAACACATCACAAACACAAACACACAAGACCTCTAATTCTACTCACAACGCATAATCTTTAGCTTTTGAATGCTAAATCACAGGCTAAACCCATATGCTAAACCTCGAGAGTCTAAAGCAGTTGGGTGGGGATCGAACCCTTGATGCACATGCTCCAGTGCAATCACACTAGCCACTCCATCCCCCACGCTCTGGCTATCTCACTCTTGCACAACTGCTAATTCTCAATGCAAAAATCAGGTGTTGCTATATCTCGATCACCTGCAGCTTTGTATGTAAAATTCCAATAATTGTCCGCCCCCTCCCCCCTTTATTCCCCCCCCCTCCTGGCTCCAAACTAATACATCTATCAAAAAAATTACTTGATTAATTAGCTACATCTCAAGTCTGCTCACAGCCAATACCCAAATACTATTAGGTGGGTCACAATAAATTGGCCACTGATTTCCATGCTCAACTTCCAGTCTTGTGTTCAATCAAAAATATTTAGGACTTTTAACAATTGTTATCATGTAAGTTATTTTGAGGGAAATATTTAGTTTTCGACACTGTGTACAAACAATCATACCTTGGAATTTAGTTTAAAATAAGGATAATTAATTTTATATGAGAGAAGCTTAGTTTTTTTCTTTGCCAAGTATGAGAATGTTTGTGTGTGACCTGTGAAGAATCTAAAGTTTTTTAGTATTTAAAATTAAAGCCCCCTTAGTATTTGAACTCATATGATCTTTTATTACAGGATGTACCAAGGCATGGAGGAGTATGATGTGGTCCATGGAATTTTTCATGACATAATGGGATGTGGTCCTGATGTCAAGGAAGCCCTCGAATGTGAGAGATCTGGTCAATGGACCAAAGGAAGAGTAGCTTTCCGAAAAATCCTTAGCTCTTGGTCTCCTGGTGACTGTAATGATGACACAGTTTTCATAGAGAGGGATTATTACTATGAAGGATATTTTAAGGTATGTTTTGAAATGCATTTAAACTTGAGATGGGACAAATTGTAGTTCTCTAGAATTTTAACATTCGAATGCCACTCATATTTGCTACATTTGCCACAGATATTTGTGTATGAGTTTTAAGGTTAAAAGATCTCAACTCAGGCCGATTTAAAATGCCAGCATTTAATCAGTACACCATCTTACAAGAAGCAAATTCGTGTGACAACGACAAGAATTAAAAAAAGGCATAAATAAAACATCGCAACAATCCAATAAACAACACATCAAGATGGTACAGACAGTTTGCCAACTTATGTGATGTTGAGTCAGTTAATTACCAACATACCACAATATGGTTTAAGACCACAAATAATTTGCTGATACTATATGTGCTAATAATTTATTAAATATTGTCCTAAAATTATTTGCTGCTTTATAAAAAGGTATTTCTTACATTAAAAATTCTTTTACTTCAAAGTTTCTACATATATACCTGTTTCATAAGCTTTGCCCCATACAATGCTATACTCCATATCCAGCTCTACACCTGGCTCTTCATTATATCCCAGCCTGAGGGCCACGTCATCTGCTCCCTTTGATTACTGCATGCCTCCTTCCCTAATGATCTTCTCTAAGTGCCTTTGCCACTCGACTCATTTTTTTCCAGTGTACCTCCAAAGCAAGTCAAGGATTTTAATTATTTAGGCAGTGCACTGGAAGAAAAAGGGATTAGTAGCTAAGACATTAGAAGTCAGAGACAGGAGAAGGATAGCATTAAGGAAAGGAAGCGTCTTGTAATAGAGGGAGATGGTGACGGACCCCTGAGTAAGGATATGAAGAGATTACTGGAAAGTTTGATGTAATGGAATGCAGCATTTTGTGGGGCAGAAACGTGAATTCTGAAGAAGGATGGCAAGAATAAACTACAGGCTACAAACTGAGACTTGGGTGTGGAGGAGGATGGATAAGGTTCATTAGATGGAAAGGAAGACAAATGTGGAAGTGATTGGTATCGTGGGGATAAAAAGGAAGCTTTTGGATGAAATCAGAAGGAGGTAGGGTATGTGGCTGGTAGGGGTGGTAATTGGTGATGGGCTGCTTTAGGCCGTGATAGAGTGAAGGCTTTTAGGATAGGGGAAAAAAATGAGTATAGGTTAATTGGATAGGGTGAAGAAGGATAGGACGTATGCAGATATTAAGAAAGTAATGATGGAGGGAGATGAGGCCCTTCACATGTGTAAGTTAGAATGATTTTCTGTGGATTTCGATAAAACCTACCTTAAACTGGTGGATAACTGTAATAATAATAATTATATCATCAAACCAATGAAATTAAATTCAATAAAATCATTTGAAGCATTTTTACTGTGCTGGGAAATGGTTTGTTGTTATAGGAATGTTGTCTTTTATCTTGTTATAGCACCGTCGTGGGACGACGTCACATATGAATAAGGGCCCTTGCTAAGGTGTCGAGATGAGTTGAATAATGACACAAAGATTGACTTTTCTGGTTTTTATTACTTTTAGAGACATTCACAAACATAAGGACTCACTCACACAGGTATGAAAAGGGGTCAAAAGGAGAATCCTTCATGGGGAGCAAGAGATGAATTTAGAGATAGATTCCTAGGAGCCAATATGGCTTTCGGATCTTATCCAAGGAGCGTATCTTGAGGTGGGATGCTGTGCGACTTGTTGACTGACGGCTTAACTCCTTAACTAGACTGATTTGACTAAAACTTGGTGATTGCAGTAGCCCTTTTATATGGTCATCATCCCATCCTCTCTGAAAGAGTGGATGGAATGTTTTCCTCGGGAGTCTTCCAAGGGACCCGGAAAACAAGTCTGGAGCAAAGCATCAGAGAAATAATAGAATGCCCTGAGCACAGCAAAAGGTCGACTAGAAAGTTCCAGGAGGGGGGTGGGGGGATAGAAGCGAAGCAAACATGACGAATTAAGAGCATATTGAAAGTGAAATCGGGAGGGAATCTCTCTCTCTAAATCCCGCTCACAACAATCTATTGCTGTACTGGCAATTTATATTATAACACTTATGATATTTGTGCAATAGAATAAGGATCCTAGCATGTTCAGGATCCAACTAAAATTTAAAAATTTTAGTTTTAATTAGAGACTGCAGAAGAGTTTAATACACCTTCAAGTTCTGTTTAGTTTGGATTCAAACAGCAGAGTTGAGGCAAAGAAGTAATGAATTTTTCTAAAAAGATGCATTTCTTCACAATTTACCTCAGATTCGACAGAATGAACTATGTTGATATGTACAGCAAGGTGAAATTTTTTCATGTAAATTACATACATTTCAGTAAGGATCTAGCTCTTAGTAATATAGTCAGGTAGTTTGCCTGGCATAACCACTCAGAAATGTTTACATAAAATTCAATAGCCTATTGCCACTAGATTTGGTAAAATGACACTTAGAGTCATTTTTCTAAACTGAAGAAGATGATGAGGAGGAAAGTATCCATTGGTGATACAGTAGAAACTCGAAATTACGAAATTTTGATTTGATGAAGCAAAATCTTTGGTCCCTACCAGATGGGTATCTCAATGAATGTAACAGTGTGCGATATTATGAAATAACAAAATTTTGAAATTACGAACCTCGGTTCTTGGTTCCGATGTGAAAAAGTTACTTGTTTTTGCGAATGATGAAGGGTCACAGCAACGTATATTTAGGCACTCCTTATCAGAGTGAAGACATTGATTATCGTTGCCGAATACATTATGAACTGAATGTGACTTATATGATCGATAATACATTTTTCAATGCTTCAGTAGTAAGGATGACTTTTAATCAAAGGCAAATTGTTCATATAATATGACCCCAGTCAGACGAATTATTTGTTATCATAAGTGCAGAGTTACCGTCAACAAGTAAAAAAACGTGAATCAATTAAATACGAAAACTCGCCCATAGGAGACTAATTGCTTCTACCAGCATTTTACTCTTGAGTTTACGAGTTACTCTTATCATGAGTCCAGAGTTACCGACTAGTTAAAAAAAACGTGAATTAATCAAATACAAACATACTTGCCCACGGGAGACTAATTGCTGCTACCAGCCTTTTATTCTCATGACCACTGGCATTTTATTGTACATGTTTTTCCCAAGCATAAATCCATGATGAGTATTCCTATTACAGAAATTGTTTGCTGTGCGTGTGTGCTCAATAAACTTAGACAGAGTTTGGAGATGATGCCATGGCCTTTGAATGGTAAATTCAGACGTGCATATCACCCTAGGAAGTTATTTTTCTCATAATTTCAGACTGATTACACTCTACTTGCTCCATGGCATAATTATTCCGGCTGGCAATTTTTATCATCAAAAGACTCAGTTTTTATTAACCATCGTGATTGAAAGTTTTGATGTAGTCATTGAACAAGGCTCTTCGTAAACATTGCCCTTCCCTTCTTCTCTCGCCAATAGCCAGGAAAACCAGAGAAAACACGAGTTTGCTTGGTTCACACAACCACTGAGTTTGACGCACATTAATTATAAAGGATGACAAGTTCTGGGTGCATATGCAATCAATGGGAAAAAAACGCTCAAGCACCCATATATATTTATATCAGAAAATGGTGTACCCTCACCCCCTGTCATTCCAACCCAGTGATCGAAAAAAATATCCTGAAAGAGAGCTCAGCTGCATTCCTGCAGATTGATGAAACATTTGCAAAGTGTTTTGTTGCTTAAGCCTTATAAGAGATATTTATAAGAAGAGGATAAGTGTAAGTGTAAATGATTAGCAGAAATATCCCACATTTTAATTCAATATCGAATCTTTATATGAAGTCTGAGATTTAATGAATGAAGAGCTGGCAAACTAATCTGAACAGAACCACAACTGAAGCTTTCACGTAGTAGAGTAGAAAACGAAAATTATTGAGTTTTAGTGGTAGCATCATTAGTAGCCGATTAAGTGTAAAAGGAACTATCTCACCTTCACCATTGAAGTGCGTGGCTTGCTCAAAATACTTTTGAAAGGAGACACACATTTATCTGGACTCTGCTAAAGGCTCTTCTTTCAGTTCTATCATCGCTTAAATAACCATGCACTAGTAAGCTGAATCCAAGGGAGAATAATGATTGTTATTTTGCAAAATTAACTGGCATGTCATTTTTTGTACAAAATACATAACTGCATGCATGGCATAGAATCTGCAAGAGAATCCTTTCACTGTCTTAGCTTAATATAGGTACATATATTATGCCTGATACGGAGCATATGATCTTCTTGTATTAAAAATATATTCCTCTAATTTCTATATTCAGTGCAAATGATCATGCAAGTCACACACTACCTTAGTGTATACCTAAATCAATATTACTGGTATTGTAAAACATCACTCACGCCAGAGTTACGAGTTCTCTAGTTAAGAAGTGACATAGAAAAATGTGCTATGAAGCTTCCTAGGCGTAGTCCAAACTGCTCAAAAATGTTGCAAAGCCGCTTGATTGCCTAATTTCTTATTCATTGAAAAAAAGTAAGTGATAGTTGTTTAGATGCAGATTTCCACGCGGCATGGATTAAGGTTGTTTCTTCCGATTTTCGGGATTTACGCTGCAAAAAGATGGAATGACGTGGCGGAAATCCCGAAAATTAGAAGTGTCAACCTCCGAGAAGATATCTGTGTTCAATATTATGCATGGCATTATGTTGGAATGAATACAAATTCAATTTAACTTTCAAAAATTATTACTTCATAAATCATATACATCATAATTTAAGGAAACAAAAACAATAGCAACATCGCAATTCTCTCGAAAGGTACTCATTGATACGAAATTCGATTTGAGTCCCATTGACTTCATAATTTAGAGTTTCTACTGTAAGTACTCTGTCTTCAACTTAGCTTCACGACAAGGGTAGACTGTGTTATTCTGGCACAGAGATAAGATTTTATTGTAGTAGCTGTGGCTTAGAATTATGTTAGCAATGATTCATTCATGATTAAAAACTGCTCTAAAAATAAGTGTTTACCAAATGGAAGGAATGTCCTCGCAGTTCTTGCTGTGCTTTCAAATATTTGATGTAATTAGTCGCCAACTTGTCTTACGTAGTTCTACTGTGTGTGGCACAATATTCAAAGTATTTTAATTTCTCCCTTTGGTTAAATTATTCAAGATCTTGCATGATGAATAATTTCCTGTATTCAAACATTGGTGGAGAGTATTCTCCATCTCTAATAGAAGCCTTGATTTTACTAGGTTTAAGGGACCAAAAATGGAGTTGTTTAATCAAGAGATTGCAATGAGGTGATAAAATTACCAGATGGATACATAGTCATATGAGTGGTCTCTTACATTTTACTCTTATATGTCCTAACATGTAAAATTAAATGATATTAACAGGAAAAGTGATAAAAATCCCTTTTTAATCTTTCTGAACTCATTTTAGGTAACAGTAGTCACATTTTAATTTTCTTCTTCCTATTGTCAATATTTTTTTAACTTCTGTTGCTTTATGTCGCTTAAAATGAGACTGATCTGAATCCATTATTTTTATTTTTATTGTTTTAAATGTACTGAATGTATTTAGAAACTTTATTGAATTGTGTATACATGTTTATATGGCATACCTTATACCTTGGAACAAATGTAACGCGGTCTTTTGGGCAAATAAATTATTCATGTTTTTAATGCTACCTTCTCAGCCATGATACTTCTCTCCTCCTTGATGCATTTTTCTTTCTGGAAGGGCTCTCCAAAATAGATCTGTCTCATCATTTTGTACCTATTGTGGTGGTCCTTAGTTTTCTAAATTCAAATTTGTTTTTGGACACCCCCAAAGTTTGTGCCATCAAGTTAGAGAATAAGGTATTTAGAATATTAATATAATTGCATAAGGGAAAGACATGACAAATCACACCAAAAGTTTTCAAAATTTGATATTTTGTTGCTGTTTTCCAGCCATTCCTGGCATTTAAGGAACATTTAGCATTTTTCATTGCTTTAATTAAATTAGTAACATTTCATCTTACACATGATGTTTCCTCTTTAGAATATTTTTAATTTCTGTTAAGTTGTTACCAAGGTACAGCCCTGAGAGTGAGTGCATGTCTCCCAAGTTGTCATTAATCTTTTGAGGAAAATAGATTATTATTATAGCCACACATGTGTTTGTATTAAGCTTTTCAAAGTGTCAGCATTGCCATTTGGATTATTATACCAAAAATTTGTCACTGAGTGCTTTGGTAAAGGAAGCATTACTAAGTCTTAAAAATGTTCTTTGAAATTGATATATTGATCACTTTAGAGAATCAAGGATTCTTGGACCAATAATTACTATTTACTTCTTAACATCTTCAGTGCTTTGCCAGCTTGTCTCAGTGGAGTGATCTAAATAAAGTCATAATGAATCAACTTGAGGGTTCATTTGATGAAGCTTGGAGTGATGGAGCACTTTTGCTGCCATGGCTCATTAAATCACAAATAAACATTGGCTTGGAACTCGAGAGCAATGCAGAGTCATTTTGCAATTACATTAGTAATTGTTTGAAAGACAACGACAAAAGGATATATCTCCAGGTAAACTATTTTGAAATATGTTATTTTTTATGTGTTGTCGTTGTAGTAGATTGCCATTTCACTTTTGTAAACTCCTCTCATTAATCAGACTATGTTCCTTTCAGACTCTTGGTTATTAGATTAAATTACATATTGAGTTCTAACATTTTATTAGTGATGATGTTTGATATTTTTTTAATAATATTCTTTTTTCAATTTTAGGTTGAAACTTATATATGTTCATATCTGTTATATATAAAGTTATGGAATTGCTGGTATTGCTAATCAATGGGTTAAATCCTATCTAAGCGAACGCTCCCAAGTAGTCAAAATAAAGGCCATGTCAGATCAACAGGTAGTCTCAATAGGGGTTCCCCAAGGCTCAATCTTGGGCCCCATACTTTTCCTCCTCTATATAAATGATCTTCCATCTTATCTCAATCAAGGTGACCTTACAATGTATGCTAATGATACTAATCACTTCATGAAATATACTCATGATACTGTCAACACCCTCCAACAAGGCGTAGATTGCATGGTAAGGTGGTGCACTGGAAATAGAGTAATCATCAACAAAGACAAGTCTATATTTGTTCAGTTTCACCCATATCAAAAGAAAGTTCTAACTTGCCCTCTACTTAAATTGAATGGACAAGTTCTCTCTTGCGTATCGAATTTTAAATTCTTAGGGGTGAAAATTGATGAATCCAAGCAATGGGGGACACATATTAATGGTCTTTGCTCTAAAATTGCCTCGGGGTGTTACCTCCTAAGACAAATATTGCCAATATCAAATCTGTCAACTGCAAAATTAGTCTATTACTCAGATATTTACAGTCAACTTAAATATGGTGTAGTAGCCTGGGGCCACTCCCACCACACAGTAAGGCTTTTTCAACTATAAAAGTGGGCAGTGAGAATCCTGGCAAGAGTAAGAAAATATTACAGCTGCAGGTCCCTTTTTAAGGATCTCAAGCTTCTAACCTTCCCCTGTATTTATATATTCTTCTCAATTTTGTAAATTAAAGAACATTATTCTGCACTAGAGCTAATAACTAATATGGATGTGCATAAGCATGACACAAGAAGGAAAAATGACTTTAGAACTGCTCGCTCAATGCAGGAGTGATGTTCTATAACTCCCTACGTATTAAAATTAAAAGCATTAAATCTATCTCACTCTTTAAGGTAGAACTAAGAAAGTATCTGATAAAAAATGCATTTTATTCGGTGGATGAATTTCTTATCTCTATGTAACTGAGTTAAGTGTACCCTATGTATTTTTGTATTCAATCTGTGTATATTTTGTTATTGCTATGCTGGTATACTTATTGTATATATAAATTTTTAATTTGTCTATGGAACTGTCCCATACATTTAAAAATGTGTTCTGGGATTAATGAATAAATAAATAGATATCTCCTGCAATACTGTGCTGGCAATTATTTACTGAATAATGAAAGTCATAAAAGAAACTATGATATAATTTTTTTCAATGTGCATGCTCTGAAGAGAATTCTTTTTGTTGAACATAATGGTAATTTGAAGGAATTTATATGCTTAAAACACTGTAAAAATGAGAATCATTTTGTCAATTTTTTTTTTTCTGAAGCCAATAATGGTTTCAGTTTGTGAGTATTTTCAAATTTTCATATGTCATGGCTTATGTAGGATGTGTATTTGACTATGTATTAACCAGCAGAGTGTACAATTAGTCCTTCTAGAGTGACAGCATAATGATCTGATGGCAATTGTTTTACTCATAATATGCCAGCATTAAATAGTGATTTCTTACTATTTCCTTACTACTTCCTATTTCTTTCTTTCTTTACACTGTACTATTATGCATTTTTTTTCAGAGTAACTACAGCCAGGAATTTTCCATCATCCATTCCATGTTTGGGCAGTATGAACAGGCCAGAAATCTTGTGCGAAAATACTTTGACTCATTTTTGGAAGAATGGCCCCGCCTTAGTCCTCTATCTTCAAAGGTCAAGGACCCAAAATTACTGAGTACTCAGCTGACTTCCGAGTTGTCTGTAAGTTCACCCTTAGAATGTCCCATCAACTGTTTTAATTGGCCATTAAATTGGGGGTCAGATTATAAGCAAGTAATACTTCTGAGAGTTGAAATGTTGCATGAAAAAAGTGTGTGTGTACGTGTCCACCATTCCCTCTGTCAACCCATTAGTTTAAAACCTACCTTAACAAGTAGCGTATCTATTTATAAAAAAATTAATTATATAATCAAATGATGAGCATTGTAATTAAATGAACAAAAGTTATTGCCGGAGAGTGCTGCTAACCCACATTCGATCAGCCGACTGTCGAATGATCGGAGAGTCAGTCCTGCTGCAATCTCCTCCTCTAATCTTCCTTGCAACTGATGAGAGAGATTAAGGAGTGAAACTCTTTATTAAAGAAAAAGTTGAGTTCCTGATTTAATTAAAAAGTTAACAAAAATGATGAAGTTGCTGAAATTCATGACAAGAGTGTCATCCTTTGGCAAGGTGATAGAGAAAGACAAAGTATTCAGTCCATATTATATGTACATGTATTTTAATTTTGTGAAATATTGTGCAACTTTACTATATCAGTGTGTGAAATATGACTTGCCTTGCTTGACAAACTTATGCTCTTTATCAAAATTAAGATGATATTATTGGGATAGTTTTGTGCAGCTGTATTTTCTGTCAAAAATACCAGTCTTCAACTATATATTTTCATTGAGTGTAAAATACTTGTTTTTCAGTTGTTTCTGTCTGTCATGAAGAGCCATGAGACACATCAGTTAAGTGAGGATTACAAAAGGCTCTGCCGAATGTGGCAGGTTAATCTCCCCAATCAGATGGAACCTTTGAGTCATTGGGAGCACAGAATTGCGTGTCGACATCTGTTCATCAGGAAGATGATTGCTGCTGATGTTGGGAATGAAATTCCAGGGGATGAAATGAGTGTTGATCTTGAAAAAACATCTGCACTAATGGCTCTTTCACTGGTGGATATGGCCATCTCTGCTCAAAATTTTCACATTACTGAGAAGTATTTAAACAAGTCTGAAGCAGTGGTAAATTTATAGTTACCTGATACTTGTTAATTTCTCCTCTCTGGTAATAGAGTCATACTTGCATGTATTTATCCCAAGAGTGCTTATTTTTTTCTTTTTGGTCTCATCACTTAATTTGAGTATTCTAATAATGTAGGGATCTTCTTCCTTATCTTTCATTAGTTAATGCATGTTTTTTTTTACCTTTTTATACTGGTGTCCTCACTGTTATTGCCCCTATCTGCTCTATGTTTGTATTCTTTACCTTAAATCTCCAATATCACCGTGTAGTGTGTACCGATTAAGGTTCTGTGTGGCATTTTCCTTTCTTCTATATCACATATGTATGTAGTTAAAATGGCTGTTTCAAAATTTAGAGGCTATTTTATCTGATACTGAACAAATGTTTACATTATATAGGGGTTACTAATAAATCTATTTACTAGTCGAGCTCTATAAAATTCATGGGAATGTATCAAAGGGAGACTCTTGATTGGTGTCCCACATTCATGAAATGGTTTTTTAAAAAAATAGCCCTGGGACATTTATGATTTGGAAACTTGTCCCTACCACTCCATCGGAAACTTAAAAACTGGTAAGCTATGTCAAAGGTAACTCTTGACATAAAGAGTTTGTCTTTTGGGGGTAACTCTATTGCAGTGCTGAAAACATTTTCCATGCAGAAGAGATCTGTGAAGGCAATGGTAAATGCACTCATCAGGACTCCAGAAAGACCTCTGTTAAGGAACTAAAAATAATGACTTTTCCTTGTACACTTAATACCTTTGCTCCTCTACATTTGTAAAAAAGAATTCATTCCTATTTTTGACTACTAACTCTACTGTTCATTGTCACCTTACTCGTGGGTGGGAGAATGTTCACTTGCATACTCAGCAATTTGCTATAACCAAGAAAGGCCCACACCACTCCATGTCTCTCATCTACAATAAATGGCCAATTTGCATAAAAAATAAATCCTCTGTGGCTAATTTTAAAGTCAAATTTAAGGAGACATTAGTTCAAAAATACTATAATAACATTTATGTATTCTTGATTGACAAATTATAGCTATATAGTAAGTTAATATCTTTGGAAAAGTGTCAAATTCATTGATTCTTCTTGCTTCTTGTTTAGTCAGGAAATTTGTTTATCGAAATTGAGTATTTTGTTTCATTTTTTGAAATTATGAAAATTAGGGAATTGATGTTGAATTAAGTAAGGTTTTGAAGAGTTTTATTTTCTCTTAAAAATGTAAAATATGCCATTGATGCTTGAAATTTACTCAAAACTCAATTTCGTTAGCTATGACTGACTTCTCAACTGGAGAAAACCTGGTGTTTGCAGATTCCTAGCAATAATAATCAAAAAGCCACACTGTGGTGAATTTTTTAAACCTGGCCTGGAACATCAACCGCATATTTTTGTGAGGTTGATACAATGTCACATTAATTTGGAATGTAACCGTCTTGTTGGTGCCAGTGTTGTTGCAGCCAATTTGCCACTGAGAAATTTAAGGTATTTAAATAAATCCTTTTGATGAATGAGTGGAACTAATTTGAAGTGTATTCAAAATCACTTTAGCTGAAGAATCATGGTGATGCTGCCTTAAGATTGCCCTGGCGTGTCTCCCGAGCAACTCTCCCCTGGCTGAAAGGACTGAACAGCAGTGGTGTATCGAATTCTAAGCTTAAATTGTTTGTGGAAGCTTGGGACAGTTTAGGTGGGTATAAACTTGGGTTGGTGCACCATTTACCTCTTTCTGTGGGTGAGCCATTTATCTTATAACTAGGGTTGCAACAGACCTGAAAAGGTCAGAGAAATGGAAGAATTTAACCTGGAAATTTGCCTTCCTAATTCAAAGTCTGATTGTTTTCCATCAGTAAAAAGCACTATTTTAGATACTTTCTGTTGATGTTTGATCTTATAGCTTTTAGTACCTTCCTTGAATGAAGTATTGGAGCTCTCATTTCGTCTTAGGTAATTTATTATGCCCTGAAACAATCTTTCTGGTCCTAGTCTTTGCATTATTGCTGAAGAACAGGGATTTGTGTCTCCTCAGATTACATTTCTGGGTTTTTCAGAAGAACCATGGTTTTACCTTCACACCATGAAGTAAGGTATATGAACTTCCTGTTACATCATGAATCTGTTTTACTCTGAATGATACTGTCTGCTAACCTTTTCACCCGTGCATATTTATTTTTTTCCTCATCAGTCAGTATTCAATCTATGTATATAATCCAAGATTTTACCCTGCTATTTCTCCCATGCACACTTCCTTTAAAGATTGTCCTCATTTAATAATAATAATAATGTTTTATTTGTCCAGAGGTCAAGTAGTTACAAAGGTTACACTGATATAGGACACGTCAGGTAAAGAAACTAAATACATACAGTGGATACAGGACACATGTCAAACATTGTTCAACAAACAAACAAATTCAACAATTTTTGATTTCAGATACCTTAGTGGATTAGTCTTAAATGCAGCTACACTTTTTTGAGCCTTAAGCTCAGCTGGCAGTGTATTGTAAAGTTGAAGGCCCATATAATTTGGACCAGCACCTGCATTCCTAGTGCGTACATATAAGACGTGCAGCTGATCAATCTGTCTAGTAGAATAATGGTGAATATCACAGTTCTTAACATACTGAGATGATTTCTTTTTGTATTTACAAGTACATGAAAAATATATACACATGGCACTGGTAATATATCCAATTTTTTTAACGGGACGGCAAGGGGTGTCAGAAAGTGTTAAATCATACATAAGGGGTGTCATGTTTAGAAAAAGTCATGAGCCGAATGGCTCTTTTCTGAATCCTGAAAATGTCCAAGGCCTTAGAGGATGAACCCCAAAAAATGATGCTATAGGCTATGTGAGAATAAAATTCTCCATAGTAGAGTGCCCGAAGAACATCGACAGAAACAGTGGGTCTAATGGATCTAATTAAATAGCAGGCTGAGCTTAACTTACTAGCTAAAGTATTTATGTGTTCGCCCCAACATATTTGAAAATTGATATTGAAGCCCAGAAATGTGGTATTTTGTACCTATGGGATCACCTTCCCATCAACTTCAATTGAAAATACTTTACTTGCTTTATTTTTATTCACAAAGTATATTAGGTGAGACTTCCCTATATTTAAGTCTAGAAGATTATGATGACACCATGTAGGTAAAGTATGACTCACCTGTTTACATTTTTCTGTTAATCCTCCAAAAGTAGGTGCTGTGAGAACAATGTTGGTGTCATCAGCATATAACATGGGGGTAGCACCATTTATTTGTAGAAAACTATTTACAAGATCATTAATGTATGAAAGAAACAAGACAGGCCCAAGGACAGAGCCTTGAGGAACACATCGATTTGAGATCTTACCCAGGGAAACAAAAGTTGCACCATTTACAGAGATAACAACGTGTTGAATTCTGTCTGACAGGTAGGATTCAATCCAAGCATTAGGTATGCCACGAATACCCATCCTGTTAAGTTTCTTGAGAAGCAATTGATGGTCCACACTGTAAAAAGCTTTTGAGAAATCAAAAAACATTGCAGCAACTTCCATTTTGTTATCTAGCGTATTCAAAGTCTGGTTTATTAACTGATAGGTTGCAGAAGATGTAGATTTTGTTTCCTAAAACCATGCTGAGATGCTGAAAGGACATTGGTAGCCTCCAGGTAAGAAATTAGCCTGACAAAGAATGTCTTCTCAAATATTTTGCTGAATTTGTTCAGCAGCGAAATTGGGCAGTAGGAGTTAATGTCATGTCTATCACCCTTGTTTTTATAAAGTGGGATAACTTTGGAAACCTTTAGAGGGGATGGAAACACTCCTAATCTGAAAGATTCATTTATGAGTAAATAAAGAGGCTGCATAATGAAGTCAATAGATTGCTTAATAATGTAACTGGGAATTCCATCGAAACCAGAGCTTTGTTTTGTACCTAGATTCTGCACAATATTTTTCAGTTCAGATTTGTGAGGGGGTACAGAAAGGACTTTGAGTGGGTAACAGTGATGGCTTCGAAATTAGGAGAGCTGCCAGGCTTAGCAATAGACAAAGGTTGAAAATGATATGCAAAGTTACAGGCAACTTGGGAATAGTCTGATATGATAATTCCTGATGAGTCATTTATCTGGACTTGAGACTGCTTCCTGGGTTTGTTTCTGGAGGAATTTATAATTTTCCAGATTTCTCCAGATTTATTGTCAGCATTAATGATCCTATGAGCATTATAACAACGTTTAGCTGACTGCAACATTTGACAGTCGTGTCTTTAAATATGCTCAATAATGTTGTCTTTTCTTTTCCTTAGAGTTCTTATGATATTCCTCTCTTCTTCTATGCTTCTCAGAATATACCCTTTTGTTAATTAATGAATCGATCCTTTTAATGATATCACCTCTTGTATCTATCCTTGTAATGACATCTCATGGCGTGCCAAATTTATCTCATTATGATCTACTGCATTTATTTCCCATGTATCTCTTCCATTCAGAAGAATACTTTTGATTCATGTCCTGATGAAGCATTGGGTTTGGGACTATTAATTTTTTCTAATATATTCCCTTTTTTCCTCTGCTGCCCTAGTTCTTTTCTTGTTCTTCGGTGACTGGTGATTCCATCTACAAAATATCAGAATTCTTCCGCTATTTCCTGCTGATGATATCCACATTTATACCTATCTCCTTTGTCTTCTTCCTTGGACCATCGCCTCATTGTTGAATTTTTTTATTGTTTGGGCTGAATTCTTCATAGCCATTTCTCAGTAATGAAGAGTCGCCTTAAAATCTTCTATCTTAGCAGCCACAGGTGTTCCATTAGTGAAGCATGGCTTGTGGCCTCTTTCTCTGTGAATATGCCTGCCTGTACCTTTTCTTTGTCTTTTTGTACCACTTTCATGATGTAGAAGCCAAGCTCAAGGGAATAATCTTTCATCCATATCTCACTCCTTCCCTTCTCTTGTTTTCTCAATGCAAGGTCTTCATTTTATCACTACCATCTGGTCTCCTCAAAGGTTGTAGATGTCTCCACTGCCATTATAATAAGGTGCCCGATCGTCCTCCTTCAGGGAGGACAGTCCTTCATTTGTAAGTTCTGTCCTCCCTCGAAAAGTGTCCTCCTACATGTCCTCCTTTTAGATTTTTGAAGACTAATCTGTTGCGTGTTATGTGACAAATTTGTATTTGACATGACAATTTGTCAAGGCTTGGTACAGTATGGTATATGATGCGATTGTTAGACGAATGCGCTCCTCACGGGAGACCTTGAAAGAGTGTGCCGTAAGCAAGTCGCTTTGTTTACTTCTTATCGAAACACGACATGGCACTTATGCACGCAATAGACTCATGGCACAGTCTACTTAAACTGGAACTAATGCAGCAGTTGAAAGAGTTTTTTCAATTACCAATGATTTTTTGGACAAATGAGAAATCGAGATTGAATGTTGATACTCTAGCTGCAGCACATGCCGTAAAATTCATTATGTAGGATATTTTTTGTTCAGATATTTCCAATATTTTGTTAGAAGACGATAGATTGACAAAAAATATTAATTCAATAGAAAAGTACTCATTTAAATAATAATTAACAGGCATGTAAGCATAATTACAATATAAAATGTTACAAATGTTTTATTATGCATATATTGTATTATAGTATATTACTGTTGCAATGATTAAAATGTTTCTTTTATTTATGATATTTTTTTCAATTTATATGTCCTTTTCATTGCAAAAAAGTTGGTCACCTTAATTGTAAGTCACCCCTATGTCCTTCAGAATTGATAGAATTTATTCCTGTCCTTGATGTCAATTTACTTCTCTAGATTGTACAAATGCAATGTAGGCCAAAAATATCCTTTCAGTTTCTTAATTTTGTGACAAGAATGAGTGCCAGGAAGGCTTCTCATGACCCCTACTTTTCTGCAACCAAACTGATCTTCATTCAAAAATTACTCTGCTTTTCATTCCATCCTTTTGCTGTTGATTCTTTTTTATATCTTTCATTCACATACCATGGGACTGACGATCTAAGAGTTTTCACATGTATCTGCTGTACCTGTCATAAGTTTTTCCGTAAAGGTTTATTAAAGTCTTATCCCCAGTATTTACACAAGGTTAGACACAACCTCATCAATTTCAGGATCCTTGTCCTAACCTAGATTTTTAGTGATGCTTTGAATTTTGATCTAAGACTAGATTCTTATTAATTGTCCTCTTTGTCATTCTCTCAAAATATATTTTGTTGGCAAGAACACCTCCAGCATATATTTGCTCTAGATATCCACCTCTTAGCTCAATCTTTGTCTTCTACAAGCCCCCTTTCTCATTCTAAAAGGCATTGTATCTTGCCCTATGTTCCTTGAAGTGGTTTCTTATCCTCCTGTTGGCTGCTTCCATCTTTCCTTGCATCAAATATTTCTGCACTTCTTCACAAATAGTTTTCAGTCTCATGTGGGTAGCTTTTTATGTCATGTGATGGATGTGATTCCTTATTTAATAATAGTGCATCTTTAGTTCTTACACTTCATTCTCAGCCAGTTAGCTCAAGGGCTTCCTATGTGGCACACAGCTTCCTCTCTATGGGTTTCCTTCTGTCAGCATTTATTTTTGCGGTCTCTATAAGTCCTTTTTTAATCAGCATGTAGCTATCTTCCATCTTAATCTCTTATGAGCATACTGCTTCATATTTTCCTCCAAAAATAATGAAAAGTTGAATGGAGTGGAGATTCCTTAAGTTTCTTGAACCTAACATGGTATTTTATCATCATTATGTAATGTTCAGTGCAGATGTCTGTACCTATTGTAGTGTTTTTGATCCTATACTTCCACTTCACAGGCATATGATGTGTTCTTCTTCCGGCATATCATGTCTTCTTCTGCCTATTTGGGTATACCTAATACTTTTTTTTAGAGTTATGTTTTATACAGCTGACTAATCCCAATTTTATCTGCAAAAGTGGTTTTCTTCAATTAATCCTTTATCATTATCCATACTTGTCCTTAATTTTTCTCTCTTGGCCTTGGGTGATCATGGCATTCCAGTGTTCAAGCATTACCTAGTTTTCTTTTTCTTTTCATTTTTTTAAGTCTTAGATGTTTTTCACAGACTACTTCTGTTTCTTCTTTATCTGTCATTGGCAGGTAGACTTGAGCAACTATTGTGCCTGTCCACTTAGTTGGTTGCTATCTTAACAATGGCTATCTTTTTCATAGGCTTTATGCAGCTTCTCTCATGAATTTTGGTGCTCTTTCTATACATCTTTCCTACTCCTGTATGTGTATGTTCCTGTAACTTCCTCTCTTTTAGCCTTCTTCTTCAGGGCACTTTTTGATGAATTTTAATGCTGAATCATAATGCTTATTTACTTAACTGGTTACAGCTAAAGTTGATTGTATAATACAGTTACTGATAAAAGTTATTTCCAGGATAACCGTTTAGGATATTTTGAGAAATACAAAACCAGAAGTGCGAACGTTCAACCAAAAAAAAAAGTTGTTTTGTATGATCAGTTTCCGAGCAGGTTTGGTGCCCTGAGTGGTTGACAACTTTCTCCATCTATTCCTCTTCATCCCCAGTTTGATTGTGTATTTTCACGTGGTGCAAATGAAACTCTTGGGAGAAGTAATGATTACTTTAGTTGTTTGCAAAGGTGTTATCGATTCAAAGTTAACATTTAACGGCAGTTAAAAAAATAAGGATTAAGTTAAAAAGATAACAAAATTTGGCTCAGTTGAATACAATCATTTATCACAAGAATAATTAGCTAATTCACCATCGGCCACGGGCCGTGAGTGGAGATGGTACCGAAATGGTGGCCATGATTCCCTCCCCTCAGCGATCGAGGAAAGTATCGGGACTCCTGCTGACTTGTGTTCAAACCTGTGTGATTCCTTGTCGCGATGGAGTTTCATATGGAGTATGCTCACAGTACTTATGACAAGGGTAGAATTTTTTATTGCATTGACTGGTAGAAAAAGGGTAAAAAAGCTCCAGTAGTATACGATAATTTCAATTGTAAATTTAATTAATTAAAAATCATCAATTTTTGTCTTTAGTTGCGTTATGTTTCCTGTCATTTTGATACGGCTTGGTTCTTCAATTCAATTTCTTAAATTTTTGGCCTAGCAAAATTGACTTCCACTCAATTTTTGGCAGAGAAAAATCAACGGTGTATCAACTACTGCTCAGCTATGCGCTCCAGTGCGATGGCGCCCTTGCTTGCGGGCGGCCCAAAAGCGAGTGTTAATTTATCACTCGAGCAGATGAGGGGGCTACTCTGACGAGATCTTACAAGGTCAAGGTTCTGCCTCAACTATGATTGTAAACATTTAAACACGTTGAACTTATAACTTTCCATACTGAAAGATGGGAAAGTAAATTTATTATATATTCCATTAACCCTCTTAGTGCAGACTCCTGCCAGTGATACTAGCGAGAAATACGGAGGGTAATTTAATGAAATGCATCGTCTCTGGAAAAAAAATATTATGAAGTCATTGTTCAATATATCCATGTGCAATTTGTTTTATTGTGCATAAAATGAATCAGATAATTATAATCAAAGACTTATTAGGTTATAAAAATTATTGTAATTATATTAGTGCACTAAAGTTAAACAATATTTGTGCACGAGCCGATATATCGGCCCTCCACACTAAGAGGGTTAACTATCATGCTGATTTGTTACAGTTGGATTTTTTTAATGTGGCATTAGCATGAAGAATTTCATTAAAGATGGACAAATATTTTGCCAATTTTGCTGAAGTTTCTATAAGTTCTTTTGTTTCACATCATAAAATCAAATCAATACTACCAATGAGGACTGAAACAACCTTACGTAGGAATCGGCAGGGATCGCTCATTTACTCAGGAGAAATTAAATATCACATAAAATCAGTACACCAAAAATCGAGTGTCTTTTGTATTATATATTTTCGCAACATTACAGCTGTCTCAGCAGCTGAGAAGTTTTTCTGGAAAATCAATTTCCCAGCATGCAATGATTAGGACAAAAAATGGCTTGATGTGTGATTTTGCAATGACAATATAGAATGTTTGTTGGATTTCATATATTTGCACAAATTTCGATCTATCGCACCAGCACATCTGATATCAGTCCACAGCATGGCAGAAACACACGAAACATTGAAGAGACAAGGGAAATATGCCCAGGGACAATTTTGGTGACATTTATGATAAAAACACATTGATACAAAGTCTGTTAATATGAACCGCTGATTTTTTGTTCTGTGAACTTCATAATAACGAGAGTCGACTGTAGCTAAATGCTGATGAAGGCCTGAATGCAGAAGCATTATTAATGCTATTGCTCCAATACTGATTACCACCTATCAGCCAGTATTTAACTATCAGAATTTATCAACAGGTCAGACCTAGTATAAAGCAATGTATTCATGACATTTGTGTTATGCACTGTTGATCTTGCATATTGTATTTATCATTTCAGTGGGCGTATGCTGCGATTCTCAGCTGGCTCTTATTCCTGATTTGCACTTAAGAGTCATTCAGAAGATATTCACAGCATCAAAGGCAGTCCATAAAGTTTTCAGAATGCATCCTACAGATATAGATACCTTTGATAACAGCATCAAGATGAATATTATGAAATTGATTAAGGATTCTCCCTCCAGGTAACTTAATTGCTGAATGCTACACGGTAACCAAGTATTTGTCTTAACCTTTGCATTGGCATTAAATCGTCTGCCAATGAAACTTTCACAAAATGTTCAAATATTGTTAATACTTGCTATAAACTATGCATGTATGCATATAACCCTAAAGTTGCTTCAGGGGCATGTAGTAGGGAGTGGTAGAACACCAGCTATGAAGAAAGGAGGGAAATGGAATTGGGAGAGGGAATATAATTACCTAATTACGATGGCTTAATTAGCTTGACCACCTTAGCTGTTATTTGTGCAACTCTCATAATAATGTCAATCCATAAAAAATAGTTTTTATCGAGGGCTTTTAGCTTCTGAGTTTTGGAGGAGCAGCTTATAATTTTCCAGGGCTCACAGGAAAAAAACTAAAAGAGAAACATTTTTATCAATAGGGAAATAATGTAAATTTAATTAATTTTCATTAAGTTTTATTAAGGATCCCTTGCTCATTAATTATTCATTTTTGTTCAGGTACATTTTTCATCATTCATGTTTCTAGTAGGGGTAACTGACCCTTCCCTTTTATCATCTTGACAATGTTCTTTGTTTTAATGCAGCTGTAAGAAAGATTTGTCGACCCAATTCTAGGTTGAAATAAGGTTTAACAGTATTCCATATCCTAAAGCTCTTTTTTATGCCATCTATCCATCTTCTTCTTGGCCTGCCCAGTTTTCTGTTACAGCGTGGTTCCCAATTTAGGGTCTGTTTTGGGAGCCTACGCTTGTCCATCTGCTGTACATGGCCATGCCATACTAGCTGCTTTTTTCCTTATCTCATCTGTTAATGTGCTTGTTACTCCCTTGATTTCTCTTATTCTATCGTTGGTTATTCTTTCTGTTCTTGAATTTTGTGCCTCGTCTCTCCGATAATCCATTTCTGTAGTATTCAGCATTTTTTAGGTCTCTGTTTTATCACCCATATGCGACAGCTTTGTGTAGTAATGCTTTTCACAAGGGTGCTGTAGATACGCTTTTTTAATTTTCTTTTGAGATGTTCTGGTCCCAGAGCACACTGTTTAATAAGGATATTCCTGTTCTTCCTGCATTGTTTCATTCATCATTCATGACATCCATAGTTCCTACTTATGAAATTTTCATTCCCAGATATTTGTATTCATCACATCATTTTAATGAGTCTCTGTTTTCAAGGATAAGTTTTTTTCTGTTGGCCACTGACTCATATTTATTCTGTCTTCATGTCTAGACCCCATATTCATTTCTAGACCCCATTATTTGTATTCCTTGATAAGCTTCTATGTCATATAGTTTTTAATCATGGTATTCCTTGGTGATAACTACCTGATCATCAGCAAAGCATAAGGTATGTAGTATATCTTCTATTAATGGTATTTCCATTGATCTGCATTTGTTTTTCGATTTTTCTAAAGTTGCTTCAAGGTATATTTTAACAAGAGTGGTGAAAGGCAGCATCCCTGTATTTTACCTTTTGTTGCTATCAGTCGCGGAGCTAATTGGTTTCAAACTTTGATTTTTGTGTCCGACTGGCTATGTAGGGTTTTGAAAGCTCTAATGATTTCCGTACTGATGTTCATCATTTCCAATGCATGCCTAAGTTTCACCTGAGGGATACTGTTGTGTATTATTTTAACGAATGACTAATGAACTTCTTGGTTTCAAGCTACTTTTTTTTCTATGATCTTGGTGAGAGAGAATATGTTTTCCCCTGATGACCTCCTTGTTCTTCTGACTATATTTCCCTGTATGTCCAAATATTACTCTGTATATATTTTCTCTGCATGTTCATTCTATACTCTATTTCATTCTTCTGTAGTCTTCCATTTATCCTTCTCATATACCTCAAACCCCTATTTTTTCCAGCTGGTATTTCAGAACCATTTAAGCTATCATGGAATAGTTTCCTGAGGTGTTCTTAAAGTTTTGTTGTTCTGTACTTTAAAAGTTCTGCTGCAGTGTCACCAGGTCCTGCAGTTTTCCTACTTTTTTGTGCTTTACACATTTTATTTATCTCCTCTAACTTTAATTTAGTTGGTGATCCTGTTACTACATTCGTCATGTTGCAGTCTTCATGGTTTTTTAATTCTTCTCTCTCTCTTAGATGGTTGCTTTCACCATAGCTAAGAGCCCCACCTACCCTACCTGTTGGCCCACTGGTGGTATATTATTTCCCACCTACCCATTGGCATAGGCCGGTGTGGATGTTCCCCTATCCTCCACCTGAGGACGTGCCCTCTCGGGATTATAGGGTCCCCCAAGGGTCCTTAACTCCTTAACCTGATCAAAGACTAAAATAGATTGGCTATTGAATGTAAAGGTTTTTGTGTAATTATTTGCAAAAGTTTGAAAAAATATTGACCAAGGATTATTGGCTTGTTAGGAAATGAGGATACCTTGGCTTTAGAAGTTCAAAAGAGAATGTAAAATGTCTGTGTACACTGAGGTAATACTTATTTTTCCAAATTAAGAAAATTATTGTTTTCCTCCCCTGAAACTATCAGTTTGGAGTAGGAATCAACTTGTTTTAGTCCACAATATTTGTGCTCTGAATTTCTTGCTTGAAACGACCTGACCTCTTCCGATTCCCTGACCCCCCAGCCAAACTTTGCCTTGCCACTCCCTAGCCCAGTCTAAGTTACACAAATGTTCTAACCTAGGGATATGAACTGGGAAAAATTCTGGCTGAGTTACAGTTTTACTATGCGGGCCGGGCCATCTGCTTGCTCTGCTCTGTGGAAGAGTTTTTGCAACATTGCTCTTTGTACGAGTTTTGCTCTGACCCAGTGTGAATGAAGTGTTTATTAAAATTAATGTTAGTTGTAGATCTAGAAATTCCAATTAATCTTTACTGATGTCTATGAGCTCTGCAACATCATCATCATTAGTTGTTCAATCCTAAGATTTGTTGATTGCAGCCCTCCATCCTTCCCTATCTACAGTAGAAGGCCGCTATGGTGAGTTTCCACGAAATTCAATAAATTGCTCGTTATAACGCGCTCTTGTTATAGCCGTCCAGCTATTTTTGCTATGCTAATGCCTTGAATCCTTCAAGTTTGGGCAAAACGGAACTAATGGGCATAGTTTACCAGGGTAAAATTGTCAACTAATATCCAATTTATTTATATTCCTAATATTCCATGCACTGCAAAATCTATGGTGACATTTAGAGGGAAATTCCCATTGAACTATCACCAGAAAAATATGGCTTATCATGGTCAAATGGTATCAAACGTATATGTAAACAATGGTCGAAGGTGCCACATGGAAGTGGTTGATATACTGGAGGGTTATAATGATTGAGAAAAATTTAACTAATGAACGTAAGTTGTGCTAAATCATTACTCCTTTAAAAATTAGGAAATCACAGTAAGTTGATCGAGAATTGAGAATGTATCGCAGCAATTGGTGAAAACAGTACCTCTATTGGTCATTTCCCAATAGAACCACAACCAATTGTACTAAGGACACAATCGGAAAAAAGTTTCGTACAGTTCATCGCACTTAGGACACCAATTTCTCCTTGTTCACCATATGGAAGATCATCCTTTGCGACTCATAGCGGAATTCGTGGCAGGGATGCATGTCCGGACAGCTGTAAAACGTAGTCCTAATGATGTTTCTTTACATCAACATGGCGCTGGCATCACACGAAGAAAACCGGAAATATTACGCTCGATACCAAGGGAAATGAGGAGGGTTCAGGGTTACTCTGTTAAATAACGAGGAATGAGTCATTTGCTTTCGAAACCATTCTGAATACTTATTTCAATGAGCGTCACAATGCTTTGGTTCAAATTTCCCCCCCCCCTTCGGCGCAGAGGCTCACACCTTTCCCTCTCCAGTTGAGGCCACATGGATGGAAGATCAGCTGGTCAGGGTAGATGAGACAAAGACAGAGATAAGGGTGAATTATACTATCGGATTACATCCATCTCATTCTAGCCGAATGAGTCTCACTCAGATGAATTTTGCCGCATCCTTGAATATGCAGTGAGAACATTCCTGTCTTGAGTGAGAGAGGTGTTTTGGCTCGTCAAATTGTAGGGCGTGAAGTAGGACCACTTTGTCGAATTCACAAATATGACAACTAAATTTTTCCGAAACTTCTTTGTGCGAAAGGGATAAGTGGGTGACAGATTTGCCTTTTCGCTTAATTACAAGGAATGTGATGTAATTTAGTAGATTCATGACATAGTTGAAGAATAAATCACTAATTGTAAGGAAATTTCTGCACTTTTTTAAATATGGCTCACAGATTTCGAATTACCATCATCAACGTTAGAGTTGCCCCATCCACTATGTCATTTTAAGTCTGCGAGCCTCTTGAGTCACAGCCCTTGAATGATCCTGTGTGGTGTCAAGAATTCACCCAAAGCGAAATACGAGCCAAGAGAG
Source organism: Ceriagrion tenellum (assembly GCA_963169105.1). NCBI lineage: Eukaryota > Metazoa > Arthropoda > Insecta > Odonata > Coenagrionidae > Ceriagrion > Ceriagrion tenellum. The sequence continues at coordinate 133,068,067 of OY720640.1, forward strand.
AGGGAACAAATGTCTGCTTCTGCTTATAGTGGAATGGTTTAACACCATCAGTCACATAAGGTGCACCCGAGAAAAAGTATCTGGTTTCTACAGGGGTACACTCGTAATGCAAATCATCGAACTTCAGGAAGTAGATCAGGATCAAGCTTTCCTAAATACCTGTCGCGAAGCACTTCTGGTCATGTTTCCGCTGGAATGGCATGCAGCAAAACCCCTTTTCTTCACTATTCTCCCTAGTACTACTCCCCGCTCTGCCGCTTCTCCCCCTTGAAGACCGAGGAGTCGCTATAATGTAACGTGCGAGTCCATACAAAAAAACCTAGGAGTTCTTCCGTTGTCTCGAATTATTGAAACTGTTTACCTATCCTAGTCCCACAGGCAACAAATGACCCCCGCAGGTTATGCATCCCGGATGACATTCACAGCGAACAGACTCGTTATGGCAGTCCGTCAGAAATGTAATAACTTGAATTGAATCTGTCCATCACACTTAATAACTTGAATTGAATTGAATACGAATAATAACTTGAATACGATGAATTAAGTAACATCTTTAACCAACTGTTTACAATTGAACCCTCTCCACTAACACACTCAGATACCTTCCCAGTAACTGCTACATCCTCTTCAGTGTCGTTTGTTCAACCCTCCACTGACCATGAATTGAACAAGATCATTTCAAAACTTAGTAAAAAACATTGTACTGGTCCTGATGACTTGCCCGGTTCTGTAATTCTCAGTGTATATGGACTTGTAAAGAAACCTTTGCTATATTTGATTAATGAATCGTTATCACAAGGTGTTTTTCCCTCTGCTCTAAAGCACTCTAAAATAGTACCTATTTCAAAAGTAAAGGAAGTCCTAATGACATTAATAATTAATGACCCATTACATTGCAGAACACACTGGCTAAGGTGTTTGAAATGGTTTTCGGTACTAGGCTTGTTTCCTTCTTGGAAAAAAATTCACTACTCATTCCAAACCAGCATGGTTTTAGGAAGGGTGGATCTACAACCACAGCCATTTATGAAGCTATAAACTTCATCCTCACCTCACTTGGCAAAAAGCGGAAAACCTTGGGTATCTTTTCTGTAAGGCTTTTGATTTGGCTAATCAACATCGCCGCCTCAAAAAAATTTACACCCTGGGTATTAGAGGCATACCATTCAAATGTCTAGAATCTTACCTTCTTAATCGAACTAATTTTGTCTCTCTCTTTGCCAACTCAAATGTAGCTCACAGTTCAGTAGGGGTCCCTCAAGGTTCAGTACTTGGTCCTATTTTATTCTCAATCTCTATAAATGATTTGGCTCATTATGTCACTGACACAACTAGTTCAAATTTACTTCTTCATGCTGGTGACACTAACTTCCTTCTCTCCTCATCTACTTTCCTTACATTGATTGATAATGCCAATGTTATTTCTTATAAACTCTATACCTGGTGTAAAGAAAATCACCTCTGCCTTAACACCCAAAAATCTCAGTTTGTAATATTTTCTCTAAAAAATTTTAAAATAACTTTATTGTTAAGTTCAGCAATAATATTATTGAGCAGGTTAACTCTACAAAATTTCTTGGTATGCACTTCAGTGACAACCTCTCTTGGGAACTTCATATCAGTGACAACCTCTCTTGGGAACTTCATATTGACACTCTCATGAAAATACTTAGCTCGGTGTGTTATCTTGTGAGAACTTTACATAGTTCAGTTAGTTTAGATGTCCTATTAATCCTCTATTATGGTACCTTTTTCTCACACATGACGTATAACATAATACTTTGGGGTTCATCCATGCATGCAGTGAAGATTTTCAGATTACAGAAAAGATTAGTCAGGATTATTTCTAAAAAGCCATATCCCTTCCCATCCAGACCCATCTTTGCAAACTTAAACATTCTTCCTTTCCCTAGTGTATATATCATGTACTCTGTGATATATGTTCAACAAAACCTGTCCAAATTCTCTATCAATGCTGATTTCCATTGCTATGAGACTCGAAGATCAAAAGATCTCCATCAAGGTAGTGTTAGGACTAGTGCATCCAGCTCTGGCTCTAAAGAAACAGGCATCAAACTATTTAACAAACTGCCTAATCGAATAAAAAACATAAAATCATTGTGTGTTTTTCAATGTAATGTTCAAAGTTTCCTTCAGGAGAAATTGTTTTACTCTGTAAATGAATATTTACATGACAAATCAACCTGGCTTTTTAATATATTAATGTGACTGATTATCTGTATTGTGCTCCTTGTACTTAAAATGACATTCTTGCCATTTACTTCATGTTTTTGTTATTGTATTTTGATTGTACATGCATCATCTTGACGTGTCTTATATCATGTGAAAATGTGATCTTTGGACAATTAAATCATTATTATTACCGTATTTGCACGAATCTAAGACAAATCGATGAACTCCACTAGGGAAAAAAAATATTTTGAAAAATAATTTATTGTTAGACAAATACTAGTGCCTATACATTTATTCTATTTGCATGTTTATAGTTACGTTTGTTGATGTTGTTGTTTACGTTCATTATCTTTTGTTTATCTTCTGATTGCTGTTTGCTTTGAATATCAGTGACGAGAGTTTTGAGGTTGCAACTCCAATAAATATAGTACATTTCTATATTATTTCATTTATCTCAGCGCCAAAATATTGAGGAATTAATATTAATGATAGACGTAGCTCACAGTTGCGAGCACTGCCACGAGAGTCTATCACCTTTTACATTATTGCTTGATGCGATTGTGACGTGAGATTGTGTGATGAGCTCGGCGAAATGATAATACCCTACTATAACCCAAAAGTCATTATCACCTTTCATGTTATCCCCACGATGCAGCTGAGAGCTTGGAGAGGATACGAAAGTCAGTAGTCAGCAAAAGATTACATACACCCTGCCACCAGGATCATCGTGAGAGAGAGCTCCAGACCGGAGAGTCATATTCACTACCTGCGTCGTAATTGGGCGATTAATACAAGTGGCCCACGGTCTTTCTTGTTGTTTTATTCCAAAGTGGCCATAAACCAATACTCCCATCAAAAGCAATAAATGATAAAATACTTAAGGATTAAGTTTGTCAACATTTGTGCACGTAACCAGAAAAATAGGAAACGCAAACATATTAAGTTGTATTCACAAGTTCTTACTATAATGTAACACTATGGCTTGATCAACTAGAAATGATGAATGAAAATACTTTCACTGGGTGACTTATCTAATTTACATGCTCTGAATAATTCACGAAGAATCATTTTAGATACAGTCACTATTACATTCATTTCCACTTGAATCTTTATCACTGCTCTGCCAAAGTTCATCGTCCTCACTTCCATCCATAAGGTTAGAAATACCGCATTTCTTAAATGCTTTTATATGATTTCCTCTTTCACTCCTTTCCATGCAGCTAGAATCCAATGCACTAACTGAGATAGACGAGCCCTCTTTACGCATCCAGATGACGTAAGCTCCCATTCTTCAGAAGCCAACCCATCTGTATAAAACCTTTGCAATTGATCATTAAAAGGCTTATTTATGCTAACGTCCACAGGCTGCAGCTGGGATGTCATACCTCCTGAAATCACAGCCAAGTCACTATCAGCTTCTTTCATTGCATCCTTCGCAGCCAGAGTAATGTGCCCTCGATAAGAATCCAGAACAAGTAGAGAATTTAATTTGAGAAGGTATCCAGGCCGTCGGAACCATACCAATTTCAGCCATTCAACTACCATTTCACTCATCATCCACCCTTTCTCATTTGCTCTTACAATCACTCCTGAAGGAAAATTCTCACCCTTGGGCACATTCTTACATTTGAGAACTATGTATTGTGGCAGTTTAAACCCATCAGCGGTACAGCACAGCATCACTGTTAGTCTTTGTTTTTCAGCACCGGCAGAAAGTATCTTCACTTCCTTATCCCCTTCCTTTGTCGCTGTGTATGCACTGGGCATATCAAAGTAAACTGGCGTCTGGTCAGCATTACCTATTTGGCCAAGAAGATATCCTTTTTCTTGTCGTTTTCTCATCACAAAACGCTGGAATTCAACCAGCTTCTCATCAAAATTCGGTGGAAGTTTTTGACAAATCGAAGTTCGCCGACGAAGAGAAAATCCTTTCCGAGCCATGAACTTTTGCACCCAAGATTGACTTGCTCCAAATTCAGTCCGCAGAATTCCCAAATTCCGAGCTAATTCTTTTGCTTTCACTTGAATAATTTCGCTAGCAACTGGTAGTCCTTTAGCCCGCTGGGATATAACAAAGTCACTAAGTTTTGTTTCCAATTTTTCGTACCTTCCTTTTTGAGGTCCAGAAAATGCTCTCCTTGTTGCTACACACGAGAAAATCTTGTCTCCAGCGTCCAACATTACATTCTGAAACACCAAATACTCTTCCAGCTGCAGAATTGGAATTTTTCTCTGCAAATAATATAACTTTTCTTTTGAAAGCGGCAATATAATGACTTCTTTTCTCTGCCATCGTAATACTCTGAAAGGCACGGGATCACAACTGAATCGATCTCTCTAATCAGAGGCAAATCATGTTGCCTTCTTACCATTGCTCTGAGACAAATGCAACGACTTTGTAGCAGTTTATTCCCGCGATGGGATTGAGGCTTTAATGTTACAATTTAGGTAAATTGTTACCTGTCACACGAACATTTTGTGAGTTGATCAAGCTTTAACTTAAACGGAGCCGAACCCAGGGTAAAGCAGGTGAACTCGTGGACATGGCAGAAGTACACCCGGCGACTGATCTGCACCGACCGAATTTTAGCCTGCTGCCAAAAAATGGAAAATATGTGTTTTTTACTTAAACGCAAAATTAAATAAGCTAAATTACTGTTCAGCTATTTTTAACGTTGGTTTTTCGTTGTATAGCTATCAGGTGGCAAACTCAGGTATCCATAATTTTTTTTGCCAACGTAGATTATGCAACCCAATTGAAGTCAAGAATTTTGCATCCGATTGTAAGATGAACCCTCTTTTCTGCAGGAGTTGGGAGGGAAAAAACCTCATCTTAGATTTGTGCAAATACGGTATAACCAACATACTCCGTAAACATTTAACATTGTGACCAACAATGCCCAAATAATAACTCGCTATAAGGTCCCTCTCGCTATTAGCTGCCCTCATAATAACGGCCTTCTACTTTAATGCTTATTCCTTTACCCTCTGGAAGTTCTTCTTATGTACTTTCTTCTGTATTTATTCTCTCTTGGCTGTCTCCAGTGGACTTTCCCATACATTTTTCCTTCAATTATATTCTTTGCATACCCATTGCGCCTCTGGGTGTGCCCAATCGATCTGGTTCTCCTATTTTGAATTGTGTTCCATTGGGTCCTTTCCTCTTCTCTTCTGTTTAATAATACATTGCTTATTTTATCCATCCGTGTGATTTTCAGCATCTCCTCCAGCACCAGGTTTTGTGAGCTCTTAGCCTTTTCTGGTCTACTTTTCCAATGGCCCGTGCTTCTGATCCATGGAGCTTGTCCTATCTTTTTTTGAACTCAGAAATTGTCTTTTTACCATGAGCACTCCCTTAGCTTGGGCTTCTCTTCACTTTATGTCCATTGTACTTCCATCTCATATGTTGGCACTGGTGGTGGTGGGGTAAGGTCCTCGCCTGCTAACCTGAGGGTCGTGGGATCGAGTCCTGCCTGTGTAGAATAGTATCTGTCCAGGAAGTGGGTGTGTGTGTGTTCGTCTCTTGTTAATGTTAAAACACCTGTTGTAAAAGGCCTTTGTTGTGCTGTTTTCAGGGTTGTGAGTATAAATAAATTTAAAAAATATGATGGTACCTCTGAGGTAGGTGAAGGAATGCATTTTACTTTCACTGATTTCTCTCTTCTCGTGGTGACTTTTGCATTCTCCTCCTCTCTTCCACATTCTAGAATTTCAGTCTGTATAATTTATTTTCTTGCTGTATTTTGGAGAATCTTTTTTTATTGTGTTAGTGGCCTTAAATGTAAGGGTTGGTTTGAAAAGTGATTAGATATGCTTTCTTGGCTGCTAGTCCATTGTTTTTTTAGGGATGCTTTCATTAAAACTACATATTTGAACTGTGCTAATGAATAGCTGTATGTATCCAATATTTTTCTTTTTAATAATGATTTATATTCGATATTTTTTCTTATAGCTCATCATCTTTGACTGAAAGAATCTCGGAGTATGGTATGAAACAACTAGAAGAGTCACTTAAGGTGGCGCAAGGAATTTCTGAAAAATGCATGGGTGACCAATACTTGGAATTAGCTAAATATTGTCAGTACTTAATGGATGATATGGCAGGTGAGGTATATTTGGGGAAGATTTTTATAAAATGGTGTTATTTCTTGATTATTTTATTACTTAAACTAGGTATTGACAATTTGGATTCAGTCACCATAATAGTTGTCATGTTAAACAATCAGAAAGGCTTTTTCTGATGCAGCTAATAGTGAAGATTTATGCATTTAATATTAGATCTACTGACATCTACATCTACATAATACCCTGCGAGCCACTGCATGAGCATGTGGCAGGGGGTGTTAGGTCACCAGCCGTGTAATGGTGTAAGTTTTTTGTAGATGAAATGGTGACATGTATTAGTGTATTTATTGGAGCTCAATTTATTGTGGTTGTTTATTGTTTGCAGAAAAAACTGTATCTTTCTGTTTGGCAGTGTATCTCTCTTATTTTATCGTATCTGTCAGACCTAGAGATGTAGTGAGGAGTCATGATAATATTCACTCTGAAATGTCACTCTGAAAAATTCTAAATTTTCATCAATGAGTTCCAGAATCTCATTTGACATGTTGTTGGAAGGGAAAAAAATATCATTTGCTACCTGTTATGTGCTACAACATAAATAATATTCTTGTGACATTATTTAATTTCATTATCCTCTTTACATCAGATGCAGGGCAATCGGAACTCTGTTTAGAGTGACCTGAAACTGATTCTCTTAGTTTTTTCTGCTGATAGCTCACCATTGGATTGCTTTCTCCTTAAATTTTTTTGAAGCTATGAGAATATTCAGTAAAACCACTGTATAACAAGGTTCAAGGTATGCAAAACGTAGGGAATTTGTTATTGTTAAATTCATTACTGATAATCCATGTAATTAGAATCAACAATCACACTTTTTAATATATTTTAATTATAATGTACAATGCATTTTGACTCACTGAGTTATAATCAGGTACAAGACACTAAAGCAAAGGGGGTCATCCTATTTATATGTGTGAAAGGAGGGATGGAAATAGGAGTAAGGTTGGGGGAAGAGAAAGTGGAAGGTTATGACTGAAAGACTAAGGGTGCCTTTATAGCTCAGCGTCACATACATGCCACGGGCTGCGGCAACGTATATCCCAGAAGGGGCCCTTTGTAGCTCTGCGCTGCGCCAAACAGATGAATGGCGATAAGCGGCACAAGAAATTGACACAAAATTCCATGCATTTCATCAGACCACGCTACATCCTTTAATTTGGTACATTTATTATGTTTTAATTCACTGTAAAATAATGTTTTGACTTCCAATTGAAGAATAATATTCATTGAAACCACACCAAAGTCAATGGACAGATTTTTATACAATGTCATATGCTGTCAACATTGTTGACTAGTCATGAAGTAATGCCTCAGAGACTCTTCAGCAAGCAACCACTGGACAAACATGTCACACTATTACATATTTTGAGTATTTAAGAATTTTGTTTTTTGTGATTGTTAGGATATTGACACACAGAATATGAACAGACCATCTATGTAACTTGCCAACACAATTTATCGGTTGATTGCTACGGTTGCGCTTCAGATTTGCCCCTTGATCGTCTCTTTCTTTCTCTTAGGGTTAGTAAAGAGAATCATTAGTTTGCTTTCAGTGCTCTTTTTGTAAGTAACAGTAAGGCTTTATTATATATCATCTAGGTAGAGTGAGGTTAGGATCTATTATTTTGGTGTCATAGTTAGGTGTATTTTGTTTCTCAGGGGCACAGCCTAAACAATTTTAGACTGTGTCTGGGGTTTAAGGTAGGTTATTATTTTCAACTTTTCATATTAATATTAAACTTCTTTCTCAATAGCAATTGTAGGTTTAAGTCAATTTTTTATTTGTTTAGTCGTAGATTTTTACTTTTACGTCAATCTTTTGAAGCCTAAATATCTATTTCCTTATCTGTTGTTGCATCAGGTGTATCTACAAATAGCTTAGTTTCGCACTTCATACTGTACTATTTTAAATTTATATGAATCTTTTATCACGTAGTTTAATTTAGGACATAGAATTTCACATGCGCCCACCGCCGTTGCCTGTGTTTCACCCAAGGCAATATGTATGGTGTTCAGAAAAACTCTAAATACAAATATTTAGAAGCTCAAAATAATTTAAACCAAAAAAATTAATCACATTCCAAGCTCTTAACCCTGCTTATACAGCACATTTCATGTATCAAACTCCTTACCTAGCTATCCATCTTGGCAAGCGCTTCAAAATGCCCGGTCTACAGCTGTGTCCTCGCAGTGAAATCCAACATGTTCAGAATTTGCCGCGAGGAAGCCAGGGAGCTGGCAACATGATGTCATCAATTCTCAAAACGAGATTTCATTGGCTCGCAAGTTCTGGCGTATATATGTGATGCCGAGCTATAAAGGCTCCCTAAGAATCGTCAGAATACCAAGGAGAGGAGGGTGTTGGAGCATGGGAGACTAGGGAGATGGAAGAGGCGATTAAGGGAAGAAAGATGGAAGAAGGGAGGCAGGAAAGGATGGGGAAGCATTGGAAATGTATGTGGAAGGTTGCTAGCACAAAGGAGGTAGGGAGAGGGAAGGATGGGAAGGGAGAGTTGAGTGGGGAAAGGGAGTGTGACCGTGGAAGGGGAAGGAGAGGAGGGGGAGGAAGAAGGGTTTGCTGGGTTCTTAGGAAGGGATTGCCGACAGGGGGGAAAAAATCGGATGGGTGGTTCAACACAAGTCTGAGGGTGGGGTGGGAAGATGGGAAGTTCACAGAGGCTGAAGTCGACTGAAGAAAGTGCAGTGCAGGAATATGACCATTTGCTTTAGGGAAATGGCCCTTGAGGAGAGGAGAGTGGTTGACAAATAGTTGTTCATTTAAAAGAACATTCATATCAGATTGTTCTAAAATATTCAGTCTTGTGCCCTTTTTTTCTCTAAATAGAGAATCTCAGGACTGAATTCACAGGAATGTGATTTGCCAGGAATATAAAGTGCTTGGCTAGAAGTGACGTCTCATCATTGGCTCTGGATGAGATGAGAAAGAAACTGGAAAGCTGTTGATGAAATGTCACTTCTCACCAAAAACCTCCCCATTGGCTCACAGAGTCATTTTGTGTTCTCATTTTCTTCCTTTGACTCGTTCAAAGTGGATGAAATACAACTCGGTATTTACCTCAACATTAAATAATTACTTCATGTTAGGATGAATGTTGTTTTACTACTGAAAGAGTAGAAACACTCATTTGTCCTTAATTGAGAAGCTTTTCCAGAGCTATATGACTAAACATTGAATGTCCAGCTGTCTTGAATGCCTTGTTCTTTAAAGCCCACAAAAAACCCTTTGGTGGAGAATACTTTTGTAGCTTCACTGGTTAAATCACTGTGGGCAATTGAGAGATCCAGGTGTAGGCAAATGATTTTTTCTCTGTGAAATTTCTACAGAGCTATTTGGTTAATATCTTAGCTACTGAAAATCTTGGTTATGGTTATGGTGAGACTATTCAATTTCAAGTCAGATTTTATTCCAGAGAAATATGAAGAGTTGAGCATGAAGTCAATACTGAGAGCAATGGCTTATGGGTCTCAACAAGCAAGGCAATGGTTTCCATGCATCTTGCAATACTCTGGCTTCCATTCATCCTTGAGTGATCTTTTTCGGACTGAGGTAAAGATATAGTTGTCTTTTCAGTATCTACCGTCTAATTTGCATTGTAGTAATTTCTTTCTTTAGTTGTAAGTTTTGCTTTCATTCTCTGATTCTGTGAATGATTCTTTTTAGATGAATGTTTAGAACACAGGTCTCTAATTTCATTAAACACACTGACTCATTTCCATTTTATTCTTTCTCCAATGTTGTTTTGTGTTTTTAAAATATTTATGATGCTGTAATCTATTTATTGCTTTTTGTTGCAAAGAGAAAGTAAACATAAATATGTACATTAAAAATGTGGAAAATGAGTGTCAGAGATACCTTTGGAAGTAGAAAGTAAGTGTAAAATAATGTATTTCATCTCTTAAGGTTTGTCTTAACTTTTCTCTTCTTGATTTATTTCTATGAAGTCCTCTCGTGTGCCAACTTGGATGTTCCTCAGCTGGATTAGTCAAATACTTGCTCATCTTAATGGTTCTTCTTGCTCAACCTTGTCTGACCTGATAGTTCGTTTGGCTGAAACATATCCATCTGCCATTGTTTTTCCGTTTCAAGTCAGTTTTGATAAATATCAGAGAGAGAATTCAGAAGCTATAAGAGATCTTATAAATAGGTATGTATGATTGCTTAGAGGTCAACACTGATTACTTGGGCATGGAATTTTATCTTGTTATCCCAGTTTCTGATTAATTAACGGAAAAATCCCAATTGAATAATGCTTCCACATTCTATTGCTAGAGTATCTAGAGCTTGCAACATGGTATAACCATGATTGAATACAATGAGATGGGCCAGAAAATTGACGCTGTGTAAAATTGAAGTGTGTTAAGTGGAGGTGATAAGAATGCATGGTGCTTTAAAACTTTTCATTGTATCTACATCTAAGCCAATCATGAGTATTTCTTTTAATGGATACTTAGGAATATACTCAAGATATGCTCATTTTGATTCAAATTTTAGATAACTCATTTTATTATTATTTGAAAGCAAAATAAGGCTTCTCTAATGAGTGAAATTCCACAGAGAAAAAAATCATCCGTCTTTACCGTGATTCGAACCTGGATCCCTCGATTTCCGGCCAAGTGCTTTAGCCAGTTAAGCTACCGAGACATCCTCTTCCCGTGTGGATTTTAGTGACCCTTACGGGACCAGATGTTCTCGACTGCCGGACATACAATGTAACAATCAGTCGCTACTGAGTGCTGAGCACCACTCCCCACGAGGAAAGATCATACTTTGAACACAGAGAGGCGTTCACTCTATTTGACAAATTTTTAGCTATCCGGGACTAGCCACTGTGTTCCACTTTTACAGAGTCACCCACAATGCACAAATGTGCGAAATTCCACGGAAAAAAAATCATTAAAGCACTCGACCAGAAATCGAGGGATCCGGGTTCGAATCCCAGTCAAGGCGGATGATTTTTTCTCTGTGGAATTTTGTACATTTGTGCATTGCGGGTAACTCCGTAATAGTGGAACTCCATAGCTAGTCCTAGATAGCGTCAAATTTGCTTCTATGATGAGTAAATCTTAATAAATATTGGCTCATTAGTTGTAAGGACTATGCTCAAAGAGAAAATGATAATGTTTACTCCTGTCCAAAACTTACCACCTCAGAGCCTAAAAATTTCTGAGTCCTGAGGTGATGTCAATGTGACAACACAGTCGAACCATGCCCCCTACACAGGAAGGCAATAACGAATGAAACGGAGCAAAGCCTTTCTCCCCACAGTTGGCGAGGGAGAAATGAGGGAGAAAGGTTCAGCGTAAAAATTTTGACCTGCGAAAGGAACTTAATGGTGGGCAGAGGGGCCAGTCTTCTGTTTGCTCAATTTGTGAGCGAGAATGACAGGGGGATGGCTCGTTTCAGTTGCTCCAAGAGACCAAGACCTCTCTTTGACAGCTACTGCTGGAAGATGTGGAAAGCCCAACCTTCGTCTTCATCATGCATAATGGAAGTTCATGAAGTGCACTTATGTGTTTATTAAAACTCCCGTGCTACACAGTTACACATGTAAATGGAATCTGAAGATGCAATTAACTAATCAAATTGACCATATTCTCAAAGAGAAAAACGACTTACCTGGACTAAGATTCGATTTTTAAATAAAAGTTGTACACTCTTTTGGCGTAGTTGGTATCATAAAATATGAATATGGATAACGTTGATGCAGCTGACATCTCCATGGAAAACTTTTCCACTGAGAATTACTACAACTTGAATATTGGCCTAATCCTTATCCAATCCAATTTTTTCAATGAATAAAACTTTCATGGTTCAAATATGTAATGCTGCTTGAGTTTTTAGGGGACACAATCATCAAAATTACTCTGCTCCAAAATTTCATTCTCTGCTGGGAACTCCAGTAGACTGTGCTATGCCACCCTTTGTTACCTTACCATTGATGCAGAAAATCCCAAAGAAAAAGCATGACTTTTTTTCTATTTTTAAAGTATATTTAATAAAAATCTTCTAATTAGGACTTAACCGTGACTTATAGTATGTCAATACTAAATGCGAAGTGTTATGTTTTCCTCGGAAAATGGCAAGGACGCAACTAAGTCTCTACGCAATGTAGGTGGTAATGATGAACATAAAAGACTATTGTACAGGTGTTTAGCATATTTTCCCTTCTCTGCTTATCGAAGAATTCCACATCAGTAGGTCAGAGGCAATACTGAGAACCCCCAACCTCGGTCTCCCAAGGAAGCCCTCACTTTCACAAACCTTAGGTGAAAGACCCCAACCGACCACTAGACTGCTCCTTCTCTCCCACTCCAATCTGAAAACAATGTTGCTGCCTCCTTCCCTTCCAATTCTTATGCAGGCCTCGCTGGGAAGATGAGCAAAAGGCGGCGAAGAGGCTTTCTTTCATTTTGGCGTGTTTGCAGTTCTCATGGTTAAATTGGTGAATGTACAATTACAACTAGCACTGGCTTTCCGCCACCAGAGGGATAGTCGTGTGTGTTCATTCTACGTTTAATCAGCAGAGGGTACCCGTTGAAATTCAGTGAGGGGGGATAAAATATTGAACATGACTTAGAGAATACAACTAATATCCTCTCAATTCCCTGCTCAAAGCATATAAGCAGGCTTGAAGCAATTCAGGAAACTCGGCAAGATAAAATCAAATGCTGATTAGGGCTTGAATGATAAAGAAGTTAATGTGAATTAATAACTGTGTCTATTTTAAGCTACTTGATTCTAATTTACAAAAATTTCTGTGTTGTACGACAAAGAAATAATTACCATCAAATGTTTTCCTTGAGGGCCACATGGTGTGGTTAACATGTTTTTACTGTCTCAGACGTCAATGATGTGTCATATAAAATATTAAACTCAATTATAATTATGCATCAAAACTATTAAAGTGTGGAATGATTTTGCTTCCAATTCAACTCAATTGAAACCCACTAAGCAATGACAATCTGCAGTTAATGCCTAGATAGTGGAACCACTATTGTTTGTAAGATAACTACTTGTTGATATCAGAAAAGTAAGCATAAAGAAATTATTTTTATATTCGATTTTACCCGATTCAACCACTTATTGTGACAGTAATAGAATTTCTGCGGCCTAAATAAAGTAAGACCCATCACTTTCAGCAAAGGTTTCCTGTGTGCTGATGAAAACATGAAATGGATGTTTGAATTGTCTTTCATTCCTGTAGCTTCCAAAAATAAGGACAATTTTGCAACTTTGTCCTCTGACTGACCTTTCTATCTCCAAGCTTCCCCACCCTCAAGCATGCCGACTCAGACAGATTCAGACCAACACCAATGAACCAACCCACCCTCACCCATCCCCCTGAAATAATTCCTTACAGTTAAAAATTTTTCACCAAGGGGTGTTCCCTCTCATTGAGTACGTTCCAAAGAGGTTCGGCATTGTCACATTGAGGCCAACGAAGGACTTGGAGATTTTTTGGCTCCAAGGTGTTTAGTTTTTTTGGACAGGAGTATACCATGTCAGAAACTACCCTGTGATCAATCAGAGGACTCATGTGATGTACTTAGTACATTTTGTGGAAACTCTTAACCTAATGTACAGCTCTGGGGAATCTGAATACATCATAGAGTTGATGCTCATATGTTGGTTTACCACTGGTCTAATATTGTGTCCAAATCACAGTTTCATTAGTCCTTGAGAGCGATAGTTGTCCCTATTGATGTAATAATGGCTATAAGTCTCGGTATTCAGTTTTTTCCAATTTTTGGTTCTTACATGTTATCTTTCTAATGTTACTTAAATGCATTGAGGGATAACGGGCAATGCTCAAAGGATTGAGATGCATAATTTTGGTGCTTAGTAAATGAGAAAATGCATTTGGAGGTGGGTAACTGAGGCTTTGGAAGGAGAGATCTCCCAGAATGGGATACAGGGCAGGGTAAGAAGAAAGTTCATGGCAAGAGTTGGTGTTTCCTTCTCCTCATTAGTGCTGTTTATGCATGCTAAACCAGGCTTTGTTTTAGTGTTAGTTGCTCCATTAGGTTTTAATGTTCTATTTTCCATAATTTTATTGTGTCATTTTTCTGTCATCATTTCTGAGCATGCGTTGGAATTTCAATTGCCATCAATCTCAGCACATGGAAGTGGGTATGGTATGTGGCGTTGCTGGTGGGTTTTTTCCAAAAGAGTGTTGTTTGTATAATAGCAATGCTGCTAAGAGTCCAAACAAAAATAACTGCTTGTTAGGAGAAATTATGCCTTAAGATCCCTTTTTCTGCATCACTCGTGGTCTTCGCATTAAGAGTTTTGAATAAAAAATATTCCTGGTAACTCAGTCATATGTGAGAGAGGAATGCCCTATCATTTACAAATTTCACTCATTTTATGCATCATATTTGACTACAATGATGTGTATGGTGTTGATGTATGCACAAAGATTTTTGCTGATACAGACTTTCATCATGGTTCATAAAAATGAATTGCATATTTTCCTGGGGACAAAGTTAGTGGTTTGTCATTTTGAAATTTTCAGACTGTCAAATCTTCATGTTTTCATATAGCACCATGTATTTAGTGTAGGCTTTTTGTCGGGACCAACAATTTTTCTTAGTATTATTGAAACTTCATATTTTCGAGATTTCTACTATCAAATTTCTTCTGTTTAATATTTAACTTTCTTTCACTCAGCTTTTCTAAAGTCTGATGTTACTTTATGGCAATATGATGAAAATATTATTTTTTTACAGATTGGAAAATACTTTATTTAAAAATAAGCTCATGGAGAAATTTCTTGAATCTCTAAAATACGTGTGCCTCCCTCATGTTATGCTCAAGAGTCATTTGGATACAATTACTGACCTCATGGAATCATCTAACCCCAATATGGAAGAAGTTGAAAGAGCCAAGTCCCTTATGATGGATGAGTTATTCCCTCAGAGCAGAGGGAGAAGGGTAGTAGGTGCCCAATATTATGGGAATCTGGTACTCCATGTGGTGAGAGAATATGAGAAAGAAATCCGGATGGTCATTAGTGGCCTCTCTTCAACCACAATGAAGAAAACGCAAGAGCAAATGCAAGGATTAATGAAGAAAATAGAAGCTAAAGGATCACCCTCTCATCTAAAGCATTACAGCCAATGGCTTCTAGAGTTCAGATCATTAGGTCAAGGTGAATGTTTGGAACTGCCTGGGCAGTATAGTGGAGACTGTGAACCAAGGGTAGAAGATCATGTGAAAATAGTTGGGTTCCTTCCTGAGGTGAGTTAATTTATTTACCAGAAGTAGTCCACCAATAAATGTACCTTTAGGTAAAGGATCAGATCACCAGTACTACTATTTCAAATAACTGCTGAACCTTCCTTCTAATGTTATTTTCTTCTTCAACTTCAAATATGCCCTTACTTTCTTCTGATCCATGAAGCTTATTCTCTTATCCCTCCCCCCATTCACTGCTTGACTAAAATCCTTCTCTGTCACTGTCTTCAGCATTTCCTCCCCCTTCATGACCTGCTCCATCCATTAATCCTGCCTTTTTCTTCTAGTTGTCTTCTTTCCTTATCTATTAGTCTTAAGAACTAATGGTGAGCTACTATAGCCAGTTTTACAAGAAAGACTGGAGCTCTTAACCCTTGCCAGGGAGGGCGAACATGCTCCTCCTGTCTCTCGCCTAAAGTGCCAGGAGCATTATTGTGCTCCTCCTGCAACGTCACTATTAGATCACTATATTTTAACAAATGGCTCCTAAATACAAGTTACGAATAATGCGGAATATTTATTGTCCCAAAATTGACCACTGGCATTTATGTGCAATGCATTCATTTTTTCGTTACCTTCTGCAAAATCATTAAAAATGCCTCTGCAATTTTAGCATAATACCTAGGAAATTAGTAGGCACTCAGAGGTTTAAAGGGATTGAAGTCGATCACAGCTATACTAATTGTGGTATTCGATTAATTATACGTGATTGCACATTAGTGTTCCGGCAATACCTGTGCCCTGCTATTCTGAATGAATCAGCACCCATGCTATTTGCCAGAATAGCTTCTCAATATGCTTTTTCTCCCAAGAAATATATCTCAGTCATTCTTTGCCTTTCTGAATGTCATGGAGTTTCTGTTGCTCATGGAGTTCCAATTTTATTTCTAGATATAGCTCAGATACTTTTTGCAATTCTGAATGTGTGATCATTCTGAAAGGGACACTTTTATAGTTAGGATCTGAGCACTCTGCTATTGTAAAACCGCCCCTGCTTCCGTGTATAAAATGACCAGCACAGTCTATTTTACGAATTAAGTTTTGGCAATTTCCAACATTTTCACTATGAATTGATATCATAAAATAGAAAAATTAATAATAACTAAAATGATTGTTGCATCAGTGCCTATTACAGTGGGGAGAGGGCTCTCCCTATCACAAGACCTAATATGGTATGTACCATTTTTTATGGTGTAATAAATATGATATGATATGATATTTGAAGTATGCGTGTCTCCAGCTGAAGGAGAATGAAAGGTGTGCAAAGTTCTTGGAAACTTAGCCAAGTTGGGAACCTTCCAAGACATTTTGCTTAGCTGCACCTCCCACCACAGAATGGGATTTGTTGACCATGTCTTATTGTTACTATAACATTCGTTACTTTTTGATCTCCCCAAGTTAATTTTATCAAAATGAAGTGAATAGAGAGAAACTGCTTTACTTGCTCCTTTTTCACCCTTGCTTTTTAGATTGTCATTGGTCTTTCCCAGTCTTATGTAATACAAATATGCAGGCTTAAAATATTGCCCACTTTGCCTTCGCATTAAGTTTCATCCTCACAGTCCTCGTCTGCCCCTCAAGATTTTCTCAAGCCAAATTGCAATGGTTGACCATGAAACTGATCAGTGAAATCTTTGAAATTGACTTTCACTTCATTTTGATTAAGGATCATATGTATGCACAGTGAAACCTTGATTTTACATAGTTGGAGAGACCAAAAAATGGGCACCGTGTGATATCAAAGGATGTAAAATCTAGAAATGGTGAAGAAGTGACAGCAATGCAAGGTGCACATGCATTTATTTAAGCTGTCATATACATATTATTTCAAACAAGCCCTCCCATATATGTACAATTTAAAGATGTAAATTAGGAATAAGTAAAACAAACACTCCTTTCTAATCTTTCTGGGCTCATTAGGATGAGAGTTGTCACTTACTGTAATTTGCTGCATCCCACTGTCAAATTTTGTATGAACTACTGTCTCTTAATTATTAAGGGTTTCAATGCAACCCTCTTAACCATGACACTTCATTCCTTGTATTCATTATTTTTTATTGTAAAACTAATATTTATATTCTTGCCTTATTTATGACTTTGGTATCCCAAATAGTAAGTAAGAGTACATTATTAGTTTTGTCAGTGGAGTAATTGAATATTATTTTATTTATCTCCAACATGACAATTATACCAGCAGTAAGTGTTCTGTGCTAATTCCCGACTACGTTTGCTATAAACGAGACCGGGTGACACTATGTAAAACTAGTGTGCATTGGACGTAGAGTAAATTATGCTCAAGTACATGTAGATTATATTGTATTCATAGGTAGTTGGGAATCACATTGAGGGGGATAATTTATGGAAAACAAATTTTCATGCACCAGACTCTTGGCTTCCATGGCGAAAGTCTCAGCTGTTTGTGAAGTTTGGAAAAATTGCTTGTCATTGGCTGCCTTAATTTTCATTTACTGTTCCTAAAGATTTTTATACCAGAAGAAGTAGGGTTTATGATAGCTACTCTGAACTAGAGCCTTTTGCATATTCTGCCATATTCTGAATTGGATCAAGAGCTATTGTGGAGCAAGGAGTAGCATTTTTCTATTACAGCATCCCCAGATTCAGAATAATGACTTTAGAATGTTGAATGAAAGGTGATTTCTCTTGCCTTTTTATTTTTTATCTAAATTATTATAACTCACAGTAGGAGCTCCACAAAACTCTATTGAACTAGATGCCTCCAACTTGTCTCAGAAAACTTGTTTGTCCTACTGCACTCCAACATGTCATCTGTTCTCTTTTCACTTGATTGTCACTTTAGGTGAGTGTGATGAAGTCATTGAGGAAACCAGTTTGCATCACAGTCATTGGCTCTGATGCCAAGGAGCATAAGTTCCTCATTAAGTGCGGTGAAGATCTTCGTCTTGATCAAAGAATCGAGCAGATGTTTGGACTAATGAATAAAATGTTAGCTGTAAATCCTGCAACGAAGGAGAGGAGACTCTACATCAACACTTATGGGGTAAGGATATCAAGAATTGGAATGATACATGAATTGCTAGTAATATGACTCATATAGAATGAAATCTCTAGCGTAAATGATTGATGAAAAATTCAAAGCATTTTCAAGAACATGTTATATATCTCATGGGCATGAAAAATACAAGGACGAGAAGCAACCAAAAGCCTAATGAATATGAATGAAAAATTCTGAGCAAGATATTCATTCTGGAGAATTAGATTAGGAATTTTTCTGACATACAGTAAAATCTCCATATAACGAACCTCCATATAGGGAAATTTGACCAAAACCTCCCTATTACAAAGTTATGCACCCAGTCCCGGGCCCTTCCCATGCATAATGCATGCAAAAAAACCTCCCATAATGAACTTTCTATAAGAACAAAACCTCCGTACAACGAAGTCCATGTGTGGGTCCCAACATGGAAGTTACCTCTTTTTAACGAATTTATATCTTAAAAAGCATTTTTCTTTGTACATATTATTGTTGTTAGTGTTATAACCAACTTCGAGATCATGTTTGGCTATTCTCTCTACAGTGACATAATGTTCGGGTGATTTTTCCCGCCGTTAATGAGAGCATTGTCTCCGTATGATCCGAGTGAACGGCCCGGATGCAAAACCTGTACTCATTCCTTCAGCTCTTATCTTTGCAATGTGTGGTATTAATTAAGTTTCATTCAAAATGGTAAGGGAGCAGGTTTGCTTCGTTCGCTTACATCGCAAAAAAAGCGTTAGCAGACCGTTGGCATTTTCCCTAATATGATTGATAGCTGACAATTAAAAAATTACGGTTTTCCATAATGAAGAGAATGAGAGTAACTATACGGCATGGCTTCTATTTTGATTTTCTAGGTACTTTGCATATCAGAAATATAAATACATACGTTTACCCAAAATCAACCATTTTCCCCGGCACAGTACTCAACAATGAGATGGATTATTTCGGCGATAGAAATGTAAACCCACAGATAAACCCTTCTCTTATCATTCGTACGCTTCTGGTATTTATGTTTTGCTTATTATTCGAGAAATCTGGAAACTAGTGGACCATATCCCGACAATTCTCTGGTGCTCTGCCGCAATAATGCGATGCCTGCGCTGCGATTTGGGCCCCTGTCTGAGCATGACTACTTCCAGATTGGTGCATGTTTGCCCTTCCCCCTAACCTACAGATACCTGAGAAGCCTTTCTTGCCTCCCATCAAGATAAGTCTGAAATTCACCCCAAGTCACAGTTTCTTTATCTCTGCTTGTATTATGTCACGAAACATGCTTTAAGACCTCGAAGGGTCTTCCGAGGCAAGCGCCATGACTAACACATGGACTTTTAATTTCAACAATATAATGTTTTTCTTGAACATTTATGGAAAATATATAACATAATCATGATACTTGTAAGTTTCCGATTGATTTAAATCCAAACATGATGGAATTGCATTGATTTTCAGCCATGCAACCTGATGTAACTTGGCTTTCCCCCACTACACAGCTCTGAGGTGGCTTGCAAGGTTTCTCATAGAGGTAATGCTGAAATGCTGGCGATGTAGCCCGAGAAACACCGGTACAGCGCTATGTTATGCTCAAAAAAGTGGGAAAAGCCAAGTATGCCACACACTGTACACCAGACACAGCAAAGAACAAGGAATGCCAAAGGTGAAGAGAGAGCATAGGTATATTGCTTTGAATTTCCAGTAGTGTCGAGGCAAATAGCTGTGCTGGTGAGGGTTGCACCAGGGCACACATGCAACACAATACACAGATACTACCGGTTTTTTGTACTGTTATTACCCCAAAATAGCCGCTAAGTTAATCACTCACGTACCTAAGTAATAACTTTCATCAAAAAGATCTTAAATTATAACAAATTTGTTCCTAATAAAATTAAAAATGAATTATTGATTCAAAGGCTATCCGGCATAGTCTTTTTTTTTCAGTATAATATTTTATTTTAATACCTCTATGATAGCCTAAGTTATTTCTAAAATTCGGCTGGCCAAGGCAATTGCTTTAGGTACTGGGATCCCAACCCGGGTTGGGGTCCTGGCCTGCAAGTCTACTCCACTCTTTTTTACTTTCGCATGTCATTTTCACTCAAAAATTTGAAAATGACGTAGCCGTCCAAATTAGTGGTGAAATGTAAAACTTCTTTGTGGAAAACTACAAATTTATTTTCCTGACCCATTATTTTCATAGCTTCCCACATTTTGAGACAGGACTCCATTCTCATCATCTCACCAAAGAGAAAAATTTTTGTGTAACTTTTTAACCTGGTAGGAAACCTGAGAAAGAATCATTCTTGCTGTGTAATGTAAAACTCAAAGTTGCACCTGGCCCCAGATGAAAGAAATTTAATATCGCAGCATGAGGGATATTACTGCCCTTTCTTGCAAAAAAAAAACCTCAGCCATGGTTTCGCCTACGACTCTTCACAATTCGCACAGAGCTCAAATATTTCACTTTAAAAGAGTATCGGATCACGTTACTGTGTCGGGTTTCATTTGCTGCGGTGCAGGGGGATGGTTGTGATGGGGAGAGGCAGAGGAGTGGTTTAAGACTTCATTGGGACACAACGTTCTACAAAGGGGCGCAATTTAATTTTCATCTCCTACCTCGGTGGAAGAAATTCACATAAATTTGTGGGAACCTTTTCCGCCCCTCCATTCCTTGACCGTTCACTACCGTCTCAGTACAACTGTGGGTTGTCATTCAGTTCTCTCTAATACGCTGCGGAAATTGTTTATTTAACTGGTTGGCGCTAGAGGGCAGCACATATGTTATCATCGTAGTGAGAATGCAGACGTGATTTGTATGATTGTATGTACAATAGTAACGGATAGTAATGTGAACGGGGCAATACTCCTGGGAACGCACTATTGGTTGGTGTTATGATCTGTACATTGGCAGTTGGAACGGGGTCATTCAAGTACTACGCAAGACGTGAATGGGGAGGAGGTTAGGCTCTTTTACATTTTCTTATGTAGGGTGTTGTAGGAGTCCTTCATAATTTTAAATAGGATTTTGTTTACACATGAGATCATGCTTGAATCACTAATAATTGTCATTCCTTAGCTTTAGTACTGAAAACAGCCCATATTTTCTCATGGGGAAAAGTCCATGAAGAACTATAATGTACTGAAAAGCAAAATGAACAGTGTTGTTACTGGGTGAGGGTTCAATTATTGCTTAATACTAGCGAGAGCCAAATCTACTTTCAAATGGGACATGAAAGGATTATCCGATTAGATTTCATTATCAATTACCGCAAGATATCGTAATTGGTATACTGCCTTAGAGTTATGATTATTATGCCGTTTGAAACTGGATTGCGAAATTATTGTGAGTCGTGTCCTAAAGCAACACGAACTCTTGGCTGCTCCTGCGACAATGCAACCAGCACATA
Organism: Ceriagrion tenellum; assembly: GCA_963169105.1. Classification (NCBI taxonomy): domain Eukaryota; kingdom Metazoa; phylum Arthropoda; class Insecta; order Odonata; family Coenagrionidae; genus Ceriagrion; species Ceriagrion tenellum. The sequence continues at coordinate 133,090,064 of OY720640.1, forward strand.
ACCTCCGTACTACGAACCTCCGTACAACGAAGTCGTCATTTTTTCTGTCCCGGGGAATTCGTGATTTGGAGGTTTTACTGTATTAAATGCCTATGTCAAAAAAAGAAAAAGTTGAAATACTGGTTATGTTTTTTACCTGAATTTTTAAAATCCTGTTATTGAAGCAAGTGTGTCTTATGTCATAGTTGCATTTAGTGATGAAATCCTTATTAAATCTTCTAATCAAATCCATTTTTGTAGGTTGTACCTTTAACTAGGAGTCTTGGAGTAATTGAGTGGGTTGATAATACTCTACCACTCGGCAATTTGATCGCATTGTCAATGACAGGTGAAGAAAAAAGGAAGAGGTATGGAAAGTTAATAGTAATGTATTTTGTAATTTCTTTGCACCCATTTTAAAAATTGCATCTCTGTTCTCTTTCCTCTCTTAATATGACTTTATACTTTGAAGCTAGCTGTCATTTCCTATTTAACTACTGTAAGGTCTCTTTGTAGTTATATTTGGAATAGTGAAACTATTAAGTTTTGAAATGAGAATGGTGATCCAACTGATCAGCGTAGGATTTAAATAATTCAGCACAGTGAATAATTCTATGTGGCTGAATCACTTAATCAGACCCACTATTCAGATTGTGCCTGATATAGTGAAACACATGCTTCAAATTTTTTCTAACTTTTTAAATTGTTGAATTCAGTATTCATTTATTCATTGAATGTTTGATTGTTTGAGATTACTTAATAACTTTCCGCTTTGTCTTTCATTGTTAAATCTTTATCTGAGCATGGGGATGGGCATCTCATTCTTAAATGCATATGTACCTATTAATGCTAAAATAATTATGTGCCAAAAGAAAACGTTCAGTAGTGTCACATGTCACTTGGCTCTATGGAAGAGGGTGTGTCCAGATGAAGGATAACACAGTAAGTATACATATGAACTGTCTTCATGAGCAAGTTTTAGCTATTTTCTTGAATCATAAATTTGAATAAATGAAAATATTATTGTTGTGCAGTTACGGCATATATCCAAAGACATCTGCCAAAATATTGGTTGTCTTTCCACTGCCAATGGTGCAAAATGTGGGAGAGAAATAGACAGTGATATACTTATAGTGCCTCTATCAGTAAATACAATCAAATATAACAATTTATTAGATGTAGAGGTGGGCGAATACTCGAATATAGGAAATTATTCGTGATCTCAAATTTCGAATAATTATGCTGAGGGGCGAAATTCGAATACCTCGAATATCGCGCTGTGGCGCTATGCTTTGCAAGTTGACAAAATAATCACTTCAAGTGCTCCGGAAGAACCATGAGGACATACCATTCTTCATTGAAAATACTTATTATTTATTTTAGTTTTTTTTTCTTGAGTGAAACATTGCTTGCTTATTTCTTTCATATAACTATTACGAGAGAATATCATCAATGCCAAAATTATCTAATGTGCACTTGTCGTGAATATAAGTTGAAGAAACCTTGTTATTATCGTTGACATTTGCTGCTCCGTACAGACTTCGTTTGTGAACAAAAGTGTTCCTCATTATTTCTCATCAAAATCATTTCTACCAAATCTGGAGTGGTTGATCAATTAGCCAAATAATGTTTTCGTAAGCATTACTGAGAGTTTACGCTGTGCAAACTACACTATCTTACTATTTATGACCCATATAAATCTACGTCTCTTACTATTTTGGCTATATTTATGTCCCATAGTCTGCTGCTGTAAAAATTCCCTCACCTTATGTATAATTTTGCAGCAGCAGGCATCATGCAAAATTGAAAAGTTTGCCATTGCAAGGGTAAATGAAGTTGAGGTCAATTTTATCTCGGCAAGAGAATATAAAGTGCATGACCAGTCATGACATGAGTGGTCGCTGACTTGATGAATTAACATTTTTTCATTTATTTATTTCACTTAGAGTATTAAATTCTTTTAATAGTAATAAAATTGCCACTGTGCCTTTTTGTTGGGAATTGTTTTTCACGAAAAAGCCAATGGAAACTAGTCAATTGCATTTAATTGCTGTCATTAGACCTATGTATAGATGGTCCGGCATCGTTGTGGACAAATTTATTCTCTGCATCATGTGAGTTTATTGTCAAACTGACCTGACATTTATTCATGTTACTCAACCTGGATCAGAAGTTGTGAGCATTGAGATCCCCTTGCCATCCCCTTCAGCACTGAAACTTCGAATGCCATTGTTTATCTTCCACAATTTCACCAATAATAGCTGTTCAAGAAATTTTGGTAGCTGATGAAATTAATAATAATAATAATATTTTATTTGTCATTAAAATGGTATAAAAACCACAAAAGACATCATCAAGAAAAACATGAAAAAAATAGATCTAAACTAGGGATGAGTCGATTCCGCTTTTTTTCGATTCTCGATTCCGATTCCTTTAAACTGATTCTCGATTGCGATTCCATCGATTATTATTTCTAATAACAGGTGGGGTATTAATATACCAGTAGCGTATGACTCTTATTTAAATTCAAGTATTGGCTGGAATAAAATAACGAAGACAAATAAGTCGCTCAAAATGTATATTTATTAACAAACAGCAACTATATCCTCAGCTTGTTGAGGTACGTGAAAAGTACAAATTGATAGCTCACATCCAAAATTACTGAGATAAATATGATTTGATAATTAAAATATATGAAATATGAATTAAATGTTTTACATATGAATTACAAATTTCCACAGAACAATACATAACTTTATTTTTTTGGATAATTAGAAAAACAAAGTTTCCAAGTGTAATAAAATTATTGATTGGTACTTTAGGTTACATCTGTACAACTTCATCAACTTGAAGTACTTTAAAAGATGAAAATGAAATTTGAAAGATACAGTTATTGACAATGAATATTGTAGAGAAAATATGATACAGTTTAACAGAGTTAACTCTTTGAAATATTAATGGGACCCATAAAATGGCAATCTGCCTGCATTCAAGTTACAATTTCATTTTGCTGTTTTGGAATAAACACTTAAATTGTTTCTGACATAAATAGTTAACTTAATAATTTACAGTTCACTATGGAAATAAAAGTTTGATTACTCTATCCAACATTACTTACATTGATCTGATGTTTAACAAAACAAAAAATTATGTATTAAATTAGTATATTATAATTTAACCACAAAAGTGATTTGTTTAAGGACGTGCACCATAAAAAATACAAACATAAGACAAGTAAGTATTTAAATTAGGTGAAAATGTGATTTTTGAAATTCTAAAAGAACAAGAAAACAATTATTGCAAAATGAAGGCAATATGTTTTCATCAATGATTTGGAAGTGTTTAAAAAAGTCTACCTATGTCTTAGATCTACTCAACGTTTTGGTTCAAGAAAACAAGCATCTTTACTCGGTCAGGATTGAGTCTTTCTTTTTGCATTGCAAATATTCCCTGCTGTACTGAATAGTCTTTCACTAAATACGGTGCAAGGAGGAATACACAGATACTTAAATGCTACATTTTTAAGTCTCATAAATACACTGTTTGCCCACTAATGGGAAACTTTTTCACCATCTTTTGGATCTAAGTTCTTTTCCCCAAGGTACTGCAGCAGTTCATTTTCACAAGAAGAAGCACTGTCATCAACATGCTCTACTCTTTTGCCTTAATAGTCCTTATAGTAGGACCACAACCCCTTACTTGCCTTATCACAAGAGGTGTCTGAGGTGGAGGTTGCAGTTTCAACCGCTGGGTCATCGAATGAGATTGAATCAGTCTGTGTCAAAGCCACCATTTCTTCAATTATTTTTACCTTTGCAGTTTCAAAAGCAGTAGTGTTTTGAAAAGGTGTTGCTTTGAACCAAGGATCCAATATCGTTGCACAGGCGTACGTTGGATTCGCTTCCACATCAGGCTAGCTGCGTTTCAGAGATGATTTCAAATCGTTCTTCACTCCTAGAAGTCCCGAACCTAGGAAATCCGTGTTCTCCACAACATTTTTTACTGTGTTTATAAGTGAAATCACCTGAGGAAAATTATAATAAAATTATCCTGGTCTTTGTAAATACATATTTTGACTAATTCAGTAATAATAATATATATTATATTTCGTAGATTACATATTATAACAGACTTACCATTGTTTGGATTTATTAAAAAGTGTATGAAAATCGTAATGCCCACAAATATGTTAGTATGGCAGTTAGGTTAAGTTACCCTTCTGAAAATTAGAAACTAGGCTATATAAATCAACAAATCTGATAAATATTATTTTATTTGCAGCAAAAGATTAAGAACGTAAATTTAATAAAAACATTGGTTAGGGATATTTAGAAATAGTAATTTATATTAAACCTACCTCAGAAATACTTGAAGATGATTTGCTCACTTGAAGAGTTGCTTGCTCAAAAATCTCAAGAATGCTGACAGCAAATTACATTGTTTTCCAATCATCAGCAACAATGTCCACAGAAAGCTTGATGTTGCTCTTACTCGCAACTAAAATAATTGCCTCTTTTTGTTCAATTACTCTTAGGAGCATGTAGAAAGAGCTGTTCCAGCGGGTTGGCTCGTCCTGTATCATCCTATGTGGTGGCAGTCTTAGCTGTGTTTGACAGGTTTTTAACATCTTGGAGTTTTTTGCTGAATGTTTGAAACTTCCCACAAGTTTCTTTGTTTTCTTCAGCAGAGTCATAATTTGTTGGTTGTTCATCAAGCCATCTTTAATGACCAGTTGCAGCGTATGCGCTACACATGGTATTGCCTCAAACTGTGATCTGTTCAGAGCTGCGGCTATGTCTGTTCCGTTGTCCCTTATGACAGCAACAACTTTAGACAATGTACTCCAGTCACTGAGAACTTTCAATAAGAAATTCTTGAGGTTGTCTGCAGTACGGGATACCTCAGTGAAGGGCACCACTTCTAGGCACCTATGTATCATTTTGAGAGCATACTTAGCTCCGGAATAAAACAGCCGGCGATAGACGGCGATCGCCACGCAGCGGTGCTTTCGATTTAGCGGAATAGCCATCTATCGCCGGCTATCAGTGGCTCTCCGCTATGAGGAGAGCCGAACAAACAAGATCAATTTGCGCAACTGCCGTCTGTCGCCGTTGTAAATTGAAAGAGAGGCGATCGCTACGCCGCGGTGCTTTCGATTTAGCAGAATAGCCGTCTATTGGTGGCTCTCC